>CM076185.1:6345077-7552320 GCA_038277355.1 Encarsia formosa | reverse complement strand
TGACGGACGTAGAAAAAAAAAAAGGAAAAAAAATTTTTATCTTAATATTGGGAAGAAAAAATCAGACTAGAGTGACGAAAAAAGCATTTACGCGCTCTTTCTTTTCACTTCACTTCTTTTTTCCTTTATCAGCTATACGCGTACGCAATATACATGAGAATGAGGCCTCACTCTAAAAAAATGGTAAATTTTTCTTGCTGAATATACATCGTTGTTTGTTTGTTAATTGCTTAGTTAAAGATATGGATCGATTGTAGCGCCGTTGCTCGTTTTCTTTCCACAATTTGTGAAGAATACGCTTGATTTCGGCGCTCGCAGTCTCTTGCAAAATTCTCTTTTTTTTTTCTAATTTTTTATTTTTTTTATTTTCTCTCTTATCGAAAAAAAGTAGACGACAAAAATTCTGGATATGGCGAATCACTCCTTGCTTCGTTTGTTTGTGATGTCCGCTGATTCGATTCCTTTTATTCCGATTTTTTACTAGCTTCTCGTTTTCCGAATCAGCCTTTGAATAGCACGTCCTTGTAGTTAGGGTAGTGCCAGCTTATGCCCGTTTTCAATGGACGAGTAACACTGAAAAATTCATGATTCGTTATAGCTTTTGATTTTATAAAGATTCATGATTGTTTTTATCTTTGAAAAAAAATTGTTTTTTATTAAATAACTAAACAAACTGAACAGTATGAACTTAATATTCTCGAAGAATTAAAAAAACACTGATAAAATCTTCCACCCAGGAAACATAGACTAAAATAACTTAAAAATATTATTATTAGTTGTTGTTTTTTTGTACCTCCGTTGTTGATCGTAGGTCCTCATGCACGATCGGCCATTTGTAGGTGACGACGCGAGTCGACTACGCGTCGAGTGGTCCTCGGGCGGTACGATCTCGGGCGCCATGGACAGGTCCTCGGCCATGTCCTCGTCCGGGCCTGAGTCTTGACCCCGGTTGGCTTTCTGGGTAGTCCCGGTCGTCGTTGCAAGCCCTCTTCCTCGGTGTCGTGCTCCGTCGGGGCTTCTATCATTTCGTGCTTTATCAGCCTCGACAGCTTACCACCCTCTGGACTGTGTCCTTCTTGCCTATGTGCAAACCTGACAGTGGGGACCTTAAACCAAGTTCGGTTAGTTCAAAATTCTTTAAATGCATTGTAAGCTCGCCGTAAACTGTTTTACCGACCGATGGTCATTAAAAATTTTGGTATTCTTTACCGACTGGCAAGAGGGTTTTTTTTAATCGATAAACAATAGTACATAAAACTAATTTTTTTCATGATTAGTCTTTTGTATTAACATAAACATATAACTCTAAAAGTTAGGTTTTATGTATAAATTTTTTCTTGGACATTGAAATGTATGATTAATCATAAAAAAATTATAAGTTTTAAAAACTGGCAAACATCCACAGTTTAAAAATCACTTACATCAAATCAACCGTGTGGCATGTTGTGTTCCTTATCAGGACTCGTTGCTGTCGAGGTACACAAGGAATTGTTTAGGAATCCCATGTTCGGACTCACCTAGCGCAGCTTGGAAATACTAAAATTTCATCGAAGTGATTAAGTATTCAAAATTACAAAAAAATAAATTAACCAATAATGTATTCATACCTGGAGATTGGCATTTACGGCATCACCGTAACTTAGTCGGGCTGTGAGTAAGCGTTGGACTTTTAGATGGCACACCTCTGGATATTCAGGAAACAGAAACAATGAATTTTTTGAGTAATTTGCCAGGTTTCTCGAATTAATATTTATTTAAAACCACTGAAATATTTGTTTAGGTGTAATATATTGGATTTAAAAGTGCTCACTTAAAGATTTAAAAAAATGTATTTAATCTTGTAAAATCGTGTAATTGTAAATTTAATAAATTTGAAATAGAAGTATAATTCTAAAAAGTATATAAATATTATAGTTAAGATTATGGGCTTGATAAAAAGATTGTATAAACATGAAATAAGCGACGTGTTTAAACGCTAATCTACGTTAGTAATATATAATAAATATATAAAAAAGAGAAATATTAAAAAAAGTTAAGAAGATAAGAGAGAAGAAAAGAGAGAACATTAAAATATTGTAAAGAAAAGTAGAGAATAAAATTACAAAACTAACTAACATCAAAGTGAAAGAGAAATATTAGAAAAAATGTGAAAAATGGTAAGAAAAATAGAAATTGAAAAATATTTTAAAAAACTAAGGATGACTATCACCGAACAAGGTAACTTTATTTTTAAATTCAATAATTTTTGAAAAAAACATGGTACCAAAAGTGTAAAGTATCTGACTTTTTCAGTAATTGCCATCCATGAATACGAATAAAAATATTTTTGAATAAAGTTTACCAACTCCAAATGTGGCAGATGCTGAGGCGGCAACAGATTTTGAGCAAGAAATTTTAAAAAATTTAAAAATCTAGAAACTCTGTTGCCTCAAGTTTTTTTCCAAGTGAATTTTATTTACTATTATTATTATTTTCATAAATAACAAACAATATTTGAGCTTTGACATACTTGAAGCAGTTATGTCATTAATAAATGGTCTTGGATTTTACCTGAAGCTTGATGTTCGGGCCTTTTGGTTAGTAATGACCGAGCTTGTTTTTATGCAATTGTTAAACCGCTTATGGTGTGTAACAATTGCATAATACGTTTCATTCTTGTAAACGAATACTTAGTTAGTATGTTAAAAGAAAAAATCAGGCTCGCTTACAAGAAGACGTGTTAAAAAAGTAGCATGCGAGGAATAAAAAATTTTCCAAACGACCATTTATTAAGTAACATACAGAGTCTAATACAGGTAAAAGATGTAAAAAGAGATTTAAAAAACACGAATAAGAAGAATATAAAAATGTAAGAATGTAAAAAAGTTAATGTTAAAAAAATTCTAAAACTACCATTAGTTAAAAAAAAACACAGAAAGAGATTTAAAAAACTTATTACTAAGAATATGAAAAATTTAAGAAATGTAATATTGATACCAATGATCATGAAGATCATCAAAGTTCATTCGATTATCTTAAAGTTACTAATTTTAAAATAATGTTCACTTTGACGAAGATACCTTAAGTTTTGAAGAAAGATGTCTTACGCAAATTTTGTTCGCATCACACCCCAATGTGGTCGCACCGGAACTTCCAAGTTTTGACACAAACACATAAATACATGTAACTAGCTGGTTAAGCCCCGGAACATGCAAAGCTCAGAAGATTTTCTATTGCGTGCATTTATACTAAGTGCGTATGCTTGGGAAATTATTGAATTGAAAAAAAAATTCATTTACTTTTTTTCATTTGCATGTTAAAGACAATAAAACTTTCATGAGAGTAAAAATCAAAAATGAATCACCAGAAATTTTTACACAAAGATAAAATATTTAATTTATGAGTTTTAAAAGTAGTTTAATTTCAACTTATTTTCAGTAATTATTTGGAAGATACAAGTTGAAAATTTAAAAATATATAAGAATTTTGATAGATTTTTTAAAAAACTGAATTTTTTACTATTATTCCTGCCAATCAATCAAAATGTAGACAATTTTTTCCCAAGCAATTTCATAAGCAAAACCAAAATAGCCAACTCCATGCGGAAAAAACTAAAAGCGCTTCACTCAAATAATAACAAGGCGCACTCGCGGAGCAATAATACACAGAGGGAAACGATAGATTAACTCGGTGCATCCCTGAATTTTTTTTTTTTTTTTTTCTTTTTTTTCAAGGGATTACAAATTTTTTCATTTTGTTCCTTCTCTATCGTCATGCAAGCGACTAACAGGGTGGAAAATTAGGAAATGGAGGCGCAAAAAATAATCAAGTTTAAGCAAATCCCGCAGCGACGTCCGATCGTCCAACGGATGGGTTTTTTCAGTTTTTTTCTTTTACAGAATTTTTTATAATCGTGCGGGCTTTAGGATATCATCATTATTATATCTCAGCAAAGCCTATACTACTAGAGCTCAACTACGCAGCTGGAAAATGTAATAACGGCTGAAACGCTATAACATCGAAAAAAAAAAAAAAAAAATTTCAAGCAGAGCAAATTTAACTCAAAGAAATAATTTTTTAGCTTTTTTTACAACGATTTACTACACAAATTGTTCTAAGGTAAATTTAGGATTTTTGGAGTACGAAATATTAATCAGGAGAGGTGGAGAAACATTGAAAACTAACTTGGTGTTAAAATTTTTTTCTGAAAGTTTGTTTTTTATTTTAAATAAATATAAAATTGTTTTATATAATAACATTTTTTTAAATAATTTTCAATAATTTATTCAAATAATTTTAAATATTGCCCGATTTTCATCTAAATTGAGAAAAAAAATTTTGAATACTTTAAGACTAATATTATCTAGTAATTAGTAATAATTATTTTTTTTTTAGAGTCAAAGAATAATAGAAATTGAAAAAAAAAAATTATCTTGAAAGAGTTATTCTTCTCGTTACATTTTATACTCACAGGTGTCGTAGTGAGTTGTCTCAAGTTTCTCCGGAAAAAATAAACAAAGCAGGAAACACAAGAGGACAACGAAGTAGGTAAGCACAGTGAAACGAAAGAAAACAGAAGAGAAAAAGAGAAAAACTTAAAATGACTTAGAAAGAAAAGAAAGGAATGTGGGATGGAAGAAAAAAGTGGGGAAAGTCTTAAACGGAATTTTATATTAGGGAGACTGACGATAAATAAAGAAAAATAAATACGGAAAATGTAAGAAAAAAAAAAAAAACAAGAAGTTTCTGAGCAACTTTTTTATAATGTTTTTACTTTTAACATTGTTAATTAGTCTCTGTTTATCTTTTAACAAAAAATATATATATATATTTTTTTAATTTAATAAAAAAATATTTAATTTAACCCTTAAAGGCCACACCCAAATCCAGAACTGCCACACTGACAGTTATGTGGGGTCATTCTGACCCCGTGTGGCATTTAAGGGTTAAATAATTTAAATAAATTTTCAAAATTTTTTCTGATAAAATAAGACAAAACCATAAGTTTAAACCAAAAACTGGATCAAAAAAATAATTATTTAAATACAAATATCTTAATGAATAAAAAAATGAAAAAGTTAAATTAAATTAGAACAACCAAATGAATAAATAAATTAAAATAAATAAACAAAAATTCAGTTTGAGGATATAATCTAAGACTATACAGTTAAAACAGTAATGCATAAAGCGGTCGACAAATCAAAAGGCAAGGCAATAAAACAGTGACAGCTAGACGGACTACGTCGGGTACACGTCTTGTATATCATCTTTTTATGTAAGAAAAAAAAAAAAAAAAAAAGAATTATTCTCTTTAATGTATCTCATTATGATTTTAAATTATTATTTATTTGAATAAAAAAAAGGGGGGGTATGTTTCAGCCAGCAGCGCAGAAGTTGTTCTAAAATAGTGATAGTGCTTACTGTGCGGAGAGGTGGGGGTGGAGTGGGTGATGGGGTTGGGTCATATTTCCTGGGACGGCCGCGGGACAGGTGCCGCCGCTTAACGAACTCGGCGTCGTCCACCATCCAGAATGACCCGAAGATCGTCTCTCGTACCGCACAAAACACTTGTGCAACGACAGATTGGTGCGGATCGCGTTCTGTATGACACAGATAAAAACAAAACATACCACCAGGATATTTTAATTTCTTTTTTTCTTTCTGTTGACAGTTTTTCTTTATTAAAAAAAAGAGAAAAAAAAAGGAAACGCTTATGGCTTTAATTTATGTATTATCCTGCTGAAAAAAAAGGTTTGAAGAAGAAAAAAAAAAAGATAGTACTTTTCTCTCTTGACGTTCAGTTGCTGCGTCTATCGCTGTGTAACCTTAGATAAGAAAAATTTTATAAAGCCATCGGTGAGAGATGAAAATTGAGCTCCCTATTAGAAAACACTCTGTCTAGGTGTGCGTGCAATTTAACCAGAGCTTTTGTCGGGTCAACATTAATATTGTCATGAAAATAGATGGATTTAAAAGGTAAAACAACATAAATACATGTAAATGCACTATTTGTCCTCTAAGTATAAATACTTCTCTTTTCTCCTTGAGTTTTTAAAATAAAAAATTTAACTTTATGTATTAGAAACACATGTTTGTATCAAAATTTAAAGTGACAGAAAAAACAAAACTTATTCAATTTAAATTTTGAACTCCCGCCGAAACTTTTGACGCGACATCAAGAGTTTGCGGGAATTCAAAATAAAAAACTTAAAAAAATTTCATTATACTGAATTTTACTACTAATTGATAAAAAAAAGAGAAGTATAAATAAATAAATCATTCAGTATAGATGCTTCGCCTCAGTGAGCAGGCCACTTGGTACTGTGCTTCAATGACTCTTCTTTTCTTTTTATTTTTACCACACACACAAAAAAAACTACCCACACGCACAGAAAATTACCTTATACTTTTTGGTAAAACTTTTAAAATCAAAATTATAAAAAAGACATTAAATTTACCAAAGATAGAGAGTGAGAGAAATAGAGAGATCGAGAATAGCACTGTTAGTCGCTGCAAAGCCCGCATGCTCGTTAGGCAAACTCCTGCTCTCTACGCAATATTCCTTTGGCTAAATAATCCACGCACACTTCACACTAATTTTCGAATGTATGCTCTCTTCCATATGTTTAAACAACGTCTTTTCCATGAATTAAAAAAAAAAAAACTACCTGCTTCTCACACTATACAAGATCGCTAGTTCTTCGAGTCAAGAGTTTTTATAATACATGCTTCAAAGTTTAACATCTACTGATAATTTTAAATAAGTAGGTTTAAAGTTTAAATAGCCATGCTACTGTAATGTACTTACTTTTGTAGTTAAGGCTTATCTGAAATGAGTTAATTACAAGTTACTTTTGAAAAGCAGTTTATTTTAGAAGATGAAAACTGCATAATATTGATAACGAATTTTTGTTATTTAAGATGCTTTTCTACCAAATGTATGAGAATACTACAGAAAATAAGTTAAAGTTTTTTGGAGTTCTTCACTTGAAATGTTAAGAAAATTGTTTCGATGTGATCCACCAATGTTTTTTTTGGTAGAAAATAATTCCCAAGATCATAAAAAGTTAAAAAATAAATTTTTTTAAAAAAATTTTTAGTAATTTGGTATTATCATTTTTTTTTAATCTTGGACTTAACTAGGTCTGGTAGAAAATCACCTTGATCAAATCAAGCATTAAATTATTTGAATTTTATGAATCATTATACTATGATCACTTGTGTGCACAATTTTCAAGTGGTATCTAAAATAAACTCGATGGTAAATTCAGAACTGCTCGCACGCGCTCCGCAAACTCCAATGTATGCTGGATAATCAAAGACTCTTGTATGTATACACACCCACACGCACACACACAAAAGGTGACGTACGAGCAGCCTTGAAATATTTTTCTTTTATCAATTCTCTTGACTTGAAAAACTAGCTTCAAAATATTCACAAAATACGGACTAGAAAATTCACAAAATTTTTCAGAAGACATCACTACAGGACGATAATATTCGATAATTCACACATAGTTATTAAAAAATGTTAAATCTTAAAAATAGAAGCGTAATAGTAATAAAAACTAATTATTAAAATTTAAAAACAAACACTCACATAGAGAGTAAAAAAGTAGTAATATAAAAAGTTGTAAGTAGTATAAGTAAATAAATAGTACTACACGCAGGTGTGACTGTCGCACTCCCTGCTAGTCATTAAAGACACACAAAAAAAGTTATTAAAAAAGCGATGATAAAAAGCTAGGTGAATATAAGGATCATAAATAGTTCAAAAATTTCAAAAATTCTACTTAAATAGAAAAAAATTTCAAAAATGTATAAGCGTGTTTGTGTATGAGCAACAGTGTGAGATAATAAAAATGTACTATACTACAAGAGATAAAAAGACACAAAGATTTTAGAAAAAGACTATAAAAATTGTAAAAAGATTTAAAAAGCTTAAAAATTTTCTAAAAATGTTTCTATAAAAAAGTGTATCAGGAGTAGAAGATGTAAAAATACAAAATAAGTAAAAGAATTTTGTAGTAAAAGTACAGTCATTGATAAAGAATATTATCTATAGTTTTTCTGATTCATTTCATTTTTTTAGTAAAAAAAAAACATTCTTTTTCTTGACTGTAGTTTTAGAATTTGAATTTAAAATAAAAGAATAAAAATAAAAACTTATATGATAAAATAATTTAAGAAATATAAAAATTAAAGAAATAATTCATAGTAATAAACCAATAAATTTTGATCTTAACAAAAAAAAGTAAACGATAGAAAGAACTGTAATATAATAAGGATGAGAAGTTGTATAAATTGTTTAATTTTTATAAATAATCAATGTGAAAAATTACTAGAACAAATGTTCAGGTTCAAGAGTTTTGATTATCAATACTTACTGTAGACTAAAATTTGTATCTAGTTATTCAAAAATTTAGAGTAAATTTTTCACAATTGAACATTCATAAAAATGTAGAGTTTTAAAAAGGTGCATAAGAAGAAAATGGTGTGTATAAAGTTTAAAAAAGCAGTTAAAAATATTAAAAAGTTGATGAAAATAGTCGTAAAAATTTCATATAAACAGGACGCGCGAAATAATTTGAATTTAAAAAAGGGGGTAGAATCGGGGGTGGTAAAATTTAGATAATATAAAAATATATCATAATATATAAAAGATATATGATCAAAAAGATGAATGTAAAAAAAGTAAAGGTGGGTGGGTTGGGGGGTTTTTTGGGGGGGACAAACGTACCCAGTCGTGCTGCAAGCGCGTTGAGGTCGTCTCTTGAAAAACTCCACCTCGTCGCACGTCCATACGGCCCCCTTCACGTTTTCGACTCGCATGAAACATTTGTGGAGAGACAGGTTGTGTCGCACTGCGTTCTATACAAAATAATACACATACAAAATAAGCAAAAAAAAAAAAAGAAAAAAAAAGAAAAACCAAAAAAAAAAAAAAAAACTTTTGCTCAACCAAGCCGCTCGCGGAGCACTCTCTTGCCTCGCAGTGGTCGGATGGAAACAAAATTTAAAATAAAATCAATGATTTTAAAAAATAAAATAAAAAAATTTCAGGTTAGGTTTTCCATTGTTTGTATCTTCGATAACCGAAGCAAACCTAACCTAAAAAAAAATTTTTAAGTTAAGTTACTGTAAACTTCAGTCAAAAATGGTTTAGTTTCATGAATATTCAATTTCTTTCTTGAAAGTTTCAAATTCGTAAAATCAAACCGTGGTAAACCTAACCTAAAACGCAAAATTATAATCGAACAAAAAATAAAAACACTATTCCGGTGGACAGCTGTAAAAAGAAATTGCTAAAATAGGATATCATGGTAGAAAAATGAACGAAATCATATTTTTTCGGTGGGGATAATGAGTATAATTCGAAAAAAAAATGTTTGTCATCAGGGGGACATTTAGCTATTGACATCAGCAAATTCAGCTCATCAACCATTGTAAATAAAAGCAGGTTCGTGAATTTTTTCTTTTGAGTGTACAGTCACCTGACGTGGAAATGTCACTTTCGAAGATAATTTTCATAATTTTGACAAACAGTATTCAATGTTTTTTAACGTTATTTGATATTTTCACGTCATGTTAAAAAGTGTATGGTATAGTGATCTAGGTAACATTTTAGCGGAATATCTAATTAATATTTAATATCTAATGGCTAACTGTAAATAAATCACAGAAATGTTTTGATCAACAAAATATAAAATTAAAAAACTAATTAATGACTCTAAATTTTCATTTATTTAAAAACTAAAAAAATAAAATAAAAAAGTGCAATAACTTTCTATTTTACGTGAATGATGTATGGTACATAATGATGTTAATTTCGCGTTAAAATTAATTCAAGTTTAATTGATGTTTATAAAATCAAAAAAAAAAAAAAAAATTAAATGCTTAACAAAATAAAAATTGTTTTAAACCGACAAAACTGATTAATGATTTGATAGATACGTGGCATTCTCATGTCAATTAATGCACAGCTAAGGTGACTAATTCTAATGGGCAAACGACAACAAATTCATGCCGCAGGGCTGATTTATGTAATATTAGTGGCTATAACAAAACAAAGAACAGGAAAGTAGTAGTAAAAAAATATATATATATATAAGTATGTATATATATATATTCTTCAGCGTCTCCGTTGATTGGACCGTTGTCTGCTCTGGCACCTATTAAAACGTCGTCCCTACTCGTCATTATCAAAATAATGTTAACTTTTTAGACAATTTTTGGTGTTTTTTTTTGTAGAACACAAATCCATGCGAGGCGAAGCTTTCTGGCAAACGTCGAGAAAAATTCGCTCTTTTAGGAACACACAGTTACGAACCACTATCAAACCCATGGAAAGGAATCTGAATGCAAATCCAGATGAAGAAACAAAGTTTCGAAGAATAATATAATTTACACTTTTCATATTATAAACTGTTTGTTTTTTTTTTTCTTTTAAAAAAAAAAAGTTTTTTTTGCAACTATTTTACTTACAATAATTCTTTTGAGATGACGTTTGTACAAGCTAATCATGAATTAAATTTTTTTTTTTTTTCAAAATTAATTATTCTTATGTTTCATACCTTGATATTTATTTATTATTATTTTTTTTTTTTAATTTTATTTATTTATTAATTTTTTTTCAATCATAATTTTTATTTTAAATTACGATATTCAATAAAGTTTTTGTAAATTTTTACGCAACGACTGTAAAATTTTGTTTTAAGTTTTATGTTCGATCATGAATAATTTTTTTTTTTTTTTTTTCAAAGTTATTGTAAAATAACTTTAATCAAAACAATTAAAAAGTCAAAATGTTGAGTAAAAAAAAGTACTCGTCAGCGAGAAAAAAATTTTTTTAAACAGATCATACCTTCCACGTTGCTGCGTTGCGTCGGAAATAGCAGAATGTATTTTGGAACCAGTTGTAAATCTCGTTTAGCGTCAATTGCTTGTCCGGAGATTCGATGATGGACTGTAAAAGAAAAAGTGTTAGTAATGGTCTCTTTTATGTTTTATACTATTTCGAACTCGAAAAAAGGATTTTTTTTTTTTTTTTTTTGGTGCGATGAAGTTTTAGGAGAAGGTTTTTATCCCAGTTAATTAAGTATATACTTTTACAGACCTGTAAAAATATACTTACTTCAACTGACTTTAAATAAAATATTTATTAGATATTGTATATACTCTTGTTTGTATTTAAACAAATAAAATCAAAAACCAAATTTAAACCCTATAAAGTATTCGAATGTAAAATAAAATAAAATAATCAATATAATTATTGAGTTATCAAAAAAAAAATAAAAAATAAGTGATGTAATCGAAAAATTTTTTTGTCTTAAAAAATGTAATCTCGGTTTATCAACATAATTTAAAAGATAAGACCTTGTTAGTATTGGCTAATACTGTTAAATAAAAGATGTGCAGTGACAGCAGAAATTAAAAAAAGCATTTACCTGGCGAATTAACGATGCATATGTGAACGGAGGTCTAACGTCAGCGTTCTTGTAGAAATCCCTATTTCGTTGAATTTCTGAAAAAAATAATGAATTAGTATTTTAGAAATTTAAAGGTGACATAAACTATAGTAACTTGAATAAAGTGTTCAAACTTTCAACTCCGAAAAAGATGCACGCTGAACTAAAATAAACATTCTTATTTAATTTTTTTTATTAGTCTTGTTTGCATTAAATATCAAATATTGATCAAAGTTCAGTTTACTGTTATTAAAAAAATTAAAAAAAAAAAAATCACAAGTTCCGCTGTATGAGTTTTGTAAAATAATATTATCGAGTAGATGATGCAACATTGATTATTGGGTGGTAAGAGAATTTTACGAGGACTCGTAAAGTTCTATTAAAAGATAATTATTGTTAAAAAAAAATCTAAAATTTAAAATCATCAAACCATCTACTGGCAAAAGCATAAATGAAACCACTCGTGCAAAAATTACACAGTTAAAACAAAAAAATTAAACATCGACAAAGCTCAATAAAACCCAAGTATTAATCAATAAAAAAAAAAAAAAAAAAAATAGACAAAGAAAGTTTGTGAAAAACTGAGTTTACCTTGTTGGACGTCTAGTCCAGCGCGCTCCAGCATGTAGGGCAACCCTACACGATGACGGAGGCGGGCAGCACAAAGAAACGAGTAAATGAGAGGAAGAAATATTTAAAAACTTAGTTGTTTTAATTTTATTATTTTCATGCAGGCTGCAAGGCGATCTCGAAATACGCAAGGGATAAACTATCGCTGACTTCAACAGTGCGACGGCTCTAGGACTCACCAAAATACATTCTGCTATTTCCGGCGCAACGAGGCAAGTGGAAGGTATGATTTGTTTAATTATTTTTGTATAAATTTAACGTTTTTAAATCAAGCTTTTTGTTGTTTGTTCAGGTTTTTTTTTTTAACATAATTTTTATTATTATTTTTTTTTTTTGCAATGGTAAGTATACAATTTTTCGTTTTAAAAAATTTTTTTGTTTTACAATACAGTGGATTTAGATTCAGAGCTTTCAACAAAAGGCTTACTCAAAAACTTTAAGCTTACAAAAATATTGTTCAGCCATCGGTTAAAAACAGCAACAGCAAGTTCCTTGCATCTCGTAAATCATTTTGCAGCCCGCGAATAGAGAGAAGAAAGATATTCACACACAAAATTAAAAAAAAAAAAAAAATTTGTAATGTGTTCTTTTTTATCTGAATTTGTCTCATTGATGTTGTGCCTTAAGCACTGAAATGCGCCAACAAGGTTTATAAATTTTAATTGGTAACTTTATTTACCGAAGGAAAAGACATAATTTTTATTTTTATTTACTTTTGAGAAACAAGTTAGTGCACAGAATCTACGTTTTTTACTTATTTCAGAGAATTTTTATTATCACAAACCACACTGAAGAGATGAACAGAAATAGAGATCAAGAGAGGACCGTAAAGTGCATTCTCGTTTTAAAAACTACGGGAAAAACAATGTTTTTCACGGTGATCGTTATAATCTCAAACTGTCAAAGGTGCATGAAACAAATTAATTTTTACCAGATTCATAAAATTCATGAATCCAAGTACGAAAAGTAACAGTTACTAGAGGACACTAGAGAATAATGATAAATATCAATTTCTCTGATATCCCCTGAAAAATTAAAATCCAATTTGTTCGCAGTTTCACAGATTCGAGATTAACAGATCGAAATTTTAAAAAATCGGTTTTTGGTTTTGTTGTTCAATTTTTTTTACCTGCACTAACATCAACTCCAGATCTATCGATGGATACTCTGCGCCTTACAGTGCCCTCCTCATGTCCTATGGGATAGTATTTTTTGTTTACGTGAGCAATTATTATTATTTCTTTTTTTTTTTTGGCTTAATATCAGTGTTAGATGAGAAAATTTACAAATTCTGATAGAAAAGAGAGGTTACGTACGTGACGGGGAATCTTAAAGTTTGCAGGGAATTGAAAAAGGTGATTTTTACATATTTAAAATTGATATAGTTGATTTTCGAGGTGCTTTAAGAGATATTTCAAAAGAACCACGGTCGGTTAAGTTCAAAAATCCATCTAAAAACTTTTTAAATAGCCGGATTTGACGGAAAAATAATTAATTTATTCGAATCAAAGTCTCACCTCCGGCGAGGGACAGCGTCGACTTGTCGCTGATCCTCCGTCTTATGGGTCCGGCCATGCTGGTCATGTTGGGCATGCCACCGGGCATGTTCGGCATCGGGGGCAGCCCGGACATGTTGGACATGTTCGAAAGCCCGGGTGGCAGACCCGGGGGCACGCCCCCCGACGACGGGGTCATTTGGCCGCTGCCGGGCGATCTCACCGCCGATACCAGGGCCGACATCGAGGCCGAGGACACCTGGGACACGCCCCCGAAGTTCGGGGCTGGTTGGCTCATGAGAGCCGAGGAGAGATTCATTTTCGGGATGTTTGGTGTGTTCTGTAAAATAAGAACGAAACATCGAGGGGAATTAGGGAATAATTAATCAATTACTACTCGATTGGTAAAACAATTATTTTTTTCAAGTAGATTAATCGTAATCGAACGATTAATTTAAGTTAAATAAAACTAATTAATCTTACTTTATAAAGATTTTTCAAATATTTTAAAGCAATTTTTAAGGTAAAAAAAAATAGTAGATTGATTATTAATCGAACGTAGAAATTTATAATATTTGGAAAAACCTATTACTATTTTAATTTGTAATAAGATTATTACCGAGGATTCCGACGATTTGGGTGTTTCCGGTGAGGCCAACTGCTTGGCCATGTGCAGGTGGTGCATCATGGCCGTGAGCCTGTCGCGCTCCTTCTGCAGTTGTATCTCCAGTTGCGAGACAACCTGCATCTGAACGCGGGCCTGGGCCGTCGATCTGTCGTCCAGCGTGTGTTCCGTGTTCAAGTGTCTGAAATTATTTTTTAAACAAACGTATGAATCAATTAATTATTTTACGTAAATCTTCATTTTTTTTCTGTTCGTTTAAGACTAGATTGTTGTAGCATAAATTTTAACAACAGGCCAAAAAGTCTTCAGAAACTATTTTATTATAGCTCAAGATTGAGAGGAAATAAAAAACGAACTCGATTAAAATAAAAAAAAAAGAATGAAAATTCCAACTCTATTTTAAAACTCAAGCCCCCAATGATTTATTTGCCAGTCAACAAGCCCCGGGTAGTTAAGACGCTCCCCCGGCAAAGTCGATCGGTAAACAAAGTGTTGTTAAGCCCCCGCTCGGGGAGTAAAAAAAAAAAAAAGGTAAGAAATTGACCGTCCGACATCTCATACTTGGTTGTCGCGTCGCGCATCGAAATTATTTTCATAATCTCCTTTGCTCCCCCCCCCCCCCCCCCGCCTTTCTTTGTACTTTGCGGTGCAAAGCAGATTGGTAAAAGACGAAGGGAGCGGTCGAGCGTCGTGAATATTAATGAGACAAAGCGTAATTAGCGTATCTTCCCGTTCCCCTTTTTTCCCGATCACTAATGGGGTTGTGCTGAGTCGCGAAAATTTTTTTTTTCGGGTGTTTTATCCGTTGCAGAAAGTACTCCCATAGTCATCCCTAGTTATGCCTGTATTGAGAATAAAAAATGCTGACAAAAAAAAAAAAAAAAAAATAGCTATACAGGTTTAGAATATATGACTTTTCTTCATTTATTTCTGGATGAATTTTAGATTAAAAAAAAAAAAAAAAAAAACTTAAATAATGATCAAACAACGAAAGTGTAAACTTACTTGAGGAAGGCGGCGTACTCGTCGCAGACGGCCTCGCATCCAGGCCACTTGCACACTCCGTGTCCGTAGAGCGGGTGCTGGATCTTCTCGCAGCTAACCTCGAGCGGCTTGTCGTCCAGCTGGGCCGAGCCGTTGATCTCTGCGCGACGATTTGACACTAGTGAATTAAAAAGGCCTGCGATAGTATCGCCCACCCATTTTTTTTTTCGTTTCAATTTGTTTTTAAAAAATTTACTTTTTTTTTTTTAGTTAGTCGAAAGATTTTTAGTTTGTTATCGGAGGATTGGTAAGAAAGCGAGAGATTAGTGTGGTGTGAAAAATTTACCGTTCAGTCCTGACTTGGACACGATGGAGTTCTCGTGGGACTCGGAACTCTCCGACGGCTCCTTCCAGCTTGGTATTGACTCTGTTGGCGGCAAACCTTTTAAATTCAAACAAGCGTGTTCAATAGAAATTCGGAGAGGTTTTTTTCAACTATGCAAAACAATAAACATTCATAGATATAAAATTCTAGGCTAAACATCAAGCACCTTACCAGTGTGGGTAATTTTATTGATAATCTCATTCGATAAATAAAATCGTATGATTGTCGTTAAAGTGTCACTTTGGATATATCAAGCTAATAATTACTCGTTTTAAAAGACTAATTGACTTTTGATACGCTCCACAACCAATTTTTTGAAAGTTTCAGAAAAATGTCGAAATTTAAAATTAAAGTAAGTATTCATCAATACAAATGTTCGATAAGAGTACTCTTATGAAAAAAATTAACCTGTCACGGTTTAGCCCGTGAGGTTTACCAAAAAAGGCCAAAAATATTCCATTATAAAGCAACACCTTAACGAAAATCAGCCACTAGGAATGAAAATTCAAACCTGAGGAATGATTGTGTCCCTGCAAGCCCAAGCCCTGCTGCAGCAGGTACTGGCGCTGCATGAGCTGAAGCTGCTGTATGAGCTGCTGCTGCTGCACGGCGAGCTGCTGCAGGGGCGCGGAGGCCTTCTTCTTGTCGGCCGTCTGAAGAAGGTGGGTCTGCTGTATCAGGTTGAGCTGCAGCTGCTCCTGTAGCTGCTGGATCGTCTGCTCCAGCTGCTTGCGGTTCAACTCGGCGAACTGGTGCTGCACAAAACCAAAGCGTTACGCGAGTCCTCAAAGTCAAGATTTTTGGGAAAGTATCGGAAAGTAACTTTAGAAGATGGTATTGTACCGGTAAATAATGGGTCGAACCCGAGACTGAGGCAAATCTCTTATCTATAAACTCACGTTCTTGATAGAGGAGAAGTATCCGAATCTGTCCTGATTGGCGGCCGCGTGTTCCGAGGCCGACTCCTGGTGGTGCTGCTGGGCGGCCTGCTGCTGCTGAGCCTGCTGAGCCTGCTGCATGTAGAGCGAGTGCTGCTGCATGAACGACTGCAGCTGGGTCGGGTTGAGTATGTGCTGCTGTAGTATCTGCTGCATCTGGTGCAGACCGCTCGCCGGTCCGAGCATCATCTGGGCCGTGGTCTGGGAGGACGACGGCGGGGCCCCCGGTGGGCCCCCGACTGGCGGGCCTTGCGAAGGGTCGGGCGGTGACGCCCTGTAATAAACGATAATTAACAATTTTTCGTTGTTATATAATTATTTTTACACTTTTTTAATGATCTATTTAACTAACTTTTAAACTAGTGAGAGGTTTTGCATCAAGTTATTTTTTGGTCTAATTGAGACAGCAGTCTTTAAAATACATTTTTCAGCAGAGTGTGCTTATGCTTTATTTATTGATCGGATAACTTGAGAAAATTTTAAAACAATAGCTCCATTTAAAAATGAATCTACAAAATTGTACGCGACTGTAAAAAAAGCTATTTTACCAAAACGATTTAAAAAAAAAAAGCTCACCTCTGCGGAGCTTGAGGACTCTGATGCGGACTCGGCTGTGGTCCTGGCGCACCGGAACTCGGCTGCTGCGACTGCTGGGTTATGATGGGCTGCTTTTGCTGGGTCATGGGTGCTGATGCTGTCACTCTGTGTCCGCTCGGACTGAGCTTCCCATTGCTTTGGAACTCGATGCTTGGGCCTCCTCCTTGCTGCTGCTGCTGGTGCTTATCGCTCTCGGGGCCGGGGCCGCCGCTAGAGCTACGACAATCGCTCGACTGCTGCTGCTGCTTCAACGCCGAGTACAAACTGCTTGCCTGAAAATCAAGGCGTAAACAAATTTTTAGGTTAAATAGTTGAATGGTGATTGCATCAACAAATTTGTCGTTAACTGCGATCTGTCAATTTTTAAGTATTTTGAGTTCAAAGTTTTGTCGAAAAATTGTTAGAAAACAGACAGTAACTTAATTATTTATGCATTTTTTATTCAATTTTATGATAAATTTCTAAAAATTGTAAATTTCATAGCTTCGTATAGTACAAGATATAATTAAATTTATAGTTGTTTATTTGATATTTTGACCTTAAAGCAATTAAATAAACCATTTGATGGATGTAAGTATAATACAAGTTTTGAAAGTTTGAAAGTTTGAAAAAATCGAACGATTCATCACTATTTTAACAGGAAAAAAAAGCGTTACTGTCAACATAAGTATCAGCGCGATGAGAAAATACGTCGGACTGAGTAAACTTCGAGTTCTTGAAAAACATTTCGAGATCTCCTTGAGCTCATCTCGCATAATACGCGTCGCAGCTCGGCCCTTATAAATTTTTTTTTTTTCTCCTTTTTTACCGTACCTGAGAGAAAAGAGCAAGTGGGCGGTCCTGACTAAACACAGATAACCTTTCGGCGAAGAGGGCCAAAGGACTTCTTTGCATGTTATAAACATACGTAATTGTACACAAATAAGATTAGCATAAGACCTCCAAAGGGTGGCAAAATGGTCTTTCCGACTCTTGTTTCTTCTTTCGAAAAGTCGAGAGGGAGGAAAAGCAAAAACACGAGGGAGGACACAGACGCGCATAAATTATACCGATTTTCGGAAGCTGAGTGTGGGAATTTGAATTTATTTTCACTTGAGAATAAGGTGTAAAGATTACCGTTACTTTTATACATGTAAAGTTTAGTAAATAAAGAAACAATGTTAAGTTTTTTGTGAATTATACAATATTTTTTAAATGAGTGTTTTCATCAGACTAAACTCACTAACTCTAACTCAAATGTAGTTTTATAAAGCATTTACAAAACAAGTTTAGAAATAGTGAAGACTTGAAATCCAATTGATCATTCAATAAACAGCCCGAATTTGTTAATCTATTAATTTTTACTGAGACTAAAGTACTCGGCTAAAGTATTAAGTAAACTTCCTTATTAGCAAATTGGTATCGTATAAAAAATGATATATTTCATTTCGTACACTTTCAATTAATGTATTCATAGCATACGAGTGCACGTATTCTCTTCAAAATACGATGTATCTTAACTATAGCTCAAAAAGGTAGGTAAACGTATATATTTTTTTTCCCTTTCCCAAAAGTCGATGTTTACACTCGCCGAACCCTTTTGAAAATTTCTCAAGATCCCAAAGTCCCTTGTATCCCAGGGCAAACTTACCGCACGCAGTTTCCAAAGTTCACAAATACTCGTTTTCTCTCTCTCTCTCTCTCTTCTTGGCTTGGTAACTTGTATTATGAACAATGTTGATCTTATCTAATGGTATTCGAGCTGCGAGCGATTTGAAAACTCCGGGTTGCGAGCGCGAGAATGACGAGGCCGGGTGTTTATACAACGCTCCCCGGATTTGTTTTATTAAGTTTCGAAGCAGGATGAATGCCAGATTTATTTGTACTGTACCTACCCCTTTGTGTTCTAGGATCCACAAAATTATTAAATTTTGAGTTGTTGTAAATAATTTGTTCGAACGAACCCCAAAGAAGGTACCAAAGCGAAGAAAGCTCGTCATCCGCAAGGCCAACAACGAGTCTCGATGGTCCTCGAGTTCATTTTTTTGCAGACAGAGTTGTTTGTACGCGTCTTTCTTTAAAAGAAAAGCCTCCTTCTTCCCTGCGGTCTGATTAAGCTGTCTTTTCGAGACTCCTATGCCTAGAAAATTTTGATTCTTCAAAAATCGTCTTTTTTTTTTCAAACTCTGAAGTGGAAAATTTTATTGTTCCCGGTTGATCCCAAAGGCATAATATGGGAGCATTCGGTGCAAGGTAAAGACGCAGGCGGTCACACAATAAGCATACCCGTCTGATAATTAAGCTAAGTCGTGGACAATCAAAAAATTGTCTTCTCCAGGGAACGTCGCGACGTACTTCTTATTCTTGGCTCTCTGTCTCAATCCCGGTGGTATTAATTAAGGAATTAAGAGACGAAAGAGCTTGAAAGGATTAAAAATTCCCACGAGGAGCTCGAGTCAGACTTCGCTTTTGCGGTGAGGGAGAGCTTGCTGCGCCTTCGCCGGCGACTTCAATGCGGCTGTTGCGGGCGAGGGTGCTGCGTCATTATTTGGGTCATTTTTTTGGAAGCTGATACAGAGATTTTTAAGAAATGTCGCTAATTTGAGGAAGATTGTAATATCCTTAGATAAGCTTATAGAAAAATTAGTTTTATTACATGTCTATCTCTTATACGTCAAGATCAAATCTTAAAATATTTTATTGAGTTTGTATTTAGTTATATCATGCAACAATGATCAATATATAACAACGATCTAATATAACATTAGTTGATACAATCGTATCAACTTGATGATAGAAATAATAATAACTCGTACACTTTTATTTATTGTACTGAATTATGGAAAAAATTATTACCTCAGAGCTAATTTTCCAAGAAATAGAAAAATTGAATATCCCTTAACCGATAAAAAAAAATTTTTTCACAATTTCTAATCCATTAGTTTTTTTCTCCGATTCTGTATTTTAAGTGCGCTGTAGAGATTAAGAATAAAGCAGTCAAAACAAGGCGGTTTGGAGGTTTGTGCACCGCGGTGAATATTTCGTATTCCAGACTGTGTAGCGAGGAGGCCAATCAGAGCTCTCGGGGTTTTCGGGTGCTTGGTCTTTCTCTCTCTCTCTCTCCTCCTGTTGACGTTTGTCATAATATTTTAATATTAAATCGTGTTACACTCCAGCCATGCGTTCGCATAATCAGACGTTGCTCCGGTGCGCTTCGACGCCTCTTTTTCTCTGTTTCTCCTACTCCCCCTCCCGTTCGGTTCTTTATTTCGATTTTAAATATATTCAGCTTTTAATTTCCAAAAAAAAAAATTCAACAGAATCTTTCTCTTGAAATTGCTAGCGTATTTTTTAATCTACTTTTGGGCTGAAAATAATTCAATAATGAACGGATAATATTTTTTATCAAATTCAGAGACAGATTATCCTATTGCAAATAGTAGATAAAAAAAAGTACATTTGGTATCTTACAAAAATAAATTTTTTTCTTACATTTGTCAATTTTAGATATTTCAGACTTATCGGTGGATTTATGAAATTTGAGGTTAAAGTTTGAAAAATGTTGTAAAATCGTGACCGAACGATTAACGCGGTTTATTCGAGCGCTCGCGTATTCTCACCTAACCAAGGGGGGGGGACTCGGTATTTGCCGTCAGCTGGAGAAACGTGGAATACAAATTACCCGGGGTGCGAAATTTTCCGCGCCCTCCTTCGTCATATATAATGAATTCGCGAATATTCTCTCCGGCGCTCACTATTTTTTTCCTCCTTTACTTTCTATTATTATTCTATATTGCGAGGCGCGCGCCTCCCCGCCCGAATATTATTTTTTCGCGCGCCGCGCCGACGGTTTTCTTGACTTTTCTCCGAGGGTTATTTTTTCACTGACGAGAAGTGAGTTTACGCGCTTCCTGGCTTACTTAATATCGCGATGTCTTTGATTTTATTATTTTTTTTTCCTCTCGCTTTGATGGTAAATCGAAGTGGTTGGGAAGTTTTTATTGGTTTTGGAATTTTTCGTGAGGTGAATTCGTTTATTTTTCACAGATTGCAGACTGTAGGATAATTATAATACTGATTTTTTATTACTATTTGTATTAGTGATTATTATACTTAAAATATTACTGCCTAACTAAAATATGAAAAATGTTCAAAAATCTTAAAATGAATTTATTTATATTGACGTATAATACAAATTTTATGTCATACTTTGCTTCAATAAATACATTTTTAGTTGTATTTCAAACTATATGATATTATCAACAATTTATTATGGAGAACTTTACATTAAAATAAATTTAGTTACCTAATTATAATGTAAACTTGTAATTAGTATAAATTTTTTAATGAACTTTAAACAATTTAGTCATTCTGATCACTTTTCAATAAAATATAGTAATTACTATTTGGATCATGTGCTTCAAATTTTTGCATCGAATTATTATTTTTTAATTTATTAAATATTATATATAATTATGAATTAAATTTAAGGGGTTAGCGAGCGAAGCGAGCAGTAGGGAAAGACTCTAGTTCAATAAAAATTTAATATATAAATTGCTAAAAATTTCAAAGTATCATTTGTTAAAATATACCACATCGATTAGAAAAAAAAATTTCGGTCCAAACTAAACTTGTCTCGCTTTGATTGAAGCCGTAAGATCCAAAAGCAGCGAACGCAGTTAAAAAAAAAGCAAAAATAATAACCCACGACTACCCTCATGCACCTCCGGCTGATTAGGTCTTTCTTCTCATTGCCGATCGCGTATCGCGCAGGAGCTCGGGGGGCAGCTATGCAAACCCGCAGAATGCCGCAGATTCACGCTTCCTCGGCTCCCCTGATTTCGGCGACGAGAAGCGTTAATTCCTGTACACATATGCACAAAGGGAGATGGAAGGATTCGGTTTCCATGATTGCTCTGTTTTTTTTTTACAAGAATCCTGCGAGAATTAAAAGTGTATTTGCGGAGGGATTTTGTTTTTTGGAAGTGGAAAAATTTTTTTTGGATCGAGGTTCGATTGATTTTGGTTTACAGGGCGGCAGGTAAGTTAATCGATTCTCGTAATTAAAAACTCATACGATCCGGAAAAAAAAGGTACCTCGCCAATCAATCGCGAGGAGGAAAAAAATTAGGGGAGACAACCGGAACCAATCACGCCGGCATTTATAATGTACACAGGCCACGTTAACGATAGAGCCGTTTCAATCGGGCGTGAAAATAAAGAAGTCCATTAAACCTTCAGGAGGCGAAAAAAAAAAAAATTATGTGGAAGATTTGAAGAGCGCTTGATTTATCTTCACCGGGGTTGAAGTAGACTCGCATTGTTTTCGGGAGGCTTCAATACCGGGCTTATTCCATTGAAATTTTTCGGACGAAGTCAAATCGAATATTTACTTCGATTTTCAAATTTCAAATAGTCCCCGGATCGATCAGCAATTACGATGTGAAAATCGCATTTTTTTTTTTTTTTTTTTTTTTGTTTCCAGGGAGCCACTTAAAAAACTTCTTTCGAGGGGGCTGCCCGCTGTTTGTCGTGGGGCGGGGAGAAATTCGCTTCGTTAAAAAATAAAAGGGGCCAGTCGATTACAAGTCGTCGTTAATGAAAACCAAACAACGGGAATAAGAAGAAAAAAGAGGGGGGAGTAAGAAATTACCCGACGCGCGTGGTTCTTGTTCTCATTCTTTTCCCCCGGCGAGATAATTTTAAGGCGAGTCTTACTCAGCGAATTTCGCATCTTCTCTTTAATTTGGCAAAATATATATATATATTTTTTTTTGTTTGGGGGGTGAAACGTGTACACGTAATTTTAGTAAAAATTTTCAATAACTTTTGAATTTTTGTAAATTTATTTTTTTCAACCCTAAATTGAATATTTTCATCAAAGTAGCATTTTTTTTTTTTTTCAAGGAACTGTGTATCATTTCTGCTTACTCATTACACGATGACATCTAAATGGTCGCAAGCATCGCATGGAATACTTAAGTGAAACAAGTCAATGCCATCGTATCACGATAGTCCACGGATGCTTACATGTCGAGCTAAGAAAAATTATAATTATTTCCCAAAATAAGTACTTATAATGTAATTTTTTAAAGTGATGTTGTTTGAACATATAATAATTTTACTTTACCAACGCACTAAATAATCAATAAATTAAAAATTTATTTTTCAATAAAAGCTGAAGCTTCCAAGGGTCTAGAAAAGTAATTTTGAAATCTCTGAAAAATAGCTGAAGATTGGGAGAGAAAAGGGGTGTCTCGGGTTATTATTTTTCGGGAAAAATCTGGGGAGATCAAAAAACCATAAGGCGCCCGCCCGAGTTAATCTCCAGGTATAAGAAGTACGTCGCCGTTTTACTTTTGCGGACGGTTAATTATTCAGTATCAATTAGAGGCCGGCTTGAATTATTAAGCGGCTCCTTCCTCCCTTCCTCCACCGTAGAGACATGATGAAGATTCGAGCCTCGAGATTATTGTTCCGACAAAATTTTGGTGGGTTGTTTTTAAAAAACTTGTACGTTTTAGTGCGCTTATTTTTAAGATAATTTCGAAGTTTTCATAAAAATATTTCAAGTTGTTATAGTTTGAAAAGTTGCTGAAAATTCAGTGTTCAGTTTAGTTGTTAAAAAGTTTAATTCTTATTTTTTGTAAAATGTAAAATAATATTCAAATGAAAAAAAATATACAAATGAATTCTTCACTTATAAAGTATATGTATCAAAATTCTTAATATTAAAATTCAAATTTTAAATTTTATGTTCTGAACCAATCACTATAATTTTAAATCGATGACATTCGATTTTAGTTCATCTATAAAATATAGAAAGAAAGGATTTTTTTTTTTTTTTTATAAACTTACATTTACATAGCATATTCTATGTAAATAAATATCAAAGCATATCACTAATTTAAAAAAAGTTAGATACACTTGTAAATGTGCATAATAATGTAAGATAAAATTAATTAATTTTTCGCAACTACACCATATAAATTTCGTTCTATAATCACATATTCTGCAAAGGATAGTACACTTAACCAATCAAGGATGCACAAAACGAAATAAAAAAAGGCTTGTTTATCTTGGTATCGCTGTGTAAGCCGAAAGCTCCCCATGGCTCGGGATCATGACCGGGCATGCGACGGTGACGTTGCTCATATTTATTCGCGGTCCATTTTCGTATGTTTGCCAACCCAGCGCGCGGTCCGACGGATTTGCCTCTTCCTTTTACCCCGCACGATGGCCTTCTCGATTTCCATGCTTGCGAACGAAGATTCTTGGGACACCCTCGCGATTAATTCGCGTCACGGACTGGCCCGTGCTTGCTTACTTTTTTTTTACAAACGAAAACCTGGTTTACGTATTAAATTAAAAATACTGAATTGTTGTTGATTTATTATTTTTTATTGAAAAATATTTGTGTTAAAATCAAGTTTGATTGTTTGCATAAT
The DNA here is from genome assembly GCA_038277355.1 of Encarsia formosa. Classification (NCBI taxonomy): domain Eukaryota; kingdom Metazoa; phylum Arthropoda; class Insecta; order Hymenoptera; family Aphelinidae; genus Encarsia; species Encarsia formosa. The sequence goes on along the minus strand of CM076185.1, from coordinate 7,527,791 downwards.
TTATAAAATTTAATAAATATCATGGGTCTAATACATCATGTATATTACATTATTTTAAAGAATGCAAAGTAGATGTTATGTTTTGTATTCAATCAAGATATTATTTTTTGTAACAATAAGGATCATATATGTAAATGGTATCTGCTTTCCCCGCTCGCTAGCCTCCCGGATTTAATCTATAATCAATAAATATAGTTTTAAACTATTTTACAAATATGTATATATACTTTACAAGATTTATTTATAAATCATAAAGGAAAAATTATTTTTTTAGTTTAAACACTATTTTTCAAGCCTACAACGAAAAAAATCTAAGTAATAAATTCGATTGAAAGCTCATGAAAATCTTTGATTTTAAATAAAAATTTTTATGAACAATAAAACAAAAAAAAATTCAACTCCTTCAATATTGTATGCAAAATTACTTCATAAACTCTTAAAGAATCGGTAACATTTACAGGGCGTCCTAACAACGTTAAACCTCTCACTTCCCCAAACAAAATCCCTAAAAAAAAAGAATCAAATTATATCCGCCCCCCCCCCCCCCACCCAATCCTTTATTCTTCGCTCAGATAAGAAAGAGAGAAAAAAAAGGCATCCCTAACAAGAGCCATTCACCATGCTGGCAAACATCACAATCGCATTAATATTTATAAAGCGCGCGAAAAATCACGTCGGATTCTTCTCGCCCCCGTGGGATGAGAATCCAGCAGCGGCCGTCCTGGAAATTATATAAGACCGAGATTGCGGTTAAAAATTGTACGGTATTACTTAAAACTCCTCGCCGAACTTTCTTACCTTCTTGATGATACAATTAAGCTCTCCGGGGTTGGATAATTATCCCTTATTTTTCACCAAAGGGTTGCCGCGGGGGGGTAAAAAGAAATCGCGTCGTCGTTTGCGTACAACATGGATTTTTTTACGAGGGTCGTTTGTTATTTAAGAGGTGGAATTAATAAATTTGGGTCTTGATTTTAAGTAGTTTTACTTAGATATTTTTGCTTAAAAATTTAATAGACTGTATTTTTTATTTAAAGTGTATGTACAGAAACTATGATGCATATCGTGCGAATGACTCAATTATAAAAGATACAAAAAAAAAAGTCAAATGCAAGAAACGTATAAACCACAAGCGATAAAAATTACTCTCGAAGGAAAAGGGACTGAAATATTGCGGTTACATTTTGTGAATATTTTATGTCATTTGTGATGCAAAAAGACATTTCGATTTTAAATGGCTTTTTTCTCTTTTGTTTGAAATATTAGTTACTTTATGTTGCTAAAAATCTGCATATTTTTATTACACAACTATTAATGATATATTTTATAATAACTGTAAATACTACTAAAGTGTAACTTAATTTTAGATATATTTTGTAACAAACTAAAGATGATTTAAGTTATCCATCGATAATCAATACACGTATTTATCTTATCCTGACTAGTTAGCCGTAGTTCATCAACCGCAAACAATTAACAAAACAAAAATTTCCAAAAAAAAAAATTGTTGTAAAAATCTAGAAGCAGTAATTTACCGTATTCCACGTATATGCCAAGAAATACTTCAGCCCCGTCCACGGAATTCGGCAATGACATTATCATATTTTTCGCATAATGCGCGCTCGCGGTATATTCTTTAACGTGACAAGCACGCGAGCTTCGTGAGCCGGGGCGCGATATATTTTAAAGTTTTATCGTTTATTGTTACCCCCGATGCGAGATGTACGGGCCTCTTTTTGCATTTTTTTGCAATAATAGTTTACGTATTTATCGCCACGAGGATATGATGGGTGTGGTTCGTATGTATGACATATTTTTATGGGGCTACGACGATGCTACGGTGGAAGATAAATTTTTACCCATTCCTACCATTTTTTTGTTTGAATGATTTAGACTGCTTTTGAACAAGTTTTTCAATAATTTTTCTGGTAATATAAAGAAAAGCAATGGTTTTTTAATTTCTAAGTACAAGAATCAAGTACAGTAGGACCTCGCGCATTGTTCACCCATCGAGACCGAGAACCTCGCGAGTTGTCCATGGCGGCTCTTTTGATTTTTGGACAATGTCCGAGGTTTTACAGGGACGATTCCCGAGGTTTGGACAATGTGCGAGGTCCTACTGTACATATTCTCAACTATGACGTCACAAGTAAAAAAATGACGGACGCTGGAGTCAAAAAATTGTAAATAGATAGCTTTCATGCATCTGTATGCAGTTTGTTTTTATTCCAGGGTCAATTTTTACTTGAGACGTTGAAAATACTTTATTATATAAATTCAGTAGCTCTCAAAAAAAAAAGATCTTTCTGACTCGAATCTACATGTCAAAATATTTATGAAATGCGCGATAAATAATTTTATTTTTCTCTCCCCTCGATTTTCACACGTATGTAAATTGTCAGAGTAGCCGATTAGAGCCGTTGAAATCGATTATACGAACTGCGGGATGTTTTTTTTTTTTTTTTTTTTTCTTTTACGGTTACTCTTCTTCCTCGCGCGGCAGATGGGAGTTTTCCTTTCACCCTCCGGGCAATGGTTTATTTATCGTCCCCGGCGTGGGCTAAGCGGATCAGGTGACCGCTTAATGTGTATCTGAAATGCTAAGTAATGTTTTTATACTCCTCCTTTACTTGGGGAAATTCAGTTTAGTTTTTAAATTCCTGTTAAAAGGTTGCGATTGTAATTTAAACAGCTCAAAATTTCTGTACTGCATTTAAAATTTTTGAAAATTTTTGATTTTATTCCTGTTTAACATTACTAATTAAAGTGAAACCTACATAAATTGAAGTTACAAGCGAGATTTTTGAATTTTCTGTATTAAGGTTTATGTATAAAAAATTAGTAGTATATTAAATTTTTTTCAAAAAGAATTAAAAAATCTTTCAAAAATATCTATAACTTGAAATTGATGCTTAGACACTGAAGTTTGGACTTTGGCTTTAGTTGTTTCACTGTATTCAAAAAATTAAAAGTTCTTAGAAAAATATAGTAAACTACACTTACATATATACATATATAAAATATAAAAAAATATATTAAAAATAAATTAAATTTATCAGATAAATAACAGATTGTATTTATACGTACATTCAAAATTTTAAATTTAAACATCAAATTTACCAAATTTATAAAAACAAATTCGCAAGCAGAAATAAATAAATAAGTAAACAAGATGATAAAAATTCAACGACAAACTAATAAAAAAAAAAGGGTATCGAAATCAATGACACAACACATTTGGGGATGAAAACACCCGCGTAATTGACTCGGAGTGGCCCGGTTAAGATTCCTATCGGTCCTTGTACATCATAACCTCTTCCCCCTCCGCGATACAATTGAATATACTTGGGTACTCATAACCGATACAGATCGGCGAGCTGGTCGAGGAGGGCGGACTGCCGTAAAACTCGCTGCAGCGATCGCGATTTTATCAATTCAATTTGGCTGAGAATTTTTTTATTACCGAATATTTGTTTGTTACTTCTTTTACGAGGTACGTGAAGAGCTTTTTTTGTGTATTTTGGGACTTGTATTTGAAAAAACTATGAAAAATAAATTTGTAATGTAATCTTTGAATTATTTATCTTTTAAATCATTATTTTTACTTATTTATATGGTCTCTGGCTATTGAGTATGTGATGACTAAATATCAAGATTGATAATTTTCAACTTTCCTTGAACAATGATTTAGTTGTGTATATCATAAATCATTTCTTGTAAATAAAAAAAGTCAGATTCTTGATGTCTTAATTAAAACAAAGTAATTAATTTAATGTAAAGTCAAACACAAGAATTTACTTACAGCATCGTACCGAAAACGGGATGACAATGCTCTTAAAATATTTGCTCACCTGAAACAAAGAAGCAAAAAAAAATTCGTACATTAGTATAATTATAATCACCCTAAATATTACAAAAATTGCAACTGAGCAAACACAATGTTAAATCCTCAATCACGACAAAAAAAGAATACAGCAATACCGCTTTGATTTTTTAAATTCTCGTCTCGAATCCAATCCCTCGATCCAAGATCGGTTGTTTGTTTGAACAAACAAATCGAGAGCAAGTTCACGATTGTTTATCGAAACGCGAATTTGAATTTGTTTTGCAACACAAGCGCGCGAGCGTCCATGAAAAATAAACAACGCGACGCGCGATTTATCGCAAACAAAAGATACACCCAAAGTACCTCTTCAACTCTTCGCAAAAGAAAGAAGAAAAAAAAAAAAAATTAGCTTAAACACACATTGATCGTTGCACAACTCGGTGCCCAAAAATTCTTCCATCCATCGGTCCGGAGAATTATTTGTTCAAACTAAACTCACGTTTTGTTTGTATATGCGTCAAAGAGCGCGTTTCTCTCTCTCTCTCTCTTGCATAAATAAAACCGACCTTTTCTAATACTCGACGCGGCGTCGTTCCTTTTATGAGTTCCTTGGTTTTTTACTCTCTCAAATTACGACATAAAAACACAAATTTGTATAAACGAAGAGCAAACCGGTAAGAGAGAGAGAGAGACTTTAACATCTAAAGAACGCCATTGAGAAAACAAATATTTATTTTTAGATGCGAGCTTGTCTTGGACTGGAAAAACATAGATTTTTTTTCTCAACGCATTTCTTCTTCTTTGATTTTTTTTTTTTTTCATTTTCACTGATCTAACAATGACGTATGACTGTTTTTTTTTTCGTTCTTTCTCGATGTGAAAAGCATTAAAGAAACTCAAATTGAACGATGATTAGCAACTCTACGGACGATGAGTTATTGTTTGCCAAACGCGTATGCAAAATAAAAATAAAAATAAGCGCTTGTTTGTCATTACTCATCGTGAAAAAGTTATTTGAAATTTTTTAAAAACCTCAACTCATGGGTAAACATACCACTTGTTTGCTCACAGTTAAAAATTAAGAATGAGAAACTTTATTTCACATACACTGTGTAGCTTAAGTAAAATATCCTTTCATTATTGATTGATTTACAAAAAATATGTTTAGAATTTTATAAATAGCACAAAAATTTTGAAAAATCGTTCGACTGGATCAGAAATTTATAGGTTAGAGTAGTTTTTACTTCGAAATTATTACAATTTTACTCATTCATGCAGGTAAAAATAATTTTTTACTCGTTATTCGAGTTCAGAGAGAATGTTGGCGATACTGTAAGTTATGATAAAATGTAAGTCAAAACAGAAAAAAATTTTTTTTATCGTACGAAAACACTTTGTAACATCAGGCGTAACTTTCGATAAAAAATTCCCGTACAACCGATAAACTCCCCGTCTTCAACGTGAAATCGGTATCCCAATATAAAAAGATCGGCCAATAAAGTACCGAGCTAGAAGCGTGCATACAACACAAGAGGGGCTAAGAAAAAAAAAAAAAAGTGGCAAAGGATGAAAATTTTTCCCTTCTAAGCAGGGCAGTTTGTATGCGGTAGCCGCGGCTAACTGTATTACGCTCGGCGTCGTTATTTTTTATCTTTATTAGATTACTCTCACTTCGCCCTACGATCCTATAAATAGATATTTTTTGGTGCGAACATGCCGTTTTTGTAATGTTTTGCTAATACGCGGGCTTCTTTATACGCTTGTATATTGATTTCGACGATTCGGATGAGCCGAGAATTCGAATGAGGATGAGAGACGGGGGAATGTTTGCCTCGAAAATATTGGATAAATTTTTCATGGACTCGTGCGAATTGATTTTTGTCGATAGAAAAAAAAAAAGAAAAAAACAGACGGCGGGTATACATAATAAAAACTTTTTCCAATAAAAGATCAATGATGAACGAATCGAGGTGTTAAATTATTTCAAAGTTTATTGTCGAACAGCAAACTCAAATTTAAAGGTGATGAGTATTATATATCAACATATTTTATTCATTCGCAGTCACTATGTGTCAAGTATTGATTATCAAAAGATATAGAAGTTACTTGAATATTGTTTTCAAGAATAAAAAATATACTTAATCTCATATAACATATATAATTTAAACTATAATATACAACGTATATAGATTATACTATTTATACAACTATATGTATACAGCATATATTTTACACGAGGGGCTATGCACTCCAGAATCACTAAAAGAATCACGCACAAAAATCAAAAAGAATCAAAAGAATCATCAATGATTCTGGACTGCATAGCCCCTCGATTTTACATAAATTTAATATATTTGTTAATCCAAAATAGACTGTATAAATAAGTTGACTGATTATTATTATTATTATTATTATTATTATTATTATTATTATTATTCAAAATTATATTTATAATATTTAACAATAGTAAAAAGGTACATTCTAAATGAACATAATGTATCGATTTATAAATGTTTAAGTGTAAATTACATGCATCTCATGTTCCAGTGTATAGTTTATCTATAAAATATATATATATATTCTGAGTACTATACATAGTCTTACTTTTATGAACAGTTTAAAAATCATATAAAAACAATAGTTAATATGAAAATTGTGTATTGAAAACTACAAAATGCTGGAACCGAGACTAACGGATCCAACAAAAGTGGGTGGGTATAAAAACAAGGGCTGGCATACGTGTCGAAAAATCGAGCAAAAAGGTATGAGGAGAGGAAAATAGGGGTTTCATAGTCCCCCCCGAAGAAGGCTGCAATTAATAGAGTGCATCAGACCGGGAGCGAAAGAGAAAGAAGAAAGGCGTGTTAGCGGACCGTTATTTCGGGTTCTAATACGCGAAATAAATCTGCGGTAATAGTAAGTAATTTTCGGCCTTTCCTCCTGCTTTCTACCTCCCCTCCCCCCTTTTTCCCCTATAAGTCGATAACAAATCGGCCCGGAGCTTGCACAAATGGCCTCTTTCATAACCCCTTCTGTCCGACTGAATTTACGCATTTCAATGAATGCGGGCCGTCAAAATTTCTCCTTTGTGCCTCGAGAAGCTGTACACGCGTGTACACTTGACCGTTTGTAAGCGATAGATCATACGATTTCTTGAATTTTGACTGTAATTCTTCGCTTTTTTCGGGTCCATCGCGGGTTTGAATCAAGATTTATTCTTAATGGGAAATTTCGCGCGACAATTAGCGTTTATTACGGGTTAACGAGGTGGCCTCGCAGTGATCTTTCATCCGATGAGAAAAACCACTCGACAAAAGTTATCGCGGGATAAATTTTGAATACTCGAACGAAAGACGCGCGATGACTGATAAATAAAGCTGGATCCGGAGTTCTTGTGCGAATTCAAAGTGGCCTCGTTAAGGGCGGGAAAAAAGTACGGGAAGCTGACCCTTCGTCGTCAAGTGGAGGGTGCAGGAGACGAGGCGAAATTTTGAAGGGAAGGTTTTAAAGGCTAAGGTCAAGAATTACGCATCATTCCGATCACTACTTCAGGTTCGTTAATATAAAATTAGCTCAAGCTTCTTCATTTAACATAACTAATATAAATTATATGCATACATATAAATGATGGACTGTATCTATACAAACTACAAAACACTGTAATTTGAATACATTTGTCAATACATCAATACATCAAAATAAAATATTGACAAATCTTGCTCTTGATTTTTCTTACTCTTGCAAGATAAAAAGGAGCTATGCAAATATCACGGGGAGGGAAGGAAGAGGGTAGGTAATGAATAATGTCCACGCACATCTGCCGCGGACGCGGGGCCATCAGTAAGGGGCAATAACGGACCGGCTTGGTCCGGTCTCAATACAAAAGGGGCCATTTCCCGGGCGCGCATATCAAATTATGGACTTTTACGAATCGCCTCCTACTACGCTGCCCGGTCCGTCTGCTGCCGGGTGATATATTTGGATATATTAAACTTTTTTTTATCCGCTCGCTCTATTTGACCTCCCGATTTCTTATTGCTTTGTTTCAGTCGATACAGCCGAGCTTTTTTTCAGTGTTGGGCGAGGATTACGATTCGTTAGCGAATGTAACAAGAGTAATTTTGAAGATATGTTTCAGAGTATTTAAGATAAAATTTATCACATGAGTACCGAATATTTAACATTTTTTTTAGTAACGCTAACTAAAATTTGTCACAACCAAAAACTAGGAGCTCTTATCAAAGTCTTGAGTAGAAGAAATCAAATACGAGCCTGACCTCAACTTACTATGCTACATTGGTCAAATTCGATAGTAACTACTAATGCATTGAGTTGACTCTACTATTTTTTATTCTCACTGTGAGACTCGCACTCAACTAGAGTAAGAGAAACGATACTTTTGAGGTCAGGAAAGCCACCGCCACCTCTCATAAAAATCTAAACACTTATTCCAGACGAGCTACCAAACACGCGGTCATTATCAAAACCCAGCATCCGGTCGGTATTTACCACCGTGAATTTTCCATCAAAGCCGGATCAAAAAGGCCAGACCCACCCTCGGGCGGCAAAGAAACGGCATTCCATCTTTGAAAAGGGGGTTGGGGGGTAGCGACACCTTGCGTATCCATTACTCGAAAGTGGACGACGACAAGAGGGTGTAAAAAAAAAAAAAAGAAGAGGAGACGGGGGTGGGTAGTAAATGCCGCGTCACGTGCGCCAAATGGAAATGGACCGATGACGTGCGAGCTCTGAAGGGGGTGGCGTTGAAAATTTTGCCGGTGCGTTTTGCGATTAAGGTAGTTTGTTCGGACTCCCTCCCCTAATAGTCTTAGTGGTATCGTAATTTTAGAACGCTTTGAATTCGATGCGTAGAGGTGTATATTGAATGAACTTGATCAAACTTCTGATAAGTATAAGAAACTCTGAAGAGGTCTATTACGTAGTTTTTTGTACATAGACAATTTTTGACTTGCACATTGTGAACTTGCAAAATTAATTACTTATTATATCTACATCTGAGTTTCCGTTTGCTTACTTAAAACAAACTAAAAAAAACTTTTATGAATATTTTATCGGTAACACATGACTTCTGTATCGCCACTAATTGGTCGTACATTTTGCACCCTAACCCTCTGGTAAACCAGTTTCGACCATCAACCGAAAAACGTTCGATTTAGGTCTGTATCGAGCGATCCCCTAAGTGGCCGGCTAACTTTTTTCCCCCTCTACGTTTAGGTAAGCGCGTCGCGTTTATACCGCGCGACAATCCACTTGGAAATCCATTGGTCAGCCGGGGGAGATCAGGAAAATCGGCCTAAGCTACTCGGACCCCGGTAATCCCCCGAACCTGAGAGTATAAAGATACAGGTTGTTTATGGACTATTTTATTTCACGAGCGGGAGGGCTTATTCGTAATGAATTTGGGATGTACGAAGAATCGTTGGACGGGCTATTATTACCAGGTTATCGGCTCATGATAAATTAAGCTCGGGTAGCTTCGGTTTGAAATATTAAATCTTGCTCTTTAGGAGGATGTTTACCCTTTCGTTGTCCAGCGGTCGTCAAAAGCCACCCTCCGGACTACGCGGGGGAGGAAAAAAAGATCGTCTGGCCGGGTAGAGCGCGTCAGCTGATGGACATCAGGCGGGGCCGGCTTATGTATTCTTAATCAAACACGGCGCGCTGGACGCACGGCTGCGTGCTCCAGATGCGACGACAGTCTCGAGTGGACTGCGCTGCACTGCAAGCTCCGCTACTCAAACTGGAGCGCGAGACGCTTGCGTCTTACAAACTAGCGAGCTTTTTACTCTTCCCAGACTGACCGTTTTCTGATCAGAGTCCGATGCTCATTTGAAAACTACGGGTGGAGAAAGATCGGTATCTTAGAGAAGTTTTTGAAGATGAAAAGCAAAAGCTCGAATGAAAAATGTACTATTTTTTAGCTGAAAGAGTGCAAATAAAATGCAGAATTTCGAGTTTTTAACTTAAATTTTTTTAAGATAGAAAAAAAAAGCTTTTTTACTGTTTTCCCAAAAAATATGTAACTTTTGCTACTCATGTATAATTTTGAATTTTCGAAAGGATTGAAATCTGTTGGTATTTTTCAAGATAATCTGAATGGAAAGCACATTACTCCAGTAGTAAAAGATTTATGAAAATAAAGTATCGACGAGTTAGATCAATAAGATATTCTGGAATATGCTGTGCAATAATATATCTTATTAAAAACTGTAGAGCAGTATCAATGATAAAAATAGCCGTACTTAGAATAATATTATTTACTAAAATAATCGTGTTATAGATTTTAACAAATATTTTTGATTGATTTCAGGAATAACCTCGGCTATTACTATTTTGTAGGCATCCCGATACTTTTGATGCTCTGTTAAAGTATGTTATTGTACGAAGGTTCAAATAGGTATGTTTTTGCACTGGCATTTCAATGATGTACGTTATTGCACCAACAACTTAATATATTCAATTACAAATAAAAATTGAAAAATTTTGACTCTACTGATAGCAAGGAACATTTCTAGTCTTCTCCCAAAATATTTGTTTAAATTCGTTAGAATTAGCATAGACCTCCTTTAAAAACAAATATAAATTTCATTCAAACAGTTATCGACGCTTGAAATAAAGAAAAAAAAAAAAGGTGGAGAAAATTCCATAGTCAATTCAGCAAACAGTAAAAAAGTTCTCGGAAAAACTTGTACACCGGCATAATACCGATACCAATTCATCAATAATACGTCCGACGGCCGAGAAAAGCTTGCGCGAGTTCGCGAATGAAAAAAGGGGGAACAGATTAGAGAGATGCAAGTACGTACGCTCGGTACGTGTATTTGTTTCGAGCGTCCGTAATCTCTCCTCATTTTCCGTGATTTATGTCCCTGAGAATTCCTGAGAATTTTTTTATTTTTTTTTAATTGCTGTGATACACTGTCTTGAGCCCAATAACTCGGAAGCTTAAAATAAGTCAACGACTTTAGATTCCGAGGATTACCCAGTCCCCGTTTTCTTCTACTTTTTGTCTCGCTCGTCAAAAACTCTCTCGTGACAAATGGCTCGATACTTTACGAGACAACCCTTATGAAGAACAAGCGCCGATATATTAGAGCTTATGCTCCCCCACACGCGAGCAGATAATACGGTGATAAAGATGCCGAGAATGTTTTTAAATTCTAAAGCTCACGGAATTTTGAGACGTAAAAAAAAAGTCAAGACTCGTCGTGTTTATCTTATTTGCGATAAATCAAAACCGAAGGACGAACATCGATTTTTCATAGCTACGGTTGAAATACGGCAAAGGAATCGATTGTTTTTTGACGAGAGGATTTTTTTTTTTACGTTTCGTGCGTACTTTATAACCTTTGCTGTTTACAATCGGCCAATTATAAAGGCAGTAAATAGACTCTTACGGTTGGGGTAAGAATTTTTCTGCACACGATGTAAATTTTCGCGAGTCCGGCGAAAAATGCCTCGCTCTACGCTTTCTCGACCAGCGCCCGGGTAATTAGCGGTCCGAGCAAGATTTCAGGAGTGTAGACTCGGACTTTTCGTAAGGCAAAGGGGCTAAGTTTGTTTTGAGGGTTGTGGATTTTCGAATGCCCTGGCGGGTAAATTTTCACCGTCTTTGGCTGTGAAAATAAAAATTTTAATGGGCTGAGAAGTGGACTCGGACAGTTTTCGAATTATAATCGATTTGTCGAAAATGAAGATTTTAAAAATATATGGGTTTATTTAAGTTTTTAGAGAAAGATGATACAACATTTTTTATTTATATAAGAACATGATATTTTGAATATTTCAAGTATTTTTTTAAAAAAGACGACTTAAATTAAGGTCCTTTACCAATGTACGAAATACCCTTTCATCTGTCTGATCATTAAACTCTTTTCTAATTCAAACTAAGCATTAATTTTGAATTAAAGATAAAAAAAAAATACTTCGCTTCCGTAGGTATTTGGAAAAAAAATGCTATGCAAAGTATAAATTTTTTATTGTGTTTTGGAAATTACACAGATAAAGAAGAAATATATTTTTTTTTTATTTTACATCTGAATTTAAAAGTTTGTTTGAAAAATGTTAAAAAATTTCTACTCCGTTTGTATATGTATTATAATTGAATTTATACATCAGTTTTCTATAAAGTATCAAGTTTTGAGACCACAAATTTAAAAAAGCACCTTAAAAACGTATGGAAAATCATTTTACTCGAATTTTATTATCACAAGTCCATTATTTATGAAAAAATTGTGAACCTTACTGATTTTTAATTTTTATGGATTGATGACTGGCTTTTGCTATCAATCGAAAAATCATACAATTCATAAAAAGTCGAGAACTTTCAAAAAATATAATCAGAAAGTGTGCATCATTCCTATTTTCGAATCTGATAAGATAAATATATAAAATAAATAAATAAAAAAAAAATACATTCACAACTACTTTTTTTTCAAATAAAATCTTCCTCTCAATTTACAGTCCCCATTCAAAAATTAAGTTTTTCATGAAAATCACGATAGAAGCGAACGAGCTCTCGGGGTACCTCGTCCCGGCGCGTCGGGCGCGCGACTGCCGGCGGCTGTATCGTGAACACAACATCCCCGTTGCGTTGCGGGTTTATCGGCACTTTTCCTCTCTCTCTCTCTCTCTCTCGGAAGAGAGGGGATAGTACACAACACGCGACCCGCCTACCCACCACGAGGGCTCTAAATTGGGTGCTTCTCTCCTTTAAACCGCTCAAGGTTTTTTTTGAAAAAAAGATAATCGTTAGGGGGAGCGTGGAAAATTTTTCTTTTCGCGACACGCGACTTTGCATTGTCATCGGGGATCGATTATTTAATTTAAAAATTTATCGGGTTTTACAGTGTGTTACTTTTTTTTTACATAGTTGAATTTTTTTTAAATATTTTATTTAATAAGGGTTTGATCTTGTTAAAAAAACCAAGGAGCTTTTTATTACGAAATAATGGTTTATCTTGGATCCCGGTATTTTAATGCGGTGCGGTTTTAAAAATAAATATTTACCCAACAATAATCTCATTTGCGTAAGCGAGTGAGAATTCGGGACTATAAAGATGTCAAGTTTTACGAATATACGTACAAATATTTTTAATTAGAATATATTCGTCAGCGCGATTGCTTCAAAAATACGCTTTTCCAACAGTTTTATTTGTATATTTTAATAATTTATCGAATTAACTCGAGATTCTTCATAGTGAAAGATGTAGCGCACCGATTTTTTTCCTTAATTAGATAAAAATAAGCCAATTAAGACCGCTCGATTAAACATTTTCTTCGCTTCCGACAGGCGAGCGATTTTTTTTCTTTATCTGTTGTGATGCTCGATGATCCGATTAGTTAACTTCTCGCACTTTGTCATCGCGAAATTTTTAAAATTTTTCTTTACTTCAAAGTCGAAGCACAAATAAAGCATCCCCGTTGAAAAATCACGGCTTATCGCTCGGTATTGACGTCGTAAACAGTTTTTTTGAAAAAAAAAGTCTCTCGCGTCTCACTCATTCGGGTTAAGCTAACGAAGACGAATAAGAGACAGAAAAAAAAATGTATGTTTTTTCCGGTGGTATGTAGGTTTTTCTTTCGTAAACAATCAACGAGTTTCGTGCAGGGCAAATGTTGCGCAACGTTGGTTTATCGTTATCGAGGAGGCGAAGAATAAGACGGCCTACGTTTTTTTTTTTTTTTTTTTTTTTTTTTGGCAAATCGATCAATGGAAAGGATGTGCAATGTTTGTACGGGACTCGTTATCTTAATTTTTGTTTAGCGGTTTGATGGCTTTTCGTGTTTGAGGAGCGCTCGATGACAACGTTTTTAAAAGTATTTTTTTTTTAAATAAAATTTGAAAAAAAAATTTTTTATCTAGAAGTGTTATTTTAATTGTTGTTTGAGGTGTAATTATCAGCACAAGACTTTTTTTTTTTAAAAACACGTGTGTGGCTGAGCAAATTGTAGTTTTTCCTCGAAAACCGACCGATAAATTCAAAGACGATTTTAGTGAAATTATTTTTAAAAAAATTCAAAGTTCTTTAATTTATATCTTTATTCTCCGAATTGTCAAGGTAAACTTATCATACGTTAATTTTAGAAAACCTCAAGACAACTATTATTGTTTTATAAATTTTTTGAATTTTTTTTTTTAACGAACGCATTGTTTGTTTAAAAATTTAATTTTGTGTCACTTTTATCGGGTTATCACGTTTAACGTCACTTTGGGAACTGACCTTTTAATTGCCTAGAGGGGTTAATCACTTTTCAGAACTGTTAAGTCACTTTGTAAAAAAAAAAATCACAGTGTCAGTAGGCACACATCACATCACTTTTCTTCCATCACTGTTGGTGCTAAAGTAAAAAAAAATCAAAATTTCCATGCACTATCTACTATAAAAATATATATTATTTATCTAAATGTAAAAAATACATTGTAAAGTGTAAACTTAAGATTATTACAATCGAAACGAGTATCAAGAACTGTCTTCTCAATCCCCCGCACGCGAGAGAAAAAGTAGAACCGATGAAAAATATACGGTTATGATAAGAGCCCGCAGGGGCTTCAAGGGTACCAGCTAGACACTTTGAAAAAATCTTAGTAGGGGGGGAGGCGGGGGGAGGGGGGTAATATCAAGTGTGGGTGGGGGGGGGTGCCAGAGGGCGTGCGTGGCGGGGGGGGGGCGGTACGAAATTAGCCAAGTGGAAAGAGTCAAGGATCGGTCAGACGGGCGATGACGGTAGTGGTACTCACTGTAACGAGGAGGCGGTTGTTTGTTGTTTTCTCCTGGTCCTGGAAGGGCGCGGGCAGGGCGTCGGGTAGATCTTGGCGCGCTGCCGTGTGCAACGCGAGTGTCGGAGTCAGCAGGCTGGAGATTCCCGACTCCCTCCGGCCGCCTCGAAAAAGGAGAACAGAAACTCGAAGGGGAGGGGAGCCAGCGACTAAACAGCGAGAAACAGGAGGAGGAGGAGGAGGAGGTGGTGGCCGCACCGCCGGGAGAGAGCCATACATAAGCTCCCAGGTGTTGGGGCGTGTTGTGTCGGATGCGCTGTTGTTGGCTGCGCCTTACTCCCACCCCTCCCACTGCCTCCCTGACGAAGCGTGTACACCGAGAGGGGGCAGAACGAGCGCCCGCGGAGAGGGGAAAACTACGACGATGCAGTTTACGGCCGAACGCCGCGCGACCCGGATGCAGCCAAGAGCACCCCCGCACCGTGAGGACTTAACATTCCGAGGGATGAATGACCTGCGATGACTCGCGGGGTTTCTTAAAGCTGAGAGAATTTTTGATTTTCGTATGAGGGGTGATCGAAACGAAAATTCAATTCCGGTGAAGAAGAGCTTGCAGACTTAATTTTTTTTTTTTTTTTTTTTTTTGTAATTTTATGGTGGATGTTATGATGACTTGCGAATTCTTGAAGCTGAGAATTGACAATATAAAGAGCACGATAATTTAAACGGTACTGAATTTTTCATTTTTTGTGCGAAAATTTCAGTTTTTAGAAAAGAGCTTGCAAGAACACTTTGAAATTTTATGTAATAATTGACTTATAGGTTCTCAAAGCTGCGAAAAAATAATTCTGGTTTCTAGAATTGATCGAAAGATAAAAAATAAATAACAGTGAGAGGGTGAAGAAATTTAAATAAAAATGTCAGAAATCTTGCAATTTCTTTATAAAATTTACGTAAATATTTATGTAGGAAACAAAATTCTTGTTTTGAGGATTATTTTTAAAAAATTAGCGGGAGAAACGAAAATTTAAATTCAAACGTAAAAGAAATTTTAAGCACAAGAAATTGCACTCCTAAGTTTTTGCAAAAGATAGGAATCATCTGATATGACATATGAAATCTTCAGTTTTGAGAAAAAGAATTTTTGGTTTTGGAAATTGATGAAAAATAAGAGGAAAAATACGAGAGTTTACATAAAAATGTATTATTGAAAAATTTAATTTAAAAAAAACGAGCTTGCAAGCTTTCAGCATGAATTTCATGCTAAAAAGGATGACTTGTAGAATTTTTAAGTTCAGCAAAATGAATTGGTTTTAAAAATCAATAAAAATAAAAGATCGGGAAAATATGGGATTCAAGTTTAAGTTTAGAATCAAACAAATATATCACAAACAATAATGTTTATTTATATTATTAAAAAACTTTGTTAAAGAATAGCCTTGAAAGCTCTAATATAAATTTACTGGAGTTCAAAAAATTGAAAAATTAATTTTTTGAATATTAGAATCATCTATTTAATCTTATCATAAGTATTTAAAAATATAAATATATATTAAATTAAAAATTTAAAAACGTACTCACTGATTTTAATTTTATCATACTCGTATTAACAAATTTCAAATACTATATGTATAAATATTGAAAATTGCACAATTTCTTGTTAAAAAAATTTATAGAAAAAGAAAAAAAAATTGAACAAAATTGAAGAAGAAGTCGCGACGAAAAAAATTAAATTTTGATATTTTTAGAACGCAATGAGGTGTGATGTCTCGCTTTATAATGGACGTTATAAAAGCTACTCGGCAAACAACATAGTTTTTTCGGGGTTTTTTTTTTTTCTTTTTTTTTTTTTCAAGACGCTTATCAGAAGTGCGATTATGAAAAAACAAACACCTGCAAGCAGTTCATTGGGCTACAAAATTTCCAAATTTCTTTATTATACTAAGTAAATACAAAAATACTCGTGTATCACACCCAAGAAATATGTGTTTTTTTCGCGTTACATTAAAATTTTTAATTACGTTTGCCCAAAAAAGAAGGCTGTCGCTTTTGGATATTTATTTTTTTCTCAAGCAGTAGTTAAAATAAATTTATTCAACTGCAAATATTATTTGTCGATTTAGCGTCTGACGATGATAAAAAGCATTATGTTACAAATTCTGAGATAATTTACGTATTTTTTGAAAAAAAAATTTCAAAATTTCAAAATTTTAAAAATTCTAAAAATACGTGTACTCATTTACATGCAGACATTTTGTACAAAACATTGTTTACTTAACAAAATAAATTCAAAACTCAAAGCACTCGAAATCGAATAAATGACAAAATTATACTATTAATTTCGAAAATTAGCTCAAATTTAAAAATTACCAGACTTATAAAAAATCAATTAAAATTTTATAGACTTTTTGAAGGTGACTTCGAAGTTCAGAATAAAATCTTCTACCAACTCATCCTATCTTGATTTTAAGATCAAGAGCTTGCAAGCTTTAGACCGTAAAATCAATTTGAGTCCAAAGGTCCTAACACACCAACCTCAACATAAAAAAAGTCTCTATTAAAAATCACCAGTACAAATCAAGCCCGCAGCTTTAAAAAAAAAAAAAAAAAAAAAAAAGAGAGAATGAAATCACTTGCACTCCCCCTCGATCCCCGCGCCCCTCGAAAACTTTTTCGAATCATCACCCTCGCATGACCCGGTCATTCTCCCCCTCCACCCAAGCTCCCCCTCCCCCCCCCCCCGAAAAGAGAAGTATTCATACCTGTGGATCAGTTTCTGCGTGTCCCCACGTCGTAGCACTCAAAAAAAAAGGTTCACTGTATTCAAAGAAGACACCTGCGGCGGCTAGGAGCTGTTTTCCCGTCGACGTGCGGCCCGTTAAAGACAACAATGCAATATTTAAGCGTATACAACGGTATGCAGCAGCAGCAGCGGCTTGCGCGCGCACCATCGACTGCCGGTGGGGGCAGATAAGGAGAGGAGCCGCCGGGAGGGGAGACCCGCGTCCACCCACCCCTTGCCTCTGCAGTTTGTTGCGGGTAGTCCTGGCCCTTTTCTTATTATTTTTTTTTTTTGCTCCGAGTCATCCCGCTCGATGCTTACGCAATCCCAACCGGTCGGTAATCGTAAATCAAGCTCGCTATTTTTTCGCTCCGAGTTCAACGGCATCGATTTTATCAACCCTGTGAGGAATAATGAAAATAAAAAGAAGGGGTTAGGATTTAGGTTGATGCAGTCGCAGGGCATGCGCTGGAGAACGGGGAGGAAGAGGAAGGTACCACTTCCCCTGAAACTACACGAGTGTACACGTATACAAACCCGGAGGGGGGTTTATGGGCCGGGCCGGGGGTAGGAGGAGGCGCGTCCTGGGAGCAAGAGGACAGATGCCGAGGAAGAGAGGGACGGAGGGACTCTTTTTTTCTCTTGATTCTGCGCAACACAGCTGCGGGAGGAAAATATATCGCTGGCTGCTGATTTGTGGGACCGCGAGGGCTTATTGGTACACAAGACCGGCCGTTGGAGAAGCTTGCTTTATTGGTGGGAATGGTACTGATGTTGTATATGTATAGACGTTGCATTTATGAAACTGAGGTTGATGGTACCATTTCGTTCTTGAGTCTGGTTTTAGTAAATATTGATGCACTTTAGTAAGTTAGATGTTGCAGAAAATGTGTTCCTCATGATTACATTGTAAAATGAAGTGGATAATGATTATTAGTTGTGATCTTGCGACTATCTCATAGACAAAATTATGTAATTTTATAACTCGCTTGAACAAATATATAAACATTCTACAGCTTTGTAGTTTGTACGTCAATTAATAGATGCCATCTATGGAATCATTAAGACTTTACTCTGATATCAATATACAACTCGTACAAATATGAGATATACATATTTCAGAAAATATTACATATATATTGTGATATCATATCTTTAATATTTCATTATATGATTCAAATGAACTCTATGAATAATTACTGTGAATCTAATTACCATTCTCAGTCTTCATCTGACTCCTTATCTGTAACATCTGTCATAGTTCCATCTGATTCTCGCCGTTTTGAATCCTTTATCTTTACGATCAGTCCGTGAATCAAATATTTCTCCCATTTCTTTCAATCCGCGGGATGAAAAAAAGCTTCTCAAAAACATCTGTCCACAGTTCCGTAAAAACTTTTTACACACACGGGTAAAAGCAACCACGGCACTTCACCAAAAAGGCTCTGTCCTCTATCTCAAGCTCGATAACGTCTAGTGCAAGATTCCGGCGGTCAAAGACAACATTTACGCTGTGTCTTTTGCAGGAAACTCGGTCTTCGATACGTCTCCTACTACTTTTTTGTATTACAGCTTTTCTCTTTCTCTTACTTTGTATTTACGGGTAAACAGTGTCAATAACTTTAGCAGCTGGCGATAACGTGACGAGCACGTTTTTCTTGTCACGTCGCGTTTTCCTCGAATTGTACCGGTAATGAACCGGGAATGGAGTTACGAAACGATGTCCCTATTGTTTTGTGAATCATCGAGCCGGGCGGTAGAGTGAAAATGTTTAGCGCAATATATAGTTGTTGTTTGAGTTTTATTATTAACGGCTGGGAGAATTTTTCTTTTATTCGGGAAAAGTCAATGACGAGACGGATGGATTTGTTTATTTTATATGGTAGTTGGCGGGTTATTTATAACACCCATTGTGAGCTGAATTTTCTAAATCGATTGGCAGAGCGTTCGCGCGAGGTTCAAACAATGAGGGATTGTTTGGAAGAAAAACTGAAAATATTTAATAAATAAGGTGAAAAGAAAGAAAATTTTCCACGGTCACATGATGTAACATCAGTCCCTTTTTACGTAAAAAATTATGAATTCGATTATAGATTCCAAAAATCTGGTACCAACAACACCACTGAAGTTTTCTTTCGAATCTTTTGGGTTTGAACCAACCCGAACACGATAGTCGAAAGTGTGTCATAAAAGTCTTTCATCAAAAAGTTGAACTTCCCACGCACGCGCGAGTTCTCATCGATGAAAAAAAAAAGAAAGAAGATGGAGAAGACGAAGAAGTCGGGGTGGTTGATCGCTCTTTTCGTTCAACTCTTCTTTTCTTTTTTGGCGTACGAGAGCTAAAGAAATATCGAGTCTCGCGTGACGCTTATTTAGATTGACTTGGAAAAGCAGCCCCCGACGCTACCAAAGTTGTTCTTGGTGCTTGGAAAATATTGAACTCGGTAGCCGGACTGTTTATGAGAGATTTCTTTTACTTTTTAATTTCATGAGCTACTATCATATCTTTTTTTAAAGTTTCAATCGAGAACGTTTGTATGCAAATGTAAACTATTCCAACGGCTTTTTCGTCGCATGAATTACAGTTTATTTGTCTGTTGAGTAACTGATAAACTGTCTAGATTAAAAAATAGATAAAGAAAAGTTCAGTCGAAATTTATCTGCAGTATTCTTTTATAATTTCTGTGTGAATAGATTCGTAGTTATAATTTGGTAGAAATAATATGTTTATAGTGTAAACAAATAAAATATATCCTTTAAGAGATTACAAAAAATTATTTGTTTTTTTTACTGTCAAATGTACAATAAGTTATCAATAAAAGTTAAAAATAAAATAGAAATTAAATCACAAACTTTTACACTAGGATCTGAAAATTTGAAGGTCTCTGAAATACCTTACATCTATAAAGGAACCCAAATCTTTACTGTAAAAATTGAATAGTGAATCATTGAAAACACAATGGTCCCTGTAGTAACTTACCCTAAAAACATTTTCTTCTGAAATGGTAGTACTACAACCACCCCATCATTGCATCGTAAAAACCAAACAAAAAATCATTATTTCATAAAAAATTGAGCCCGAATTTTGTTAGGAAAGAAGCTCAATGGTCCCCGAGGTATTTTACTCAAACAACGATTTTCCAACTCCAGTACCACGAAAATTGTTTATCAAAACCTATTTATTTATTTATTTATTTACTCCAAAACATTGCCCACTGTAAAGTACCAAGCGTAAATTCAGCAGCATCCAACGCCGCGGCTCGTTCCCGGATCCATCGCTCGCGGTGGGGGAGGTTAAAAGCCTCACCCCGGAAAACCCGTCGCGGGAGGGAAAACTGGAAGGGGTAAACCCGGGGGGTGGGGGGTGGCATCCGGGAAAACTCGTGGGCGGGGCGATTCGGCCAATAAGGACGCCAGGAGGTCGCGCACGCCCCGCGAGCTCCTCGAGCAGCTACTCTCGCTCGTTTTGTTGTTTCTCGCGGCGTTTCTTCAACTTCCCGGCCAGACTTCTTTTTTCCTGGGCGTTTCTTCTGTTGCTCCGTTTTTTGTGTTTTACTTTACCTCTTTTCTTTTTTTTTTTTTTTAAACCAACCACCCCAAGCACCCTGGATCGATCCACTTTTCTTTTTCAGGGAGTGGTGCTGAAAAAAGACCGGGGCCGGGCTGCTTGTGGTGGCGAAAAAACTGCACCGCAGTGCAGGGAAATACTTTGGGAAGTTTCGGGGGCTATACCTGGCCATGACGTGAATTATTTTGGGTTAGGGTTGATTAAATTTTCGGAATTTTCGATGAAAATTTTCATAATTAATTTTTTATGGGTCGTTTTAGTGAATTTGATTGCGGTTAATTATGAATCATTTAACATGTTGACGTTATTCGATGGCAAGGGTTAAATTTTAAATTATCAAGATGATGCTCCATAAATTTTTATCACAATTTTAATGATAAATTTGTGGGTACTTTTATAGGTCATCAGCGAAATTGATTGATAATAAATAATAAGTTTGAGATAATAATTTTACTTGTTATCGTTATTTTTTGATGATATTTTTTTCAAACATAACAAGTGTTTGGTTTATAAAAAAATTAAAATAAAATTTATTACTCTTTAAATAACTATCAATTAAACAACTGGTTTTTAAAATAAAATAATAATAAAAATGATAAAAATCAAATTTACACTATAAAAGATATTAAAAATGTGTTTGTATTTATGAAATTTAAGTAAGAAGAAATATATAAAGAATATATAAATAAATATATAAATTTAAAATATATGTAAATATTAGACACAATATGAATTATGTTTAAAAACTACATAATTTATAAAAAATTAGTCTTAAGTTTGTTGCTTTTTTAACATTTAAATTACTTTAATAACAAAATATAGTTATGAAAAATATATAAGGATTATAGACTGTTTAAAATATATTATGTGAAGTACAGAATTTGTTCACACAAGTCAAAAAACAAAATATTTCCTTGATTTACCTGTTCTGGTAGAATCTGAACTGAATTTGTTTCAAAAAAATTAAATAAAAAAAAAACTAATTTAAAAAATTATATTCAAGGATTAAAAAAAAAAAGGCTGAGGGGTGGGGTTATCCAAATCACAATTCCCCACCCCAAGCAGCTCGGCTTAAAATAAAAGAGCACCAGCGGCGTAGTTAACGCGAGCTGCGAAATGAAGCCCGGCCCGGGTAAAACGGATAAATATTCATTGACGTCTTCATCAGGACTTTTATGACTCTGAGAAAAAGCCGAGAGAGAGAGCTGCAGAAATAAGTCGTTCTTCATTCCGGCCGCGAGTTCGCGAGGGAGAAATTCTCTCTTTCCCTTGCCCTCCTACCTTTTTTTTTTACAAAGTAATTGCATTTCGAGGGATTTTTGTATGCAGCGGGTGGAAAAAAATAATGTTTATTACGGACCGAGGGAAAAAAAAATAATTGGTTTGAGAATTCTTCCAGCCCCGACGTGATTCTAAATGCCTTTTTCTCTTCTTTAATGGCTGATTTCAGTTTTAATGATTTTTTTCCAACAATAATGAATTTTAAAGTCAGAAATTGAGTTGTGTTTAATAATACGCAGGTTTGAACAAAATTATTTGTTTACTTTGAGCGTCATGACTTTTGGGTAATTTTTAAAAATGACACAATCATACGACAAAAAATAAAGTTTAAAAAAATATTTTTTAATCTGTAAAATTCACGTGTAAGCTCTTAAACTATAAAAAATTTTGGAAGATAAAACAAAAAAAAAATTATCAAGTGTACACTAAAAACTGTTGTCTCAAAAGATAAAAATCTTAAAAATTCATAAAGTACAACAGAATCGAGTAAACTTTCATAATGAGTTTCTTTTCAAATTTATGTTTAAATTTCATGCGCCGTCTCAATAAAAACAGCCTCGTCAATCGAACACTCGGGGGCTAAACAGGGGACAAACCACCGAGTCGCTAAAGACACGAAAGAAGAAAAAAAAAAGAAAGAAAGAAAACTACGCAATAAAAACAGCACCAGAAGAAGTCAAAGGACGGGGGGAGGGTAAGGGCAAAATTGAAATTTCACCACGCTCGAGCAGCGCCGGTGCTGAGCGACGACTCGTAAAAAAAAAAGTTTAAAACGTTTCAATATAAACTCCGGACGAGATGTTTCTTGGGGGATTGAGTTTGGGTTAAGCAACTTCTTTCTAGTTCCTTGATCCTGTATATTAGTGCATTTGGAAGGGCGAGGATTTTTTTCAAGTTTGATGCGGATTGCAGTTTACCAGTTGTGACTTAAAATGTTGGATTTATTAATTGTAAATATACATATAGGATGGTTTTTAAATTAAAGAATATAATACAATACTTGAGATATCAATTTGAGACTAAATTTACTTATAAACTATACCCATTTTACATAATATTAAATACAAAATATATTACATAAATTATTTGAACAAATATTAAAATTTATCATAATCCCTGTAAGAAATGAGAGTCAGGTTATACATTTAATTGTTATCAAAATACTAGATTGAGTACATTAAATACCCAGTAAATGGCTATTACATGGGTAACGTAATTTACATTTTTTACAAGAAATAATAGAAAGGTTGTACAAACAAATATATTTTTGTAATATTATCCATCCCAATTCAAAATATATGAATTTATAAGAATAATACAATATGCTATATCCCTGCTTTTTATTTTGTTGTATCGATCAAGGTCCACCACGTTCCCTCTCATTTTAAAATATTTAACACGAGTAGCTGTTACCAAAAAAAAAAGGTACAAACTCAAGAGGTTGAAATCACACCAATATCCCTGGGTGTATATAAAAGAAGTCTCGCTCTTGCGTTTGATATCGCCGGATCAGTCGGCGAGTATATAAGAAACTCTTAGCAGGGAAAAGCGAAGAAGCCGGGGGAGTTGGTATAAGCCCCTAATTTCTTGCGGGACAAAAGTCGAGTACGAAATCGCAACCGCTGGGGGTGAGATCTAGGACCCTTTGGGTTTTTTAAGTGCTTCAGAAGTGTTTCGATGTGTTTTTTTTTTTTTTTTTTTTCTAAAAATTTAAACTGTTTTTCATTCATTACTGGTTTGAATATGCTTTTTAGGACTTTGAGTAGGAACAATTTTTTGGTTCTTTTGTATTGTGTGGATATATGCATGTATGTTATTACAGGGTTACAGGAAAGACTAGACAAGTTCATTTTCGAAAAATTAGTATTCTTTCTGACCAGTAAAACTAACTGTGATAGTAAATAAAAGTTTTTCGGTAAAGTACTTGATTACAATACTTGAACTAAATTTAGTAAAATAAAGTTGCAGTACACTTAATTTAACCAATAAGAATAGTATATTTAAGTATATAGTTTAAAAAACTTTAAATTGACTAAAAATTTAGAGTTAAGTTGTTTTTGCATCCGGGGCCTTATATTTACTATCAGATGATATTGGCAGCTAATAAATCTGTTAGAACGCTGAGACTTTTATTTTCTTAAAATCAACCTGTTTAGTTATTTATTTGATACGATTCATCAAATTCTGTTTACGTTAAAGTTTAATTGATATAAATCGCACAGCGACGAGCGAGTTGGTAAATTATTATCCCACTCGCACGGTGGGTGCAACGATGATGATAATCCGCGATAATCCCGAAAGCGGCGTATATACAAGCTAATAATAAACCTGTTGCGTGGTGGAAGCATTATAGTGCAGTACATAATGGGTAGCGTCATGTGTCAGCGCGGCTCGAGGCCGACCCGGATATACCGCGAACTATTGATAAAAAAGTTTTTTTTTAAGTAAACTAATAAAAGTTTTATTCGGAAAAATTTTATTTAATTAAAATTTATGTCGTCATATCTGATTATTAAATTTACGTTAGAAATCATAATAAAAGCACGGTAACAGCGCGAACCGGGAAAAAGAAAGTTAATAGAGATATGATCGAAAGTTTTCAAAGTTAGAAAGTGAGCTAGTAAAAATGAAAGTGTTCCAAAAAAGAATAAAGATCGAAATTCGAAAAAAAGTCCACTCCGGTGATAATAAAATCGACTCTTGGACAAACTTGAATTTTTAAAGCGAGACTCGCTTATAATAATGGCAAAAGATTAACAAAAAGGTCTGTAGCGCTCGCGCAATCACGCAAATGAATAAGAAGGGGCGGGCGGCGGAAGCTGACTGGCTTGTTTGTCGATATGCTGATGTAATTATTATATTGCCGGGAGGTTGGAAAGCCGCACCGGGCGTGTTTATAAGATTACTAAATTTATTTAATCCCCGCGTTTGCCTTACGCATCGGCGAGCTTTCGCCCTTTTTTTATGTTTCGGGTACGCTAAGAGGATGAATTTGCGCGGGGCTTAATTTCGAATGAGACCTTGGGAATTAATGAGTAAACAGAGGTGGGTTACATTGTTTGAAAATTGTATTCCCGGTTGAGCTTGAACTATAGCTTGCAAAGATATTTCGATAGATTTGCTGTTAGTTTGCTTTGATCGATTCTGTGGCTAAGGGTTACACAAGAATATATTAATCAAAGTTGTCATAGTCAGTTAAGAATGTAATATTATGAAGTATACAATCAGAGGAAATATAAACTACGTGTATTCAACTTTTAGGTAATAAGGTAAGTGTGCCTAATATGGCCCCTTGCCTAATATGGCCCCCCCTGTTATTTTGAATATGCTCGATATGCGGCATCTCTACAAGGTAGGAAGAAGTCAAAAACACTGAATTATGAAGTTTTCAGTTGTTTAGAACATTTTAAAATTATTTTTGCGCACGCCTAATAGCTCAAACTCGTTTTGTATACCTCCGTTATTATTTTACGTTGTAATTAAATGGTCTGCCAAAAGATTTAGACGCATCTGACCAAAATTTGAATAAGTAGCTTCAATTCGTTATTGTTTCAGCTTTAAAACGCGACCTTAGTTTTTGTTCAACTCGTTTTCTAACGGGTTTTATTCTTAAATAACTTATTATTCTCCAGTGTTCCTAATATGGCCCCCCGCGAATTAGTAGAAATACCGATATTAAGAGTCCTTAGTTTCATGTTTACTTTTTAGAAAATCCTATCCTAATTTTATTTAAGAAAAATAAATTTAATTGTTTCAAAGCTTTTTTTCATTTTATAACTAAAAAAGCATTCTAGCTCAAAAATCAAACTTTGATAAAAATTTAAAGTTGTAATTTTTCTAATGGTTGCAAAGCTTTCAAAAAAATTGTAAAAAAGGCTCAATTTTTAAATAAATTATTTTTAAAATGTTAAAAATTTTGAAGTTTTTTTTAATCTCATATTCTGATTGATTTAAAAAATCGCAATGAATAAAATACTTCAGGGGGGAGAGGGGGGCCATATTAGGACACAAATTTTATGTGTCTTAAAAAACCGTGTTTTGGTAAATCCTCTGGCATTTGAAGCTCATTGATCAAAATCAAACGTGTAAGGTCTCATTTTAAAGCTCTTGAATTAAGCTTTAAAATGAGACCTTAGCCGTCAAAAAATAGTGATTTGATTGGCCACAACGTCGATTCTCGCTTAGGGGGGCCATATTAGGTACAGGTACCTTATATATTTTTATCATAATTTAAAATAAAAATATTTATATGATATATGTTTCTGATAAATCCTATTTAAATAATTTAAGATGTATCGTTTATACTGCAAAACGCTGATATTTAAATTTTTATATGACATGGTAGTGGTCAATATTAAGCTTACAGGTATTAATACTCTAGCTAAATTGATTTAATATATTTAATATTTTAATGGTTATAAAATTTGTACAGTTATTTAACACAAAACTTTAATTAATTTATTCATGATATTTCATTTGTCGTATAATTGTAAATTATAAACAACAAGGGGGATTCTCCCTGCTCGCTCCGCTCACCAACCCCTTAAATTTAATTCACGATTATATACATTTTTTTGTAAAAAATACTTTTCTTTTCATTAAAAAAATTATTCAATAAATAAATAATAGAAATTTTTTAAATTTTTGATTCAAAAAGTAGATATTTTTAATATAAAATTACTTATAAATAAACAAATAAAACCATACATATAGTTATGAATTGCATGTATCGGTACAACCTCAAAAGTGCAACTCGAATGATCTCAAGGTCCCACAAGGCGAGGGGAGGGAAAAATCGAGCGACGCGTTTTTTATCATCCCGGGATAAAATTATACGCCACGGCCGCGTATAAAACAAAAAGAATGAGAGAGAGGGAGAGAGTCGATAGCCTTGTACAATTCTCCTCCTTCTGGCACCCCCGCGCGCGATTAGCATAGGAGCCGATGATCAATAGTGGAAACGTCTCCCGGCGGCCCTCCTCGTTCTCATTCTCACCGGCACCCGCGCCCCCTCTGTACTCACCCTTATCTGCACTCACACCACCCGTCGAGCTTTGCACAGGCGTTTAGTCTTGCTTTAATTTTTTTTTTTTTTTTTTTTTTTTTCTCTGGATAGTTTATGCATACATATAGTTGTTTAGATTTTTATGAATATATTTAAGTATTTAGCAGCTCAAACAATATACATAGTAGAATGATATATCTGATCACTTTATACTAATTATAATTCGAGAGCTACAAACCGTCTGTAATTATTATTCATAGTTATTAATTATTTCATGTATTACATAAAATGAGATTTAATTTTAATTACATAAAAGATTGAAGAATTGATTATAAATTGATTTTCCAAAAATAGCTTAGCTAAGTGTAAAAACTCCCCTCTGCGGAAAGATAAAATTTTAACCGTCGAACTGATCCGCGGTATAAAAGTAGATTATTCTCAACATCAAACGGATATTTTTTGCATAGTCGTGCATCATGTGGGTCGATACCCATTCCTCCTTTTTTTTTTTCTCTTATTATCCCTCTTGATTTTTCATCGCTCGAACGTACCACCATCGGTCCTTTCTTTTTTACCGTTCTTTTAGATTTTAAATTCCACATCGTTGGGGTCTATTAAACTTTTCAAAGTACGGTTGTATTGTAAAAAAATTCGTTTGAAATAAAGTACGAAAGTAAATTTTTTTTTTTTTTTTTTTTTTTCATAATATTTTTAAACTGTTGAGTTTTGCGTTAGAGGCAAACTGTCGGAACAATAAATAACCGTAGTGTCGATAAGTCAGGGTCGAGCGTAAAAAAAGTAAAGTAAATATGAATAATAACATGCGAGCTTTTTCATGTCTGTTGAAATTATAATGGAGGACAAAAGTTATTTTTGAAAAATAATTTTTTTCTCTTTTTCAAAACTTCATGACTTGTGACTTTTTTCAACGCTAAAAAAGAAAAATAAGCATCCTTACTTCTGCGTTTTTTGCACATTCGAGATGAAGTTACTGATCCACACAGGTAATTGAATTTCTCGCAAATACGCTGTTTCGGTACTTTTCGCATGATCTGCGACTATTATTCTTAAATATACCCGAAGTTTAGGATCAAGACAGAGAGAGAGGAAGAGAGAGAAAAAAGTCCCGAGCAAAAGCAAACTTTTTTCCCTCTTATATTTATTGCCCAACACTTCGTGCGTAGGGCGAGGAGAAGAAAAAAAAAGTGCAGATTCAGCTTCCCGGGCACATTTACGCGCGTAGTCATTCGGCGTGTTTATTTCCGATCGTTTTTTGCAAATGTGCATGATACACCGTGGTTTAGGTATTATTTTTGAAACATCGATGGGAAAATTCCTCTAAAGCTGAGTCGTCACTTTTGTATGGAGAATCCAAACACTCATAAAAATTACAAACCACCCATGATTTTTGGACAGAGCGAAGGAAGCCAGCTTGAACGAAGATTAATTATTCGGGCCAGGACCTTTTCAAATTTTCTCGCGGGGTCAAAGTTTGCTCGGGACTTCTTCTCCGGACTTTCGGGGCCGCGGATGAATAAAACAAAACAGCCTTGCCCGGTCTTGCATATTTATTATTCTATTAACTTCCTCGAAGAGAGAGTAAAAAAATGGATCCAGTCTACGTGAGCGTTTTGAGGCTCGATAAATATCAGGGTAGTCAAACATACCTGCCTGGGTAAGAGTCCGCCGCGATTAAGGAAGTAAAAAAAAAAAAAAAAAAGGGGGGGGGCGGAAGATGGCTCTCAATCACGACAAAAGACTTTTCAATTCCCGACACTCGAAACTCGCGAGCAAAAACTTACCCATTATAAACTGGGAGAGAGAGAGACAGTAATTAAGTACGAGTGGACGCTGGGACCATTAGGGACGCGAGGCGCGTCAAATCAAGCGAGAGGATCTAAAAAGAAGTTGTCAAAGAAGTCAAGATGGAGGTGTAAAAAGGCCAGGGAGTAATTGTCCGGGAGGCGCAGGCCGACAATTATTGGTCATAATTGTGACGGACGGACGAGTCAATTTGGAGAAGCGTTCGATCGGGAAATTTCTATTCTTATCTCGGAGTTCAATGGTATTCATTGGTTGGGTTCAAATGTGACTAATACGTCGATTAATTTAAATGTAGATTTAAGAGTTACCAACCCTGTGAGAAAAAAATCATCAGATTTTGGCCAGATGTGGATAGATTCTTATGAAATTGGCTACTTTCTGGCGAATTTATGATGAAATTTTAAGTTTGCTCATGAATTGTCACAGGATTGAGCCAGTAGTATAGTCACGAGTCTAGGTTTGAGGATTCAAGAGTCTTATGACTCTGTTTTTGGATTCGAAAATTCGAGTAGTCGGCACTCATGAGTTGAATCTTGGGATTCTGACTCAAAAATTTCAATTCGGTATGTTGGCTTACATATTAAATAACATGCGAATTATCTAAAACGAGTAAATTTATATGGAAGCTTATTCTTGAATCATCATGAGAAATTCATTCGAATGATATGTTATACACATCCTCACATAAGAATTCACAATTATAAATTAACATCTAAATCTCATTGCAATCATTATTTGTATATGAATCCATGCATCAGTTTTCACGTGAATTTACACAAGTGGTTAACTTAAATAAAGTAGTTTTAAAAATTAAAGAGAAAATCAAAGTTTCATTCCGCACGATCGATGTGTAACCGGTGCAGGGAAAAACTTTTCTGGAAACAATGGCCAATTAAAACAGTCCTAAAACCACCGGGTCTTGGCGTCCCCAAAAGGGTCGTGATCACGAAGACGCGATATCGTTTCCCGATCGCAGCAGTCCTGGGACTAAACAATATCTTTACCACTGCGCGCGGGCTGGACCATTACCGCTGCGCCATAATACTGACCGACCGCGACCGCGTCAGCACTTTTGGGGCGTCTACGACTCTGGCGATCTCGTTCGTGGCTTTATTTTTTTTTTCTAGTTTCTGCGGTAGTTCGTGACCTTTTTTGTTTGTCCCATAGGGGTTCCTTTGTTTTTTTGGGATTTTCATTTGTTTTATAGGTTATGTTGATTAAGAGTTTTAGAAGAAAGTTTGGTATTGTCAATCGAGTGATCAGAACGACAATATAAGATTAATTATTTATTTATTATATGTCAGAATTATTAAATTTTGATTACAACATAACCTAAAAATTAAAATCATCAAAAATTTTAAGATTTATTTTTATTTAAGATAAATGCTATTTATTTAATATTTAATTTAACAAATAGAAAAGAGTTTTACTTAGATTATATTTTTCGTATAAGCTCAATTTCTTTATGATGACTTGAATAAGTACAGCCGATTTTTTTATACTTGGCATCTCATTTATCGCATGCATTTTTCTGCGGTTACAGAGAGTCTTTTTTTTCTCTTTTCTTTACCTTTTTTTTTTACGATTCTTCGGTTAAGTTGAACGTAAAACCTGCTTTTGTGTGTATGTGTACACTCTCAGCCGTCAACGTTCTTCTTAAACGAGGGGATGTTTACGAGTCCCAAGACACGTCTGTAGAGATTTTTATTTTCACCTTTGAGACTTGGAAAACCAAACATTCGCGAAGTCAATTTGAGAGAACAGGTTAATATAGCAAGTTACTGGTTACATTACAAAAAAAAAAAAATTGATAATAATAGCTAAAAGATCTACCATGGCACTGGCTTAGCGACAGTGCAGTTTATTAAAACTTCTTATCAGTTGTTTCAAAACACGAGGAGGGAAATATTGGAATGTAAAAATAATTAAAGTTTGAAGCTTTTCGAAAGGAGAACAGAATTTATTGTCTCACGCAATAATAAAAACGTGGATATTCTAAGAAACGAGAGTTTAAAACTACCTTCAAGCATGCGATTGCATCTTCGAGACCGTACATAACTAACTTTTTATTGACATTAAACAATTTATAACTCTGGAAGGGACAATCTTGATTTCAAATTAAAATGCGATCAAACAAAGTTTCCAACTTTACTATACAAAATTTAACCTTATAAAAATCATTTAAAACTCTTTTATCGTACGAAGAAACGAAAATTTCTGTAAGAATCTTGGAGAAGTTGTGCATCTTGTACTCTGAATAATATTCGGCGTTGATTTTGGTCTGCCGCAGCTTTCAGGAGCCGCTCCGCGAAAGAAAAGTTTTAGAGATTTTCAGGGCGATAGTCTAGATGATATACGGCCGTCCATAAAGTCGAGACATTGAAAGCTCCCGGATCGATTCTCTTTCCATTTTCCTCCTACTTCGAGAGCCGACTCGATTGCATGCTCGGGTATCGATTTTTTTTCTTCCTTCTTTCGCAAATGAAAACTATTTACGAGCTTTGAATGTGCATTTGACGACGTTTTGAAAAAGTGTTGGGAAAAGTTTTTTCGTGATTTAGTGCGAAATATTTCTTCGGTAATTGACTGCCGTAAAAATCAAGCTTATTTCTTAGTGACTTAAACATACGCTGAACTAAGAGATTATTCTGGTTTATGAGCTGAATTTTATTACTTTTTTTCAATCTATCGTTATTTTAGTGTAAATTAATTTATTGTCAGAAACTTTTGACACAAAAAAAAAAAGAAGATCCTTGAAGGTACTCGGGTCTCATCCGAGGGCAAACGTTGAATCTCCAAAACTCGCAACACAAACACCTCGAAAGTATCGCGGGCATTATTCCTCGAAAGTATCCTCCCGCAACTTTGCGGGGTTAAAACTCGAAGTCGCGAAATAACGTTAAATATTGACCCAAGGGCGCGAGAGAAACGTGATTGTTCCGAGCGAACCGAGCCGACGGTACGATAAACATCATTATGTAATGTATATAAGTTTCCAGTTTACATATCGCTTTCAGCCATGTAAATACTTCCACGTCACTCCCCGTTGCGTCTTATCGCGAAGGGCCGGGATCAATGCGGGCTAGGACGATTGTCTTTGAGCGAGAAGTTCTACCGGAAAATTGTCGATTGTACGATGATACTTGTACAGTGGAGACGAACTTTTTTTCCAAAGTTTTCGTGTGTTGTAACGATATAATCCATGTTGAATAGTTTATAATAAATCTGTATAAAATATAATTAAAAATCATATATATTCTGTACGATGTGTAAAAAAAAAATTTTTACAACATTTCTGGTAGACAACTGCTTTGTCAAAAATATATTTTATCACTAAAACATGGTATACATGATATATTTTGAGCCATACTTGTTACTATATCCTATTAAGTACTGCATCTTGGAAGGTGAAACATATAATATCTGCATAATAGGTTTGTAAGTATGATTTTATTGGTTTATCATATTATTAACATAAAATTTATGGCAATTAACAGACTATCTAGTACGATGAAATTGAACTTATATGCTCGCTGATATGTGTATATATTTTATATGAATATATTAATAATATTTAAAAAATGACTAATATTACAACATGCGTCATATACTACATGTACTAGTTTAAATGATATATTTATTACTACAAGTTTATCATGTTTGCGCGCATTGTTGAATCCCAGCTTTCAAAGATAAATAAAACTTCAAGATTAAACTCTAATACAACACAAAAACCACAGAGAATGACTTCAAAGAGAGTAAACAGCCAAACGATTTGAGGGTAACCCAGTCCGCAAAGAATAAAGTAGCCTATTTAACCCGAAAAAGAGGCGCGCGAGGTCACGAAAAGCGAGAAAAAGAAAAGCGGTCAAGCCGGCCGGTGTACATCGCACGCGAAATGCACTTGCACCGCTGCACCGGAAGAGAGTAAACCGTCTGCAGGTACACAGCAGGGCGCGCTAGACGTTCCGCGTTTCATAATTGATGGGTGGGAGTGAGGGACACGCGTCGTCTCAATGCAGCCCCGTCAGCCCCTGTTTTGCTTCTTTGCGCTCTTGGCCGGGGCCAATTTGTATGAGAAGGGAAAACAAGCCCTCCCCCCCGAACAAGGCGATAATGCACGGATTAATAGTTTATAAATTCACCGTCTAGACGCTGCACCAAGATGTTTACCGCTCTTATTCTACCGACCACGGTAGTTTTTACGTGGGAATCTCCGTGAAAATAAAGTGCGTACTTACAAAACTACGTAGAGTTGAGCTTACCTGAAACAGAAAAAAAAAAAAAATCACAATTTAGTAACAAAACAAGGTAGCTTCGGCTAAACGAGTATAAAAGACGGTCATAAATAACCCGACGCGATAAGTCGAGAGAGTTTTTCCATTTGATCGACGCTGATTCTACCTCACCCCCAGCAAAGACCGGAATTAACGACGGGCCATCGACACCGCCTCGCCACCTCGGTCCGGCCTTCGTTTATCACGGCTCTTTTTCTCCCGGCTTGTTCTTCTTTTTGTTACTACGACTGCGTCGACTGATACAGAGACTTGTACTACTTCGATTTTTCTCGAAAGTCCTCGTGAAATATTATTTTTACTGCTGAACTATATTTTCACTGGAGGTGCTAAAGTGCATTTTTCAAACTTTAGTTTGGTGTCATAAGGTTGAGTCAAAGTGTAACTGTACAGTACTTGAGCAACAAAATTTTTAATAAAGAACTCGTACGTGTATAATAGCAGTATTAAATTTTTTTTTTTTTTTTTTTTTTTTTTCAAATACACACAAACGGGAGAAATATAACCCCCCAAAAAGGCATAAAAGGAAGTCAAGATAAAGCCAAAGTCTCGAGTGAACGCAATATAACGGTTTTATAGTTGTAATCTTCTCCTAGGAGAAGTAAGGGTATAATAATCGTGCAAGTTCTCCTTACGACTCTCTAAGAAGAAGAAGCGCGAGCCGAGGCGCGCCTCATATCCCGCAGGAGGTTCGAGGACATAACCCCGAGGACTAACAAGATTTCGTACATGTAATTGGTTGAGTATTAAATTGCAGGGGGGGTATGGAAATCGTGAAGAAGGAGGCTGGGGGGAGGGTCGTACGGTAACATACTGGCGCGTCGTGCTCCTATCCTCGATTTTGAGATTTTGGCGCGCGGGAGCTTAATGGCACGCTGTCTTCGAGGTTAATGAGAGGCACGCAGCAGCTTGGGCCCTCTGTTATATCGCACGCTTGGGATGCAAGGAGCTATTATATGTCGAGCCGGGCTTCTTTGATTAAGCGCGGGTTTACTTTATTATTCGCGAGTTTCAAACTGTTAAATTTCACGAGTTGGTTCTCTTAATTTTCGCGCGAGGGAGCTGTAATTCGAATGTATTTGACATGTCAAAGATATATTTTTTATAATTTTGAGGTTAGGTCACGTGGCAAAACTAAAGAGACCGATATCTTTACTACAGGATCTGTGCAAAGTTCCAAATTATAAGAATCTCACAAATTCCGTGATAACACTGCAAAATCAAGTGTCTTATTTTGTCACGATTTTAAAACACTCAAGTGTCTTATGCGTCTAACCTTGCAGGTTAGGTATTTAAACACTTGGAAGTGTTTTAAAATCGTGACAAAATTTACACGTCAAGTATACCTATATCGAACTTTTTAAGACACTTGGGTTTGCAGTGAATACTTGTAACAATCTGTTTCCAAGAATTCATTTTTTCTATAGGTTAGGTAACCTAAGAAATCATCTCGGACAAAATCAAAGTTTTTTCAAAGAACTAATTAGAAGTATTAGTTCATAATATATAAATTTCGGTTTAATTTTGTTACAATATACAAAAAAAATCTACAATAATTCTAATAAATGACCAAAAGTTTCTTCAAAATCAATGTCAAAAATTCAATTTAGAAAAAATGATGAAAAAGTTAGGTTAGAGTACACCTTTCTATTTACGACAAAAAAAAAAAAACAACTGTGGTATTTTACAATCAGAAACAGTGTTACAGTTTGTAATTGGCACTTCAAACCAACTGAAACGTCTTATTGTAGCAGTTTTAGCTATAGCGCCCTCTGGTTGTTATTGGTAAAAGTTTCAATAGATACACAAATTGCGTAACTGGCCAAGGGTGGGTTAAATATCGCAGCCGCTTAATTAAATGCTCGCAAGACGGAGTTTAAGGAGACGTTCAAAGTGTAGTTTGGCCCGGGCCACTCTCGACTCGTCCCTGGGGTGCGGTTGTGTTGTCGCCTTTTGCCCCCCCCCCCCCCCCGAACTTTGAGGGCTGCGATCTTGCACCTGTAGCGCCGGGGATGATTTATCGGCCGAATTTTTGGGGGGGTTTATGATACCTGGTTAGGGTTGGAAATTTGATTTTTGCTGGCAGGCTTCTGTTGTTTCAGAAACTAATATTTAATGATCCTTCCACTTCACAGTCAGAATTATCAATTATTCAACTATCTAAGTATAAGTAATCGATTCTTGAAATTAAAATTTTATACTTTTAACTTTCCCCAGCAAGAAATGAATTTGAATTTGACGTTTTGAGACTCCGCATAATTGAAAAACTAGGCTTGAATCAACCCACGCATGCCGCGCACTCCGATTCTAAATTATAAGCGTGTACCATCGTCAAACAAGCTCTCCATTTATTTTTTTCCTCGAGCACTGCAAACTCTTTCTCGCCTTACAATCATAAACCACATCTTTCCCGGCTCGTTACACATGTTCGTTCCAGACGTTAGCTTTTCGGGAAAACCACCGAAACAAGATGAACCGAAAAGAGAGAAGGAAGCGAGTCGGAGGGGGGGGGGGGGAGTTAAAAGCCGCGGGCTAAAACGCGCCTTGTTTAACCAGCCTTTTAATTAGTAACGCTTTAAAATTTAGCGTTAACTCCTCCTCCGAGCGCCTTAGAAGCAAAATGCTTCCAACGGGGGGGCGAGGAGGAAGAAGAGAGAGGAAAAGAGCTTTTTATTATAATTGTTTGTTTTGCTTTCATTACGCTTAATGTTGTTTTATTTGGACTTACCGAGTGACCCCGGCAGTAGAGGCTTTACATAATTTTAGATAAAATTGAATTTTCATTATTAAGATGTTGCTTAAACTAAAAATACAGTCAACATACCGCAAAAATTATTTTTGAGTCTACAGTGTAGAGTTTTTAGTACCCGATGATGCTTTTATCGAGCGAACGAAATTTTATAAATTTCTTCAGCCAAGTTTCGTTAATTTGACCACTTATTCGAATACGCTCGCTCGAAATAAATCAAGCTCACTTTTTTTTTCGGAGCAATAAGTAAAGTAGAAACAGAAATAGCGCGTAAACGCTTATTATTACGAATGACTTAATATTTACCGCCCGGGATGTGTGTGTGTGTGTATGTGTGTGTGCTTACGCTGTTTCTTCTTCCCATCGCGGCTCATCCTCGCGCACTCGTAATATCGGATGATTCACCTCGCCGCGCGTGAAACGAGCTACCATTCGTCAGACCCGCGGACGAGAGGCATCAGGATGAAAAAGAAGCGCCGAAGAGAGAAAAATCACTTAATTCAAGTTTTTTTTGTGAGATACAATAATTTAAAATACTGGGTTTTAAAAATGAAAAATTCGCTTTTAAATATTTTAGTAAAAAATTTTCAAATGTTTCCGGATTTTAAAAGGACACTGTATTTCTATAAAACTTTGAATAATATTCACAAACTTATTTTTAATTTAAAATCATCATTTATTTTTTATTTTTTTATTTTATTTCAATTTTTATTTATTGATTTTTGTATAATTTCATTTTTTGTTTGATATTATTTTTTGTTTCCTCCAGATACTAATAAATCTATACATTCAAAAATATGTTTGATTTCTCTCTGTAACAAATTATTGGTTCTCATTTGTGATAATTAAGTTTTTATAATAATTATTAAAAAATAATAAAAACTTTTTTTTCAAGAATTTTATTTGTATTCAAACTCTGCAAACTACAAAAAAAAACTAAATATCAGAAATTGATGAACAAACAATACCGCCCATCAATAACTCCCTAAAAAAAATAAAAACAGAAGAAAAAAAAAGAAGTCAGAAGAGTCAACAAAAATTGTTCTCACAATAAAAACAGCAACACCATCCGTAAACTCATAACAGTTGTTTGCTCCACTTCGCTAAATAAATTTTTCGTCGGGCTAACTTTTCATATCGCGTTATTTACAAAAAATTTCGGCTCTTTCAAAAGGTGGAAAACTCGGTCTGAAGTACATAATGGAAGAGGATGAAACAATAACGGAGAAACGAAACAAAGAAAAATAAGGATTTGCCCATATGTACTCTTTTGTTTCCGTCTTTCGTACGAATTTTTTTTTTTTTTTTTTACATATTATTTTTCATTCCATCATTACTCGAAAATTTCGCTACGTAAAAGATGAGCTTCCGAGAGTAAAGCTGATTTCGAGAGTTTGCGCGAGTTTAGGTTTTCGTCCGGTCTTTTTTTTTTTACAGATTATTTTAAGGATAATGAATTGAAGAGGTCGCTACTGTTTTAAAACCCGCTCTCGAGAAAAGTAAAAACGTATGTACTTTGGAGAGGAAATGTGTTTTAAAACTCCGGTGCTACGTAAGGGAGGGGAGAAAGGGGCTTTTGTTTCGACTTTCGCTGTTTTTTAGTTGTCCCGGAATTTGCGATTCTTTCGAATGAATTATTCCATAAAGTTTAAATTCAATTCAGCTTCTTAAATATATGTATGTTTCGCGAAAACTTTTTTAGCGGAAAGATTATTTTCTCTTTATTTTATTTGAATAATTTTTAAATGTAATCCTGACAAAAGTTAAATCCTATTTTTTCGTTACATCACTAGCTCCGTCCATACCAAAAAGTCTGCTAATTAAGAGTTCTTATAAAAAAAAATTAAAAACGGATTTTAAATTTTTTCTAACAAACTAATTATTAAAAGTCCTAATTAATCTAGTCTTTCAATTATTATTGAAGTCAGCACCATCTACATCTTAAATGATGTAGCTACGTAAAGAATTTGACTTTTTTTAATTCCAGAAGAGTTTATTTTAAAAATTATTTACTTTGAATTCAAAAGATATGATTTTTAAAAAATATTTAAAAAAAAAAACCAAGAAATTAAAATTATTTTGTAACTAATAAAAATAAATTATCCAAATTAATCTAGTCTTTCAATTATGAATGACGTTGGCGCCATCTGCATCCGTAAGTTTATTGAATTGATAGGTACAGCTACGGAAAATTGAAAAGCTTTTAAAAAATTCCAGAAGAGTTTAAAAATTTATAGCGCACAAAAACCGATAGCCCCCAATTAATGCGGTATTTTTCGAATACTAATTTAACCAGCGCCATCTACATCTCAAAGGACACTCTTTCGTCGTCACGCTATCAAACACAACCAAATTAATTACCCCCAGCTCTCTAATTGAAAAGTTTTCTGGGGCGAGAAAAAAAAGGGGTTGGGGGGATAACACCTCGGCAATATAAAATCTCTCGCGCCTCCCTTGAGAGGAAAGAAAAACGTCAAAGGCGTTACTCTTCTCGCCCCGACCTCTGAGTTTCATTCCGGCGACTTCAGAGACGAATATCTTTGGCGCAATATCGGATTTACTCGAGCTTACGCCCGTGGAAAAAAGTTGGCCCCTAAATAAAAAGGGTTGTCACCTACCCCACCCCCGCTTCTTTCAGGAGCGGCTGTCTTCTTACATTTTTCTCGGCCTTCTTTCTTCCCTTCACGCCTGAGCTGCTGTACTCGAAACGCTTTATCTGTGTCAAAGTTTAGACTGAGATTTCGAATATTTTTTTACTAAGTCGGCAAAATTAATTTCTTTTTTTTAAAGCTCAAAAATAAAAGGTTAGAAGTAAGTTTTTGTTTGGAAAAAATGGGATTGTAAGAATTGAAACATAACCTCAAACTATAAAAGCTATCAGAACTAATCATTTTCTCATCAAAGTAAAGTGTGAACATACACATACTGTATCTATGATAGATCAATACATCAAAATCTAGTCATTTAGAAATTAATTAGACATTGGTTGATATTCAAAACTAACAGGTTATGTGAAATAATTTTAAGTTCACTTGAATTTCATTTTTTGTTTTTTGTTTTTTTTTCTTAAAATAAATTTGTTATATCACACTAATTTGAAACCAAATTTAAAATTATTTAAAACAATAGCAGAGGTGACTTTTTTAGAAAAAATTTGGTGAGACTCCGACTCCAATTTCTCCATCCAACCCCCTGGGATATCTGCCATCCAGTAGCCAAACTTTATTTAAAAAAAGAAAAAGTCCCTAATTAATTTTTCCCCTAACAAGTGAACCCCTTAGCATCTCCTGAAAAAACCCATTCTCGCAAAACTTTCCCCCCAAAACCGATCGGCGACCCCTTACCCGGCCGCCGAAAGAAACCTCCCCTCGCATTCCTTGGGTTGCATTCTCGACCCTTTTTTTTCCCTCTCGGCCCCCCATTGGCTAAACTTTGTCAGCGTCAAAAATACCAAGGACATTATTAAATATGATTACCCGTCCAAGCTCCCCGAAAAGTAAAAAGTTTATGCAGGCTGGCGAAAAATAAAAAGAGTTTTGCGGGAGCTCGAACTTTGACGCGATTAAGACGGAACGAATTAATCTTCGTCCCCGGGATGATCTTTTTTCTTCTTCCGGTAAAAGGGTGGCCTGGCGAGGGAGGTAAAAAAAAAAAAAAAGGAAAATAAAATAACCCGGTGGTTTTTCACCCGAAGGCGACGTTAATTAGGCCGCCGCCGCCGGTTTAACTCTCCGTAAAAAGGGTTACCGAATCACTGCGCGAGGGGATTTGTCGAAAAAAATTTTCGCACCGATGAAGGAAAATCGGAACTGATGGCCGTGGAAGTAGAGGAAATTTTATTGGACCGGCGGTGATTAGTTTTGATGCCTGTTATTGAATCTTCGTCAATTTTTAAAACTATCTTTGTGGTCAAATGCAACTGTAGATTCTGATAATGAAGTTTTACTGAAAATCGAAATAACTGTAGGTTGCTTATTTTGGATAAGATAACAAAAACTAATCACTAAAACGTCAGGTATTTTTGAAATTAATATTTATTAGATTGGTAAAATATAAAAAAAAGTATAATATTTAAAAAAATTTTTAACGACGAAAAAAATGCCCTTTTCAGTTTTGTTTGAATCATTAAGGTAATAAATTGACAGAAACAAGCCATTAAATGGCCTAACCTAAAAAGTTGTGATATAGCCTTGATGCTGATCAGACAATACTTTTCACAAGGAACAACTCAATATTTTTTCAAGCTGAAATTATAAAAAATCAATACGGAAAAGTATTGTATATAATATTTTCCTCTTATTTAATTATTCTGCACCTAAATCAGTCATATGCGGAAATCAGCAAAACAGTTAAACAAATCACGACAGGGGGGTAATTTAAAAACAGCCAAAAAAACAATCGAGAAGGGAGAGGAAGAAGAAAACAAGAGAGGAGAGAGAGCCATTACAGATAACGAGCGCGGTTCTTAGCTCTCCCCGGTGGTCGAACGTTAGCACGGTCAGCCTTTTTCGGGACCTCGGCTCTGCCCCCGTCCATTGTCCCGTGTGAACTTAATTGCCGCCCGCGCGAATCAGGAGGCTGTTACCCCTCCGATTTATAAACGTCGCTCCTGCGGTCTTAAGTCGGGATCTGCTTGATTTCGGATGTGTTTTAAACAATCGATTCGCCAAATAGTTTTTTCAGTTTTAAGTAGACTTAGTTTTTAGGTTAGGGATAACAATGCAATCTTATGGAAATTAAGAGCTCATTAATACGTTTTTGACAGAGTGCGTACCTAGTTTTTAATTGATAATGATTAAGTACTTTGCAAAAGAACTGTGTATAAGATATAAGGCATCTCTATTAACTATTGTTGATAAAAAAATTTATGAAAATCAAAAAAATTTTCTCTTATTGATC
Organism: Encarsia formosa; assembly: GCA_038277355.1. Classification (NCBI taxonomy): domain Eukaryota; kingdom Metazoa; phylum Arthropoda; class Insecta; order Hymenoptera; family Aphelinidae; genus Encarsia; species Encarsia formosa. The sequence continues at coordinate 7,486,821 of CM076185.1, read as the reverse complement.
AATTAATAGAACATGGATTTCCACTAAGTATAAATGTTTAAAGTATGGAAATATGTATATAAGAGACTTTACCTTCGTACCAGATACAAGCAACACCCAAATTTGGAAACATCATTCAGAAAATTCGATTAAGATTGACAAGAAAACATCAGGAATCTGCAGGCTGTTTTTGATTATTCGATAAGTCGATCGTCTCTATTTTGGAAAATAATGCACCTTATATAGAACAATTTTCAGTACATAATTCGAAGATAATTTTTTATTCGATTGCGACCGAGCATGGCTTATCTCTGTCTGTTTAGATTATTTTTGGCGTATCAGGATGTGTTCCCGAAATAATCGTTCAAGATCAAACAATACTAAACAAATAAAAAAGTATTTCCAGAAATTGTTTTTTCCGAATGTTAATTTATTGTGTTTTTTTTTAAGTTCATAAAAATTATATTCCAAGGCATTATTAATACCAACATCAAAAGCTCCACCAGTTATTGATGTTTCAAATTGGATTCCCAGTCGATAAACTACTAATAACTGGCAAATTGAAAAGCAGCCATGAAATATTTGAAACGCACCTTTGATACTCTGAATTTTTGAAGATAATTTTTTCATAGATAATGCCTCGGATAACGCTCTAAGCCAGCCATTAAACAAAGCTTTTTAATTTATGCATTCTTTATGAATGGTAATTATATATTCATATTCTTCATTATCGAATTAAAATTCATTGAAAAATCGTAATACATTTTTTTTAGATTTTTATTGATTTCCCAGTGCAAAGAAAATTTGAAATTGCTCTATTTTAAAAACTCATTTTAGTTCAGTACCTAACTTGACGATAATTTTGCATACGATTACGTTCAAGCATGGCTTATCTCTGGCTGTTTGAATTATTTTTGGCGTGTCAGGATATGTTCTCGACATAATCGTTCTAAATCAAAGTATTCTCAACAAAAAAAAATTTCCAAACAGTTCATAAAAATAATATTTTAAGACGTTTTTAAAACTCATATTAGAACCTCTACCAAATATTGATGTTTCAAATTTGATTCGTAGTCGATAAACCTCTGGAAAATTAAAAAGCAGCTATTAAATATTGTTCAATACTTTGAACTTCTGAAGATAATTTTGAATTTGTTTAATCATAAATCTCATTTGAATTAAAATCTCATATTTTTATTTATTCCGTAATGTAAAAGAACACTTAACGCCCTAATATTGGTGCCAAAATTAATAATTGACAAAGTGTAATCTTCCCCGGTAGAGTTTCTCACCCGCAGACGCCTAAAAAAAGAAAAACTGCGCCCCCTTCCCTAATCTAACCCTCACGCCGCGTCGTCAGCGCGTAAGAGGGAACGATTTTGCTGGATCGGCTAGTATTTAGCAATAAAGTTTGGGCCATTCCCCCGCCACAAGTGAAAGAAGAAGCGGGAACTGATTGCCGATGTCCTGGATTAACGCTCTATTTTGTACCACTGTTTTATTTCCCGAGTTTAGCGAGAGAAAAAAATTAATGACCCACATAACTGTCGTTTGCAAAATCCCTCTAAGTGGTCAGCTTTTTTCGTATCTCGGTAAAAAAGGAGCCGACCGTTTCTGCACCGAATGGTCGGCTCGATGGACGACGTCTATTTATCGCGGGATACTTCTTGTCTATGCTAATAGCTGCTTATTCCGCGTATATGTCAACGGAATCGCCTTCGTAAAGATAAAAAAGCTTGCGGAGGGATCTTGTAAAAGTTGTATTGTAGGTGGAAAGATTCTCTAAGAGAAATAAATTGGCATTAAAATATCAAGGAGAAGGATAAGAATACAGAGATACCCAGATAGTATTTAAGATGCGTGGATATTAGATGAGGTGTCTCTACCTGATATTTGATGCGTTTATTGCTATGGTATCTGTATTTCATGTGATGTTCTTTGTTTGAGTACCTTATACAAAAGAACTTGAGCTTTAATTAGTAGATGTATAGTTTAGAATTTTATGTGAGCAAAATATCTTCCACGTACATTACTAAGTTCTCAATTACCATGATACACCCCATAAAAAATTTAGCATGCTGCAATCTGACATTGTTTCCAGAAACCTCGGTTGACGTCTTACAAAAACATTCAAGAAGGCTCCTCATCACCCCAACCCTGTCAAAAATATACTCCCGGAGGAATAATCGCGTATTTACCCAATCGACTGACTGGCTCTATCGCGACACTGCACCGTCAGCCAGCGCGGAAGAAGGAAAAGTATAGAATATTTAGCGTTCACCGAGCTATAAAAGCAATTATACGGCGCGGGGGGACCATTGTTTGGGGGCGGGAGTGCGCCTCGTCGATATATCTCGATCCAGCCGGGGGAGAACTTGACAAGAGTTTGACGAGGAGAGAGAGAGCAATAAATACGATTCTCTCTCTCTCTCGAGTTTTATCGGGGCTATGCGTGATCTTCATTTCGCGCTCGACGTGATTCCGAGCTAATAAAGAGATTTTTTCCTCTCTCTTTCTCTCGATTGACTGGCTGGATCGCTTTGTTTTTGTTTGGGCGCGCGAGTGATTGGGTTCAAGAAGGTTGATCTTTTTAGAGCGGGGCGTGCGGTACCTAAGATAATTAATAAGTCGTTTAGCATGGTGAATCTGGAAGAAATCTGATGAAACCAAAAGTTGGAAAGGAATAAACCAGTCAGTCTTCAGCAAAAAGAAGGTTTCAACCGAAGATTAAATTGAAAATCAATTAATGCATGACTTAACTTTAAAAAATATGTTGTCTTCAAATTCGCATAAGAACTTCTCTGTAATAATACATGATTAGTATTATGTGATTGCTACATAACCTGAATAGTCTGATAAATAGAGAATTTCTAATTAAGTTTTTCAAAAGTAGCTAAGATGTTATAATTCTTAGATTGCCTACTTGGAGGAACGTATACAGTATTATTATATATTATATACGTATATATATATAATGATTTGAAAAATTAAGACCGTCAACTGCCACAACCGAATCAAGATAGATACATTGGTTGTACATCATGTTATACAACAAATCAAGATGTGTTTCAACAGAAATCAACTGTTTAATAACTCATTTAAATTTTAACCTAATGAATACATCGAATCAGTATAATTTCAACGAACCAATAAGCCAGAATCCAAGCCATCGAGGCAATACCCAAGGCTCGGCTCATATTTCTCTGGTCAAACACCAAGGAGCAACGTAAAACTTCTCTCCGCAATTAGCATCCCCGGAAGAAAAAAGCTCCCCGCAAAGCGTCACTGCAGCATTAAAATCGCTCGCACACGTGTCAAAACTAATGAAAGAGCGAGCGAGAGACTCGTCGATCGAAAGTTGCTTTCCTCTCCCTTTTTTTTTTTTCTCCCGGGTGGGAACAGATGGCCTGGCCGATCAGATACCTAGAAATTAAGGACCCCGGAGCGGAGAAATGTGTATTAATTTTTCAAGTTTTTTAATTAGCGAATGTCTCTCGTTTCGCCGGGGACATTTATATTAGGCACCACCGCGCCCCGCGCCGTGTCCTTTTTTCTTCCCTTTCTTTCTTCGTCCCGGGCTCTTTCTTTCCGGGAGTAGTTTCCCAAGACGACGGGTTCCCCCCCCCTCTTTTTTTTCTTTTTCTGTCTCTCTAGATTTTTCAGTCTCCTGTTTAATTTGTTATTTTTAATAGAGCATTAAAGAGCCCAGGTGTCGAACCGTAATGAATCCTTAAAAGGGCGCGAAGGATGAAAAATAATCAGAGACTTTTATCTCTGGCTCTTGGAATCGAAACTTACGGAAAACAAACAGCCCAGATGAAGAAAATCAGATTTCACTGCAAGAAAGAAAGAGAGAGAGTCTCTGGGACACATAACCTGTTTACCCGCACCACCCCCGAGAATTAATTAGACCATCGGACAATAGGAATGTCTTATTCTTGCGCGGGCCATTGTGAGCCGGCCTTCTTTTGGGGATACGTAAGGAGGACACGGAATAATTTTGCCGGATTCTTCTTCCTTTTTTTTTTTTTTTTTCGAAGGCAGGGGTGGATAATTTACCATCGTCGCGGCGCGAGGAGCAAGACGAGAGTTTACCCCTTTTATACGCCAGGTATAATGCGATGACAATGCGAAGGTAATGAGCCGCGAGCCTAAGGGGGGAAGTAGAGACGTAAATAGAGGAAGAGATGATGTTATTGCTCAATTAAGAAAATCTCGGGAGAGAGAGAGACTGGGCTTCCCCCTTCTTCTTATTCTTACTCATCTTCTTCTTTTTTATTCTTTTGATGGAGGTAATTGAGATTTATGACTGTTGCAGAAGCATTTTGTTCCTTTTACTTTGATGCCTTTTTTTGGAATTTTATCTGGGGGTGGGAAGTAAAAATTTTGATGATTTTTGTATGGATTCCAGATCTAAAAGTATTATTTTTTTGGGTTCATGGTTTAGTTGCTAAAAACTTTTACATTTTGACTCGGCAGATCGAATGAAGAATTAATAAATATTTTTATGCCTACTCTAACTTCCAAAAGTACTTTTTTTTGTTTGCAAAAATTGTTTTATTTCAAAGATTTTTTAAAATGTTGATCAAATACCTAATCAAAACAAAATTTCAAAACTTAGTAACTTCAAAATTAAAGATTTAAAAGTTTGATTCCGATGATCATTTTTAATCCAGAGTCGTAAAGAATCTCAGCGTGGTAATCAGCGCGAACAAAGAACCAGATAAAAAAGAAAATTCGCCACTCCGGTAAACAGCTGCATTCTCAATGCAAAAAAGCTCCGAGTTAAGGAAAAATAAAGAAAGCGGGGATTCCTGACCGAGGCACCAGACGACGGCCCGATGATAGATAGTTCGCTTTCACGGTGATCGCTCGACCGGAAGTAAAATGAATTTAAGATCCCACCCCCCCCCCCCCCCCGAGACGGGGAAAAAAACTTTTCCTAATTTAGCACAATAATGGATAGCGGCCCGAGCGTTTTTTAAAGTTTCGCGGAGGAGTTTTTACGCCGGCTAGGGGTGGAGCGAAGTTATTGAGTTAATTTTTACATGAATAAGCATTGCTTATTACCCGGGATTTTTCTTCGCGTTAAGGGGTTGATTACGATTCAAAATTTACAAAAGAAATGTCTGGGTGGATGTAAAAATTAAGATAAACAATCTGAGGTAACTCGATGTAAATGTCAACATTGTAAATTTTCTGCATAAATTTTTTTATTTAATTTTTCATAAAAAAGTTGAATAATTATTTTTGTATTTAATTTAAACCCGGTAAAAAAAATAATTTGTTTTTTGCATAAAAGCTATAATTCACAATTTATCAATTATTGTTAACAAAGCTGTTTTTTTCGAGTAAAAATTGTGTTTGTTCCGTTTCCGTATCTTTAAAAACTACTTTGTTTTTTAATTAGTTAAAAATAGCATCATTCCAATGTTAACGAACTCTTTGAATTACCAAAAACTTCAATTATTCAGAAGTAAATTCACGACACAAAATAATTTTTTAAAGCAAAAAAACAATTTTTTTTTTTTCGCTAGAGCTCCGTAATATTGATGAATTTTTTAAACGTTTGAAAAGCACGCGTGTGATTATTTAAAAACAAAGCAACTAATAGAGACATGGAGGAAAGCCGGAGGCAATAGCAAGAAAGCAAAGTGTACGTTTCGAAAAGTCAAAATAGCGTAAAACGAGGTTAGCGCGGCCGGCTGATTAGGCACGTATATGTATATAATCGCCCTAGTTTACAATAACGCGCGGTCGTATCCTTGTACGTTGAGCTTCTCCTGGAACTAATGTTTGGACCGAGTAAAACAACACTACGAGAATAAATCACCGAGGCCGATGAACAAAATTAGTAAAACCTAGAAAGATGTTTTTCGAATATCAAGCGCTTTAAATTTTTGTACTAATGATGTCGTTTTTTTTAAATAAATTTATTTAGTTGATTATTTATTCAATTTAATAATTTTATTTTTATTTTACTACTGCCAGCTCATTAATTTAAAAAAAACTTTACAAAATAAGCATCTGATAACATATAATGACAACATGTCGAAACGTACAAAATTTTTGTTAACAACCGACATAAGCGAATTAAACACATTAATTTTCGGTAAAACCCGGAAAACGTAAGAATAAATTAATCCGTATAAAGGGAAGAAAAAAAAATTCAATATTTTCTTAGTAAAGCCGCGGTGTTGAGCCGTGAGAGCTGTCATCGGCTCGATCGTCCACGCCCGTTTCCTGCGTCAAGTTGCAGCTTCGAGAAATTCGCGAGCTTATGTTTACCCGGAAATAAAAAAATTTTTTACTTCCGGTCACATCAATGTTTCTGCTACGTACTGCCAAGTTTATGAATAAGTAATTAATTTAATTTACAAGACATTTTATATCGTGATTGACTGCGCTTAAATTAAAAAATCTCTTCGTTACAGGCAGTTTATTATTATTTTTGCATTTCTTGTCGCTAGACAGTATGCATCATCCTTTTATTACATATTTATATTTTTTAATTGATGATTTAATCAGTGTCCTCTGTCCATACAAAAATCAATAAAATTATCATAATTAAGTCCGTATGGCTGCCAGACGACTGTCTGTGAAAAGAAATTTCATTACAAACATAAGAGAATCTATTCATTGAAGCTTACTCGTTTCATTAGGTTTGAAATTTAAATATCAGTATTTAAAATCCTTCAAACTGTCAAGGTGATTTTTATTTACTCGGATCGATGACTTAAAATTTAATTATTCATAAAAACAAAAATGCCGTACTTGTAAATAATTTTTTTTTTAATTTATACTGTATTTACTATATACTGTAATTACTGTGTACAACGTAAAGTAAAAAAAAAAAATTTAATCCTACAACTATTCCAGTTTCTCATCAAATTTGTACACTTTGAAAAAATGTTGGTAAATAGTATGTTAAATCACAACTAAACTTTTCAAAATCTACGCCAACATTACGAAGCTATTAACTAGATTCAAAACGACGGCTTGTAAAAACATTACAAAGTATTATCGGCGCATAATAGCAACGACGTCACCCCTTCCTTCTCGATACAAGCGAGCAGATGGCGAGGAGGCGGAGAGCCGCGGCTAGGCCGAATGCTGCTGTGTGTATTTATTTTCGAGCAAACAAACACTTTAATGATGAGATCATGGCGCGAGAGCCAGGCCTGCTGCAGGCTCCGGCGAAGGTTAAACTTTGTACAGACTTTGTTGTGTGCTCGGACGAAGAGGGGGGTTAACATCTTCTCTCTTGTGATTCATGCTTTTGGATTGAATTCAGTCTCTGTTCGCGACCGGCTTAAAATTATGGCTCATTTTGATTTCTTCTAGCAAGAATTTTTTTAATCTTTGATGTATTGGATTAGTTAGATATTTCATTAAATGGGTCTACCTATATTCAGAATTAATTGATTAAATAAATAGTAATAATATTGATAATAATAATTTAACTTAATTATTAAAGAAAAATATTTTTTTAATATTATCATAAAAATCTTGATATAAACATGTATTTTTTACATTATTTAAGTAATATGGGGAAGATACATAAAAAAAATTATTTGGTTTGTTTGACTTTAGTATATCAAAAAATAATTGACATGTATTTTTTATTTAAAAAAAAAAAATTAAAACTCAAGGAGTTAGACTTTGGAAGTTTTTGAAATAATCATATATATGGGTGATTCTCTGTCAAGACGACCGACCAAAAAATAAATTTCAAAAATAATTTTTCTACATGATCTAAACTATTATTTGGACTCCCTGGTAAATTTTTAGATTTTTTGAATGCATACTATTTGAATGGCAATGGTCTAAAGTTGACAATAACTGGGATTTTTTCATTTTTAGGCTATTTTTAGGCTATTTTAGAGCTCAAATAACTATAAGGGGAAGCATTTTTTCTACATACACATGAATGTAAAACTTTTTGGAAATTTTATAAATTTTCAGAAAAAAATTTTTTTAGCGTCTTTTGATAACTTTTTATTTTCATCCTCACCGATTAAGAGCTTGAAAAACCTTAAAATTGAGTTATCTTGATGTTCGCCATCTGGGAAAAAATTTTAAAAATCCCTAAAAGTTGTATTTTTTATCCACAAAAATAGTCCTTGTATTTTAAGAGTGGGCCTGATAGATAGTTAACCACTACAAATCATTTTATCATTAAAAATAAGCCAAAAATGCTCTTTTTTGACTATTTACGAGCATTGTACGCTCTAACATTGTTAAAAGAAAAACCATTTGTTTGTTTTGATTTTTAATTCACTGATTTTAATCTAAAATTTTAGACTAAAATTTTAGCATAAAAAACACTGAAAAAAATTTTCTTGCTTGTTTTGATTTTTAACTCACTGATTTTAGTCTAAAATTTTAGACTAAAATTTTCGCATAAAAAACACTGAAAAAAATTTGCTTGCTTGTTTTGATTTTTTCATACTCATTTTTATGCTAAAGAGAGCGCTTTAGTCAATCACTTGAAATTTCGGGTGCTGCTGTCTGCTACATAGAAGCCACGATCAAAACAAACAAGCAGATTTTTTTCATAGTAATTGGTAATAATTTTTTTAGTAATTTGTTTTTTATTCACAAGCTGTTTGAATTCTTTAGACAAGCTATATTAAGTAATTTTCAAATAATAAAGATTGATAACAAATCTTATTAGTTATTCATTAAACAAAATTGTAAAAAATAAAATAATTTTTATTATCAAGGTGTTGTTTTGTATTGTTTTGTGTTGTGTTGTGGTACATGATAATAGTATGTGTGTAAAAAGAGCTGACTTAAAGCGATAAAGCCCAGTTTTTTTAAAACCATAAAATCTGTAAGTATTTATGGATATAATTTTTTGTCTTTTCGAACACATCAGATTTTTAAAATTTTACCTTAACATAAATTCATACAAACAAATGGTTTTTCTTTTAACAATGTTCGAGCGTACAATGCTCATTTTTAATCAAAATAAAGCATTTTTGTCTTGTTTTTCTTAATCAAATCATCTCAAGTGGTTTAAATTCTATCAAGCCAACTCTATAAATTCAGGGCTGTCATTTTTTACATGACCATAAATTCATACAAATAAATGGTTTTTCTTTTAACAATGTTAGAGCGTACAATGCTCATAAATAGTCAAAAAAGAGCATTTTTGGCTTATTTTTAATGATAAAATGATTTGTAGTGGTTTACTATCTATCAGGCCCACTCTTAAAATACAAGGACTATTTTTGTGGATAAAAAATACAACTTTTAGGGATTTTTAAAATTTTTTCCCAGATGGCGAACATCAAGATAACTCAATTTTAAGGTTTTTCAAGCTCTTAATCGGTGAGGATGAAAATAAAAAGTTATCAAAAGACGCTAAAAAAATTTTTTTCTGAAAATTTATAAAATTTCCAAAAAGTTTTACATTCATGTGTATGTAGAAAAAATGCTTCCCCTTATAGTTATTTGAGCTCTAAAATAGCCTAAAAATAGCCTAAAAATGAAAAAATCCCAGTTATTGTCAACTTTAGACCATTGCCATTCAAATAGCATGCATTCAAAAAATCTAAAAATTTACCAGGGAGTCCGAATAATAGTTTAGATCATGTAGAAAAATTATTTTTGAAATTTATTTTTTGGTCGGTCGTCTTGACAAAGAATCACCCATATATATACTTCCAATGTAAAATGGTACTGATGACGTCACGAGTACCAATTTTCAAAAAATTATATCTCCGGTAATATTGATAGAAAAATTATCAAAAATATCTTAAAATTTTTCAAAAATCGAGAACTTTTAGAAAAAAATGTAATTAGAAAGTGTGCATCTTCCCTATTGTGATATTCAGATAAAAGTATCCTATTTAAGAATCATAGTTATATCGATGTATAATATAAAATTTAATTTATATTGTGTATTAAAATTATAATAAATTTGAAAAAGTCAGCATTCCTCATGCAGAACGATCAAACAGTTTCTTCAAAAAAAAAATTATAAATTACAAAAGTATAATGCATCAGAATCGAGTTTAAGATTTCGTTGAATAGAAAAGGCATGAAACTTGTGTATGCAGATGTCTTTCGAACCCGAGCATCCCAAAAACAGCGCGTATTTCCCTCTCTTCTTCTCCTCTTCCACCTCTTTGGGCCGAGAATAAAAGGCATCGCTACTCGTGTACAAAGCCACGCGTATCGAGCCCAGCATTATTTGTTCGCTCTTACATTATGAATAAAAAAGAAAGGATGATACAAAAGAATAAAAAACGTTAATGCGTTATGACAATCGTCTTTCGAGGGTGCGCGCACTCCTTTTTTGGTTATTCGTGTTTACCGTACGAATAAACAAGCGTTGAATACCTACGTATTTGTAAATTTTTCATTCTCGAGTCCGCGGGTTTGTTAATTCTCATCTTAAACAATTTGTACCCTGAAAATTGCGGTAATTCAACGGTTTTGAGATATTTGAAGCCGTGCCAAGCTGTACCCCCACAAATATTGGTTTTTCCGTGTACACGTTTTTAACCTTCTGATTATTTTTTTAACACCGTGAAGTAACCAACCCAGAGTTTCTAAATCCATATGAATGACTCGATTTATAACTGCCTTTATCTTTTGTATGTTCCTGTTAACAATAATAATAGTTTCTTACTTATAAAAGTATTGCACATTGCTTGAAACCTAACATACGCGATGTTTTTTTAAAAGTACCGAAGAGTTTTTAGACCAAAAATATATGAAGTATTTTCAATTATTTTTGAAACCAGTTTTATTGTTACAAGGTCTCAGAAAAAGTAGAGATTACCAAAACTAAAATTGATTCAACTATAATGAATTATACTTAATTAATCTTAAACTCCTAATTGCATTATTATAATTTTGTCATGCATACTCACATATGAGAAAATTTTTTTAATGTTCTTACGTTCAAAAAATAGGTTCAAAATGATGACAAAATGAGACATATCAGGATTTCAGCATTGCGATCTGGTATCAAGATGTATGCTGCCTTGCGGTCGTAAAAATCCCCAAGACTATCCTGTTTTTCTCATTTTTGTAGTTTTGTGTGCGTATGACAAAGCAATTCACAAAATTTTTCAATACTTTTCTTCTGATAATAATATTTCACATTTTTACAAAACTAATCTTCATAGAGGGTCTCATAAACAAGATGCGTGCTTCAAAAATTAAAACTTACACTGCAATCGAATGCATCCTAAAAGCGCGTCCACAGCATCCTGCAAAACCACAGCCCTGCACCCCACCAAAAAAAAAATTTCTCACGGAAAAAGTTTATTAAACAACCTAGTCCACCCTCGTGAACTACGCTCGCCACTCACCAAAACAAACAAAAAAATCCCATCCCCGCAGCTGATGGAAAAAAAAAACTGATGACCAACTGCGTTGCAGTCAAACAACGGTGCTGCATCTCTCCTTAAAAGCTTTTCCGTCCTCGCTCGCGGGTTCCAAGGTAGAAAAGGTTCATCATACAGCGGACCACCAAATTGAATTTTGTAAGGGGGGGTGGGCTGTTTAGATTCCTCCTCGCGGGGCCAGCCTGCGAGTGGAGTTGTTTAGTTTAGAGAGGAACAAAGAAAACATCGGCGTGTTTATTCTAGAGCGCCCCCCCCCCCACCTCACCACTCCGACTTCCTCCGTATATATTCTTCGACTCCTTTTTCGCTATGGGAAGACCCAAGTGCGCGCGTGTGTGTGTATTTTTGACGTTAACTCTTTTCTTTATTCTTTTTGTGCTCTTTGGGTGGGAGAACTAGTTTTATAATTGCGGACTGGGTTTTTGAAGTCATGAGATCTTTTGATTTCTATGAACAGATGTTTTTTCATTTGGTTTGATTAGATAATCATTGAATATTTTAATGCAGCTGGAGAAACTTTGGTAGTCTAAGATATAAATTCCAAATCTGGTAAAGTTTTTTCTGCTAAAAATCTATGAAGCCCATAGTCTGTTGGATTTAATATTTGGTACCATTTAAATCAATAATTTTTGCTATAAACATATTTAATTAGCTAAAAAGTATACATTTAATCAATTACAGATTTAAATTCGGTTAACAAATATTTTTAAAAACTATATATGATATTGTGTATAGATAATTTATCTACTTATTGATACAACAAATAAATTTAAATTTGAGTTAATAAAATATTAAGAATCGGGAGGTAGATTGAAAAAAAGTTAAACTTCTGAACTAATCGAATCGATCAAATCTCATATTTTTATCAAGAGCCAACAGACTGGAAAGAAAGCGTATTGAAAAGCAGTAGCAGCTGCAACTCTTCTTCGAGTGCTCCGCGATTATTTGGACGAGTATCCGTCGAGTCACCCTCGCTGTTATTCTTTAAAATTCTCAAAGTGTCTCCTCCGTTTCCTTACGTTGCATCAAAAACTTTTTCAGTATCTACCAATAGCAACAGCGTAAGAGTAATCAAGTAATTCGGAGTCATCAATTCCGAGGAAAAAGAAGAATAAGTGTGTTTTCCCCCCGGAGGAGAAGAAAGCGGGAGTCCGAGTCGTCCCTCCCGGGTACGCAATTTCCAAAATAAACGAGGATCTCTCGGAGGCAAATAATCATCTCGCGTGCTTTTAATTAAGTTTCCAGTGTCTGCCGTCGAGTCCGAGTGGGAGGAGACAGTTCCTCCTCCTTTATCCTTTCTTCTAATCCGCGAGGCGAGGAAGACGGAGCCAGTCGCGAGTAAAATTTGCGACCGTGGATGTGTTTGGCGAGTAAATTAGACGTGGCTGGCTGTTTTGACTACCAGGACGGTGTTTTTTGAAAATTGCTTTTGCGATTGATCAGGAAATAATCAAACCAAAAAAAGTGGAAATTTTTTTAATAAAGAGTCTACTTCTTAGATTGTCAGACCGATATGAATATCTTGTGATTATTTGTTGTAAGACAGTCAATATAAAGATTTATCTGAATTAATTTGAAGAAAAAGTGATACGCAATCGATTAGTATTATGAAAAAAGATTGACTAGCAAATTAAGTAAGCAATGGTACTTCTCTTCGAATAATTATAACAACAACATTCGATCGATGTCCCAACCAAACAGTAGCCAACACTACCCGGCTTATCAAAGTAAATGAAAAAAAAAAAAAAAAAACTTTTAATACGATAAATTTATAATCCCAAAAACTACCTCACCTCGCTCGCTATCTCGTCAAGATAAGTCGCGCGCGATAACCGAGAGGCAGGCGCGACATAAGGTGCAGCGCGAATTCATTACGCGTGTCGCCCGCGAAAATACGACTATATATATAACGCGACGATTATTGCTCTCGGGGTACGAGATACGAGGGATGTTACGAGCGCAAACAAACCCGCGGATGCGATTTCAAGAAGTCGTGTAATTTCGTAAACATAGATTTTCCGAAAAAATTTAACTGAAATTTTTTAAAATGCAAATTTGTATTAAATGGAAGCAGGGTACAATTAATAGGTTGTTTCTGATCATTAAGAAAGAGACAACTTTTAAAAATAGCGAAATTTCAATAATTATAATAATAGTATATTTGAAGTGGGTATTTAACAGGCTTATGTAGCATAATATTTTGCAAATTTTTTTTAACAAGTTATTCTTTTTTCAACAAAAGGTATCATTTGTGTGAATAAATGTTTAGAAATGAAATTGAATAAAAAAGCTATGTTTTCTTCACACCCAGATTCATCTGAATCTGACCTAGTACTAGAACTATAAATAAACGATCATTATCCATCTTAAATAGGGAATCAATAGCATATCAAATGCACATTAACGAATACAGTTTTGTTACGTATTTTTTGTTGAGAAAACGCAACTTTTTTTTATCAAGCAATAGCAGGCTTGGTTTTTACAAATTTTGAATACCTTGTTTCTAGTTTAGTTTTCATTACTAATACTCGCATTTCTTATAAGGACATTCTGAATCAAACATTTAAAGCGGCATCGATCGATTTACATAGAATCAAAAATATTTACAACCCATATTTTATAAATTTATTTTTAAAGATACTGCAACACGCAAAATTTTTTTCCCAAACAAACTCGACACCAAAAATGTTTATGATAATCCAGTCGAACGATGTTTAGAAAACTTATTCCAGTCTCTCTCTCTCTCTTAAGTGGCGGGGGAAAGATAGAAAAAAGTCGGTTGTACCAGGTGTCGCAGGGATTTTTCGCACACGCTGCGATGTTTACGAGTTGTTTCAGGTGTCCGCGCTGGAGCTAGCTGCTAGGGGAGTTTTTCAAGTAGCGCGGGAAGAAAAAAAATTTTTCTCTTCTGGTTCTTTGATTGATTTTCGTAAGGGCTCGGGGTCTCCATTTGTCAAGCTGAGAGAGAGATTTTGAAAAATCGTTGTAGTTGGAAGACGCTAATGCGAGGCGTTATTGAACTTGTTAACACCCGGATGGTTCGAGCACACAGGAAACTCAAACGTCGAGCGATGAAAAATAATCGCGATTGCCTAACCGTACAAAGTCTTTTCGGATAATTATATTTACCAATAATATAATCCCTCTTTATAATGATGAAGCATGTTCGAATGTCTTCGTTTTATAATTGATTTGATTGGTTAAGAACGTCAAATTCAAAATTTGAATTGCGTTTAATTTGAAGTATTGAATACTTTGTTTCAATAAATGGACTAAATTTCTTTGTAGAATTCTATGAAATAAAATAAGAATCTTTATTATTTTAAAAACAACGTTTTAAAGCTATAACCACAAAAATATCGAGGTTAGTTGCAGGTTGCAAAGGATATGTGATGAATTGAGTGTTAAAAATTTTTTTAAACATCGTTATTTTGAAAATGAAAGTAAAAATTATTGTTTAATTACTTTCAAGATTAAAAACTGACTGTTGCGCGTCGATTAAGTCGAGTAATTCAAAGTTTTGGTTTGGTAAATGGACAATTTTTTAATTTTAATGGGGGGTGAATCTCGATCGTACATGCAAATTTCCGGGTGTTCATAAGCCCCCGAGTAAATAACCCGGAATATCAGATTAAAATTCATACCCACGGATCTCGGAAAATATATAAAAATAAACTCAAACCCGCTCGAGGGAGAAAAATCGCTCGCGCGGGCTTGATTACGGGGATTAAGCGCGCGAGATTTTTATGCCCCAACCAGATGTCTCTGTTTCTCTTCTTCCACTTCTGATTCTTCCCGCTCGCTTTGGATTTGAGAGACGAAATTTTTTCAATTACGCGACGGGCAAAAATTTCGTTCTACATTTATTGCCTAATGACGCCCTGGATTTTCCTGCTTTATTGGAGAGGTTTCAGAGCCATGAATAATTTGAATTTTTTTTCGTACGACTTTTATTACCGAGTAGAATGTTGTAAAATAGTTTTTTGACTGATTTTAAAAATCATTACTTTTAAAAAACACATTTTTTACCTACAATATTAGCCAGAACTAATCTCTGTTAAGTTTTACGTACCTAAACCTCAGCTTCAGTCCAAAAAATAATTGTTTTCTCATATTTCGCACCTTCCAGACTAAATCCTCGATGACATTAAACCCTCGTCCCAGCATAAACAATCATCCCTAATCCAGCCGAAAAACGAGTCCCGAAGGTCACAGCACAATGGCCCTAAAAAAAGACAGAGCACAAAGACAGCTTCCGAGTGAATAACTCCGCGCGGTGGCGGTGTCGGGTAAGTGCGGTGCCGCGGCTCTGTAAACTCGGTCCGCAACAAGAAGGGTTGACGCGACCTAACTTGGCCCCCACCGCGAGCGAGCGTGTCGTCGTCTTACTTCGAGAAACCCTCTAAATCGAGCTCTAAATTATAAACAGTGTCGGAAACTAACCGACCTGGAACTTGACTAAACTGTACTCTGGCGACCGGAGTTTGACGGGCTTTTTCTTTGGGACGACGTATTCCGCTTGGGTTAACTGAAAATTTTTACTATCAAAGTCACAGTTCCTAGGTTAATTGAGAATAAAGAATTAACTATTTTCTATGACTTTAATTTGAAAATATTTTCATAGATTAGATTCTCAGTGTTCTAAAAAATTTATAGTAGCTACCATGTAAAAGTAAAATTTATTGTCTATGAAAAGTACGAAGGTATCATATTTTAATCATGAACGTTCACGGTATTCAATCTAAATTCCGAGTTACGAATGTACGAAATAACAATTTGCGATGACGAAGGGTAAACAAAAAGGTGTTATCATCATCTCTGACAGTAACATTAATCCAGCTCGTAATCGACGGTTTACATATTAAAGCTCGCGATTTACAGAAAGAAAATATACATCATCACTTTCGCTAATTGATATACCCTTGGTTTCTAGGTACGATCAGCTGTTTCAGACGCGAGTTTAACTTACAAACAGAGTGCGTCTCGCTGGAAGAAGGTATTGCTGATAAAAGTTACGACACTCTAAGCCGATAAGACTACTCTGATTTCATGCTCGACAACTAGTTAGAATGCATGCGTAATTATCCATTCGAGAAGATACTTCGCAAAACTAATTTGTAATCATAATTATACTGTTTCAATCTTTTTTATGATGTAAGCCTGAGGATACTCGAAGAAACCATTGGTACACTAAAAATAATTATCATAAGCATTTGCAAAGTAATTAAAAATATTTTTCATTATTTTATCCGAAAAAATACTCAGATTTTTGAAATTCAAAAGCAATCTCAAAAACAACCCCCGAGCAGATTACACGAAAAAAGTGCTTTGACGCAGGTGTAAATCGATAATCGACATTTCTTTTTCCCCGCTCTTTCGCGGCCCACGCACATACGCATACACACGCGGCAGTTTCCCGCGATTTCGAATTCAATTCGAAACGCCCGCGATATAACGGAGGGTAGTGCTGAAACAAATGTTTTACGGTCCTACCATAAAGACCTTTAGTTTTTTATTCTTTTTCAAGGAAAAATATGTGGGGTTTATTATGGTCGAAGATGTACTTTATTTTCGGTCCACGCGGTGTGATTTCGAAGGGGTGCTGGTTTACGGGAGGGTTTTAACTTTTATTTTCTTCGTTACTGAGTATGGGTTCTTTGGAATACATGTAAATTCGAGCGGGCTTTTTAATGGTCTTGAAAATTGGAAATTCTTGTTGATGTGAATTAATAATGGGATACTCAGTGTGAGTGATTAGGTAAATTATTTTTGTGTACGGTAGATATTGACGTTTAGTCCATTAAAGGGTTGATAACTTTTCCGCACTCCAATCTTCGGACATTAAATTTTTAATTGCCCTTAACCAATTTATTTAATCCTTTTAAATAATTGAAGTATGAGACGAGGTTACTGGTAGTTTTTTTTGGATTGGAGGACTGTTAAATACAGTTTTAGAGAGTCAATGACACGTGTAAATTTAGCTAACGATTTTTTTATGATTGAAAGTCAGGGTTTTCAATTGAAAAAGTCTCGAAAAATTGAAATTTTGAAGTTTTTAAAATTAATTAAATGAAAAACTAAAGTTATTTTTAAAACAGCTTTTCATTATAACTGTAAGAAAAAAAAAAGTAAAACTGAATTATTGAAAGGAATGATTTGACCCTAGGTTGACTGTTAAAATTCAAATTCAAGTAAACTACAATTTTGTATTTTTTATTAACAAAATAATTAGCAAATTATCTCAGATTCTTTAATGTTTAAAAAAGTTCACACTCAATTTTTGATATAATATTGTTTCATAACAATTTTTCATTGTCTAATATTTTGTTTTAAATTAGAATTCTCTTTCAATAAAATTTTAAATTTCATTTAAAAGATCCTTATTATAATCCAATTTGTGTCGAGTTAGATAATGACAATGGAACCTAACCTCAAAAAAAAAAAAATAATAATAATAATAATAAAATATAAGAGGAAATTTTTCAAATAGTAATAAACTAAATTTTCCCCCCATATATCGAAACTTTTATACTTATAAGCAATGCTGAACAATTTACTATCCTTCAGGTGACAAAAAATTTTCGCAGCAAACCCTAACCTCAAAAAAAAATAATCAATTTCAAGTGTGATCCTCACCTGTTCGTTTTCTTGCTGATCTTGACCGTAGATCGCGGCGGCGTCGCCATTTGGGGTTGTGGAGGCGGAGGGCCGCTGCGACGTTGACAAGTTTATCGCGCCGTCTCCGTCCGTGTCATGATCCATTATGCCATCGTCCTGCAACCATCAAGAAAAAAAAAAAAAAAAAAATACATTACTTCTTTTGTTAAAAATCACCATTTCTTCTAAAGTCCAACCCACTCCGTTGGGAAAAAAAAATACTCGATTGATGTAAGAAGCTATATTTAAGTTTTCCCATTCCCCAGTCGCTCATGTCAGAAAAAAGTCGTATTTGGTTAAGTAAATATTACTCGGGTACATCGAGTGATGCAAACTCAAAAGCACACAAATATGTATTTTTTCTTTTTTCAAAAAATGTTTCCTCATCGTTTGTCTATGGGATCTTATCTTTGGGATTTGAATATTCTCGTCGTGCGTTTGATCCCGCCATTCGTCGATTATGAATAAATATGTGTTTGTTTTGACACGGTGGCACTTTTGGGATTGGTTTTTTTAAATTAATTTTTCGAAACTTCCTACACTCGACAGTGTAATTTATTGTACTGCATGGATACATTTTCTTTACTTCCCAAATTTGTCGAGTTTGAAATTAATCAAAACTGACATAACTCCACGTGTAACCTTATTTTTATATTTATTTTTGAGGTTTAATTTAGTTGCAAAATTAGTTTTTTATGATGCAATAGTTATTCGGAGCAATAAATTTCGTCGCGAAACCGCCCGAAATAATGAAGTCGCGATGCACGAGATCCGGTTTATAAATTTGAAATAATTAAGTCAATTTACTCGTTGAATATATTTTTAGAAAAAAAATAAAAAATAAAAAATAGCTTGCTGGTTACCAGACATTAGAATTAGATTTTTCTCACACCTTATTATAGTGTCAAATGATTATGCAGTTCTGTCTAGAGATTAACGCTCAAAGTTACCAGAATTAAAAAGATAATGTACTCGCTGGTGTAACTATTCAAGCGAAAAATAAAGAATCTTGGAATCAAAGATCGTTTTATTTCCTCTAATTAGAAGCATAGTTTTCAAATTTCATAGTTCAAATTTAAACTTTGAATTAATTGTAAACTAATCCAGTTTGAGTCTTCATTGGAACATTGTATTCGATCTAATTAATTAAAAAAATAATAAAACAAACATGATTGTCGGTTCGGTTTTTCTAGGAGGTAATGTTATAAGGACAATAAAAGGTAACGTTTTATAGTACCAAATTAAAAAAAAAAATTATTATTCAAATAAAACGTTCCAATTGGTAGAGAACGTAACGTTCGATCGAAGAAAATTTAAAAATTTTTGAATTGGTACTCATCTACCACTATTTATCTATTGATGTAACATTATTTTCAATCACGTTTATAAAGTCGTAAAACATTCAAAAAACTAATAAAAAAGCGCAAAAAAAAATAAAAAATCGATGAACGTACCCTCATGAACGAGAGTCGACCGATCGTTTCCCGCGTCCGCAGACACTGTAATCCACCACTCAACTAAAAATACCACAATCACTGTATGATAACCGCGCACTCGCACCTCACATTAAAATAAAAAAAATTAAAAAAAAAAAAAAAAGGGAACAAACACACATATACATATATAAAGAAACGTCGCCGGCGACGGACGAGCGAGGACTAAAAACGAGGCATAAAGAAGAAGACCGAGCCCCGCGAGCGAGAGAGAGAGAAACGTTTACTTTAGAAGAAGGAGGGGGGAGGGGGCAGAGCTGCGTGTGTTGCTTATTGTGTAAATATAAACAAATATCGCCCAGGCCTGCTTTTAGCCTCTCCTTCCCCTACCCGCTGTGTACACACTGCACGTGTATGGTTCGTCTTACGCTACGCTTTTTTTTTTCCTTCTTCTTTCCAGCCCGGAGGATTATGATTTTTTTTTTTTTTTTTTTTTTTTTCTTTTGGGGGCCCTTTTTTGGAGGAATGCAAATCGCTTTGTTTCTTGGGGTGGCTGCATTGTCGGATCTAGGATTATTTTCTCGGGTAACATATGTTTTAAATGATATTTTTCGGGCGACCCACTGAGAGAGTGAGAAAATTTTTGATGGAGCTGGTCAGTGGTTTGTCGCGTGTAAATTTATTGTTTTAAAATTTAGAAAAATTTGGATTAATCTTAACATAGCAGAAAAACAGGTGATTTTTGCCCTAGGGATAAAATACATTTTTCAAAGTATCTTTTTGTAAAATGAAAAATAGTTTTTATGGACAGTTAGACCATTATAGGACTGTTAATAAAAAATATTATACGTACAGTTTTTTTTTTCACTTTATTTACATAAATTCAACAAAATTATATTTTTTTGCTACAAGGGAACAAACAGATAGTTTTCTTCCTAGTAGTAAAATAGTATTTTTAAGAATAAATCTAAACCCTGACAAAAGCTAATTTTTCATCATTACATGTAAACTTTAACAAATTTAACCCCATTCACAGATAAAAAAAAAAAAAAAAGGTACGGTTTTCCAACAGAACATTTGTTTATCGAGGCTTACTTTTTCCTCGGCTATTTACCCGCGTCGAGCTGATAAAGTTCTTTTGTTGGTCGCGCGGATAAACGCGTTTCATTCAGCGCGCGACCCACGCCACAGTCAGCAGCTGATCGACGCGTAGCAGATGTCGAGGACTGTTTACCCGTAAACAAATACCATCGAGGGCTTACGTAAAAAAAAGGTGTGATTATATTCCCCCCCATTATTATCCCACTATCAATACTTTGAAAAAATTTTGGTCTATTCTTGGGTATCGACCCGCGTCGTCAGAGTTCAAGGGCGTCCATCGGGATCGATTTTTTCGAAAAAAAAGGTATACCAACTGTAATTAAAAATCCATCGAACACTCGAAGAAGAACTGACGTTGAGCAGGCTCGTGGCTCTAAGGAGAAAAATAATGTTTATCGCGGGGTTATATTGCGCGCGTGTTTTTTACCCGCGGAATGCCTTCCGCTGCCCCGGGCTGTTTATTCACGAAACAGGGGGTTATTTATAGGAGCCGAGAGAGCAAGACTCGCGGTGGCTGTTGCATTAGTATTTTCGGAGGAGCTTGCTTACGACCGCTAATTGGTACCCGATATCGTTAGAGTCAATTAAACGACTTTTGAATTATTCGTTTGGTGACCGTCCGCGATTTTCTCGAAATCATAGTTTACCATTTTACCGCGTCCGAGAGTTTTTGAGAGATAAGAGTGTTTGCCGAACGAGTTATCGGAGATTTGAATTGGATGTCGCGTTCGATCATTCGAGGCGTTAAATTTTTCGAAGAAAAAATTTATGCTTTTTGTGATTGGGCCTTTTATTTTAATTTAAAAATCGGTGCTTTATCTCTAAAAAGAGCTGCCTGCACGAAAAGATTGAATTATTTTTTTATCGGGTAGTTTGTAATGATAATCATGAAACTGATGGAAGGAAAAATTAATTTTATTTGGGTGAATTAACATTGAAAGATGTTCGAAACTCGAATTTTATTTTAAGAAAATACTTGCGTTAAATTTGAATAAAAATTTTTTTTTTTTTGCAGTTTTCTAACAATTTTTTACTGATTTAATGTAAAATTTAATTGAAATATTGATCTCAAAAAATGTTCCGAAATTTCCTTTTTTTTGACGTCATATTTACGTCATTTTTATAACCAAACAATAAATTTTACGTCATAATTACATAAAATTATACATTCGTGGCATTCAATTATTGTAAGTAACTATTCGAACATGTTTCCTTTCATCAAAAGATTTGATCATTTATTTTTTCTCTATTATTATACTTTACAACTATAAAAAAAAAAAGATACCATTCCTAGCGTTAGTAATTCATTATAATAGTTAAATATTTGAACAATTATTTCAATTCGAATTGTCAATATTACGCGAAATAAAATTTGAATTTAAAAATTTTCCAAAAATATTTTTTGTTGTACTTTTAAGAAACTCATGGTTTTATTCCCTCTCGGTAAAATAAGTTAAGAATTCTCAAAAACTCAAGTTTTCCAAAACCATCATTAAAAAATCATAATTTCCGAGGGTCCGTCCAGCATTCTCGCTCTCTTCTCTCAAAAAGCGTTTCTTCTCCTCTTTCAGGGGGGGAAAGAACAAGGAAGGTAACCCAAACTCGGTCCTATGACAACAAAACTAGGCGGGCTGGGTCGGCGGGACGCACATGTACCAAATATGTATTTATTAAACAAACAACGAAACCCGCGGCCCCCTCCAAAGACTGCCTGTGTGTGCCTTCTTCTCTCTCCGACGTTAATGTATACGCGTGTGATCCGTAATGGGTATTCCCAAAGTCGACTTTTTTTCTCGGAATAACCCGTTTGATGAGGTCAATAATAATAAAAATAAATATTTTTTTAATGGTTTTAATGGCAACTGGTAATTTTTTTTTACGTGGGTGGTTGACATTTTATATATTGATGAAACGATTAAGTACCCTTATAAATGACTGAGGCCGAAAAGAACGTCAGTAATTTATAATGAGTGTCGGGAAAATAAAAATCTCGGTAAAATCGTTTTTTTACAATTTTATAAATTTATTGGCACCAATAATTTACCAGAAATAAAAAAAAAAGTAAGTAAATGAATAAATAGAACTATAATTTTCAAACTGTACGGTTTAAAGGATATAAAGACGTTGAATAAATAGATTTAAATCAGCAAAGACGAAAACCGAAATTGCGCACAAACATGAATTTCGTGAAATAGGATTGCGCACAAGACGAAATTAGGGGAAAATGTCAGGATTGCGCAAAAAAAGTCGGCGACTTAATAAAATAATTATGAAAATTTTGTTTTCAAATCAATTTTCTTTCATTAATAACATAAAACACCTGTTATAATTGAATTTTTTGATTTTGACAAAAAAATTTTGGTTTAAATAAAAAACCACTTTAAAAGTGTATGCTAAGTGCACTAAAAAAACTTCATTTTCACAAGGTAAAAAAGAATAGTCAAAGTAAGTTTACATCTTGTATACTTAAATATCTGAGCAACGAACAAACATTTAATCATTTTTTCAAAACATCCAATCATTCCGAGTATTACAGCTTACAAAAAAAAAAAAAAAAAAAAAAAACTAATTAATTTCAACAGAACGAGAAAAAAAAAAATTGGACCATAGTTCGATTGTAGAGTGGTAAACAGCTCTACTGGATACAAAGTATACGATCACCTGACGAGCGGCAATTATCAACAAAGAGCAGCGGATTGAACTCGTACGCTTCTCTCTTTTTACACTCGGTCTATTTTCTTCTTCTCCCGGCTCTCATCGCGTATATATAAATGCGCTCCCCGCTGACATGTCGCCCAATTATAATGTATCCCCGCGACTCTTGCCGCTACGCACAAAGAACACAACCTCTCTACCCTAAATTCGCGTCAAATCTATTGGAAAAATCGTTTGGTGATTGCTGCGACAATATCGTTGGAGTCTCGTATTCAAACTTTACTGTTTAAAAATATCTAAAAAAAATATTTAAAGTTGTATACAAATATTTTGTAAAAAATGAATAAATAATAAACACAAGATTGGAATTTATCTAATTATTTTTGAAAAATTCAAATTTTTTAAATTATTTTCTATGTAGTTTTCAACTTAAATTCAAATGAAAAAAAAAAAAAAAAAAAGAGTAGCTGAAAACCATAAGCCAATAAAAAAAATACCCAATCAATTACCGGCATTCAGAAAAAGAATCCAGCTCGTTAATTTATAAAAGTACCACTTAAGGAGCGTATAAATCGCACAATAAGTATTTACGCGCGCGAAAAGGAGAGAAAAAAAGAGCGTATAAGGAAGAGCGAGGAGATAATGCCGTTTGTCAGTGGGGGGGAAGGGCAGCCAGCTCGGGGTTTATAATATCAAGCCTTTCTCCTTGCTTCTAAATAATAAACGAGGCAAGAGGGAGGATGTAAGCCCTCGGCGTAAAAATATCCTTGAATCTGGAGAAATTAGCGACTCCAGAAAAAAAGGAGGAAGGGCGAGTGTGTGTGTGTGTGTCCCTGCTCAGAAAGGGTTGAATTAATGTCGCGATAAATATATGATTTAAGGCGGTTAGTACGCGAGGAGAGGGCTCATTTTTTATCTGGGAAGGAAAGCGAGTGGAAAGCTGCTGTTGTAATTTTCGAGGGAGGCGATGACAAGGGAACTCCCTGCCTAAAGGACTTTGAGACGCGGGCTTATTTTTTTAATGAGGAGTACGTGTGTGCTTTAGATTAATTGAAAAAGTGTACTCGGACCCCCCCAAAGTGGTTTGCTTTTTCGTTAGCCGGCTTACTCTTCTTGATTAGCTGATAGGATAATTTAAAAGCCCGCGCTCTTTTGTGCTGTAGTTCGGGAATTTTTTTTTTTTTTTTTTTTAGTTGCGGAAAAGATAGGGTAAACATTAATTTTTGAGGTTAGCTTTTTTACTCCACTAGATAAGAGAAAAAAGTTGCCCTGAAATTTTGAGGTAGTATTTATTTTCAAACTTTAAACCTGAGGGTTTTTTTGTTGCCACATAATGAAAAAGATGGATATTGAATTTTGAGGTTAGGTCATTTAAATTAAACTGTAACTGTAAATACATATTCGAAATAAATAATATTGCTTTTAAAGCACTTATGTAATTAATAATTGCATACTACTTAATGCAAAGATCAATGTAAATTTACATTATAAACGTTTACTTAAGTAAACGTTTATAATTGTTTATCATCTTACAATTAGGATTACCAACTGTACATTAATCAGGATTGCCAATTGTACGTGATTACTTATTTTAAAATAACCAGTGACGGTATTTCTAAAATAGTATCAAATTTTTTCATTATGTGAACAAAAAAAAATAATTATTTTGTGTATGATACAGGTGTACCAACTGCACAGGAAGTTACTTTTTTCCCGTTCTCGCAAGTATAGGATTACCAAAATCATAACAAAAAGTATGACTTTAAGCCGTGACTTCGGTCTAGCTGACTTGAGAACGGCGTTGAATTTCCAAAAAGGTCAATGAAACAAAATGACAGTCTGACTTCATACCGCTCATTAAAAAACTCTCGATCGAGAAAAAAAGCGTCAAACTCAGCGAAATAATTATCGTTTACTCAATCCCTCCCGGAAAAAAAAGAAGGAAGGAAGCGAAAAGCCGCGAAAAAACATCGAATTAGCATACACGCAGCTGCCGGCCTCCTCCGAAAACATTCGCCGGGCTTTTATCCTCCCCCCGATTGTTATTGCAACACTTAACCCCCAGCCGCGAAGAAACGCAAGTGCAACTATTTAAAAAAAAAAAAAAAGGGGGGCGAACTCAAATTTTCAGAGGGCACTAAATTACCATCCACGAAGTATGTGTGGGAAAAAAGAAAAAGAAGGGGTGGGGTAACCCCCGCAACTTCTCGTTTACTTTCCGTTTTAGCCTCCCGAGCTGCGAGTTATGCGTTACCTCTTTTTTCACTTGTTCGCGGCTTTTATCTCTTTTCCTTTTCGTAGACGCTTGCGGTGGCGGGTTTTCTCAATTAAAGAGCGATATTTTTTTTTCGGAGGATTTTGGGGCCTCGCACTTTCGTACTTTCGTACTTGGTTCGAATGCATAAGTATCGGATAAATTAATTATTTATTATTTTTTATTGCTCTTTTAAAAAAGTTTAATTGAACTAGTCTTTCCTGACAAGTACAATTTTTAATGTTCTATTTATTTATTTAAGGGGACCCCCCGGTGAGATTTCAGCCTAGGGATAAAAAAATTGTATGGGGCTGAAATTTAGGGAATATACTCTTAAAATACAAGCGTTTTAAAGGGTGTACTCGAAAAATTTTGAAAAATTTTTTTAAAGCTGTTAGGACTTTTATTTTTTGTTCTAATAAATATTTTGCAAAACCCATGCGAGAAGTTGTTTAAAATATTGTTTTAAAACCGTAAAAAAATTTTCAGAAAAAAAAATTAAAATTTGCGTCAGTTATAAACTTTTTAAGATTTAGAAATATCAAAAAATCGTGATTTTCAAAAAATAAATTCTGCCATTAAATTTTTCGGCAAAAAATAGGAAAAAAATGTTCTATGAGTTTTTTTTATCCGGTGCTTGGTTTTTTTGCAGCGACGGTTTGAAGTTGATTTTAAACGGTTTTGAGCGATTTTCATGGTAAATTTTGACATAATCGATAAATAACCTCTTGTTTTTTCGTAATTTATTCGGTTTTTCATAAAAAATGGAATTTAAAAATTGGTTTTGCATAGAAAAATTTAATTAAACTGTATTATTATGTTTAGTCTGATCTAGAACTTGATTCTTTATGGTGGTGATGTCAAGTTCGAATCATGATATGATTTGCTAACACCAAAATACAATGAAAAAAGGTTAAGTTTACAAATGACCATAACTTTCTTGACGTATATCTCTTTATAAAACTTATGGTTCATTTATTTACGTTACTTATAAGCATGTTTATTACAATAATTTGGAAGCATTCAGAAAGTTATGGCTTCAGGTTCACAACAATGCTTGCTGATGGGGACTCAAAAACTTTTAACCTCCTCAGCAGTCTAAATGTATACCGACAAGAATATACGTTGATGAAAGAGGAATGCATCAATCACATCTCTAAAAGGTATCCCAACTGAAAAATTTTTTTTTTTTTTTTATTTCA
This sequence comes from Encarsia formosa, assembly GCA_038277355.1. Lineage (NCBI taxonomy): Eukaryota > Metazoa > Arthropoda > Insecta > Hymenoptera > Aphelinidae > Encarsia > Encarsia formosa. The sequence continues at coordinate 7,460,174 of CM076185.1, read as the reverse complement.
ATTGCGAATTTAAAAACAACTTCTTTTATTAAAAATTTATTTTGAAATTTCGTAAAACAGAACTCTATACAATAATAATAATAAACATAAAAGTGTGTGCAATATAATAGTAATAATTGTTGCACACACAATAAAAATTAGTTATTGTTACATAACTAATTTTTTTATTACTTTTTATATTTTAGAGTATACACTGGCTTAACAAACATTGTAAAAGAAGAAAAAGCTCGTAAAGTCACACTTGGAGGTAGAGGTCACGGACTACTAAAAGAAACCACAAAACGAAAATTAGCAGATTATTACAAAAAAGCCAATGATAGAAACAAAGAAGATGTACCAGTATGTTGACTAAAATATCTCAAATAATTAAAAATAATTTCTCTGATTTACTGCAATATTTATAAATTTTTTCAAATAGGAAATGAAAAATGCAATTTATGCATCGATATACCATGCTGTATCTACTGACGATGAGCCGCAACATTCGTACTGCCCCAAAGGGAAATCATCTTGGTGTTTTTATCAGGCTGCAGTAGCAAACAACAAAACACCAGGTTCTCATCTAGAAAATGTCAAAACCCCACTAAATAAAGTTTGTTTCGAGAAAATAAAACCACTTTACGAAAGGCTTTCTGATGAGGCTTTGCTGGTCAGATGTTCACGTTGCCTTAATCAAAATGCCAACGAAAGTTTACACAGCATCATTTGGAGTAACTGTCCAAAAGAAGTTTTTGTCTCTAAAACAAAAGTTCGATCAGCAGCCTGCATAGCTGTTTGTGAGTACAATTTGGGTACAAAACGTACTGTAGTAGAAATCCTTCAAAACTTGGGACTCTTAGTTGGACAAATAACTCTCGCTCTTGCTGATAAAATCGATGAAAGAAGACTGAATCAAGGTAGACAAAAGACAACAACAAAATTCAAAGAGGCTCGTCGTGTAATTGCAGCAGCTCAAAGTCAAAGAGAAAGATAAATTCTTGAAGCAGAAGATCCTGCATATGGTCCAGGAATGTTTTAAGCATTTTGATTCTAAGAGGAGTTTCTAAGAGATGTTTTTTTTTTATAATTGATGATATTTTTAAATTTTTGTAAAATTATGTTACATTGTAGTCACATCATATACGTACATCCAAAATCTTTAAATTATGTAAATAAATTAATCACAACTTTGATGGTCATTTGGAAACTTGACCTTTTCTCATTGTATTTTGGTGTTAGCAAATCATATCATGATTCGAACTTGACATCACCATCATAAAGAATCAAGTTCTAGATCAGACTAAACATAATAATACAGTTTAATTAAATTTTTCTATGCAAAACCAATTTTTAAATTCCATTTTTTATGAAAAACCGAATAAATTACGAAAAAACAAGAGGTTATTTATCGATTATGTCAAAATTTACCATGAAAATCGCTCAAAACCGTTTAAAATCAACTTCAAACCGTCGCTGCAAAAAAACCAAGCACCGGATAAAAAAAACTCATAGAACATTTTTTTCCTATTTTTTGCCGAAAAATTTAATGGCAGAATTTATTTTTTGAAAATCACGATTTTTTGATATTTCTAAATCTTAAAAAGTTTATAACTGACGCAAATTTTAATTTTTTTTTCTCAAAATTTTTTTACGGTTTTAAAACAATATTTTAAACAACTTCTCGCATGGGTTTTGCAAAATATTTATTAGAACAAAAAATAAAAATCCTAACAGCTTAAAAAAAATTTTTCAAAATTTTTCGAGCACACCCTTTAAAACGCTTGTATTTTAGGAGTATATTCCCTAAATTTCAGCCCCATACAATTTTTTTATCCCTAGGCTGAAATCTCACCGGGGGGTCCCCTTAATTTATAATTAATCAATTTGATTTAATATCTTTTTTAAATTAACTAATATATGTAATTACAATTTCTTGTATCAATGGATAAATTATTCCAACTTCTTTTCAAACTTTTTGTAATAGAATAATATAACAAATTTGTTTTACAATTAGATTCAACCAATTCTCAGGGATTTCTTATATTGAATCGAATATTTCTGTTTTATCAAAAAAAATTTCAAATTTCAAGTTTCATTGTGTTATAAAGCGTATACAGCTTGAAAACTCAAGTTTTTTAATATTGAAACAATGAATTTTTGAAGGCTAGTCAATTAAAATATTATTTGAAAACTTATTACCGAAGCAAAATTTACAGTTCGATGAGAAAAAAGTAAATTGTTTTAAAAAATATTTTGCAAATCCGTCTGTTAGCTTTCTAAAGCTGACGTCACATTCATCGAAAACACAATCCGCGTTGTTGGAAAAACGCAGGCTACATGTTCGTATTTCGTAAAGTAAAGCAAGGGAAGACGACACCAGTGTTTTATACGTACACATCAAGAACCGCAGCCGTTTTTCTATTTATATAACATAGATAAGATCTCAAATACACACTGTGTTACTATTAATAACACGTGCGTGAAATCTTAGAAGATACGCAATAGTTTTTATTCGAAACAAGTCAACAGTTAACGCGAATTTACCATCCAATTATCTTCGAAAATCATAGGAACCCGCACGATTCCGACTGTCGGGACAAAGTCCGACCGACAACCTGCACGTACTTTGTGTCTTTGGCGTTGTCATTATCGTACGAATGTGAGACCCCTGACCCACGTCCAGTTCACTTTCGCGAGCTTGTTAAACGAGATGGACACACTCTCTCGACGTCTGATCCGTTTTTTTGTTTTACTTTCTTGAGTGCTTGGTTTTGAAAAAAAAAGTTTTTCTTCCACATTGTTCTTCCGATACGAATTTTTTTACTTTATTTATTAATATGTCACTTGAAACGTTTACTGTTTATTCGCGATATTTTGCAAACTGCAACAATCGATTTTTTTACAAGTATGACAAACTTTATTAGGTCAGTTTATCTAGATGGCGCTGTTATTAACTGTGACGAATTCATACTTGAATGTGACACTTTTTTCTTTTAACCAAAAATTAAATTTACAAAAAAATTTAGATAATTAATTATAGTAAATGGGACTCAAACTCTCGAAAATCGTTTATTTAGAAGTATAAAAAACTTGGTGTGACAAATATTTTTGTAGATAGTGCAACATTCGTCACTTTTTATAAGTTGATTTATAATACAGTTCAAGAAACAAAATTTTTGTAGATGGCGTTCTAATTGATTGTGACACAAACTTCAAAATTTTTGTTTTAAATGAAACTATTACTTTTTTTTTTAGATAAACCTAAATAAAAAAAAAATTTCTTATGGTTATTCAGTTTGTATTTGAAAATTTAATCTAGATGGCGCTGATTTTTTTTACTGATTTTTCAGACAAAGCTACAGCGATGTACGTTGCTGCAGTCATTGTCACATTAAATTGTTACTCATTCAAAATTGCTGTTAATTTTGGAATTTATTACTTAAAACTCAATTTTAAATTTTTCAACAGAAAAAAAAGGGTAGAATTATATATTTTTGGTGAAAATCCATTGCACCGGAGGCGTAGGATGAAGCGACGCAGAAGGCCATTACAGCCGAGCGGGTAAGCCGGTGCAGGAAACCCGCTGAGGCGACTGACGTCGCTGCAGCGTCGGCACTTTTCGGATTAACCGCGCCTCTGGACATTAGAATACGGAACTGATATATTACGGGGCGAGGGCCCAGCCACGGCGTTATTATACGCGAAGAAAAGGAACGGCCAGGGTGGAAGGGTCAAGCCAGTGGGGGGGGGGGGGAGGGGGGATATGTGTGCCGCGACCCTTTAAACGTGACCCCGGCCGAAGCATCCTTCATCGCATTATCCGTCGTAAAACACTTGCCCGCCCGCTCCTTTGTGTCCGAGCGATTTCGTGTTTTACGGTGCGTGTGCTTGGGTTTCCAGTTTTGATAATTCGCCTTCAACCCCGCCTCCTACCAGGTTTCTCATTTCTTTGCTTTTAATCAGTTATTGTTCTCTAATGGTCAACGATTCCAAGTAATCACTTAAATCCGGATAATGCTTCATTCGAAGTACATATTTATAGTTTTTTTTTAATTTTCTATTAGTGTATTTTTTAAAGGTTAAGATCATACAAACAAATGCTTGACATTTGAATATTTGTCGTAGTTCCCGTAATAAATTTTTGCCCAGCATCTTAAATTTCATTTAAAAAAATGAAGGGACTCTCACAGCTGTAATTCAAGTGATAAATACGTCGAATCATGATTACGCGAAAAGTAATAAGCGCGAATGCCGTAAATTTTCGTATTAAACGCGTTATTGCGTGAATATCGAGGAAGAAGCTTTCAGGTATTAGAACAGCAGCGAGGGGAAAAGAAGCACTCCAGAAGTGGCGTAAGAAAAAAAAAAAAAGGACCAGGCTAATGGTCTTTGGTCGTCATTAACATTGGCAAGCCGTGTCGATGTCGCTTTACTTTGCTGGAGCTAGAGAGAGAGAGAGAGAGAGAGAGAGAGAGAGAGAGTGAGAGAGAGAGAGAGAGAGAGAGAGAGCGAGAGAGAGAGAGAGAGAGAGAGAGCGAAGGCGTTAATTCGGTTTTAAGGCAGTGGGGATGGTGGTCCTCTTGTTAGCATACTTATCGTCCGAAAGAAGATTGGCTGCGGTGAAATATAAAGTACACGTAAATATCTGGTCTTCGATTCATTAAAAAAAGATATGAATATTTTCTTACCATTCTAGCCAGTCGTTAGTATTTGATGTAAGCTTCTGAATCAATCACAATCTAGTCTGATGATGTTAGATTAAACTAGAATGATTTTATAGGTTAGGACATGTCCATACAACCCTATACAAGATCTGAAAGAATCTTTTGAGATTTGACTATTTTTTAAATTTTGACCACTTACTCAACTGGTACTTTTTTAATTAATCAAATATAAAAACTTTCAAAGCTTATAAACATAAAAACCCATACACAATTAAAAAATGTCTTTTCTGTAAGTTTGTAAGACATCTGGGTAAGAAACTGAAACAAGATACACGCAAGGAAACGCAAGGTGTGAATCAAGCCATCAAGCTGGAAGGTGGGGGGGGGGGGGGGCGAAGCGTAGGAAAAAAAAGGAAGGAGAAGAAAAAGGAACGACGAGTTAATCGAGGAGGCCCTGGGTGTTGATAATATCGAAGGGTGGTGTTCGCGCGATTGGCTGGCTGGCTATTGTCGGAGTCCCCCGCTGTAATGCTGATTGGATTCGAGCGCACGCTCGCGACATTAATCCAGGAGAGCGCAGCCCCGTGTCCCTTTTATATCATGGCCTGGGCAGACCTTTTCCTTTTCTTACGCTATATGTATCGGAAGGGGATTGCTCTCCTTCTTTTTTTGTTTAAAACTGATTAGGAGATCGGATTGAATTAAGCCTGGGAAAAAAAGAAGTTTTATTGAAATAGATGCTTATCTACCGGCTTATTTATCGGATTGTCTGGTAATTTGGGAGCTGGCACCAACAAGTCATTGGTTTTGTGAGTTGGATTTGCAGGGGTGGAGTTCTACATGTAGAAAAGGTTACTAGAGTAATACAATCGGTTGGAGGATGCCACTGTCGTTGTAGATTGCGCTTTGGTTCTTAGTGATACACATTAATTGTTACATTTCAAAATCATTTAGCGTATGATACTACAAAATAATTTTGATTTTATGGATGAATTTTGGTAGGTGGCGCTTAATCGATTGCGACACAAACTTGTCACACTCTGAAATTTTTGATTGTGACACTTTTTCTAGTCGAAAAATCTCAAACCAGAAGGCGTGCTTTTCAACAATACATTTTCACATAGAAATTTTCGGGTTAGCCTAGCTTAGACTAGAAGAAATTTTTGGTTTAGACAAGAAAAAAGATTTATGGCTGCATCGATAAACAAATACGGGCGTTGGTGAAAAATAGCGCAAGCTTTGTATCGCAGCCAAGGGTGATAAACGCAAAAAAAGCAGAGAAAGAGAGACGTCGTCCAATTTCTCGGTGGGAGTTGTGCCTGGCCGAAAAAACGCGGAGAAACGCCTCGAATTAGATGGATGATGCCGTTCTGGACAACGGCCGATAAGGGCGCACATAAGACCCAGGAGGAGGGAGGGATAAAGCCGCTGGTCAGCGTAAAGAATAGGGAGGCTCTTTGTTTAGCCGTTTATACTGCTGGAAGAGATTTGGCGGGATTGCACCCGATAGCCAAGATCGTTCGGGGGCGAAGGAGGAGATGACCAGGCCGTGAAATGTCCTCGCTAATGTGCTGAAATGGATCTTTTTTTTTTTTTTTTTTTAACCTGGGGTAATGTAGAAAGATTAAGTTTTTTTTTAATACTCACGGTTTGAATTTTTCTATTTGTGACATTATTTAAAAAAATATTATTAATATATCTCAAACTAATATTTTTCTGAACTACATTAGGTTCAGTAAAATTATAGCACTTGTAATTAAAAATTAAATAACTCAAAAATTAAAAAAGTCATAGGATATCTTGAGGAATATAGTTTTCTGACAAGAGAAAAAAAAATTGTAAGAAAAAGCTACTTATTTTCGTAAAAAATAAATTTTTTGAGGTTAGGTTAAAAATTTCCTTTTAAAATTATTTCTTGCCTACTTAATGTGACATACAGTCAGCGGACATCTTAACTTTCCCACATTTGAATTTGCCGCGGAAAGAAGATGGCCGCGAGAGTCGATATTTTTGTGGTTTGCCAACCCAGGCTAGGGAAAAAAAAATTTATTATATTCGAAGTGTAAGGCGCAAGTGAGGTTAGAGTTTCCCAGTGTTTACAAGTAAACAGAGATTTATGATGAATGAAATCATATTAATCTTTGATTAGTTTCTAGCTATGATGCGGAAAGTATCAAGGTGATTTGTTGTTGTGTATAGAATTGTGAAGTTGGAGTGTTATCAAAAAGGTAAATTGATACTAATTTTTATTAGTTCTCAATAACTCAAAATTTTCTTTAAAACTTTTTAGTGATAGTTATTAACAACAACAAATCACCCTGATACTTTCCGCATCATAGCTAGAAACTAATCGAAGATTAATATGATTTCATTCATCATAAATCTCTGTTTATTTGTAAACACTGGGAAACTCTAACCTCACTTGCGCCTTACACCTCGAATATAATAAATTTTTTTTTCCCTAGCCTGGGTTGGCAAACCACAAAAATATCGACTCTCGCGGCCATCTTCTTTCCGCGGCAAATTCAAATGCGGGAAAGTTAAGATGTCCGCTGACTGTACATATGTATGTAAATACAGTAGTTTTATCTCTGAAATAAATAATTAATTGTATCTTACGTTATTACAAATTCATTATTGGGAATAAGCTAGTAGAAAAATTAATCTAAAAATAACCTCACTTTTTGAAATATCATGAATTTTGGAGCTTAGATTTAAATTTAAGAAATGCATACTTAATGTGACATTCATGTTTACAGTAGTTTCATCTCTGACATTGATAATTAATTGTATCTTACTATGTTACAATCAAATTGATTATTGTTAATAAACGAATAAAAAACTAACCTAAAAATTATTACTTACTTCTTCAAGGTTCTACAATATTTATAGACAGTTTATAAAAATACCTTTAGTATCAAACATAAACTGTCAGATATTGGTAAAAAAAAAAAAAGAGAGAAAATTTATTCCACAATATTAGGCTCGGACAGTTCGTGTTTTCCACTTTCCTTCCTCGCTCTTCTTCGAGCAATAAGATCATTCGCACGGGTTACGATCGGGGATAAGCGCAACTGACAACGGAGGTGTGGACAGTGGCCGATTCTACCAGCCACCCTCGTAACACCGGCTAAAAGAAGAAGAAAAAGAAATTTTCGCGACTTTCGAGACCGTTGGCGTTTACGGCCCCGACGCCTTTATGGCCGCTCGGATCTTAATAAAAATCTCGACGACTCGGGATAAGAAAGTAGCGAAGAGAATGGGGGGAAACGCATGGGAAATGCTGATTGATATTTGCATGGATATTGGTATTATAATTTTTTTTACCGTTCGCCAGATCGTGAAGTTTTTACTTCACAATTGATCCTTTTTAACTTTTTTTTTCTTCGAAATTGCGGGTTTCTAAGTTTTAGCGTAAGATGAATTTCAAAGTTTTCTCTATTTTTTGGTCATCGTGCAAAAATAAATTTTATTTAATAAATACAATTGTTTCATTCAAAAACATGAAATATTTTTCGACCATAAAAATTGAGAGTTCATCTCAAAGTTCCAAATTAAAACAATCGGTGGAAAGTACGACTACGAAAATCGTGTCGAAATTAGCCAAAAAGCTCCTTGGATGTCGCAAGTCCGATATAAACCTCTTAAGCTTAAGCCCGTGGTCAGCGTCCGAAACTTACCTTTGGCATTAACCCCTCGGACTCACCTTTTCCAGGGCCAATTACCGGAAGGTATCCCCTTGGTTAATCCTATTATCCCGGGGTCCTCGTTATTGCCCTACGTCCACTCCATAAGTGTAAAGTTTGGATTTGAAAATTATGAAGTGGTATTGATTTATTCTACGTGGTAGGGATTGCAAAATTTATAGAATCAAATTTAATCTTGGTTTTATAACATTTATATTTTTTGTTTTTGTTTTATAATTTTTAATATTTAATTTGAAAAGATATAACAGAAACGTTTTTTTTTCTGAAAAGTTATTTTTAGAAATTATTTGAACTACATTATCAGAAATGAATCGTATTTTATTTAAACATTATAATACCGTATCATGTGACTAAGTTGGTTCAATTGAATACATTAGCTTCAATATTAGTACTAAGGCGAAAGTAAATTATTCAAACTGTAAATCATCTTTATACGACTCTTTAAACTCGAAGACAATCTTCGGAATAAGTATCTCGAAAGACACACAATCGTAAAAAAGAAATTTACGAATAACTAACACCGATAAAATACCAATAAAAACCATCAAAAACACGAATACCAATTTAATCGTTTTTGATAAATATTAAAACAATATCGCATAAAAAAAAAACCTAATCTTATATGCCTATTGAATATCAATTATTTATGGGGTGACGACCGGTAAAATTTGTACGTTTCAAATTTCCTTCTCGTCTTTTCCATTTTTTTTATGTGGTTCCGGAGAATTTATTACGGATTGAAGTCCATAAACGTCCGCGAGAAAATCCCGGAATATGATGGACGACTGGACGTCAACGGCTTGACCCCTTGAAAATATCCTCATCTTTCTTTTTTCCCGCAACAGTGGATGATGATGAATTCAAGTATTATTATTTTTAGCAGTTTCGATACTTTTTAAAAATTCTCAATGATTTTTTATTTAAGGTAGTGCTTGACACTTCTTCCTTATACGTACATGCTTAAAACTATAGTCAAATGTTAGATCAAAATCGGGTCTTGACCAAAGGGGTAGGTTCGGTACTATCTAAAAACAGACTTATACTGTTTTATTATTTCAAAGTCAATGCCTGATGGCTGACCAACGCCTAGACTTGATGTGGTCGAGGTAAATTTTAATTTTTTTTTATCATGAACTGGATCGGCCTGTACAAGATTTATAAGATTTATAAGTATTTTACCGCTTGAGCCATTTTTCTAATGTAATAAATAATTTAGGAAAAAATAGTATCCGATGAGCAAGAAATTTACTAGAGCTTATAATCATTTAATATTAATTATAAATAGATAAACTTTTAGAGTCGTTAATCGACACGACGCGAATTAGATTCGATTTTTTAACTGACCGATACTGAATAATTTGGGGCAAAAAGGAGTTATAAAACCGACAAGCCACGGATTTATAAATAATATCTGACAATTATCAAGGAATCTCGTACGATCTTAAATTTATTTTATAATGAAAAGCAAGTGCTTTCGGTGGTTTTTCATCGAATAATTTAAAAGCATAAATATTCAGTGCGATCACTTTCATTAAAACTTAACAACGATGATTTTGAAATATTAAAACTCAATCAATTTAAGCTTTTCACTCCATAAACTTGCCCGAAACAGAAATGTAGACGTACGTTATCCCCGAAAAATTTATCGCGCGATCGTGAACAGTCTGGAAGTAGCCCGAATACCTGCCTCCTCTTTTTTTTTTTTTTTTTTTCCTTTTTCCTCTTCGGTGTGCGTCCAAAGTTGCAAATCACCCCGCGTATTTACGGTGGGAAAAACGGTCAGCTCCTTCGGACCTTTTTTTTTCTTCACGGCCGAGTAAGTAAATAAAGTATACCCGAGGAGGAGGGTACGAATGCTCTTTTTCAGAATGATGCGTAGGTTTATTCGAAATGAAGACGTTGAGTTTACTTTATTTTGTAAAGTATTAACTTCTTCTTAATAAATCTTTTTATGAATTTAAGAGAATTTTTTAAGAGTTAATTACAAAACATTTAGAAGTTAATGTTCAAATATGTAGTAATTATTTTTTTAAGCTTGTGCTCAGGTTAACAATAATTTTAGTTACACTATGCACAAAGGTAACATAACGGAATTGGGTAAATAAGATTAGAATAATGTTTCATTATATAATAATGTCAAATATAGATCTAGTCAAACATCAAAAATGTATTTATTTTTGGTTCTGATTACCTGAAATTTTTTTGAGGTTATGTTGTTGCTAAAAAGGTAATACTCAAATGCAAATTTAATAGCCCAATAGGATAAAAATTACTTAGTAATGTTGAATTTTTCCACTAATCCCTACTTTACAAAATATACAAATATTAATTAACTTGAAAAGAGATCAACTAACTTTCAAATAAATTTTTTGAGGTTATGTTGAGTAATGACTGTCACTAGCAAAAAGAAGTTTATTACTGTAAGATATGCAATCTACATGCAGAGACGAGAAAAATCATCCCCCTCGGACTGACCGCATCCAAGAGGAAATATTCGCACGTGCAGCCACAATGAGAATTCGCGCCAAATCCCCGTGATCTTTTTTTCCCAGTGATTTATGAAGTATCTTTTCTCCCTACCTCCAGAGACTTTTTTTTTCTTCTACTCCTCTTGATTTCGACAAAACATGCAAAAAGAAAAAAAAAAATGTTGCACAGCCACGTTATCGCGAGTCATCGTCGTGTTCTTGAACGCAGATAAGGGTAGTTTAACCTTGCTCTCTCCTCTTTTTACGTCTTGGATACAGTTCGAGAGTGTCGATAATGCTGTATTTAATGGCTGGGATTTGTTTATATTTATGAGCTTGAACTTCCAGGTGGCTTTGCGCAGGAAACCAGGATAACGCGCGGTTCGAGGTAATTTCTTTTAGATAAAGAGACGCGTGTTTTATATTTATCTGCTGTTGAGATTTTACTTCTTTATTGGAAGCTGGCTTTTATTGAGAGTGAATCGGGTCTAAATTTAGTAAGTAACGTAATTTCTAAAAAGATATATTTCTTCAGCAAAAATTAAGTACTAAAACTATAATAATTTTTCCAGGTAATCGACAAAAAATTTTTCGTCTAATTTTTGTCTTCAACAATAAAATTTTGAATATTTATTTGGGAAATGTATAAAAAAAAAAAAAAAATGGAATCGAAACCACTAACGAGAGTTGAGAAAAGGCTCTCACGACGGAGCTAGCTCTTCGTTCGTCGAGTGTCAATGAATAAAAATTTAGGGAAGTAAAAGGGGCGGCGGCGGCGTTTGATGCCGATTTTAAAGTGGAGAGCTTTAGCCCGGGCGCAGCGTATCTCTCAGTAGGGCTTTCGACTTCATTTCTTCTTCTTATTTCCCGGGCCGTATAAACGCTCTTTTATATCTTCCTTAGACAATCAGCGGCTGCCGATGTAATCCGGTATTTTGCCGAGTCGTGCGTCTCTCTGTGCGTGCGAGATATTTAGTTACTTTTTTATACGCAGTAAGTTATACTAATAATGTTGTTATTTTTTCTTTTCGTTTGGATCATCAGTTTTATGTCTGTATTAATCTCTGCGCTGCTTCATAAGAGATAATGATTAAATGCTAAGGGTTTATGAATGCTGAGTGAATATTTTAAATTATTTGTTGAACAAATTCTGAATGGAATCAATTTAATAATTTTTTAATAAACAATACATGTAATTAATTATAATAATAACAATATGTATACTATCTGCATACAGTTTTTATAAAGAAACTAGTCTTGGTTGCAATGAGATGATCATAATTTATTATGGCCAGTTCCAAAAATCTTGTCAAAATACTAGAATCATGTCACAATTAATATACAGCATTTATTTCAAAAATACTAACTTTTCATGCACCAACTTCTCAAGACGTAAAAACAGACGCACGCATCTAACTCTCGTGAAATAACTCCGCGAAATAAAAAAAAAGGGGGTTGGTGTTATTTTTTTGTCGAACACTTAGTCATCGGGTCATAATCCTCGGGTATAAAAACTCCGGCTCACCTCGTCGTCCTTAAGTCGAGCTAATATTCGCCGCGAAATTCATTCCGACCCTCTCGTGATTACCGCGCGTCTTGCGTCTTTTACGAGTAAAGGCTGCGAGCAAAGTAAGATGAAAGATGAATAATGTATCGGCCGGCTCAAACCGTGTGACGTTCTCTCGTTTTTCGCGGTAAATTTTAATGCCGCTTTATAAACGACCGTTGATACTGTCTTTTTGCGAGGGCTAAGCTTGTTCGACTAATGATTTTCAAAAATTAATGGTGAGGTAGGAGAAGGAGCAAATTTTTAGAAAATATATTAATGCGCCGAACAGTAGATTATCATTAATAAGTCAGCAGTTAATTTTAATTTTCATGGTTTTTTTGTTAATTAATAAAAATTTTTTTATAAAGATCCTAATAATTGACGTATACCAAAATTAAGGTAATTTTACAATAATGCTTGTCAAAAATAAAACCCAAAACCAATTAATGTAAAAAATTAATGAATAAAATTAAACTACTAACTTTTCAAAGGACGACTGAGTTATTTTTTATTCATCAATTCAAAAAAAATTTTCAATACTTCTTATACAACCAATTTTAAAGGATATGTAAAAGATAGTTTTTTGCAAAAATGGTTGTTTTTGACTGTTTAATTATCTCAAGATTTAATAATATTAAAAATTTTGATACTTTACAATAAAATAGTAAAATGCATCTTTTTGAAATCCCGAAAACGTACTTTTTTAATAAGTATTCAGAAGACTCATCTTACTCATAGGCAACAGAGCCATATTATGAAAAAATTCAGATTCGCATACGCAGGCAATAAATTTAGGAAAAAAAAAGCCGCCGCCGCCGCGTCGATAATGAGAAAACGATCGCGCCTATTATTCATGTAGGGACTGATGTCTGCCTTATATCTCGCGGCTCCAGGGGGAGGCGATAAAGCATGGCAGATGTGCACCGCGACACCGCCAACGCGACAGAAATGAAGAAAGAGGGAAAAATAAAAGAAAGGATATTTCGTACGCGAGTTTTACGAACTCTTTCAGAACCCTTTTCGGTTTACATATTATTGTCTCCTTTGCGCTTTTATTAAATTTATTCACGCCTTATAGCGGATACAAGCTTCGGTTGTGGGTAATATCATTAACATACTTGCTTGCATCGAAGGTCAAAATTGAAATTTGTTTTGAGTGTTTAAATAAAAAATTATAGTTATTTTGTATTTTTTGTCATTTTAAGATGAAATATTAAATTTTTTTCCACCTTTTCTGAATATGGAAGGAGATTTATTCAGCATTGTAAAAAAATTATTAAAAAAATGATTTTTCTATGTCTTTAATACTGTTTAACATGTTTTTTTCACGAGTATTTTTTATAATTACACATAAACTTTGTGCTTGTACGGTTACTAAAAGTTGGACTCGTACAGAATATTTAAATACAATATTTAATTCTTACATCTAATGCTGCATATGCATATTCATAGATCACTCGCAACAGCTGAAAATTGAAAAAAAAATTTTTAAAGAATTACACGCACAACTGCTCATGAAAAACAGCCCAATCATTCCCTTATTTGGGTATTGGCATCCCTCTTCTTCCAGCTTTTTTCCATCACGTCGAGGGTGATACCTTTTTTTCTTCTCGGTCTTCTTTATTCCCGGGCGAGAGGTACATCGATTCCGGGATTATGTGGCAATTTTTCAAGCCTACAACGAGTAATTACCACATCGCGAGACTTTTTTTTGCACGTCTTCGTAAAAAATAGTATTTTAGAAACAAATAGAAAAAACTTTGCATCTTACTACACAGTTGTCATCTGCGATTAGTCATTTGAAAGCACGAGAGCAGCTTATCAAGATAACTATGCATTTCAAATGTCCAGGGTTTGACTGTGAAATGACAGATTAATAAATAAACTAATCTTTGAACGACTCTAATTGAATCTGATCATTTATTCATTCCGATAAAGCTAAACATTAAATAATAAGATCTACTTATGTATTTTTGAGTATTTTTATTCTTATCGTAGATATTTGTACTTATACATAAACTGTTCCGATTGCTAATCCATTCCATAATGAAGTTAGTAGTAAATATTTCAAGTTTCAAATAGTTGCTAATCCGACCAATCAAAACATTCTAAGTTTATAAGTCAATATTTCGAAGTTCAAACTTTTTAAGATGATTAAAAAATTCAAACAATTCAAACTTCCAGTCCAATTACATTCTCCTTAAAAATGAGAAAGTAAGGTTAATCCTTGCCGGTCTTAAAAATAAGACGCCGAGACAAAAAAAAAAGATATACAAGGCGAAATCAAGGAGTAAGCCGGGCCGGGAAAAATAGCGTCAATTACCCGCTGATTTCGGCTCGGGCGGTCGAGGATTACGTTTCGCCGCCACCGGAGCTGATCCCTTTTCGCTCGTTTCGCGGAGTGGCGCTTCTTTATCCTTAATTCGAGGGATATCGAGGATTCCGATGAATTTCTTATTTTACCGGATTGATGCAACTCTGTTGTATCTTCGGAGCTGAAGCCAATCAAGAATGTTAATAACCAAAAAAAAAAAAGTCGTTATTCATGCTCGACAAACTAAATATTTAATTACCTTGGAGAGCCGTTAACGAAGGGAGGACTTATCTACTCTACAAATAATTCCTCTCCCCGGGCATATTTTCGATTATCGGCCAGCCAAGTGTAATCCTCCCACTCCAAGTTCGTTTAATGGGGAAGAGCAGAAAAAAAAAAAAATGCGGGCGAGGAAATAAAAGGGAGGATTTCTTATTCCAGAGTCTTTAAAAGAAAGCGGGATAAACAGACAGCGAGCGGTAAAATGTAAATGCCGAGTAGAGAGCCCACCGAGCTGGAAGCTGAGGGTATATAGATTCAGATTCGACCGACGAAACTTCTTTAACGTTTCGCGCGGTGCCAATTGGGTGAACGCCCGCTTGCACTTTGACGCTTCTGAAGAGAAAACAAAGGAGAAGGACAAGATTGGGAAGAAAATGAAGATCTCGATGCTGATACGTTAGCAAAGGTATCACACTGTGTATTGATGAACCAAGATCGAATGGTTCGGAACGTAAAATTTAAAAATTTTTAATTTGTCTATTGAAATGAGATATTGGTTAAGTTACGACTTTACTGTATATGTTTTGTTTTACGTAACAGTTCTGTTGAAATATTGTTCGTAATTATGGTTTCCAACAGTCAGAACCAAGACGAAACAGTTTTCATTTGTACTCAGCGAGCCTTGGACCGACGATGATTGCATTACTACTTATGTCTGCCAGCTGATCCATTGGCTACTCTTATACCAAAAACCAAGTAAATACATATTATTTAGAGAACCTTTTAATCAATAACGTTCATAAATCTTCACAAACCTCCATAAGCTCGTCAAAACCTCGGTCAAAACTATTTGCAACTAGCCATTAAAAGAAAGATAACAAAAAAAAAAAAAAAAAAAAAAACCACTTGACACATAATAAAAACAAACCATTTGATCAAAGCGAGGGGTATGAAAGAGTGGCCCTCGGAGTATTCCAGGCACGTAACAAACCGGTGTCGGGCTCCGTCAAGCCGGCCGTGGAATCTTTCACTTTATATCCGAGCCTGCACCCTCGACTCCCCTTTGAATTTTTCACGCGCCTAATACTCCTTCCTAGATGGACACGCGGTTTTTTCCCTTTCTGATTTTCCCTCCTCGTTAGAATGCGGGTTGAGCTTTTTTTTTTTTCTCTGAAGGGTTGATGATGAGCAGAGGTTTATTGAGTCCTGAGTGTGGCTTGCTTAAGGATTTTTTACGGATTCTTTTGGTTTCATTGGATGTCTTGGGTTAATTTTCTTTAACAAAACAACATTTTTCTTATTTTTTGTTGAACTAAAAAAAATTAAACTTTGATTTTTAATTAAGTATTTCGAATTATTATTGACTACTCAAGTTGACTTATGTCTCAATCTAAAGATAAGACTACTGACTAGGTAAACAAATTGTGTACTTTCATAAATAAATAAATCGTGGATAGAGACGTTAACATAATAAATAAAAGTAAAATAATAATAAATAATATCTCTCAGCCTATTTTGAAGATTCAGTTTTAAAATAGGCATCCAAAGATTAAAGCAGAGCTTGGGCATTTGAAACGACGTAAAAATAATTGACTGAATATAAAAAAAAAAAAAAAAACTTTCATTCTTCAGAACGCCCGCAACCCTTTGTGATCCATCCCCCAGGTCAATTAAAAACAGATTAGCCTCTCGCGTCCTTAAGATTCACCTCCTTTTCGAGTCCCTCCTTCCCCCATCTTTTTACTCATAAGACTCCGCACCCAGAATAAACAAGAGAGTCCGAGAAGAAGTCGCAATAAACGTCGTCGCCCCTTCAAGCCGCAGCTTCTTCTTCTGTACACGCTTTGAAAATTCAAAGCCCCGGGAAAAACTTTTTTTTCCCTCCAACCCTCAGCTCCGCAAGCTTTGTTCGAAGTTTTTTCATTGGCGTCGTCTTCGATGAGAAAGTGCGAGACGCCTTGTTGAATTTTTCTCCACTGATTCGTTCCTTTTCACTCGGAAGAATATCCTCTCGGTGTTGGTCTCCCTCACCTTTTTTTTTTTTTTTTTTTTGTTTTTCGAAGTGAGAGGAAGATTAAATTTCGTAAATCTTGGGTGCGGAATGGTAGTTGTAATGGACTAGTAGAAGGTAATTAAGTTTCTAGGATACCTAAATTACTAATCATGGGTTCAGTTTTTTTTACGAAAAATAGTTATGTCGAAGAAAGCCCATTTTCGGGTCAAAAAAAAACAATATGAATTTTAGATTAAAAGGGCTCTTTTTGTACGAAAAAATTATCTACATGAATTTTATGAATTCTCGAGGTCAAAATTTAGAAGAAAAATAGGCGTTTTGGGACGAATCATGTTACATAACCTTCAATATTTGTTGTTAGGTACTATAAATAATTTAATTAATATTTTTTTCGGTAATAATATCATTACCGAAAAAATGCTCATCGTGATAAATGACAAATCTCGTAACATAACCTCAAAATTTCATTTTTTACTATAATTTTTAAATAAATAAATAAATAAATTTACTCGTAAATTTAAGATTTATCTGTTTTGTACCTTGAAATAATGTACCAAAAACATTCCAAAAATTAAAAGCTCATTAAATGAAACAGTTTGATCGAATGAAAGCCGTCGTCCAAGCAATTTCATTGTAACAACAAAAATCGATGAAACCAAAATCCCGCTTATTAAACAACCAAAATTCAATAATCCCGAACGAGGTAAAAAGCCAGACCACGGGAGGCCCCGGGAGTACATAATAAACAAATAAAGAGTGGACATCACCTTCCAAATATTTGCCCTTTGATATGGACGCCTGGCCGGTTGACATTTATACCTACCCGGGCTATTTGTGCTTATTATACCTTCGACGGCTCGCGACTGCACTGCAGGATACACAAACTGGCGTCGCGCCAATTAAAAGCCTCGAATGCTTTATTGCATATTCAATTTTCAGAGCTATCTGTGTTGTGCTATTGTGCGTGTCTCGATGACGGCTCCCCTCCGCCTCGGATCATCGAGGATTGTCATGCAGGAGTGTGTTGATTTTTCCCGCGTCGCTTTTTTTTCGATGCCGTGGATTGACTCTGCTTTGTGAGCTGATACGCAATTTTTTTTTTTTTTTAATTGAATTTTTTTTTGTTTGAAATTTATAGCTGAATTGTTGAAATGCTTTATTAATGTTTCAAAAGCATACTTTAGTATTGTGATCAGACGTAAAATGTCATGAGCTTCAATCGCATGTCACAGTTTATTGACTGCAATTGATAAATTTAGTAATAAACTAATAAATTAAAAATAAAATTCTAGTTTTGTAATGAGAAATTATCAAGAAAAAAAAAAAAAAAAAAAAACTGGTACTGTAACTAACTAAATTACATGTACAAATTTTTTAATTTATGATTTGAAAATTATGATTTTTAATTTTTACTTTAGAAATTTTTTTAAAACAATAATAAATTACCGATTTTCTATAAAACTTTTATTTTCATTAATTTATATAAATTTTTAGTATAATTAGAGTCACAAATTGAGATTACAATCTAAAGTCTCTATTTTTTTTACATTTTTATGACAACTATTAATAGTTAATCTTATCTTACTGATACGTCACCACTTGTATTTAAATCGATACTGATCGCAGATTATTTAAAAGATCGAATTTTGAATATACCATAATAAAGTATAAGTTTCACTTGTAGGTACGCTTATAAATATCAATCCTTCATCCTCCGATACGTAAAAGTAAAAATCCCGAGAACTCCGAGAGGACGACACGTCCTCCCCTCTTTATTATCTTTTTATCTCCTTGTATCTTTTACACTTTTCTGACCCTTCTTCTTCTTCTTCGTTTTTTCTGCGAGCGTATGCAAATCTCGTCGCGTGCGAGGCAGCAAATATTCTTCCCCTCCCCCCGGCCTGCAAGCTGAAGAAGTAGAAGAAGAAGGGTCGAGAAATATGCCCGAGATAGAATGTGCGCTCGGGAGTGAAAAAAAAAAAAAAGTATCGGCGCGTCTTTTATAAAAACTGCCGACCAGTGAAATAACTGGCGCGTCATGTGTTACCTACGTAGGAAAATATTCATCTCGGGCGACAAATTTTTTAACGTCCTGTGTTTATGAGCCCTTTGAATTTATGGGTAAGGCCACTGTGAGTAAGGGAAGGAAAAATCTTTTGGTCAGCCGAAGGAGATTATTGGAATAATAATGTTCAGCAAATTTTAATATATTATTTATATAGTATAGCGAGTAAAAATCTTTAAAATACTTTTTACTGGTCTATTAGCGATATCAAATCTACTGAAATTCTCAATAAAAATCGATGTATCAAAACTGATAATAAAAAATCATCTACCTATACATATAGTAATTTCAAAGATAAAATTTGTTTGACATAATTTTCTTTCATGAAAAAAAAAAATTTCAGCTTCTTTAACATACATACGGTGGTATTTTTTTTTGTTAAATTGTGAAAAGGTTTTACAACCGTTTTTCATCTGCAATGAACCTAGTCTGGCAGGATTTGCAAAAGATCAAAGTCGAACTCTTATCATAAATGTAATCTAGAAAATATTCAATCCTGTGGAATAAGCAATTGCCACGATAATTTGCAAAAAATTAAATTTGACATCGTGAATTTATGAAAATTTATCACTTCCGTAACCTCCATGCGTCATTCTAACAATGAGACATTTTCCATAACACGCAAAAAAAAAAGAAGCCAATATCCCCAGCCTGATTATGAGAATAAGGCATTGGAGAGAGAAAAAAAAACAAAGGCTCCTGACGTATTACCACGGCTTGGCAATCTTGGGTGCCTTCGGAGGGATTCCCGCGGATACAATGGGATCTCAATACATCACCGGGTCCCCGCGCCAAGGATTCTGACACCCAAAAGACGTCCTACATAGCCTGGTGCGTCCCGTAATAGCCGCCAAGAGTTATTGCTGCCTGGTAATTGATGGTTTGTTAAGAAGACCGGCTTGAAATTTTGTAATTGTGGAGGTTCGCCCGCCCCACCCGGAAGTCTCGTGGATATGTGGGTCATCGATTTGGCGGAACTTAAGTTTGAGGTTTATTTTTGGATCTTGGGTACCGGGGAACTTTTCTCGATAGATATGGTCAAGATCAGTAGGTCTTCTGGGTAGATGTTGGATAAGAAAAGATGGTTTACATAGAACGTGCAACAATGTTATTGTTAGTTCTAGAAAAACAAATGTCATTGAATTTTACTAATTAAAAGCTGTGCTAACTGAAAATTCATAAATGAGAAATTTTTTTTTTAGCAATGGCATCGATAAATTTAATGCTTCATTAGTGACATGAATAACGAAGGCTCGAACGAAGGAATAGTGTTGTTCGGTTGCTTCAGAATAGATATAAATTTTCACCAGAGCTAGACTATAAAGTTCCCCGTTTAAGTGCTATTCCAATTCCGAAAAACTGAATTTTTCTTAATTTCAATAATCTAAGTTATTGCACAGCATAGTTCAAATTTATCTAATCGATCAAAACCATCAACCTATTTTTTAGATTTGGTTCTCTAAGAACTCCTGACTTTTACCTCGGTATATGCTTCCAGTAAACATTCCTCGACATCCCAACCAGTTTCATAAAAACGTCCACTCGATTTTCCGCCAACCAATCATGACTGTTGACAAAACAAGCACGCATAAATCGAAAAAATCAATAACAAGCACCACTACCACCACCACCAGCAGCAGCAGCATCATCGCGGGAGTAAAAAAACTCGCTCGGCAGCGATGGCTGACTCGGAGGAGTAGGAGGAGGATAAACCCGCTAATTCGTTCGCGACAACCTCCCCCCTCACGCTGCCGGAGAGGAGAGAAAAGGAGAGGGGGCGCTGCTACCAGATAGCGCGGCGCCCGGGCAGAGGACGTTGACACCCGTACGTGAGTCTTGTACCCGGGGCCGCTGCAGCAGCCCTGGAATGTCTTGCTGCTGCAGCGGCGAGAGGAGGGAGGGGAGACGTCGTGGAAAGGCGTGGCGCACCTGCCCACAAGACACGCCCTCGGAGGAGGAGGACTCGCGTCGGAGGAGGATGCTGCGGGAGCTCTAGGTAGTCTCTCTCTCTCACTTTCTTTTTTTTTTTTTTTTTTTACCAAGCGTTGCAGTTTTGCATGCGGGCGGGGTTGTACCGATGGCGCTCGATCGAGCAGCCTGGATGATTTCAACCACCCCTTTTTTCTGGATCAATGTTTTGGGGAAGCTGACGCTGGTTTACGATATAAATAAGATGGCGACTATGGTTGAAAATTTGGGAGTCGATTCGACTGACTGATACCAGAGGAGAATAGTGGTAGTAAAGAGCGAGCAGAGGTCTAAAAGTTGGTAACGACCGTCTTATATTTAGGAATAAGTTTCAAAAACTTGATAGGGATTATGGTTCTACTAGAAATTTGGCAATGTTAAATTCTTCAATGTTTTTTTGACTAGGACTTGTCAACCTCTTTTGGAGGTACTACTTTTTAGATATAGTTTCTATGAAACCTCCTGACAAAGTCTGGCAGGACGCAAAAATATTCTTGAAGATTTTTTTCAACAAAGCTTTACTATTTGCAAAACCTATTTTGTTTCTTATTTTTACGATGGCCCATTCCCAAAACCGCATCTTTTTTACGATACAATCTATTCCCACGACATTTTCTTATGCTTATTCTTATTCTTACGATATAACCTATAACAAAAACGGTTTCTTATTTCTAATTGTATTCTTACGACGATACAACTTGCTCTCATGAGTTCTTTGAATTTCTGTCGTTTTGCTTATTCTTATATTCATGTGATGATATAATCTATTCTTATTCTTACTTTCAACTGTGACAATGGTATAACCTACTTTCAAAACCGATTCTTAATCCTTATGTCTTATTTTTATTCTTGCAAAGCTATAACCAATTCTCATTATTTTCTTTCATCCCTTCAACTATGGTTATTCTTGTTTTTGTTCTTATTTTTATGAGATGATGTAAACTGTATTCCCAAGACCAATTTTTCTTCTTTTTCTATTCTTACGGTACCTTAATACCATACGCGTGATAAAACACCGTAGCTACTCTACTAAAATATCTCATCAGCTGATACCCCATAAAAACCAAACTTAAAAAAGCAACCTCCAAAATTAATTTTCTCGAAGCTGCACCAAAGGCTGCATCCCAGGCAAAAAGCAGCTTCGCAAGCTCCATAATCCCGGGTTCGTCCCTCGCCTCGGCTCGGTTAAACACATTTTCCAGCAGGGCCATTTTCCTCAACGGCACTAAAAGTTCCCCGGCGTGGCGTGGCGGGAGAAATAGAAATAGAGGCGCGCTGGCTGCACCCACACACCTGGATGCTACCGGGCGAAGCGGGAGGGGGGAGGAGGTCCAGGAGATGCCCGCGCCCACTTCTCTCCAGCTCCGCTGCTCTCTGCATCTCCCCTACTTTGCCCCCCTCCGGTGCCGAGGAGGACGACGAGATGGGAATGTGCAATAGCTGCCTGGCTCCTCTTTATCCTGCATATTTCTCTCCTTTATCTCCTTCCCTCTCTCTCCCTCTTTGTCTGCAGATGTTGTATAGCGTCCTTTGCTCCTCTTCTTTTTTTCGTTTTTCAACCGGTGCGGCTTGGGGAAAATTTATGGCTCTCGTCAAGGATTTTCCCTGGGCCTTTTCGCGAGGAAAAGTTTCGGAGGTGAGTCTTCATAATGGGGTGAGTGCGGGAAGCCACTGTGCTGATGAGGCGAAAGCTCTATTGATCCAACTCGAGGATGTACTAATTATCGCGCTTGTAAGCGTCAGCCGATAAGATGCTACGCACATACAATGGAAGGAGGAAGAAGCTTGCTCAGACTTCTATTTACAAGGATCATAAGCTGCTCCACGCATGCAGCCACCGCGCCCCGGGGGTAAGGATCCCGGGTGTATAACTTGCAGGTCTAGAGTCTTCGGTAAATACGGGATGCAGGATTATTCGGAAGCTCTGGATTATATCTGCTTTTTGATTCTTGAGAAAGTTTTTAAACAATAGTTAAGATGCAGAAACAACGTTGCCCTTTTGGGTTGTTGACTTCAAAATTTTTTGACTTTTGAACAAAGGAAAAAATATTCAGACACTAAAAAAAAATTTTAAGGTGTTGATGGAGCTTCCAATTGCTCATTGAGAAAGATCTTTTCTGATTTCAAAACATACCAAAGTTTCAGTGAACCCTTCAAACTATTTCATCAAGATGACTGAGAGAAAAGTTGATATTTGATTCATTCAACCGAATTTAGTTATGTAAACCAAATCCTTCACTGAGTGAATAAGTTAATCAAAACTTTCTTTATTTTAAAAAACCCTAAGGGTTACCTTTTAAGGGTGCCTAGCAAATTATCATCATTATTAATATCATTAACGGTGTTAAGAAAGTTTTGAGAAATACCAGCAATATTTATAGGCTAATCTGCTTCAGTGACAAATATTATCATCAGAAAAAAAGGTTTTACAACAGTGTCTGTAGTAAACCTATATTTGTGCTTCGAGGGTTTAAAGATGCGGTATCTACCACGGCATCATAAAATGGAAAGGAGCTATAGTCCATAGTTAGAAGCTTTTTTTATGCTCTAAATTCAAAAGATTTAATGCGTAGGCTGATTTTACTATTATGTCGTTTCTTGATCTTTTGGATTTAGAGTGTACATACAGACAATACATCTTAATTTTTGAGCTCTCAGCTAAAAATGACAGTAAAGTCTTTTTACGCGATACTTAATAGTCAGAACATTTAACTTTTCTAATCAGAAATCACACATCACCCTCTTTCTCATAACTTCATGAAGCTCAATCAACCCCCATAAATCAAAAATTTCCTCCCCCTGGATCAGCAAGCACGCGTCCCACAGGTGAAAAAGGCAACGCACGTGACTGGAAGCAACAGGAGGCAGTTACTCCTCCTCCTCCTGCTGCTGCTGTATACCTATACATCTCTTGTTTAGAGAGAGACGGAACGATGACGAGAGAGGAGGGAGGAAAACGCGGTGGTGCACGTGGCAGCCAGCAACAGCAGAGGGGCACAACAGCAATTGCGGCGGCGGTGGTGGTGGGAAAAGCTCAGCCCTCTCCCACTTGTTGTGCTTCCCTCCTCCCCTCCCTGTTGTGTTGTGTGCTTGGGTTTATATCGCTCTCGGGGAAACTTCAACGCCGGCTAGAGCGATGATGCCGCTTTTGATGCACTCGCGGTGCATATCATGCTTCACGGTTTTCAATATTTTGGGGGTTGCTCGTTTGCCTTTTTTTTTTTTATATTGTGCAGGGTGGGAAAAAAGTTGTGGATGCTTTTGTAGATTCTAATGGTTCATTGACGAGGAGCTGGAAATTGAAACCAAAGTCTGTAGACGCGACTTTAGGGCAATTAAACTTTGCACATTGAGATACCAGAATGTAGAAAGCATGTGAGAAATTAGGAGAAGCTCTGATGAAACTAGTGGTTACTACTGTAAGTGCATTTGAGCGTAAGATTTCATGGTGAGCTTGCAAGCTGTCCAAGATTACGGGAAAGAAGAAATAATTTTTTTCTTTTGGTCTGACATATTCGAGCGCAAAGTGAATCTCTTACGTAATCTTATTAATACATTATGGCAATCATTACGTAAGTTCAGTTATTAGTTTAACATTAAAAATTGTAGGTCCATGGTATCAGTAACTCCATGGCGCAGTGTTACAAATTTCTTCTATCATAAATAGAACATATCAAAATATTAAAAAATACATCTAGTGTTTGGTTATGAAAGCTATTGTTCCTGTTACATTTTTATTGAGATTTCGCATTTCAAATTTCCATGACCTAGGATTGTAAATCTGCCCGATTAATTGTACTAAAAATAAAAAAAGTTTGAATACTTTATTACCCCTAGATTGGACTATAACATCTCAACCTTGACGATCAGACTTTTATAAGGCAAGATTCCGGGGCGCTAAAAAAAACCCAATCAAAAGTGATCGATTTTTAAAACCCAATGCTGTTTGTGTAAGGTTTCACGTTATTACGTAAATTGATATGATAATCAAGTCACGTGTGCTCCGCAACTATAAATCTCGATGATAACAATCGGAAATTTAAGAAACATTGTAACAGCTTGAATGACCTCTTCGGTTTCTTTTGCCTTGCATATGAGCTTGTAAGACAGCATTGCAGAAACATTTCATAAGAACGATTAAATTCGCTCAGCTGATTATGCAAACATTGCAAAAAAAGGTAGCTGTAAATTTTCAAACCTCGTTTTCGGGATTTGGTAAAAGTAACCTTACAATTCTTAAAGGGGATGTACAATTCCAGTTTTAAAGAGTTGAGAAACGTCGTTCAGTCAGCGATGAAATTCGAAACAGTCTCTCGGGCGCTAATTAAAAAATCCTGACTCAACGAAAGAATAGAAAAGCTCAAAATAATTCTCCATAACAATCAGCTCTCTCGCGTAGTCCGTCCGGAACTATCAGTAAAGACACCCGCAGGAACTTTTCCCAACTCCTTATATCGATCGACTACCCGCCGGAGGAGCCGGGATGGCATAGGTAGTACTTTGGTAAGTGCCAGACTCGCAAAATTTGCTCCTTCCCTCCCCCCGTTCCTTTGCACCGAATCGCTAATGTTTAATTGGCTCGCGGCCGCATTAATTGCACCGGATTGCCTCCTTCCTTTGGCGAGCCCTGCCTTACTCGCGCGGGCAGCATTGAATGCTAAACAAAAGCTAATTTATATTCGAAAGCCGGCCGGAGATCGCGAGATGAATGGCTGGTCTCCTTGCATACCAACTGCCGAGCTTTCGCGGGACTGGCTGCAGCCACGAAATTCTCTCTGGCTACTCATTACTATTCGTTTTTTATTGGATTTTTGAATGTTACGAGCGTCACTGAATACAGGTGCTTATGCAAAATACTTTCAGCACTGTTTAATTAAATAAATAAATGGTAGAATTTTATTTGTATTTTTAAAAAGTACTATTCTGTTCTACGAAAGTTACAAATTTTATTGTAGAATGAAAGAAATTAGATTAAGTGACATAATAAGTAATTTTAGAAAATTTAAAATAATAACTAATCTTTCTCATTACTTCAAGTGGGTTCTCGAAAATAATATTTCTTAGTATAATGGGATTGTTGCAAATTAAATTAGAAAGATAATGAAAAATAGTCAAGAATTTACTATAGCGACGTACAGGTTTTTAATTTAATCACATACAAAAATAGCTGCTTTTACAATTTTTCATGTTTCTCAGAATAAGTAAGATCTTATCAATAATTATTTAGTTCATATTTAAGAGACGAAATGGAAAACTTCGAATAATTCATATTACAGATCTGGCTTTTTCAGTTTACGGTATAGTGAGTGTGTGCGGAAAAATTGATAAGCAAGAGAAAATATAATTAGATCACACGTTTATTTTTATGTCTGATATTTCATTATTTATTTGAAAACTCTAAGTCTTATTTTTAATAAAAATTCATCGATATCCTATTGATTTTACGGTAAGATTATCTATAATCTCAGAATTTAATTACCATGTACTTATCATTTCATTTTACTAAAAATATGGACAAGTCACAAGACATTAATGATTAACTTCATAATTATTTACCTCCAACTATATTATAAAAATCCAGTTTACATATCATACGCGCCAAGCGAAAAATTATAAAATTAACCACCGTAATAAAACTTTAATCTCTCAAGCAGCGCCATTCCTTCTAAAAAATTAATCCGCAAAATTCACCCCGCGTCTGCCGGCGGAGTCCCCACAGCGGTGGTAATTACAAAATAATAAAGCGAAGTCGCGTAAAGTGCATGTATATAAGTCTCCCCCGCCTCGCCTCGCGCGTGAGATGTCGCAGCGGCACGTAGACGAGAAAGGTCGAAGGCCCAGACGTCTTAAATGTCTGGGCGGCCGATAAGCACCGGGATTCAATTTATACCCCAGATTTCAGCCCCCCCAAAATAATAAGTGAGGTAGCTTTTTTTTGAGATTTGATTTGTTTTTTCATTTACGTTTTATTGTAAATCATTTTTCGATTTTTTTTTTATGCGTATTTTTGTTGATAATTAAATGTAACTATATACGTATAATTGATACTATGATGTAACTAAATGGTGATGAGCTTTTTTAAGCTCTAAAAAACAAAAAATGTTTTGACTGATGACCTTTTTATTTTTAAGCTGATCGATGTTTGGGTAGTTTACGAAACCTCCCTTGAAATAGCCTCTGTATTATACAAAATAATATATAATCAAATGTAAAAAATGTCATTTTTCAGAAATTTATGTATGTAATTTGTTCATATCAAAAATGATAAAAAAAAAAAAAAAAAAAAAAAAAAAATTATAGGCTTGCCTGACTGGGATAAAGTATAATTACTGATTAAATATTTTAAAAAATGTATTTTAAATATTTTTAATATGATTCGGAGTATTTTTTTTCTAACAAAAATTGGATTTTTATAAATTACAATCTGTATAACTCACAGATTTTTATGATATATCGTACTATTTGCGCAGTTTGGATACTTCAAATAAATATGTATCAAGATTTTTTAATAAAGTACTATGAATCAATTTACAGTTAAGTGTTACGAAAGCATAAAATTATTCAGTATTTATTCTTAAGAATGAACGACGCTAATTTCGAGACCAAAAGTCCGATATTTTATCGATCCACCGTCTTACTGGAAGTTAATAACAGTGGGGTGCCAATTAACAGTCAGATTTTGCACGTCCACCCGCACGTCTGGCTCGGAATCAGATAAAATTCCATAAACCAAGGCTGTCCCAATTGGATTTCAAAACCCAGACCAAGAAACATCAAAACCAAACAAATAAAAATTCGTTATCGTCACACTGGCACTAATTCATCATAATTATTATTATTATCAAGCCAGTTAAGTAAGCACGAAACGTGATATTATTTTTATTATCTAAGTGCGATCATTCAATGGAATCATCCAACCTAATATTCCTTAGTAGTAAAAACGACACGTGATCCAGTTACGAGAAAAAAAAAAAAAATTCATTTCGGAATACATACACGTGTAAATATCCTCTTTCTCGGGCGCCGATTAAATTTACACACTTTTGAGTTACGCACGTGCACTGCGACTCAGCATTTTTAAAATCACAGAAACTCGAAGCTTCTGGATAAATCCGAGAAATATTTTGTATCTTCGATCGAGAAAATTTGATTGACTCTGGAATAAAATTAAGTTGGCATTATTTTTGACGTCGATCGGAAATGAGAAATACAATTAAAAGCAATTACGACTGCTGTGCGCGTGTCGTATTAAAATAAATTCATGCTCAATCTTCCGTTGCAAACTTCATTATGCAGGATGCGGCGTTCGATATTTACGTTCGTGATTGATTCGTCAAACTTTTACGTGGTTATTATTAATAACAATATGTCAAGATCTTAACATTTTTATTCGAGCTAAATTAAAAACAATGAATTGGGACGCGTGCGTTGCGAGTTATTTTTATACACAAACACGTTTAGTATTGTTAATTGATTTTTTCCTTCTGATCAATTTATTTTCCAAGTAAATCTCACGTCCTCCTTATTTGCATTACCGACGAAATTTAAATATTGATCATCGATTTGTTTATCGATTTGTAAACAATAAAAAAATTTTTTTCCTTTCTTATCGTTGATTTATATTTATCCAGTAGTTTGTAAAGTAACTTTCCTAGACACGTACGCCCCGATAGAACAATTATTTGTTTACACGAGTTGGTAAAATTTGAAAGAAAAAATTTTAAATCAAACTTTGTTTACTCATCATAAACTTTTCCGCCAAAATGAATATTCCATCAGGAGGCAAAAGCGGGGACACAAAACTTCAATTATACCGAGCTGCTCCTTTCGGGTAGAAAAGGCTCGGGGGGAAACTAATCCGGCAAAACAGAAAATTATAAACTCGCGGAGTCGGCCCACATAATGTAAACGCGGGCGCGCTGCGCTTGTGTTGTAATGAAATCAAAATAAAACGCGATTTCCGCGCCCGGAAGCAAATAACTCGAGAGAAAGAGAGAGAAGGAAACAAAGCAGCTGCGATTTATAAATTATGAACGCACGCCGCCGCGCCTGTTTTGATTGTAAGATGTGATCTTGGAGGGGTTGGAAAAATTTAATTTTAGCTGCGGGGAGAAAATTTATTTGTGTTTTGATGATTGCGCCAAGTTTTTAATGGAAGAATTTTTCTTTTTTTTTTCTTTTGTTTTGATTTTGCGCGAGAAAATGTAAACGACGGGTGTATATGATATAAAATTATGTAAACATACTAAAAAGTATCAAAATCCAAGAAAATTAGTATTAAATACTTGTATTGCAATTTACGGCTGACTTACTAGGCCCTGAATACGAAGAATTAAAAATTGTTTTCATCTATGATAAATAAATATCGTATAACAATAGTATAAAATATTATAAATTTTTTACTATAATTTATAGTAGAATAGTGATATAACAAATCAATTTATTTATAAAATACATATCACTCAATTTCACCGACACATTGCAATAAAAAAGTACATTTTTCATTATTGTAAATGTTATACATTGATAAATTGTCCTTATAATTATTAATCTATTACAGTAAAACTAGTATATTTTTGAGGTTATGTTATTCATAAATTTGAAATCTTCTCAGGTTTCCAATTCTTTTAGTACTCTTACATGATTGATATTCAATGAGCATTTTGTACCATTCTTGAATTCTCGAGACACATTACAATGAACGCCTTTAACAAACAACATCCCACAACAATAACAAAAAAGAACTCCTCCCTCTCACCCTGCAAACCGGAATTACAAAATTTAATTCTTCGCGTGTCCATTCTTTCCCCTAAGGTCCGGTCGCTCGATTGTAACGCGGTGATTTAGAAGCTTCGGACGAAAAGAGGAGGAGGAGAAAACGCTTAAAGAGAAAAATTCAGCAGCTTTTCATCGGCCAGGAACGCCACGTGTCACGATAATTAACGTTAATTTCCGAAGGTTTTTGACGAATCGAGGGGGGCTGAAACTGGACGATTATTCGTGATTTAAGGCGGTACTTTGGTGGATTTGTGTTGATGTTTTGATGCAGTTTTGAACGAACGAGGTCCCCAGACCCTATTGAGTTTTGATTGTTTACCGTCCGAAGGATGTTTTTTGAGAGTCTACTGAGAAGAGGGGAAAATTTTTTCAGATTTATAACGAAAATTACTTTATTTTTAAAAAACCACTAGTAATTTCTTAGTAATTTTTAACTATAATAAGCTTTAGTGACATTTATGTTATAGTTACTATAATATTTAAGGCTTAAGAATTATTTTTTACAAGGCACTTAAACTTTTGAATTGAACCTTCAGTATTTTAAATTTATTATTAATATCATAGTTTTATAATCAATCTAACTCATATTTAATTTATAACGATGAATGTATGCAAAAGTACTTATAAGTAACTTTGATGTGTATAACAACTCTGTTTATACGAATAACACCGATTTTTTTTTCGAAATACCAATTTAAACATTTTTCAAGAGTGCCCTTATTTTTTAATCAACTTCCTCTACAAAAAAAAAAAAAAAATGTATAAATATATCTTTCTATTCAAAGACTAAAAAAAAGAAAAGAAAGTTAAACATCGTAGAACATTATTTAAAATCACACCGGGGCTAAGTGCTAACGGCCCATTAACACCATCGCGACGATCGAGCCTTGGGGAGGTCAGCCTGAAGGGAGGGGAGGATTAGTATCGGTTGTCCATTAAACTGGCCCTCCGGCCGTTTACAGTCTATTAAACGGGATTAAATGCTGCCTACGCCGAATGACCACCGGCGTACTGCTTAGATTCGCATCTCCTGCTTCGTGAAAGAAAACCCGAGCACGGAATTTTACCCTCGCTCACCCTGACTTGTGGGCACTTTTGTTTAAGATGAACCAAAATCGAGTGTCATGGATTTAAAATGATTGTGATTGGTTCAGAACATAAAATTTTCAATTTGAATTTGAATGTTAAGAATTTTTATACTTTATATTTTACTTACGTTAGTGCGGCCGTGGCCGCGTGGAGGGTTCGGCTGCCAGGGCACCGCGGCTGGCTGATAGTGTTCCTTACCCCAGGAGCCGTCGAAAGGATTTTCTCCAATGTGCCCCTGTAAACAAAAAAAAGAATCAAAAATTAAGCCTTCAACTTCAAAATTTTAGTTTATTATTATAGCTTGCAAAAAATAAATCAGGAATCTGGTAACAATAAAATTTTGATAATTATGTCAAATTAATATTTCATGTGAAATATCAAAAGTTTAAAAAAAAATTAAAATTTTTTTAACTCATAGCAATTGATCAAGTTTGATTGATTGATTGATTAAATTGATATCAATTTTTTATCTGTTTAGTTTTACATTTTTTATCATCATTCGTTTGAAATAACATTAAACTAATTAATTTTCAGATCGACATTTTTAAATTATTGCCTATTCATATTATATTACAGTAATAATAATCCTTGAAAAATAAAAATAGAGTTATTAAGTATAATCTGTCATTTTGAATTTTTAAAAATTTCGATGATTCTTCGTCTGAAGCATAAAGTACACATTTAACTCGTAATGAATACACACAAGAGACACCACCGAAATAAAAAGCTAAATAAATAATGCAATGACTTTGTTTGCAAGCCACCTTAATTTTTCGAAAAAAAAAAACTCAAATATCTCGAGAAGGATTATAATCTGCTTTTCGTTCCGTTCCCCCCGCGCCAGCTCCATTGATATTCTCGGGAGCTTTCCGAATTGCCGCGTCGCGAAAAAAAAAAAAAATTTTCACGCTTTATGTGCACAGGTTAAACGCATTTCCGTGTTTTCATTTTGGAAGCTTTTTTCCGTTCGGTAATGTTGGGATTTTTTTTTTTTTATATTTGAAGGGGGACACGCGTTTGTTTTATTGAGAGCTTTCGAGGGATGACTTCGGTGAGTGGGGGTCGGGGGAATTTGATGGTTGGATGATTTCGAAAAAATTACTTCAAACTGTTATCATTATGCGATGTAATAACGCAATTGCAATACCAGAAGCAATTAGAAAATTTTCATACTATTTACGTATAGTTTTTAGTTTCCAAGACTCTTCAATACATGGTTTTAATCTCAATTAGTGAAGATATAATTCAACTATTACAAATATATTGTATGTAAATTTACTAAATACAATAAATAATTTATAATTGTTATAAGTAATGATTTAGTTAAAAATTGAGTTTTGTCATGTGGTTCAATTTACTTATATTTTCGATTATAATGTGCCAAAGCAAAAATATATTGTCTATCATATGTTTCAAGTATCATCAGGATTTATAAATATCTATCTATCTATATCTATCTATAGGATCTTATAGTTCGATAAGTGTCCAAATAAATATTTACTATAATGATTGGTTCAGAAAAATTTATTTTTAATTTATTTTTATTTTATTTATTACGAATAAAATCTGTTTATTTCCCCTAAATTAAAAGTAAGAAATTTTTTTTTCAGTTTTTGTATGGAATTTGATTTTTTTTTTCATTAATCTAAATTTCACACGCTAAATCATACTCTGAAAAAAACTTTTAATCCTCAACAAGCCCGCCAACTTAAAAAAAAAAAAAATCATCAACAGCCAAACCCCCATAAAGTCAAAAGTGTCTCGGCAGGCCAAAGCCCGCCGGCATAATAACGTCCCGCCGATACTCTTTACACCCCATAAGCCTTATTTTTCTTTCAAATTTTCCCGCCCTACCTCCGAAGGCATAAATCACCGCGACGTAATGAGAACGCTTCGTCTTCGAGGCCTTCCTATTTTCCTTTTTTTTTTTTTCACCCCCGTCGTTTCCATTACGGTATGTGCGTTTTTTTTTCGAGGGTGGCTGGTTCTCGAGTGCAATCCACTTTCACGGGTAATGAAAATGTACTTGAGAAGCTGGTTATGTATGGGACGGTTTCTTTTCGCGGGATGCGTTATTAATTAGGTGGAGTAGGCTTGATCTGTCATTCGATATTTTTCTTTTTTTTTTTTTTTTTTTCGTATTATAAATCAACGAAGAGAGAATGCTTTTTAAGTTTTTAAGTATCGTTTAAATCATATTTAAAATAATACAATAAAAAATATTCATTTTAAGACTTTAGCGAATAAATAATATATTCTAATAATTTTATTTACTCCAAGACTTTACAATTAAAAATTTGTATGGGATGTACGATATAATACAAAAGACAATATTATATAGTTATATATGATATTATATAATAATTATTTTTTTTGTCATACATG
Source organism: Encarsia formosa (assembly GCA_038277355.1). Taxonomy (NCBI): domain Eukaryota; kingdom Metazoa; phylum Arthropoda; class Insecta; order Hymenoptera; family Aphelinidae; genus Encarsia; species Encarsia formosa. The sequence goes on along the minus strand of CM076185.1, from coordinate 7,426,972 downwards.
AGTTAATACCCTAAATCTTTTATTTAATGACGCATATAATTAGTGATTACATACAATTATAAGCACGGCTTAAAGTTTAATATCTGTATATACAATTTTACATTTTCTTATCCATATATTATAAAAATTCTTTATGATTTATCAAATATAAAGCAAAATAAATCAAAATAATTACTGTATCCACTTCTATCAAAAATGCATTTTATAATAGCCTATTTCACTGTAAACGTTCTCTCGGTGCAGAAAAAAAAAAATTAAATTTATCTCGTGATTGAAATCCCAACAGCCAGGTCCATCTCTGCACCGAATATCAAAGAAATAATTACAGCCCCCACTCCCGCCCCTTTAATTTTCAATGCAGTATTTGATCAGACTAATGCATACTTAACCAACTCCCCAGGTTTTTTCCACGGGCATTCAACACGATAATTCGCGATAAAATTGCGACTCCACGTATAATTCAAGATGAGCTTTCGAGGCGGCAGGCAGCAGCAACACGCCCACTCCATTCAGGGGAGGTTGAATCTACTGGTATTTTACGAATAAAATCGTACGTTTGGCGTGAATGACGGGCGTGGTCTCGTTAGGCTTTTCACAGTTTTCTTGTACTAATTTTTGAAAGGAGGGGGTTAATGGTTGACCGGTCCAGCTTATTTAAATGCAGATTTGTTGAATTTATGTGGACTTGGGGTAAGCAGTAGATAAATACCCCTCAGTAGGGAGGAAAATATTTATTGATCGGTTGATCAACCTATTGTTTTTTAAAGTAGATTAATCGTAATAGATTGTTTTTTTTTAAATTAAACTTATTAATCTTACTTTATTTTCAAAAATTAATGTTAGTAAATGTTGAAAACTTGGAGAAAAACCATGTAGGTAAAAAATTTTTGGTTTAACTTAAATTTTCATAAATTATAGGTACACCGAAAAAATAATATGCGTGGAGCTGCGCACTAATTTACTGCGTAGAATCTACGCCTGGTGCCAGTGCGTGAATCTACGCCTGACTCGCTTGCGCAGAACTGCGCAAGCGATCCAGCCGTAGAATTCCCTCTGCAGTGTATACCTATACATAATCGCCGTTTGCTCTAGCGACTCTAAATAAGGAAGAGAATAATGAATAATCGTCGAGAATGTTTTTGTTTATTTATTTATAGTTTTTATTCATTCTTAGTAAGTATTTTAGGTCTAAACAGAGTAATGAAATAGAAAAATTAAATTAAGTTCAAGTTAACCGGCGTAAGAAAACTAGGATGCAAAAAAACATATATTTTTCAATCAACTATATAATTATGAAATGAAGTTTAGAGTTTTCTTATAAAAGCCAATTTTACTAAATTTTTTTTATTTGTATAATAAATTTGTTTAGTAGGTTATTAAAAATACATTCTTTTTTTTCGAAAAACTGTATTCATTGAAGATTTGTTATTTTTGAAACAAATATTAATACAAATTCAAGCAATGGGAAAAAAAAACAAACCATGATTTGTGGGGTCAGTGATGAAATTCATGTTCGTGCTTTTTAGGTTATAAACAACAAGCACACACTATTTACTTACTTTTATACTTACTTTAAATTAAACAGAATTAACAACACAAAACGTAAAAACAAAAAAACCTTTGGCCATGTGTGTCTCGCACGGGCCGACCGAGTTAAGTATACTATATATACAGCTATTGTATATAGGTATATACTGCAGCGGGAATTCTACGGCTGGATCGCTTGCGCAGTTCTGCGCAAGCGAGTCAGGCGTAGATTCACGCACTGGCACCAGGCGTAGATTCTACTCAGTACTACTGCGTAGCTCCACGCATATTATTTTTTCGGTGTAGAAATAAGTCCCATTCATATGTATTATGCTGTAATATAGATTTTTTATAATCAATCGGTTACGAAAAGTTGATTAATGTAATTAAATCGTGTTACTTATTTAACCAAAATAAGTTCTTATTTGCATAAATTATTTTTGTTGTGCAAATTACCGAAGATTAAAATTTTTAATAAACACACGGGAGTTTTGGTCGGATACCTACTGAAGGTGTTGGTTAGCAAAGGAAAAGTCTCTGGTTTTCGCATCACGCGTCAAACCCCCGCAGGCCTAATTCGGGACGGTGTTAGATAAGATAAGGCCGCAGCCCTCTCGTAAAAGCGCGCCCGCTTGTTTTATTGCCGCGTGTATCTCTTCTCTTAGGGGGTGAGGTTAGGGAGAATTCTGGAAAAGATTTATTGTTAAATTCGATAGACCTTGCCAATTATACCTGACTTTTCCTCCTCCAAACTCGTGGGGGGTGAATGTTTCTTTAAGATCAAGCCGCCTGATTCCTGAGGGGCTGCTTCGTGAGTTATCGTTGTTTGCTACGGATGCTACACCTAAGATGATTATGTATCATTTTTGAATACGTACATATTATTGTGCGTCAATTTTTTTATTGAGATTAATCAGATTTTTATAGAATGCATTGTGTTGAGTAAACTAATCTTTGTTTGCCTGTACATTGAAGTAACAGACATGCTAAGTACGAGCAATGTAAAATAAAAACTGTTTATTGTAAACTAACATTTTTTTTATATATATGTATCGATATATCAGTCATGATATATATTTACTGAATGTAATTTTGTATTGTTATTTATTTATAAATTTATACTTTATAACTCAGAATTTATATGATATATCTCCTTATCTCAGAAACTGGTTATAGTAAATTAATCTTTATTTTTATTATTCAATTATATAAATATAATAATATGCAACTTGCAACGACAAGTTTTCAAAAATGATCGATATTTCTAATTACATGAAACATATTTAATACTGATTCATTAATCAATATTAGATCAATCATTTTATCATATTATCGATATTTCTGTTTTCTATTTTGTACAAGCTGCTTTTTTTAATGAGTTACAACAAAACTAGTGTTAACCAATGGTAACCTGATTGTAAATGAAACTTAACTTGACACATATTTTATTTTAGTAAGCTGTACATCACAATCAGGTATTCATACGCGTCATAGAAAATTTGAAACGGCTACAGCTGGTAGAAATTTTTTGTCCCAGTTACGTAACTCCCGCCCAAGATTTAGATAAAATCGAACACTTGTCTATTCAATTAACGAAACGAGCGTTCGCCTACAAATAAACATTGAAAAAAAACTCAGCTAGAGGAAAAAAAAAAAAAGAATCTCCGCGAACGTTGGTTAGAAAAAGAAGAAGCAAGCAAGCACACACGTGCCAAGTTATTTTTCTCAAGCGAGCTCGCGGGATGCTGATGAATCGGCTAAACAAACAACTCGTACACAAGCGCGCGCGGGGCAAAAACTTGCCGCCGCGGATTGTTTTAAGCCTGTTTGTCTTTCCCGCGCTGTTTGCGCGCATTCGCGGGATCGTCTGAAAAATCGCGCGTCCGTCTTGAGGAAACCGATCATCCTCCTCTTTTTTTTAGTTTAGTTTCCTCGAAGTTGTCGCGACGTAATGATAATATCGCAAAGTCAGCGTTGTAATTAGAAACATTTCCGGCCAGGATTCGATTTGGTAGTAAACAAAAAAAAAAAATCCAAGTCCAGGCGCGTTGGACAAACATAGAGAGAAAGAAAAAAGAAAGAAAGAGAAAACTTCGATACAAAATTTTGAGAGCGGGGAACTGGTTCGAAAGGGAATGGTCGAAACTTAACAAAACAATTTGCTCCAAAGCAAACAACGCCATCCGGTTTGCTTGTGAATAAACAACATATTTATTTTTAGAGACTCGGCGGACTTTTGCTCGCTTTTTCTCCCCTGAATTTGAATAACGCGATTAAGAATTATTCTACTCTCTCGGTAGTTGTACGATTCGCATTCTTCGGAGCGTGAAAATGTAAAACTGATTGAGTCGTTGAGATTTGATCGACGAATCAAAGCACGACCGTCAATCGCGAGAGTTTTGGCTTTCTGTCGGTACGAATTCTGGGTAAAATTTACTCGACCGAGTAGTCGAATGGTCACGTAAACCGTAGAGTGTTTACCCACCGGCTGTGTTCGACCGGATGCTAATGTTTTAACCCTTGAATGTGTTCGATACCTAACGATAGTTTTCGGAAATTTTTGAAATCCATGCAGTTGGTATTAGAAATAGAGAATTCTTAAGTTTCACATGTTTGATTATTATTGTGTTTTAAAATCAATTAAAAACAGAACGGATGCAAATTACAAGTATTTAAATTTTTAAAAATTTAAAAATAAGTATAAATTTTTTTGACAAATTATAGATTTATTGATTGCACTCATAAGCTATGGATAATGTTATTTTTCAAATATTCTTCACATAAGATGTTATTCTACTTGATTTATGGATTTTTAATAATGGGTTATAATATATGTAGTTTTGTCCAAAGAGAACCATTTTCCAATGTATACTATTAATTCATATTGTGAGAACCATACAATACATAAAAAAATTTTGTATACTACGTACACGTATAATACATGTGACTTGAAATGTAAGTATTATACTTCATTATCATCTCTTAGCGAATCATAAAGTTTAGAAAAGTTCAAGGAGGTATCCGGAATAGTTCAAACTGGATAGGACATTAAAGTTATTAAACGCAATAAAAAATACAATTATTCAATTTGATTGAATGTCAATAAATTAGTTTTTAATACTTTTTATGATATTTGAAGAATAGATTAATTAAATATTAAACCCATAGCTTTAGTAATACCGAAGCTGAATGTATATTAACTCGAAATACCTTAACTTATTCATAAGTTGGAATATAAGAAAATTTAATTTATTATGATAACACGAATAATTCAAATCCCGAATATTAATATAAATCAATAAATTGTCAAATTTTCAAATTGCCTTAATTATTTGCACTATCGAGTGCTCAACGTTTAATGATTTTATCCGCGCGTTTAAAAAAATTTTTCAACAAACATCGTTTTGCATATTAATGTATCTCCGAAATAAGTTCAAAAACCCAATTTCGAGTAAAAAAAGTCGAAGAGCAAACAAAGAAGACGCGAAGTAAAAAAAAGTTGTACGTTATATTTGCGGTGTTTACCTTATTTATGAGTGTACCGCGAGCGAACCGAGCAGTCATCAACTGTGTAAATAATAATTTCGAAACGTGTAAAGCACCCGGACCTTACCCGCACCACGTGCAAGCGTGTGGATATTCGGGTTTTTTTCAACCAAAAGATGCGTGATCGTAGCGCGGGTAAATAGATTTTTTTACCGAGAAGCAAACCCTGAGTTTACGCCGAAAATTCTCTGTTTGTTTTCGGTTGCATTAATTTTTTTTTTTTTTTTTTTTTTTTTTTTTTTTTTTTTTTAATTTCGAGTTTGTACTAAATTTGAATTGCTGAGTAGTTACCAAGATGGAGGCTACTTTTTGTTCGAAAAGTAGCTTCTCGAATCTTTTATCGGGTGAATTTAATTGAGATTTCGTGAATATTCATTAGAAGTTTTCGTGTCTGCCACTTGTGATTACATTTGACGCTAAGACACTAAATATTCTTCGAAGGTGGCATTAAAGTTTTTTTTTTTTTTTTTTTTTTTTTTCTGATTTGTGAAACATTTTAGGGAAATAAATTAGCGGGGTGACCTGATTTCAAGTGATTTTTCAAAAAGACAAGTGTTTCTGAAAAAATCAACACTGTTTAAAATACCATTTGCAGATTTAATGTAATAAATTTTTAATTTGCGTCAAAAGCCTTTTTTTTACCATAATGGCTAATACATATTTATAGTTTTTAAGATATTTTAGAGAAAAAATTATACTCGAATCAAGAACTAAAATTTTTATTAATTCTGTTGTTTGTTTTCTCCAGAAGTTCATTAATGAAATTAGGCCGAATAAACTCAATTCGGAGAATCAATTTCAAAGTTGCAATTTTAAGAGTCCGCTGGCTTTGAAAATACAAAACAATTAGATGTAATTGAGCTTAAAATAAGCGTAAACCAATTTATTTGGCGCGCTGTGTTGTCCAAAAATAGCGAACCCTTTCTTTCAACAAGGTCAAAATTATTGAAAGTGTTTAGTCATCAGTTGCGTTCATAGAATTTTTTCATTAATTAACTTATTCATCTTGATACTTGAACTGACCCAAAAGCTATGTCCGAAAACTACACATATCAAATATTTATTTTTTTAAAGTTTGAGTATGATTAGTACATTTCTATGTAATTATATGATTTTTTATTCTCGTATGCATATGTTTAACAAAAATGTAGTGGAAATTTTTTTGCAAAAATAATTTAACGAATCACTGAAAATTGTTAAAAGTACAAATAAAATTCAAAAGCTACAAGTTTTCAATTTTTTTTGGAAACGATGTGCTAAAAACCATTAATCAAAACTTATTTAAGTTATCTTCACCTGATCGAGCACCTGCAGCTGATTATAAAAAAAAAGAAAAACCAGTCTCGATAGATCATCACCGCAAGGTAGCGAATAAGAAGATAGCGTTATATACCGAGGCGGCTTAGGCCGATTTATTTAGCGTATTTCGGCGTCGGCGGGCATTAGCATATTTTCGTTGTTTAAAAATGAAATATCTCGAGCGCGTATATATACACTTGGCCGAGCGAGGCTGCGCTGATCTCCAAATAAGTGGCTTCGCTACGCCCTGAATACTAAGTCCGCGATACAAGGGATGCTTCTTTTTTTCTTTCTCTCTCTCTCTCTCTCTCTCTTGAGCCTGCGAGTCGATTTGACTTATCGTTTTCATTGATTTATTATTGTTTTCTTTTTGGGTGACGGAAGGTTTATGAATCTCTTGAGATCGTCAATTTTACTAAAAAATTGTATTATTTATTAACTTATTTTAAAAAATCTGGAGTTATGTGAGCTGTCATTTCTGCAAGACAGAACTATTTTTGAAAAATTGTTATTCTTAACTAAATGTGAAATAAGATTCGTTAATTTTACTCTTATCTATTTATAAATTTTTTTATTTTACAATATTGAAACTATCATATCTAAAGTTAGGTATCAAAGTATTAGTATTATATTAAACAAACCTTGTGAAAAATGAGAGTTGGATTTTCAATTTAATGTACATTAAATGGCTAGTTACTGGAAAAATACTAGATTGAGTCTATAAAATGGTCATTAAATGGATACAGGGAAGTTTTTATTTCTAACTAAAAACAGAAAGTGACATTACTTGCAAAAAAGAAATTTTTATTAATAAATTTTGTCTATTATAATACTACATAATAAGACTTTAAAACATGTTAAAAAAAACTCCAGATATTTTTGATTGGTTATGTAAGGAGGCAGCCCAATAAAAACTCATTTTTTATGCTCGAAAAAAGCCCGACTGTCACGTGATATTGACCGTGCCGGGGTGCAGAAAAAGAAAGAGCAAGGAAGAGGAAGTCCGGGCAAAGGCAAACGTCAATCAAACTCTGACCTCCGAATTTGTCTGCCATGGTCCGGTAAATCCGATAAAGGTCTAAGAAAATATTCGCCCGGAATATCAATTTCTTCGGGGATTCTGAAATTTGAATAAGCCACTTCCATCGAACCAACCCCCTCCACAAACCTAACCTCGAAAAATCAAAACAATTAATCCAATAAAAGCCCTCGATTTAGCAAACGATTTGAAAACTCATCAATACGTCACGCATATTAGCTCCTTTTGGGGGGCCAATCAATACCGCCAGGGGGGCCAATTTAAATTTCAAATACAGGATTTTTCGTCTCTTTGCCCGCCCGCATGCACCGACGTCCGCTCGTGCGAAAGAAACGTCGTCGCCGAAAAACCCGTGGGTGGGTACGAAAGGAGAGAAAAAAAAAATACTTGGGAGCGAGCGAGGAACGGGAGAAAAGGACCAACGACGAAAACTCACGAGAGTCAATCACGCGCGCTGGCTCGATTACCCGCGAGTTCTGCGGGTCGGCTTGTACTTTTCGGGTGAGGATTTGAATTTTTTTTTAAGCTGTCTTTGATCGATAAAGCAAAATTTTGAAATTCACTGATGAATTCAAAGTAAAAATAGTTACAGAATTTGAAAATTGAAACATTTTATTAATTTTTCAATCGGTTTTTAAGTTACAAGCTTTTTATATTCAGAGCTATACATATAGAGATCGATCGACTAATCTAAACTACAGATCGTAAAAAATAAGATGCAGTTTGATCTGATTTTTTGAACGTAACTCACCAATTGAAAACCACTAAATAATAAAATTTAGAGAAAAATGGAACCCTAGTATAAATTAATCAGATTCCAGCTAACCCAGATTTAATCCCCCTGGCGGCAAAACACTGCAGTGTAGCGCAATTAAGCTAAAAGGTGCATAGGTGTCAACCTATTGTGAGGGTGGAGAGGCAGTTAAAGTGGCTCGGCTAATCTCGCTCTTAATCTCGGCTAAATCCCCTCAGCCTCGCTCGTACCTGGAAGACAATTTCACCGACAATGGATTCCATTGTCTCGCTTAATAATAAGACTGTCAATAAAAAACATGAACAAATTTTTTATAATTTTCATTTACAGTGCATTTCATAATTTTCAATAATTGATTTTGAACTACGTACCCTAACCTCTAGAATTATAGTCTTGTTGAATTAAGTTGTATCATCAACTTAACTCTCAAAACTTACTTAATGCAAACCTAAGTTACGTGACTTGTAATACGCCAAATGTTTTCGCGGGAGTTTAAAAGAAACAACTAAAAAAATGCAGATACAGTAGAAAAAATAAAAAATTGTCCCATTCCGAACGTACATTTTCTTCCAAACATCGTGATAAATATCTTCAGGAATCAACCCTGCGCATCATCATAAACCCAGAAAGAATAAGAAGAAGCAGGGCAGGTTATTTATGCCTCGCCGTATCATATTTAATTTTTATTACGACGCGCGGGGCATGCATCTGCAGGGCGCTATAGGGAGTGAATTTATAAGGAGCTATGTAAATATCGGGCTTGATACATGGGGGACACTCGGGTTATAAACACCCCATTTTTATTCGGTCCGCGTACCAGTTCCTCCCCTCCCGGGTACTTTTTTCCTGTTGTTGGGCATCGATTGCGAAGCGAGAAAATTATAAGCACTTGTAAATCTCGGCTCGTTACATCTGCATACTGCAAGTGTCAAGAACTTCCGAAACTCCGTGAGGTTATACACGACGCGTTCGTGTCGATAGTTTATATTTCCCTGGGCTTTTTTTTTTTTTTTGCTTTATGGGGCCGAGAGCGCGCCGAGCGTATTTATTATCCAAGTTTTTGTCGCGGGCGGGCGTGGAGAAAAACGGGCTGTTTCATATTTTTCGGCTCTCGCGAGACTGTATAATTTTATGGTTTCGAAGGGATGAATTTTGGCTTGGATGAGATAGGTGGAGTTTGATCGAATGCTTAGACAACCAAATGTTTATTTTTTATGTACTTCGTGAAACTTAAGTGATTAATTCAATTATAAAAAAGAAAATTAATAACACGTTCATTCAAGTTTTAAATTTTAAAGATTTATAGTGGAATAAGTATTATCTCTTCTTTGTTGGTAATTTTATTTGGAACAATTTTCTATTGCTGGGTTGGCAACTTGATTTTCAAATAGAAAAATGATATGAACGCTCCTTTGGTTGGCAGCCTTTTATTTTGAAATTAGATTTTTAAAAAGTTTATCAAGAAAAATTAAGGAATTTTTGTGAAACTACGGAATAAAGACGTTATAAATCCAAAATTACATTTACACTATATCTATACGTATTAAAACTTCAAAAACTTCAAACGCTCACAGCTCCTTCAATTTTTGTTTAAAATAAAACAAAATAAAACAAAATGTACGTGTCGATTACCCTATCTCAATAATGTATCGTGAAATACAAAAAATCCAGCACGCATACTAATTTGCGGATACACGTATACGTGTATACAAAGAATTCAAACGTAAAATTTGACTGGCTCGTTCCCGATGCAGAGACAACAAACGATATGCCCCCGCGGTTATTATTTGCGTATGAGCACGAATCTAGGATGAAAGGGGGAGGGAGGGAGTTTACGCGAATGTGCCATCTGGCGCGACTCCGAAAATCCAGGCTGCAGGGTGGGGGGGGGGGGGCGGGGGGAGGAAGGAGGAGGCCTTAACAATTACAAACACTGGCGTCGTTTCGCGTGTTAACGCAACCGACCCTCCCGCTAAATACCAACGATACAGATCCTTACGTATCTTGTTTGCGCTGCGGTTCCGTAATCTTTGGATTTTCATTAGCCGACTGCTTCCGTGAATTTTTACTGCTGGTGATTAACAATTAGCTTTATTTTCTTATGTTTTTGAAAATACTTTGGTTGGACTCGGCGCTGCTCTGCTCCTGGATGGCACTAGAATTTTTCAAAGTACTCAGAATTTTAATAAATGTCTATAAAATTTGTTTTACGAGTTAATGGAATCGAAATTTTATTTCTTAGGTAGTTTAGAGGTTAGTTTTTGTATTTTTTCCACTAGAGGTCGCGACTATCTCACTCCCAGATGGCGCTGAATTTTCTAAAAAGGTTAGTTTTATGGTATTTCAAGTCCATAAATACTTCTAGTACCAATTAATAAAAATGAAAATAAGTTTGATTTTATAATACTTCCAGTTGACGCTAAATTTTTCTTAATTTCTTATTCTTTTAACGCGGTTGGTTTTATATATTTAAAGTCCATTACAAATCTTTTTATTCATTCAAAGGTAATACGGATTCGAAAAATTAGCTTACACATTTCAATCCTTTTAATTTAATTGTTTTTCTAAATTCTTCTCGAGGTCACTACTGTCTTAGTTATAGATGGCGCTGGATTTTAAATTCTTTTAATAGGTCAATTTCTGATGTACGTATATAAAAATATGTTGAACGATTTGAAGAAAAATTTCATTATTTGTTTCAGAATAACTAACCAAAATTTTTCAAAATCTAACAACAATGTATCGCCTATTGTAGTTACATTCCAAGTTACAAACACATAAACTAAAATGACTCCTAAAAGAAAAATTGCAGAAAAAAAGTTTGGTTACGTAACACGAGTACCACATCCACCGCAAGCTCGATGCACCTGGTCGGGGCGCGCCCCTTGCACTTCCTTTATTAAATCCCCGTTCCGTATCATGCGAAGTACCACTTAGCGTTTCGATTTCAAAAATTAAGCTAAATTCACGCGTGATTAGTGCGCTAAAAATCAGGTGTCACCGCTTCCACTGTCCAGGGCCGGACGTTTCCGGACTTCCAACCCCCTGACCAAAATTTATATACAAAGTCGGTGGGTATTGCAGAAGTGACCGGCGCGGGCGGCCGAATAAGTAAAACAGCAACTTTGGGGAGACACTACCGCCCGGTTGCGGTTTGCCGCCGTAAATTTAACGCCGTGCGTGTCTTCGAGTTGTCTTAGGGTTTTAATTTATTTTAGGGTGTTACAGCGTCTGGTTTTGGTCACTGAATTTTTCGGTTTTTTTTTCTACAAGTAAATGTTTCTATTGTTAATAACAGCTTTTTACGTGTATGATCGAGCTTACAGACATATTTTAATAGCTACGCAAAATACACATTTTAAAATTATTGTATTTAGTGTTTGAACGTACTTTTAAAAAAAATTCTTTGAGGTAAAATTCAAGTACAAATAAAAACTTTTCTCGTAGTGTTTTCGATCAATTCAACTGTTTATAAGTGGAAAAATTTCTTGTTCCGATTTAATTGCACACACTTAAGTAATTTTTTAAAGGAAACATGTAATTACCTACAAGTCGTAGATTAAATTGCTTCATTATAGACAGATGTTTTTACCGTAAATATATAAATAGAATTTTATTGATCTCACAAACTCGATTGTGAATTCAGCTGCAATTAAGTCTATTCGAAAAGCCAAAGCAATCGGAATGAATTTTCTTATCGACGTTTTTCAAATAAAAAAAAAGCAAGCGTGCTAATTCGGATAATCAAAATAAGGGTAAATAAAATTAGAAAATCGGGCGATTTTTCACCGCCCCGGTCTCCGGCGTAATTAACCGGGAGTAGACGCGTAGCCGTAAAATTAACAATATAAGTCGACGGAAATATACACGGGGAGATTTGTAACAAAACTACTGTAGCCGGGCGTGGTGCTGCAGTGGGTTTATTTACGTACACGCGGGGAGCCCCGGCATTGTTATTATTATTTTCTTCTTCTCGGTGCGTTGCTCGGCTCGTTGACTCGCGAGACGACGGCGACAACGGAATTATGGCGAGCCGACGCTAATTCGGATGATCCCCGGCTCTATTGTGATCTCGACTCCGCAATTTATCGCTCGATGATTGCTGCTTACTTCATCTTGGCAATCTACTGCATTTGGTTATTTTTGTTTTGAAATTTTTATGTTTTTGGGTAAGGAGGGGAGATTTTTTATTGATTCCATAGGTAAAAGAAGAAGTAGTTTAAGTTTGATTTTTAAAAGTATGTTAGATTTTTTGTCAACACGAAATTTATTTGCTAAGTAGTTGTTGTTTATTTTTAAACGAATGTTTTCAATAAGTCGACTATATGTATGGTTATTAAAAAAAACGAACTAGAGATTAGCTATTTTTTGGCTATTCATTTTTTATTAAATTTTACCGAATATATTAATGAGCTAATCTTTGGAATTAAATTCATATTATTTTTGTTAATTATTTTTGTTGTATTTTTTATTTCAGAGAGGGGAAAAAAATTTCTGCTTGACATATTATGAAAAATTTTTGGATTTAACTATTTTTAGACAATAAAAATTTCATTTTTAGTGACGAGTCTTCTTTAAATTTGTTTTATGATTATGTTTAATTGTATTTAACGTAGTTGAAAACAATTTTTATAATTATGTTATTTTCAAAGATTCATAAAAATATTTTCTACTAAAAATTAGATTTTAGTTAATTTGTTTTTGTATATTTTGAATAAATATTTAATTTATTTTCTTATTAATAATTCTAGATCAAAATCATTAAGTGCAAAATTTTGCATATTCGAAAAGCTTCACAAAAAAAAAAAAAAAAAAAAAAAAAAAAAAAAAAAAATACAGTGTCGATAAAACTTTCCAAACAACTCAATCAATTACCCCGCAAGCTCCCGAAATAAAAAAGAAAATCAAAAAGTAATCGCTCCACGTCTTCACGGGACGTGGGAGCATGCAATATAAAATTGCACGAACTATAATACAAGAAAAGTTCGAGTTGCTTCGTCATTAGCCGACTCACTTCTTTTTAATGGGAGCGTGCAAGACTCGTTCTTCAAGTTTCGGGCGGGCGTGCAACCAAGTTTTTGAGAGCTTGTGTGAGCTTTCAATTGAACGAGACTTTCCACCTTTTATTTTTCTCAGTTTGCTTGTTAAGAGCTTAAATTATTTAAATTGAGTCTGCGATTTTCTCGGTTAAATAAATTATTGGAGCGAGCGATTATTTGAACTTAATTAAGACGTTTCGCCCACCTGTGCTTACACCCGAAGCCTGGCCTCCTTGAACTAATCTTGAATAGAAAGTTAGAGCGCGCGCGCCGCCGAGCTTTGAGTCGAGTTTAGTTGGCGATTATTATGTTAAGCGATGCGAACCAATAAGCTTTCGATTCTAGTAGGTTATAATTTTCCCGGGATCCCTTTGATCTCGCCGTCGTCCATCAGAAAGCTTGATTTTTCCAAAAACTCAATTCAGGACAATTATTGTTTTCGTTAATTTTATTATATTAATAATTTTTAAAACTCATGAAAATTTTCTAAATAATTTTAGGATATATTCACATTTGACAAATTTAAGTAAATTTTTGAAAAAAATATGATGAAAAATTTAAAAAGTAATAGATTAAAACATACTACAGAGACAGCTGACCCTAATTTTGAACAATACTTTCAAGTTTTTGATCATTTCTGACTGTAGTAAAGTCATTACGGAGCGACAACCTACGTTTATAGTAAAATTGGTGATCAAATACTCATAGTTTGTTCAAAATTTGAGATAAAAAAATCTCTCGTTAATAAATAAGATTTGACTGCGGATAAGACCACACCAATTAAAGCAAAATGCATTCGCTCCTCGTTTAAGAAAAGACCGGCTGGCATATCAATCAGACCCGAAAAACGCACATCCGATGGCATTAAAACGCGGACAAATCTCGCGTGGCCGAAAACGATCCGGTAAATAATTTTAGGCGAGGCCAGCTCCCCCGTAATTACCCTGGCGCGATATTCGGCCAACAATAAATATGCAGGTGCGATTATGGCGGCTTGTTACCGATGATTCATACCCCCTGCACGAGGTAGGAAGTTCGATGTAGGTACTTGGCTTTATTTTACCCGAAAAATTAAGTGTTTTGGACAGTTTGAATGGTGCGGGAAAACAAGTTTGCGGTGTTTGTGAGATTCTTCGCATTCAAATTTTTATTTTGGTAACAACCCGATGTAAATATCGTACTTTATAGCAAAAAAAGTAAAATACTATTTAACATTATTATTAAGATTACGACGAAATAATTGAAAGTAGATTTAATAAATAGTTATATATAGTGGAACTTAGTTAAAAATGACTAAAATGACAAACAATTTTGCTGTAATGGTTTACAATAAATTATAAAAATTGTTATATAATATCACAGTAGGTTCTTATCATCATTATTGTCTGGTAGTAACCTCAGCATACTATACTATAAGTATTTTTAAAATAGATGATGACTTTGAATGTTTTTTCTAAAAACTTTACTTGGAAACGGTGAAAAGAGCAACTTGAATTATGTAAAATTTGTTCCGCGAAATTTGAATAACACGAGCTCAACAAACAAACTTCATTATCCGGGTTGTTTTCCGAAGCATTTCTTTCAGTTTTGCCACGAATACACTCGGGAGGCTGAATTTTGACCGAGCAAGCGGAGAATAATGAAAGCACAGGGTCTCGCGAGAGCCAGAGTTTTACGGTATTCTACTTAATTACATGACGTTGATGGATTTTTCTTTTTTTAATTTTTACCTGATAAAAACAACAAAAATCTAAAGATGTTCTGGCTCATCTACAAATGTTTTAAGTTCATAAAAGTATATACAACTTGAATGAAACTTCTATAACAAATACTTATTTATATGTATTACTTATATGTATATGACACTTATATAGAAATTACAAGTCCTATGTATGAAACCAATTCTTGATCTCAGTTCATCATCACTATTCATTTTTAAACGAACCAATTAAACTAAAAAGCCTAAAGCAGGAGAGAAACATTGTAAGTATATAAATGAGAAAATTTAAGCTCGCTTATTTACAGTGTTGTTTGTAATCGCGAGGCACGGTATCCCACTTTATCGCGTAATCATACCCGTGGTTCCTCTAATTAGTCGCAGCAGCAGCATCGTGCCTCGGCAAATGTTTGCCTCTTCCCCCATCCCCCCGCGAGCCTGTTTATAAGCTGAATCTCGCGTGAAACAATGCGCGAAAGCTTTGTTACTTGTTTAGCGACGAATATTCGTGGCTTGCTTTCGGGTAAATAATGTAAACCACCCCATAAAACAATGGGCAGGAGACAAACATAAAAAAAAAAAAAAAAAAAAAAAAAAGAAAATGAAAGATGCTTTGTTTGATGTTTACTGTTCTGTAGGACGAGGCGTGGCATTGACTAAAAAGTCTTTTTGGGCGGGTGTAGCTTATTTGTGAAAATGTTTAAGAAGTCGAAAACATTTGTGAGAAATAAATTAGTATTGATATTGATTTTTACAATATGAAATTTTAGGAAGCAGATCAAAAGATAATGAATTAGTTGTATTCAAACCATTCTTTTAATTTTAGATTAGGACACAGATTAAGAAAATTGCTTAAAAATCCAAGCTCTAAAACTTATTTGCAGATACATCTCGAATCTGAGTGAAAATATCAAAGATTTAAAAGTGACCCACTTACCATTTCGCGGAAACTGAAAATTTCTCAAAGATTTTTCACCGTATGAATATTCAAAATCAATCGACAGTAACCGGCTAAATATTGAAAGAGCTGGAGAGAATGCCGAGAACAATCGATATCAAAACCGGGCGCGCGAGGGAGAGTTAAAGCGAAAGGAAAGTTAAAGCTCGAAAGGCCGGCACTACTCGACCGAAAGAAACGCAGGTGCAATGGTGCAGAATGATGGACCCGTGCTGTTTACTTTATCGCTCCTAATCACGATATCTGGACTTCTACTGCACGCCATTAGCGGAGATTTTGTGATTTTGATAAACTATCATTAAAATGTGTACAATTGATAATTTAGCTCATAATTCGTAATCTTAAAAAATTACCTGGATTTAAGAATTCGATGATAATTTTCAGTATTTCTTCGAAAAAACAAACTTTGGAATTTTTGTTAGATACTCACAATGATGATTCGTAGCAAAAACCAGAATTTTTAAAAATTTTGATAATGTACATATTTATTTTTTGCCTTAGTCCGTAATTATTTAATAATACATTGTACAATATTAAAATACTTATAATGTGTTTTTACAAAGACTATGAAAAGTAGTTAATTGTATACAAATAACTATCTTAAGTATAAATAAATATAAAATGATTATTTTTCATGCAGAGTTTTTAATAGTATACATTTTTATATAAAACAATTTAAAATTGAAATAAACACATTTAAATTCTGGAACATTTTATAAATTGTTTTTAACTTTGAAGTCTTGCGTCAATTCTATTGTTATCAATTAGAATTATATCATTATTCAAACATCCACTAAACACTTAAATTTATTTATTTTTTTGAGTGTGCTAGGCCTATCAAAGCAGAAAATTCCCAACAATAGCAATTGAATAATTGTAACAAACTCAAAAACTCCAGGCGTGCGACCAATTTTACGGCCGTCGCGCTTGTTAATAATTTTATTTGTTAAAAAAACTATTCCAACTTCCGTAATCATTCTTCCTGCTACGCATTTAATGAATATATATAGCCCGACGAACGGATTATTTGGCAGTCTGTTCGTAAAGTTTGAATGGTGTAGGACAAGCTCACGTGTCATTTCATTTTTGAAGTGCTCAACTTTAACAACCATGTATACGTTGTTAGGTTTTTTTGTGTTGCTGTTCGGCATGTCAAACGGGAGTTACTTAAAAAAGTCAAATCTTAATTTTTTGAACGAAAATAAGGAAGTAAATAATTATTATCTTCCTGATAATGTACAAGTAAAAAAATATGACATTCAACTTTCCGTTCATCTTGACGAGGATAATGCGAAAAATTTTTCTTTCGACGGTGACGTTAAAATAAAATTTCAATTGAAAAATCAAGTAGAAAGTATAATTTTGCACAGTGAAAATTTAACAATAGCCTCTTTAAAATTGACAAGAAATAATAATGAAATCGAATCTTTATTTACCGAATCTGACTCTGAGACTAATTTTCTAAGAATCTACAACTATGAAAGAAAACTAAAGCGAGGTAGTTACCATCTAACAGTACAATACACTGGTGAATTAACAGAAAACCTGGAAGGATTTTACCGTAATTCTTACAAAAACGCCAAAAACGAGACAAAGTGAGTCAAATAAATTAAAAATATATCTTTATCCAATCGATCAATGGAGTTGGTAATAATTACTTCTTCTAGATGGTATGCTGCAACCAAATTCGAACCTGTTTACGCTCGTCGAGCCTTCCCCTGTTTCGATGAACCGAAGTTCAAAGCAATTTTCGATCTCACAATAAAGCATCACAAAAACTTTTCAGCAATTTCAAGCACCAGCGTTAAGTCCAGATCAGAACCTGATCAAAATGGCAGAGTTGCCACGAGCTTTGAGCTGACACCAAAGATGTCAACCCATAATTTAATATTTGTAGTTTCCGATTTTCCGAGCATAACATTGGGACAGAAAAATCACTCGTTGTACAGAAGTAAAAATTTTGTGCAGAACAGTAGTTTTATTTCTGAATTCGAGAATAAAATAATGGAAAAGCTGGAAGAATTTACCGGAACCACATTGGAACTTAACAAAATGGACGTCGCTTTACTACCAGACTGGATTGATTCGCAGTCTTCTTGGGGATTGGTGACTATGAGGTAATTTTGAATAATCAAATCTATTACATCCAATTTCTTCATTCTTACCATGTTTTTTATTTAATCAACAGTGAACTGCTGTCAAATAATGAAATAAAACCTTCTTTATGGTTTCAATTTTTCACTGCAAATAAAATTGCATGCGGATATGCTCGTCAATGGTTCGGAACTCTGGTGACACCCGACAAATGGAAGTACTTATGGCTGGATCAAGGATTATCTTTCTACACTGGAATAAAAGTTTTGGAAAACGTAAGACATATTACTATTATTACGTATTGAATATGACTATTTATATATTTATTATAAGAAATCTTTCTCGGTAGGTATATGACACTTCTTTAATGCCTGAGATCAAAAATTGGGTACTAGAAGTTATTAAATATGATCAAAAGCAAATACCAAAAAGTATTGAAAAACCTATACAGCAGTATGAATTGTCTCGAGAGTGGAGTATATTTTCAAGCAGAGGTAAAAAAAAAAGATTTTGAAAATTTTTTTAAAGAGAGTGTTTAGTACTTAGTTTTATATTTAGTATAGTTTTTGTGAAATTAATGCACAATTATTTCTGTAAATTACAAAAGTGAATGATTGTTTCTGCCTAATGCGACAGCATTATCTCACAGTTATTGACGCACGATAATTTTTATTTATAGCTTCCCTCGTAATTTACATGATGGAACACATTTTAACAACACCAATTTTCCAAAAAGGATTAAATTTATATTTGAATAAAAAGTAAGCAATTATTATAGACAATGAAGTCATTATAAGTGTTACCTAATTAAATTAAACTTTCAGCAAGTACAGCTCGGTAAGCCCAGATGATTTTTACCAGGCAATGGAAGAAGCAATGAAAACAGAAAATTACCACCTTGACCACGATTTAAAATCTATCATGGACTCTTGGATCGAACACAGTGGATTACCAATTTTGAATGTCATCAGAGACTACGATTCTAAGAGGATCGTTATAACTCAACAAAGACATTTCTCAAATGACGAAACAGAAGATGAAAAAAATGGTTTTAACAAGTGGTACGTCCCTATTAACATTGCAACTTCTGTAAACCCTGATTTTACTGATACGACCCCAGACTTATGGCTGAAGGATCCATCTCGAGATATTTCCATTGAACTCAGCACTGAAGATTGGATAATACTGAATAAACAACGAACCGGTAACTATGAATAAAAAAAGTTTGCGTTGAAACTGAGATTCTAAAATTGGATTTTATTCAGGTTTATATCTGGTCAACTACGACGAGAAAAACTGGAAACTCATAACTGATTACCTAAAAACATCTGATCGGGAAAAGATCCATACTTTAAATCGTGAGCAGTTATTGGCAGATGGCTTGAGGCTTTACAAAAAAGGAACATTAAACTTAAGAACGCTCATCGATTTGACAGAAACTTTAGAATATGAAGTCGATCCAAACGTGTGGTCGGTAGGCTCGAGAATCATCGAAATGCTTCGAGATAAATTAGAAAATACCAAGTATGAGCCACAGTTCACCGTAAGTACCTCTAAAATGTAAGGAACAAATTATTTAATATCAAATCTAAAATTATTTCTTTATTTGGTCAGAAATTCGTTTTGACCATTTTGGAGCCTGCGTTGGAGTTGATTGACTTTGAAGAATCAGAAAGTGAAAATTTCATTTCAAAGTGGAGTAAAGAAAAAATACTTCGACAAGCATGCCAATTTGGTAATCAAATGGTTATCAAGGATAAGCGGAAAAAACTTTTGGCTTGGCTGAAAAATCCTAACAAGTGCGTTACAATAAAGTCATGACTTGATTCCAAATATTTAAAAATTTCTTTTTTTTTCTAGGGTTGATATAAATAATGACTTCCTATCATTTTTCTGTGGTTTAAAGAATGCAAATATTGCAATGTGGGAAAAATTTTACAATAAATATACTGAAGAAACAGATGAAAATGTGAAGAGTTTGTTGTTTTCTGGCTTGTCAACAACTTCTGACAAAATTCGACTCAATCAGCTTTTGGAGGAGCAAATGAAAGGTGAATCAAATTTTTATCCTGCTTATAGTTTCATTGATAATAGCCCGGCAGGTATCGATGTGATTTTGGAATATACAGCAAATAATATTTCGGATTTAACAAAAAATACTTCGTAAGAAAATTTTATTGATTTTTTAGTTTATCGAGGTGTTTAAGATTTATTTTAATTTAGCAATTGATTTAAACAGGAAAGTAATCTTGGAAAATATATTCAAGACTTTAAGCGCTAAAATCACCACTGAAAATCAATTTGAAAAAGTGAGCAAAAAAATTTTTTTTTTCGATTTTCATTTTTATAATTTACTTATATTATTTTCATTGCAGCTTCTAGCATTGAAGAATAAAATGGATATTGACTTGTCCATAACAGTGGCTAAAAAGAACCTTGAGTGGATGAAAGATAACGAACAAGAGCTTCAGAATTGGTTTCAAAAGTATAATTAATATTTTTAAGTGAAAAAATTTCAAGATGATTTTCATCGTCCCATTAAATTTAGATCTTAGAAAAATTAAGAATCTCATTTGAGCTTACGTAATGTTTAAGGTTTAACAAACAGAATTAAATTAAAAATAAAGCTATTACTTCGATTCTAAATTTAAGTATATTTGAAGTATAAAATTAATTGATTGTATGTGTGTGGGAAATGACGTAATAAAGAAAATCAATTTAAAAAATTATCTCTTCCTCATTTGTACACAAAATCATTCTTAATTTTCAAAAACTGAAATTAAAATAAAAAAATTTATTCTTTCTTCAAAAATTTTAAACTATTGGTATATTTCTATGAGAATTTTACGAATAATGCATAATATTTTGATACCTACAATTGACTAAAATTTTTAAACATATATTCCGAAAATTATATTCTATTTTACCAAAATGAAATCTGTCAATGCGTGGCTATAATTTCAATCAACTGATTTGCATCAAAATCGCGTAACCGTCAAAAAAATCCCTAAACACCTCGTAAAGGGTCCACGAAGCGCGATAAGCATCTAAAAAGAAAAAAGGCGCGGGGAAAATTATTCAGCGATAAACATAACTCGCGATATCATCGTCGCATTCCCGGATTTATCGATGCTCGTAAAAAGTCTCGAGCTTCTTCTTCTTCTTATTCTTCTGCTCATCTCGGCTCCGGAAAGGAAAAGAGCCACCGGGGAGTTGAGAAACAACCCTTCCGGGCGTTATAAGACGCAGGCTGGGGGGGAGCCGGCCAAAACTCTTAATTGCAAATTGGCGAAATAATTGAAGCGACACTCGTAAAAATAGTTTGTAAAAGTCGTAATTCCCGTCGTAAAAAAACCGAAGGAGAGGGGGGGAAAAAAGAAAAATACGCGGTAAACATTATTCATCAAGCCGAGATTTACAATTCAAACGAATTCCCGCGACTTTTTCCATTAATTACGCTGATTCTCTACTTTTTTACTTGAGGGAGGTTTTGACTTCTTCTTATTTTATGACTGTGAATCAGCAATGGCAAGAGTCCGGTGGTCAAAATAATTCTTTAATTTTTTTACTCGAGATCAAAATATTGGGATTATTTTGAGAATGTGAATATACTAGGGAGGTTTACTCGCTCCGGTCGTCAACCCCCGACTTACGTATTTGATTGAAATTTTGTTTTACAAATTGGTAATTAAATTTTTATTTTGTTTTGAAAGTTAATAAAATTAAATTTTTTTTTTATTATATGGCGATAATTCGATCTATGAAGTTATGAATCATGTTTCAAATCAAGTCTGGTTTTATTCTTCGACAAAATAACATATTGATGCATTTAAAAAGATCAATAAGTGAATTTTCAGTCTAGCCATAAAGAATTTGATAGGGTGATCAAAACTTGAAAAAAAAAAGATTTTTTTAGGCTATGAGGACTCCAAGTTTCTCTAAAAGTCAAAATTTTCAAAATATTTTAAAAAAATAAATTTAAAATGCATTAAGAAGTATACACATTCTCAAATTTTCACTCACATAGGTTTATTATATCCATAGAAAATTCACTTGGGGGTTCTCCTAAAAGCTGTCAAAACTAAATCCAGCTCAAAATAAAAAATCCGTAGCTACTAATTTTGGTTTAATCATAATTTGAAGTATAAAATATTATTTAGTACCTCACTTAACTTCATAAATATTAGACAACGATCGAATGAAGCCTCGCAAGCCGGCTGCATAAAACATGCATCCGATTGGAAGTAGCGGAAGAAGGAGGGAGGCTTCTGGTTAAATAATATCCGAGGCCAGGCAGTCGTAATTATCTCGCTCCCAGATTTTCGGTCTGTGCAGCCTCCGGCGCGCCGTATCATTTCTCTGTACAAGACGCGAGGAAGAAAAGCCGCGCGGGGGAGCGAGTTTTGACGGAAGGCAAAAACGCCGGACCGATGTAACGCTCCTGCCACTGATGTGGGGAGGGAGAAGATTGAAGGGGTGTCTTCCGCGTCTGCTTGTAATTTGCTTTACTGTTTTTTTTTTTTTTTTTTCTCGGGGGGCTTGCTGCTATGCTTCTGTTTTTATTTCAAAATATGTATTTTCATTTTAAGGTGGAAACATCATGTTAAAGTGTATTTTTACTTACATATAATATATCTGAGTACATTTGGTTATTTATTTATTTAAAGCGTTTATGGGCTGTATTCTCGTTTTTACTTCTCTATCAGTAACATCTTCCTCTTGTAATCCAAAAATTCGTACCTATATTATTGATATCACTATCTATATTAATATACTAATATATTACTAATGCGCATGCAAAAAACTTTTTTTTTTTTTTGCAAAAATGCACACAATTTTTGAAAAGTTATGCACTAAACTTTTTACGATACAAAGCAAGTAAGTTAATGTTTTTATTTATGTAAAGATCTTATAAAAATAAAAATTTATAGTATTTAAAATTATTTTGCAATAATATACAATTCAACGAATTTTTTGAAAGTTTTTAAATGTTGAATGAAAACTTTCATAAAATTACTTTTTTTTTTAATATTAAAAAAAAATATAAATCTTAATCATCAAAGACGCACAATTCACTGTCAGATTTAATAATTTACTCACAAGGTCTGAAAACGCATCACGTTTTCCTGATAGTCGCCGCTGCCCAGCTCCAAGCCCTTAATGAACCCTTCTTCAGAACTTTATAATGGTCTCAACTACTTTTTATAAATCAAAACCAAGGGAGTTTTTCTCACCCCGATTGCCCAAGTTTTCGCATTTGCGGGTTTTTCCTCCGGAATTAATGGAATCATTGTTGTTATTGTTATCGTCGGGCTGTTTGGGTTACGATTTTGGTGCTTCTTAATCGCGGCTTTATAGAGCCGAGGCGAGGTGCCGGGAGAAGGAAGGGAGGCTTGTAAAATTATTTTTACGGTTATGTGATTTATATTGACCCTAGAGTGGGCTTTAAGGTTCGTAAAAAAATTCATTATTTTCTTTTTATCGGGATTTTGATGATCTGGCTAAAGAATGCTGAGTAATAATAACTTTATCTTAGCTAATTAGTGAGCAAAAAGAGCGCTTATAAATAAAAAAAATTCAAATTATTGTTTTGTAAGCCACGTACGTTTTTATCGTACAGTTGTTCAACTTTACATCAACATAATTAAACTGGTCAAAAAAAAAAAAAGGCGGAGTAAAGCCTATTTACGATATGTCAAAGTCCTGTCAAAAAAAAAATTTCAAAACGAAACATCGTGTCATCTTTGACCGTCAATTGATTTTTGTCTGTATATATATACGCTCCCAGTTTCGACGAGAGATGAAACAATTAAAAAGTCTGAGCGAATAAACGCTCGCCCTCTCACCTCCTCGAGAATCTCATTGTCGGTATCGCATCAAAATAAAGACGGTAAGAAATAATCAACCCCTTCTTCTTATTTCTTCTCATTCGCGGGGTAAATCGTCGATGCCCGCGGGCCGGCGGGACCGGTCGCCACTTAGAAAAAAACGCAATTTCCTTGTAACAATATAGCATAATAAATGCCGAGAGGGCTTTTGTAATGTACTTAGAGCCAACTTCTGTTTATACACCCAAGTTTTACTCCTCGCCACTTTTAAAGCTTTTTTTTTTTTTTTTTTTTTCTTCGACGTTCTTTATTACAATGAGGTATCCTTACTTTCTTTCCCTTTTTTTTTCTTTCTTGCTTTGAAGGATATTATACCCGGCGCCTGATGTCTCGCTGAGAGACTCATTTTGATGAGTATTTGAGATTATCCGTGATCGATTGTTCAATACTTCTGTACTTTTAACTGTTTTTTTTTTTATGACAAAGTTTAATCAGATTTCAGGCACTCATGCATAAGGAATATTTTTTAAAAATTGTTCACTCTTAAGTCTTAGGGGTGCAGTTTTTAGGTTAGGTTATCTATAACTTAATACTCGACTTAATATTCTAATCTAAAGGCTGATGTATGCGATGCATAAAAAATTGTTTTTTTTTTTCAATTTCAATTTTTTTGTATTATTTTTTAATACTCACAGATGCTTTGAATAATTTTAAAATATTTACTTCTACAGTTTTTAAGCTTACGATTGAGTTTCCAATTTTAGAACTACAGCAGAAATTTCTTACAGCTAAAGCTCCTTGTTGGTGGATTTTAGTTTCAATTCTTCAAGAATTTTTGTATTCATAATGACTTGTTTTATATTTTACTTATTAACATATTTTTTTTTAATTTTCATACAAATTTGTAAAATGTTTGTTAAAATTTTTAATTAATGTAAACGTCGGACGATTTAACAGCCTAAGTATGCGCACATATTTGTAAAGAAAGGTTTTTATACAATTTATTCTAAAAAAATTCTAAAGATTGACTAAAAAAATAATTGCGATTTTTCTTGGATTATTCATAAAAAATTTCTCGTAAGTATATATAGTAACTTTTAATTGATAAATCAAAACAACCAAGGTTTTACTAAAGTAAAAAGTAAACTATTATAGAATCAACGATTAAAGAGCGAAAAAAAGGCAACTTTTTCGGGTAAAACGTTAAAGTCGACCGATAAAGTGTTAAGACACTAAAGCCCCTGCATCTGGTGTGAAGAAACAAGACGAAGAAGTTTTTTTTCCTCCCGTGCCCCGCCGTTCGTAAATTGCCCCATTGCCGACACCTGCTTCAAAAGCCCTTACAGCGGCCGTTTCGCAGTACAAACAGAGCGCGTAGTTTTAAATTATCGCGTTTCGAACCCTGCAGGAAATTTTCCCCGGCTTAAATTTTTCATAAACTTGCGCAATCTTTTCTAAAACAGTCTAGTTTCGGGTCATTAGTGCATGAATTTTGAATATATCCATCGGGACAAATAAAACACGAAAATTTTCTTGCATGAAACATTGATCGTGTTTATTTATGCAGCGGGGGTAAGAAAAGTGTCATCGCTTCGACGCTGAATTATTTATCCGAGGCTTGATCCGACGAAAATTTAAACGGGGCGTTTAGCCGCCTGAATTATTATTATCACAGCTCTGGAATATTTCATGTCTCGGGTATAGACCGTAATAAATCCATTGTATCGACGGGGAGAGAATCGGTATCTCCTTTTCAATTTTACGTCTCTTTCAGTCTCTACCGGTAATTAGATTTATTTTTTCTTTGTGGCGGGAAAATATAAGTGCTTTTGAATTTTTCATCCCGAAATTACAATGTTCATTAGAGAGAGAAAAAAAAAATGAATGATTGTGCACACACCGATAATTCAGACCAAAACAAACAATAACAATACAGGGAGGGGTCAAAGAGTCGCAAATTCGTCCCGTGGGCCAATAGTACATAAAAGTAAATTACGAGGGCTATTAGCGGGACTGGCCAAACAGCAGTTTATCCAGGGACAATTTTTTTAAACGCTAGGGCTGGGTGAAAACAGAAGTCTTTATAGTTTGTGTTTTCAAGGAGCGACGGGTTTAACGTCTGCGAGTTTTTCTGTTTGTTTGTACGAACTTCGAGACTTGGTCAAATATTTTTGATGATTTCGTTCACTTTGTGTTGGAATGATGAATTTTTATATTTATTCAGGGGTAAAATAAAAAACTGGGACTCGAGATCAGACTTTAGAGCAGTTTACCGATTTATTAAAGATTCTTATCTTACCGACGAAAATGTAATCATCTGATGATTTATGAGATAGAATAAATAGTATATTTAAAAATAACTTTATAAATTGTTTTAGGAATTATTTAGACATCTTGTAATTCTTAAAAAAAAGTTATGTACAAGATAGCATTAAGTTTTTTTACTTTGAAACTATGATGTTACAAGAAACAAGAATAACAACCTAGGTCAATTTAAAAAATTTTAGTTTAATAATAATGTTATTTAAACAATCATTCTGGTGCTCAGTTTTATGTGTATGATTTTTAGTGTAAAAAAATTAATAAAAAATTGAAAAAAAAAAAAAAATTCTAGTCTTATCAAATCAATCAAAATAAAAAAATTTTAAGTTTTTTTTTTTTATTCAGAAAAAGTAAGTTTTTTTTGTTTGGTTATAGAAAATTTTGATCTCGTAAATTGAGAAAGAGAAAAATTTGAATCCGTACTTCGTTAACACCTAAATTTATTAAATCGGTACATCTAAATCAATCATCAAGACACTGAGAAACAATAATTTAAACAACAACAGCAACAAAAAAAAAAAGTTACTCTCGCATAATCCTCTTTGAAATTCTCCTCCGCCGTCGTCTACCCCATAACTCAGCCCATTCGCATCCCCCACCCGCACCTTATTTTTCGCATTCATGCGTACTACATCATCGAGAGTCTTCGGGCATAAAAACAGTCAAAAGCGGGAGCAGAAATAAAAAAAAAGGGGGGGGTACGATATAAGGACAAACATCGGCTCTGTACACAACCTAATTTAGCCGTAAAACGTTAAAGGGAGGAAAAAGAAATGCACTTCGGTTTTAATTTACGAGCGTAGGTACACACGTATCGTAATGGCCGGGAGCGAAAAAACAAACCGAGGGCCGGAGGGAAATGAGAATTTATAGATATTGGAGTTCGATTCTTCCTAATTGGTGAGCGCGGAGGGACCGAAGGGAGCCTTTGACGGAAGTTCACTTTGAGTGATTTTTTATTATCTCTGCTTCTTTTTTTTTTCGTTAATGATTTTGACGACGAAGTTCAAAATTGATTGAGTTGAAATAATATTTTTGACTGTCTTTATTAAATAAATAATAGATATTTCTATTCGGGGATTTAATAAGAAAGGATTTTTTCTTAGATGTGGCTTCTGAATGGGAAATATTGAAATCCTTTGTTTGTAATTAGACTGTAAGACTATTACATAATATTTATCTCAAATAAGTAAAAAAGTAGACTTGATTGAGCTTAAAAAAATTTTGTCGTTTTTAATAAATGTCGAAAAAGAAATTCAATTTATGATTGGACATCGCAAGCGTCAGTGCGGCGAGGTAAAGAAGCTAGTATAGTATATTAGTTATTCATAAAAGACATATTTATTATTCTTGTGAACATAAAAAATATGCTAAGCTCGTAAGGGGTCCGACGAATAATCAGACCTTAAAAAAATTGATTTATATTTAAAGATTTTACAGATAACTTTTTAAGTAAGTCTTCAAAATGGCCCCCCAAACTTAAATAATCTTAGAGCTCGTTATAGCCATACTGGTCTATTAATAAAGTTTATATATCCTGCACCTGATGTCACCTGCAGCAGATAAGATTTACCAACAGCCACCTGGTGATTGTTAAATGCACTATACTTTCACCTGCAGTCTCAAGGTCCTCGGTCTTGAAAAACCGCAAGATCAGGTAACACCGAGTCGACGACTCCTGCGGCTTCGGCTCCCTCATGCGGAACAACATTTTAAAGAGGCGATTGCCTCGAGCGGTACTAGTGCCGCTGGGACGATTTTTTATTTTATGTGGAAAAATTTATGTTTGTATTTGTTATTTATTTTTATTTATAATTATAAGGCTTTTGTATGAATAAAATCGAACTTTATTTAGGTAAGTTCGTTCGATCTACAATTATAAGTACTTCATGGAGAGTACAATGTTAAAGATGTTAATCAATTTTCAATTTGCGATACAAAGTTTTATTTCAAAATATTTTTTTGAATCAATTTATAATTTATTTATTATATGATCACTGTTTTGACAAAATTTTGATCATTTTTAATAGTAAGTAGATTGTAAACTTTAGCATATTTTTAATTTAAATAACCATTCTACTGAATTTCGAATCGTATCATATAATCCAAACCTTTACTAGATGCTGCAGAAGTAAAACAAATTCATTAAATAAATAAAATATTCTGAGCTAAGGAATGAATAAAAAAAAATATTTTACAAAAAAATTATATTCTCAAAATAACTATCATTGACAGTAAATCATCCTATCAATTTATCAATCTTAATCATTAATAAAAAAATTTACTCGTTATATAGTTTTTTCTCATCGCTGCAACCATTCCGCTATGTTTAAACAATCCAAGGTCCAAAAGTTTCCCTACCCCTCCCGCAAGTATTTTTCTTGCTCCTGTTTACTTCCGCTGTTTTCCCGGCCCTTTGTCCCCGAAAAGCCGCACGAGTTTTTAGCGATGCAGCGGCGGCTCTTGAAGTCAGCGGAGATTTTTTTTTGGCTCGCCGGGGCCATCGTTGCATGCATAATAGCGTTAGGATTCATTAGCAATCAGAGGGGAGGATCTGGAGGGTCGATTGTTTACTCTCTTTGTGTCCGTCTGGACGTATGTGTGTGTGCGCGTGCGTTCTTGCTCTGTCGCAATTTTAGTCTGACCCTTTTTTTTTTTTTTTTTCTATTTTTGGGAAGCGACCGAACAAGAAGACGATTTTTGACGAGTTCGTTAGGATGATGTCTTTTTTTATTAATTTTTTTTTTTGTTGGATTTTTTCGGGGTTTGTTTTCCTCGGTGATTATGATGTAAACACACCGGGGCCGGCTTTTGTTGTTGGCGCGAGAGTTCGCGTACGAACCTTGATTGAGGCTTTTTTTTCGGATGAAAAGTCTTCCCCCCCTTTTTTTTTTTTTTGTAACTGGTTCATATTTAATAAAGAATTTTTTACATCGGGCTGGTTGGTAAAAATGTAATTTTTCACGTTTTTTACTTGAAAGGGCTAACAATTAATTGTGGTTTTAAAATTATTCAAAGTTGTGGTTTTAATTATTGTTGTTTAAGCAGAAATTAAGATTTTACTATTTTAAGAAAGGAACATTTTTTATACCAAGGATCTATGGAATATGGTACTGTATTCTCATGTATTTTTAATGTTTATTGAATTTATAAATTTTGCTTATACTAATTTTTTTAAGCTGGTAAAAAGTTCTTTCGATAAAATAATCACGATAACTGCATTATTCAAAAATAAGATTTTGATAAACAATTTTAAATTATTTACAATCAAAGTAAAATTTTTGATGAATAAGTACATCTTAATTCTGGCATGAAATTTCAAATATTTATAGAATTAAAGTTTGAGTCTTCGGTTCTATAACCTCGTGGAATATCTGGTTGCCTTGTTATTAAGGCATGCAAAAATTGTATTATCAATTAAAAATTGACTTTATCTTGCTTCCTTAGGAATAATGGCCCCCCTGAGAAGTATTAAATGTTTGTGCATTGGAATGTCTTACGTATCTCGTACCCCAACTTTTTATAAGTAGAAAATGTTTACCGATAGCCACCTGGCGGACTTATCAGGTACTGAATTATCCTGCACCTAATTTTATATACTGACATCCTTTGAACGTGGAATTTTCGATTTGCGAAGATTCAAAACTTATTCTCACTCCGATGAACAACTTGCGTAAACTGTAAAGAGCTTTCCTCAATTTTTAATTAACACTTTCTGTACACCAACCTGTTTTAGGATAAATTATTTATCAAAAGTAAAAGTATGTGTACTCGTACCAGTAGAAAATTTAAAATTTTATTTCATTATTTTTAATTTTAAACGAATAATTCTTTTAAAAAACTTGCTTGATAAGAAATAATAATGCTGATAATATTATTGTATAAACTATTATTAAATAATTATAAAATATAATTTACATGATTTGGTTATATTATACTCATAATATGACGGCAAAAAACAATTTCATCTGTTCAACGAAATATCATTTTTTATCAATCTTTCAAATTTGTTACGTCTGAATAAAAATATTTTACTCATGAAGTGTATCTAAAACAGAAAAAAAGTCCTATTAAATCAAATCTTGATACACCAAAATTCACAAACATTGAAAAAATCCCGACTTCGAAGTTTGAACCCCATCCGAGAGTTTACGAATTTACACCTACTCCCGAAAAAAGAAGAAAAATTTCCGCATTCACTGGTAAACAATACCCAGGCTCCTTCAGACGCGAACCATCCCCCAATAATCACCATCCTTCGTCAAAAAAAAAAAAAAAAAAAAAAATTGTCACAAAAGAGCAGTCGTATCGTTTACACCCCGAAAGAAAGAAAAAACAGCTCGGCACTGTCGATAATTCGATCGAAAAAGAAGAAACAAAAATGAAAAATAAAAAGAGAACCGAGAGAAGAAAACAATCGTCGGCGGCGACGTCAAAAAGCCGATGATGCGTTTTATCAAAAGTGTTGCTGCTGCACCCGGAGGAAAAAAAAAAGGTGCCGGAAGAAGAAGCGCGTTGTTGTTTCGCGGGGACGACGCACAATGCGGTGCATACAAACTCGGGGTGGGAGGGAGGCGATCGATATTTATGTGTGCCTACTGATGAGCAAAAGCATCACAACTTATTTATACGACTTTAACCTTTTTTTTTTTTTTTTTTTTTTGAGGGGAGCTTGTCGATACGTTGTGGGGAAAAAAGGGCGAGGAGAAAGTTCAGGGGAATCGCGGTTGTTATTGTTTACTTCGGAGTGGGAAAATTTTGCGCAAGATGTATTGTTGCCGAGAACAATTTTCAATTGAATTTTGAATTTAAAGAATTTACAAGAATAAAATACAATTTTTTTTTTTAAGTGCAATTTTCCAGTTTTATAGATCATGGATAGGCATTGTTCGACTTTGTACTCCAAAAATTGTACCTCGGAGTAGTTTAGATTAAGTTTTTTAAGAATCTTTAAGAATATAAAACTGTTCGAGGTAAAATGATTTGAAGTATAGATAACAGAAATTATAATTTTAGTATAATGTTTATTCTATTATCCAATATTGTCACATATGGATCGAAAAAATATTTAGTTTTAAAAAATAATTCTTAAAAGTTTGTCACTCTACGCTTAATTTATGAGTTTATCATGGTATAAATTGAAATTTTTTTCTACAAATTAATATGAATTATATTATAAAATTATTTAATTTTACTATATTTTATAATTTTAAAAACTTCTTTTTAAATATTAAAAAAAAATTTTTTTTAATCAATTTCATCAAATACCCGGTGTACTAAGTGTATGCTTAGATCAATTTATATTTCTTCAAATTAATAATTCAAAGAAGAATGTTTTTATTTTATTGTAAAATCGCTTTAATTCCACTTATTTATGTAAAAACACATTAGATAAATAGACCATAGTTGCAAACATAATAATAAAAAAAATAATATTATTTATTTTCTTTATGATATATCGAAATTTATAATCTTTACAATATCATCAAAAATTATTATTTTATTTAGTAGTTTTCTGGAAATCCACTACTTTAATTAACTGCACTTAGTCAAAAACATAAAAAATTCTAATAAATTTTCATCCCCGACTAACCCACCCCGCAAACAACTCTCGCTCATCAAAACAAAGATGAAATTTCAAACAACACCACCACCCTTCAACAAAATTAAAAAAAGGGTAGAGGAGGGGAAGGGGGAAAGAACTTACCCTCTTGTTTGACCCCCGAAAATATCGGATCGATACCCTGGTGCACCCCCGCAAAAAAGCAAAACAACCCCTCGCTGTTCCCGCGTTGTTTACCCTCGCGCGCATGCTAAAACAAGCGAAAGATGCGCGGAATAATAGAAACCCCCTCCCCCCTTCCCCAAAGTATATGAACGAGCTGAAAATCCCTTTAAAAACTGATATCCGATTTCGGAAAGACCGGACAAAAGAACGACCCGCAGTTTTACTTTTTCTTATTCGGACTGCATGCCCTTTCATTCCGATTTTTGCAAGGGTATTTCCCTGATACTTCCACGCTGGGGCTGCGATAAGTAATCGGATCGGATTTTTATTTATTGATAGAGGTTGTTGTAACAACGGTTGTTATTGTCATTTAATTTGTTTGATTTTTGAAATTTATATTATGAAAAATTCTAGAATAGACTTGCGTTCAATTTTTAGTCTTGTGTTTTATCTGTTGGAGCATATTTTTAAAAAGTGATTTTGATTTTGTTTCGAGACTATATATTATGCTAGAATTTTTTACAGCTTTCGTAGCTCAAAGGTCTACATAAAAAATTTAAAAAAAATTTTTTTAATTTTATAGTATGCTGCGATCAATTTTTCATAAAATATTTTTTTCATTTTTTTAAATAAATCATGTCTGTGGAAACACATTATTCACATTTCATACTTTACTTGAACATCAAGATATGTTGCAAATTTGAATTATAAAATTGTTTAAATTGAATGGAACGCTAAACTTGACTTCCCAGATAAATAGTAAAACCTTATTTTTTGTTTATCGAGTTTACTTTTCGAAAGAAACATACAGTCAGATTATTTCGGATGGTAAACAAGATATAAAACTCTCTCGGAATGATTTATAAACTTTAGCTGTTGTTCTTTGAAAAATTTATTCGCAAGACAAAATCTCCAGCGTTGCCAAAAATAAAATAGAGCGAGTGAATGTTTTAAAGTTGGCTCGAGAATGTTTTTTCGAAATCAAATAAAGTTTAATACAGCGTGAAAAATGTTTACCGTGAGGAGTTTTGATTCAGTAACAACCAATAAATCGAATAATCGATCGGCTTTTAGTAGTCCGCAGAATGGCGTATTTATACAAACATTGGACAATAAAGGACTGATTATCGAATAGATATTTACTTTTTTTGACAAGCTACGTGTTCATCGTGGACGCTTATTGTTTTGTCAATTTTGTTTCGTTACCGAGCGCAAATTTACTCGCAAATTATACCTTTCATGGGACGTGGTTTTTCTAGAATCAATATGTTATTATTTAGATAAATGTGACTCGGCTCCTTTTTTTTCCGGTTATAGTTTATTACAGAATGAATAAATAAAACCACGATGTTTGCGAATAATTACTTGGTAAAGTAGAAAAAATAGAAATAAAAAACATTGAAAGTTTTTGTTTATTGTCACTAACACTATCAACAAGATAAATTATAATTATTTGGCATTCATAAAGATAAAATAAATAATCAAAAAATTCATAAAATTGTTAAAACTGAAAAAAAAAAATCTTTAAAAAATTAAATATCAAATAGTATAAGTATATTGCCAACGTCAAGTAAGATGAAAAAAAAATTTGTAGTCACAAGTATTATTAAATAAAATTTTGTTGCTTGTTCAAAAAAAATTTGAAAATTAATAAAAAACGATCCAATTGAAAAGGAAATTTTTGTACAAAAGAATAATTTCAAATATTCATTGAATACAAATTTTTTTTTTCATTACATTAGAGTATTATTCTTCAGGCTAGAGCGGGGCTCGAACCTGTATCTTCCAGTCTATAACTCGTGAGATCTACTCATTGAGCTATTGGACTTCTGATAACAAGAAAAAAATTTCAACTATGAAGTCAATCTTTTGAATAGTTAAACAGTTTTAAATAACCCAATGTGAAAAATCAATTGTTAAACAATTATAAATCGTTTCGATAACTAGGCAACCATCACAGTTCTTTAGACACAAAATCCTACCAAAAAAAACGGAGCAAACATTAGAAAGCAAGCTCGAATGATCCTCGTCAACTCATTTGTCACCGAAAAAAAGAGTCTCAGTACATGAAGGACGGCGTTGGACCCCGAGCGATTCTTCTTCCCCTTTTACCCGACTCTCGGAGATTTTCGGTGACAGTATTTCAATATACCCTCGAGATTCGTTCTCTCTTTGCTCCTACTTATTTTTACTCGCTCCTTTTTTTTCGCTGAAAGATACTTCACGACCAAAAGAAGATTATTACGCGTGTGCGGAAAACGGCAGTCTTTTTTTTTTGAGGATTTTTACACTTGCCACTGCGATATCTCTGCTGTAAATTCAAGTGAAGTCTCAACTTTGATCATCAATGCTTTACTTTCAAACTGAAAATAGAATTATTCGATTTTATCACAAAGGATTATTACATTTGGTAAAATCATCGAGTGGCCTCACGAAATCGTACGCAGTCATCAAGATCACGACCAGCCATCGTTACTGATGCACCTGGACGCATCATATAGATTGCATAAGCGCAGGTAGAGCCATGACCAATCAATAATAATACTCCTACTGACTGCAGGGAATGCGTGCACACGAATCATCAAAGATTCAACCAACAATTTTGCCTCCCTCCCGCGTATCTCTTCTGTGACACTTTATCGCTGCTATTTTCTCGTAGAATACGGATATTTGTTCGAGGAAGTATTTTGCATGACAGTTGATCGCGCTTTTATTTTTATTATTTCATATCGAGTATCAATGCGTGTATCTGACGTGTAAGAATTCTAGTACAGAGGTTAGGATTCCCAGAATTACGAGTTGAAGTGCTTGGAGACTTTGAGAAATAATTTTCTCTAAAATTTTTTTCAATTTGTAGCCAATAGAAAATCGTTTGGTAAAACATATATAGTGTGAGCGAAGATTTTGAGGTTAGATTTTCATTTTATAAAAATAAAAAAAATTAGGAAAACATGTTTATTATTTTACAAGACGTCTCGTCATCTTCTTTTGCAATACTGGGAAGACCGTAACGCGTAACAAATTATGTAAAGCTGTGAAGTTAGGTAACCAGGGATACCACCTGAAAAACCAAAAAGTGTTCTAACCTCAAAAAAAAAAGAAAATTTTCATTTTTACTATTTTCTGCAACAACCAACCCCAAAACTTCAATTATTAAATCATAATTCCAATGACTAGATCATGCGCATCCAGCTACAAGGAATACTTTTGATTTTTTACACCAGTTAGAACAAAAACTCACGCCTAATTAAAAACGGGGGGTTGAGAGACACGACACGCGTATAACGCGAAGTCACAAAGGACGCGGCTAGGCTGCAGGGAGGGAGTGAGAACCTTAGGTGGTATTTTACGACACGTATGACAAATCCCCGGCGAGGGCAACTCCTTCCTTGACACGGGGACCCCGAGGGGCCACATATTATTATTTCCACTCGCCTTGCGATATCCTGTCTGGGTGGTTGGTTGGTGCACCCGAAAATCTCTTTTTCCTTCAGGATCCGTCCCTCTTTCATCCCCTCTGTGTCCTTTTTTTTTTTTTTTAACGTATGTGGTGCAGGGCGATTAAAACCAGAAGCCCACCTCTTTTTTCGGGTGTGCGCAATCATAATGCGTGCGAGAGTAAGGAGACAGGGTCAAAGAAAGGAACCTCTTTTTTCACCGGGTGAGTGATTAAAAATTCATTTCTCCGGCCGACCCCCGTAAGGTACGAAATCAGTCACAGCTAGTCAAGATGCGATTTTAACCTTAGCTTTGACTAACTTCACGCAGGTACTGATACAGAAGTGCGTAAAGAGCAAACGCTTTGCGCATAATAATTTTTAATTCATACTTATAGAGGTCAAGAAAGTACAAATAATTTGCAATATGTTTCTTAAACGATTTTAGATACACGGAAAAAATAAAATCCTTGCAGCGTAGCTGAATTCAGCGATATGGCGATGCGAACAGTTAACGACGCTCCAACGCAGACTTTTCATCGTGGCGAGGCAAAGTCTGCGTTGGAGCGACGAAAAGTTAGCTATAGCGTGCCTTCCTTACCAACAGCTGTAGCAGAGCTCGACTCACGCTTGACGCTTGTTTACTTGTGTACTTACTCTCTGCTATCGCGGGTTCACGGCAGCACAACTATAAAAAATGTGTTTATTGATAGTTGTAATTAATTTAAGTATTTTCTATATCAGTGCATAATTGTTTAAGTTAACAATCATATTCCGCCGCTGTCGGTAAGGAAGGCACGCTATAGCTAACTTTGCGTCGCTTCAACGCAGACTTTGCCTCGCCACGATGAAAAGTCTGCGTTGGAGCGTCGATAACTGTTCGCATCGTCATATCGCTGAATTCAGCTACGCTGCAAGGATTTTATTTTTTCCGTGTAATAGGTCTTAAAAATTTAGCTTCATTGGTTTTTTTAGGCACGACCGGCCCCGAAGGGGTCGGGAGCGCCTTATAAGTTCGGGAGAGCAAAAAGTGTTACCTTCTTAAAATCGAACCTAGATTACGAAAAAATGGTTTTTAATGTGTTTTGAGGCCGTTTTGGGTGTTATTTCGCATGTCCCACTTTCGGTATTTTACGCATTTACGAAAAAGTACAAAATTGTACAAAGGTTTTCTAAAAATTGGTCGAACCGATTTTCACCGGATGAACGGCAAAAGGTTCGTTTTCGCGTCCCATAATGATGGTCCCAATTCCAGCATGATCGGATCACACTGGGACAAATAACGCATACAAAAACGATTTACAATGTTCATTTAACGCTAATTTTAACGCAACTACAAAATTGTACAAAGGTTTTCTCGAAATTGGTCGAACCGATTTTCACCGGGCAGAAGGAAAAAGGTTCGTTTTCGCGTCCCATATTGATGGTCCCAATTCCAGCATGATCGGATCACACTGGAACGAAAAACGCATACAAAAACGATTTACAATGTTCATTTAACGCTAATTTTAACGCAACCACAAAATTGTACAAAGGTTTTCTAAAAATTGGTCGAACCGATTTTCACCGGGTGAACGGCAAAAGGTTCGTTTTCGCGTCATATAATGATGGTCCCAATTCCAGCATGATCGGATCACACTGGAACGAAAAACGCATACAAAAACGATTTACAATGTTCATTTAACGCTAATTTTAACGCAACTACAAAATTGTACAAAGGTTTTCTCGAAATTGGTCGAACCGATTTTTACCGGGTAAACGGGAAAAGGTTCGTTTTCGCGTCCCATAACTCTGGTCCCAATTCCAGCATGATCGGATCACACTGGAGCGAAAAACGCATACAAAAACGATTTACAATGTTCATTTTAACGCAACCTCAAAGTTGTACAAAGGTTTTCTCGAAATTGGTCGAACCGATTTTCACCGGGTAAACGGGAAAGGGTTTGTTTTCGCGTCTCATAACTCTCGTCCCAATTCCAGCATGATCGGATCACACTGGAACTAATAACGCATACAAAAACGATTTACAATGTTCATTTAACGTTAATTTTAACGCAACTACAAAATTGTACAAAGGTTTTTTCGAAATTGGTAGAACCGATTTTCACCGGGTGAACGGGAAAAGGTTCGTTTTCGCTTCTTATAAGGATGGTCCCAATTCCAGCATGATCGGATCACACTGGAAGGAATAACGCATACAAAAACGATTTACAATGTTCATTTAACACTAATTTTAAACGCAATTTGTCAAATAAATAAAAATTATTGAAAATCATTCTCAATGAAAAGTGTACAGTTTTAATGTAACGATTTTATAAACTTTGTTGAAATTTAGCCAGTTTAAAAATTTAAATACTTATTTTTGAATTATGATTATGAAAATCATTCTTGATTTGCATCAAGAGCAGTTGTTTAATTTCAATTTGTATTACACAAATTATTTTTGAAATTTATTCGTTTAATTTAAGAATTAAAGAATATTTCAAAAATGATTTTCAGTTTACAATAATTAAAACCTCAATGTTAATTAGGAAAAAAAATAAATAATAACAATAAGAAAGCTAAAAAATCTTCATGATGCCTCTATGAACTCGATGAATGACTTCATACCATTATCTTCGAAGATATTTTCTAATCAGCCAATGTAGTAGTTTTGAATGATTATGATCTCCAGAACTGTCTTCAACCATAATAATAATATTGACATGAGTTGGTATAAATCCTGTAAAAACACTGTAACAATTATTTTTATTAATTAATTTTTGAAATTACACTGTAAAGATTGAAGGTTAAAAAAAAATATTTAAAAAAATGATTTTCAGCTTAAAATAATTAAAATCTTAGTATTAATTATGAAAGAAAAAAAAATCTTGCAGATTTTCATGATTCCTCCTGTATTCGATGAATGACTTCATACTATTTTCTTCGAAGATTTTTTCCAATCAGCCAAAGTAGTAGTTTTGAAAGCTCATGATCTCCACAACTGTCCTCATCCAAAATAATCTTTGAATCCATACAAATCCTGTAAAAGTATCATAATAATTTGTTTTTTATTTATTAAATGATTTGAGTTGCTACAACATCAACAATTTTTATTTATATAAAACTTTTAGATATTAACTAAAATTTATTATATATTAAAAATTTCACATAAATCTAATCTATATATAAATTAATAAACACTTACAGTAACAATTAGCCTCAAGGGACTGGAGATTTTTTCTGAAAAGATGATGAACTTCTTCTTCTAATTAAGCCATACTAAATTGATTATTTGAGGTATAAGCTAAAGGTATCGAGCAGTCCGAATGATGACATAGAAAAATTGTTCCATGGTCACTAATGAGTTCCAGAGTTGAAGTTTCTTGAAAACTTTTTTTTTTAATTAATTTTTCCACAAATTATTTAGAATAAATTTTCTCAAAAAAAAGAGGTGTCCAATAAAATTAATCATATTGCTCCAAACAGACTTTTAATTCTAATCTATTCTTCTTAGACTCATCTCAAGTTATTTTCTAATAATAAACTATTAGCTCTAGTATAATGCAGGGGTAAAAGCGCATACTCTATGCATTATTGTGAATATACTTCTCACTGGAGCTGATGGAAAAGGCGTATGCAGCTATTTCTTGATCTTCACTCTTCAGTCTTCATTCTTGATTATTTTTCTTCAATCTTCGTTCTTGATTTTGATACTTGCTCTTCAATCTTTGTCAATAACTAACAAGTAATTAAAAAAAAAACAATTTTTTTTTAATTCAAAACAAGTAAGTAGATTGTATTGTGTGGATCTACATATTAATTGTAACTTTAAAATCTTTTCCTCTTTTAACACATATAGATAAACAGTGAACCGATAACACAAAAATCTGTGCATCTTAACTAGGTACACACTTTAATTAAAATCTTGATTGATCACTTCAAAACTATACCTCACTTCATCACACTTCAAAGGTATACCTTGATTGATATTCACAAAAAAAAAAAAAAAAAAAAAAACAATTAAGAACTCAGCTTTTCTCTTTAATTTTTACTTTTAATTTTAGATTTCCAATTTGTTTTCTTGATCTACACTCTTCAATTCTTGATTCATCTTCAATCTTGATTTTTATCTTCAGTCTTCTATCTTCATTTTTTATCTTCAAACTTCACACCAGCATCCAGCAATAACTTCAAAAAATCTGAGTTTTTTCTTTTGGCTGCAAGCTGCTGTATTGCCACTAACTATAGCTTTGTTTAAGTCATCTCGTCTATAACTCGCCAAGGCTGTATGGTTAAGTAGAAGTTATGCATTAAAACTTTTGCAAAATGTTTCACACTATGAATTAAAATTAAAAACTTTACAGAAACTACAATTAATTCTAAAATAATTCTATGTCAACAACAACAACATTGTTCGATTTAAAGATCGATATCTCGATGATGAACGTCGAGAGTCTACAACTGACACGCCCTCTACGCAGCAAAAATAGAACTCTTATTCAAATTTTTTCTCACTCTAATTGTTTTTTCAACATAATTGATAAAGTGAAGTTATTCTACACTAATTTATTGATTGCTTAAATAAATTTATTTTTTTTTAATATATTGCGCAGCTATAAACTTACGACTATGTATAAAAAAAATTTAATAAAATTTATGTTATGTTGGACTATAATAATCTTTTGCAGTATAGAATTATAATTAATTATTTTTAAATATCAGCAAACACGAAACGAATTTGAGGGTAAAAATGAAACTAATAAATACTAAAACTACACCGTCGAGCGCGAAGCGCGAGTGTCGGCCGGTCGTGCCTTTCATGCATCGCGCGGAGCGGTAGCGGAGCATGGCGATGCATACCTTGCATCGCGCGGAGCGGTAGCGGAGCGTAGCGATGCAAGGGCGGAGGTGTTTTTGCCCAAATATTTGGGCAAAAACACCGGAGCAGGCAAGCCGCCCGGCCTCTTGAGCGAAGCGAAAGGGGCGGGGGGCGCGCTAGTTAATATTCATCTTTAGCTATATCAAACTATAGTTTTTTTTACACATTTCCTTCTGATCCCTGAGGCCCTCCCTTAATTGAGGCTGTTGAATTGAATTATTTACTGAAGGATTTGGTGAAATAAAGCCATCAATAAGCTAGGAGAAAAGGGAAAAACGCAAGCGTTAACCGTAAAGGGTCCAACCCCAATAATAGAAACCGATTTGTCAAGGAGCCTTTTACATTTCAGCGGTATCAACGGCATTCCCTGGACGGGCGGGGGAAGTAAAGAAGCGTATCTTTCCGGCCAATTTTCCGAGCTTTCTTTCTTTCCTTCTTACCCGGATTGATTTTACCATAAACTGGTTCGGAAAAATTGTTTCTAAAAATTCATCTTATCACCCTAAGGTTATCAGGTATACTAAAATACGCTAAAATAAATATATTTTTAAACGCAATCTTAAAATCTTTGAAATCTCACCGTCTTTGATTTAGTAATTTTTTTTTATATTTTCTGATGATTTTTCTGAAATACTGACCAAAATCTTGACGTACCCCTTGTTTTTACAAGGGTAACTTTTTTGTGAAATGTCAAACATAATTTATTATGTTAGTTCCATGATATAATCAAATTGATTTAAGATCGTAATCACTTTTTCATAAATATACTCATACGTCTTGAGAAATAGATCCATCCACACCCTTGTACTTGTTGATTCATTTTCTACGTCCCGCCAGACATTTTTCAGTTCTCCTCCAAGAGCCAAGCCGCATTCCGTTGAAGGAAGCCTCGAGCTGATAGAAATCTTGGGAACGCCACCAGGGAAAAGAGACAAATGTTAGCGGGGATCATCCTGGACCTCGCCCGATTTTTTTTCAGGGATACCCATGATGGTGACAATTTTTACGAATCACAGTTGTTTTATTTTATATTTTTTCTAATTTATTTAAAAAGAATCCGAGCATTTAACGTGTGTGAATAACGGTCGCGTAGGGTAAAAAAATATTCCGGGGTAAAAAAACAAGCCGCATAATTTAGGTCCGCAACAATGGGAAGCAGGTTTAATCACGGTGGTCAACAATGCGAGAGGGAGGGACCATAAATTGATTTGGAGAAGAGCTGCGTTTTAGTTCGAGGGTGCACGAGAGGAGAGAAAAATACTCTGAGCTTTTGAGCTTACGTGACCAAAAAATTACGCCGTCGAGGTTCCGGGATTGTATTTATGTTGCGCAATTATAATGCTCCGGTAGTTTCCTTTTTTTTTACTCTGAACGGCTTGAAATTACAAAAACTTTTCAAAATCACAGGTTATGATCATTACTACAGCGGTTTTTAAAAAAATATATTAAAAGTTTGTAGTTTCGATTTTTAAATCATATAATACATTTAATACATGTATAAAGGTACATTAATTTTACGAATAATTATAATTATAATTACTAAAATCGAACTTGAAAATATATTTTAGAGCTTTATACAGACGTACTCAATGTATGTATACAGAATATTTAAGATTAGGCAGATAATTTATTCAAAATAAAATCTGAAACTTACTCGAATGATTTCTACTTAATTGTCCGCGATATTTATGTATACATGTAGCAATAAGATTACTTTTTATTTCTTATTGTAACCAAACAATTTCTGAAATATCCTCGGGAAAATTTTTGGAAATAACGTGGACAAAGAACGCAGCGAAACGTAACCAAGATAAATCCAAAGAGAGAGAGAAAGAGAGTCAGCGTACGAAAAATCACAGAAAAAGGAAGAACAAGAGAAGCAGTAGGTCCAGGCTCTAATGAATAGAAATAATTCTCGCGAATCGCGCTTTTTTCGGGGGTAGTTTTCAATTAACACGAAGCGGCTCCAAACGGCCCACTAAGTTTTTATATTCCCCCGCGATAATTATGATTTTTCACCAAGCCCCGAAAAATTATGTTTCTCTTCCCTTTTTTTTTTTTTTTTGGCCGGACCTGCGCGTGCAGTATAAGAGGATTTTTTTTATTTCACGCTTGGATTCACGCCGGCCCGCCGGTGCAATTTTTCGGTATCCGGTCGTACTGTTTCTTTTGCAGCTTTATCTCGCGTGTAATTAAGTAATTTCGTGTATCCCCCGAAAAAAAAGGAACAATCTTGCACGGGGATTTTCTTTTTTGGTAGGTATTTTTGGGGATGATACGTTCATTATGGTGATATAGCTGGGAAAAAAATATGTCCGGCTTTTTCGGAGATAATTCCTCTGTGTAATTTTGAAATAGCTGTTATTTTAAAAATTTCTGGACTAAAGTAAAAAATATGTGTCTAAATTAATTTATGATTAGGACCAAAATTAGAGTACCTTTTTTGTACAGAGAACTGATTTATTTTTCAAATATTGAACTGAATAAAGTGTAAGTTCCATATAAGAAGTTCATACTCCAAACTGGATAATTAATATTAATAAAAATTTTATAAGATAAATACTTATATAAAATAAATAAAAATTTTAGATTCTTATTCTGATAATTTATCAGGATTTTTGAGATTGAACCTTTATGGGTCTATGGACCATATGAAGGCAGGAAATGTTTGCAAATATAATTACAATGAAGTTATCTAAATTAAACGATGTTGGAGGAATTTATTTGAAAAGAAAAAGCAGAAAATAATACTTCTACACCTTCAGTAAAATCAATCAATCTATTGGAAACTAAGTACTGATATAGTTTATGTATTGAAAAATACGCATAAGACTCACACTGAGAAATATACGATTTTAATATAAGAACTCGTGAGAACTTCAGTGAAATACCAGTCTCATTTGAAGTACCTACATATCGCAAAACATTTTCCAACCATAATACATAAAAAACAATGTGAACGACTGCAATATTTTTAAAACCTGCGGCACAGACCCTTTTAATCTTGCCAAAACTATAAAATCCCGTCCTGTCATCAGCTCGAAAGGTTACACAGATGAAACACGTAAGCGTGTTTAGCACCGGCTTCTAATTCCCTCCCGCAAAGAAGGAAAAGTATCCTCGACCACCTACTTTTTTCCACTTACTTCCTTTCCAACTCACGTGCTGGTTGGTCGTTTCGAGGTTAGGGCTGTAAATTCATTGACTCCTGTGAAAATAACACACCTTTTCAAGCCAACTCCTGGACTGATTTCAGCACTGCGGTGGGGGTGGCGGGCGCAGTACCACCCCAGCATCCCACCAGAGGGCCGTCGGGGGAAGCTTCCCGAGATAAGAAATCGGGGGTTGGAGATAGAAAGGGCTGGTCGAGCGGGAGCGCCGGTGGTGTAAAAATTTACAACATTTCATTCCAGCGGGAAGGAAATTTCAAAGAGAAACAGCTTAGTGCTAAATGCACTTTGAATTTTTGTATGCCTGATAGGCATAAGAAAATTTGGAATGGATTATATCCGAGACGGTAGGAAAACTTCATAACGGCTATATAAAGTTAATTGCCGTAAAATCTTGACGGCCGATACAAATAAGACGGGAGCGGAGGAAGGAGGCGCTTGAGCGCGAAATTATGCCAGAACTCCGGCATTGTCATTTGCGCCTTTACGACCGGATGATTGTTCGGGAGTGGCGGAAAAAAAACTAAGAGGTGCGAGGAGGTTTATACTCGGGCCATTTGCGATATTAGTTTTCTCGCGGTTGTGTATCATCCCCCCTTCTTTTTTGGAAAAGAAATGGTTCATTAAAATTTCATGTGGAATCTACGACTGCCAGGGAGAAATATAATTTTCAAGGGCTTGGGCCGATGTAGAATCGATACGGCAACAAAACAATAAGCCCGGAGAGTTTTTATCCCCTCAATATTATACCCCGGGACGGTTTAAAGAACCCGCGGTATTGCCCGAGCTTATCGTTAACCCCCCCCCCCTTCTGTTAATTGTTTTTCCCTCGGCGTGAATTTTTTTTCTTTTCGCGCAAACGAGAGTGCAAGCTCGTTTTAGCCCCTGATATGAAGAGGATTCAATTTTGCCTGCACTTCGATCCCCCCCCCCCCACTTTTTTTTTTACATCCTCTTCTTGTAGTTATTAGAAAAAGGTTTTAACTTGATTAAAGTTTTTTTCGTGATCGAGGGAGGGGGGGGGATTGAAGAGGATTTTACAGTTGTGCTTTATTTTTTTAAATCTCCGTATTATCGCCTGCAGAAAAAAACGGTTTAATCCAAGAATAAAAGTCGATATATAGATTTGCCATATATTTTTTGCTTGCTGGTCGTATTATTTATGTGAATACTTTTTTTTATTTATGACATACATAAATTTATATACATTTTATAAGATATTTTAGAGTCTTATAGTAAAGCTTACTGTGCATAGATTTAATAAAAATTTTTATACGACTGTGTATGTATTTGTTAAGCTCTAGTTTTAACTTATCATTTTTTACAAATTATACGATAAAATCAATCATACTGATATATT
Source organism: Encarsia formosa (assembly GCA_038277355.1). Classification (NCBI taxonomy): domain Eukaryota; kingdom Metazoa; phylum Arthropoda; class Insecta; order Hymenoptera; family Aphelinidae; genus Encarsia; species Encarsia formosa. Next base: position 7,382,293 of record CM076185.1, on the reverse strand, counting down.
GAATGAAAATATATGTGACTTAAATAATAAAATAATAAAATAAACTTAACATAAATAAAAAATTTTTATTCATCATTATTGTGAACTATACACAAATTTAGATTTAGAATTCAGGCAAGTTTATTGTATAGTACTAGTAAAACATAAACTGTTTTATATTCATCATTTTATATGATATATGATATTTTTCTTTACTATTAAAAAAATATATTATGCTTGCTGTATTAGATATATAACAAATTGTTCTATATTCATTATACACAAAATATATGATGTCTGCAGATGTATCAAATTAAAATACCCCTTGAAAAAACAAAGTTTTCCGGATTAGAATATACAAAAAAAAGAGGAATCTCCAAAGGTTATTTCTCTCGCAAGCACCGAGGAGAAGTTCCCTATTGAATGTACCTCCCCCACCCGCCTCCGCTTAGTCGACGACGGCGGCATCCATTATACCGCGAGACCGGGGCCAAATAATATCGCGGTAATACCCCCCGCGGTGGTGCTCCTCTCTCTCTCGGTTAAACTAGTTTATAGCCACTTGTTATTAAGGCGCATATATTCTCCGACGACGATAAGTCTCGAGGACGTTTCTCTGTCCCGGTGTGTTACTCCGGAGTCTGCGGAAGCCAGCGAGCTGAAATTGGAAAGTTAAACTGCTCACTCGTGCCGAGGGATTCCACGCATGTACGTGTTTATCGATGGATGACGATTTGTCAGCGGGGATAATCGAGTCTATATGGAATTAAAAACTTATGATGATAATTTGTTAAAATAGATTTTTGGAATTGTGAGAGTTTATTTAAATGAGGTAATGTTTGAATATTTGCTAAAATTATTTATTATGTAATAAATAAATTATTGATGAAAATGACTTTTAGGTTAAACTCTGATTTCTTCTCACTGATAATGGACTAAGAGGAATTGCTATGGTTCTTTACCTGATGAAAATGTGAATTATAATGATAAAAAATTATTTAAAACTAATTTATTAAAAAATTTCTGAGATAGTGTGGGTGGCCAATCATTTAAAAATTTGTTACAAGTTAGCTATATTAATGAAAATTTTATGTACGCATGTCATCTTATACAATTTTTGCGAGACTTTGTTATAAGTTATAAAAAAACCAATAATAATAATTAAAAAAATAAAATATATGTATCAATATAAAAAATTATGTACGTCATTTACCTCATATTAAAACACGTAAGGTTAGGTCATGAAATTTGAAATAACAGTTTCAAGTGAACCATGGGTAGATACCTACATAAGATCTATTTTATAATAAAAACAAACGCATGAAAAAAAGGTGTAATTCAGGTTCGCACTACAACATCCGAGGTAAGATATCGAGCCAAGCCGCCCCATCCAGGAATCCCCCAGCCCCCCGGGTAGGTTGTACATATGCATTACACAGGTGATAAACGCACTCGCGCGCGTGCTTACACGCATGGTAATTTCATTAAACGACTACTACTCGTGGGGGTCTCGTGCAGACGGAAACGGACTCAGTATGTTTCCGCGTGCGTGAGCCGCTTTTGATTGCGCGCACCGTTGAGCTTAGGCACCCTTAATCAACCGACTGTTTATCTTTGTGGATTTCTTGTCTTGGTCTATTGTTTTGCTGTACGTTTATTTGGAGCTTTTTTTTTTTCTTTTGCCCATACGAAAATAAATTAATTTTTTGTAACTTACTTTTTTGAAAAAAACTGTGAAATACTTTTTTTATTTGCTGATTAGTTTCCTTTATAATATTGAGGAATGAAATGTATTTTTGTTTATTTTACAATACTTTTATAAATGATCATGATATTATTATATTGAATCACATGAAGATTTATTTTATAGAATTTAATTAAAGGAGTAAATTAGTCCATTTTCTAACATTTCAAACTTCGAGTAAATTTAAATAAATATTTTTTATATGAGTTATTACAAATCTAAGTTGTCTTTACTATTATTCAAAACCATAAAATCTGTTTTAACTTGGATGGATATACTGTTATTTTTTGTACAAGGACTTATCTAATTATTCCTGTTAGCCACACAAATATTTTTCATTATGTAATTTAATACGTGAATTTAATTATAAAAGTGTCTCTTATCCAGTATTTACAAGCACTCAATTGATTAATGCACGCCATAAAAAGAAATATCTTACAAGCATCCACTCGATGTAATAACCGAGCTGTAATAAAGTTACCCCGGGCGTTCAAATTTTCAACGATTCGGTAAAAATTAACCAAAACTTTAACCGCAAGCTCCCTGCAAAAAAAAAGAAGCCAAGAGTCACTCCCACAACAATCCTTTTCTGCTAATTAATCCAACGAATTAACTTTTCCCTCTCGCATTGTCGTCGAAATAAAAAAAAAACTTCAACGTAATTTGAAACAATAGTCTACGGAACGACGTGAAGAAAAGAGTTTAAAATCTGTCGCAGCGCCGCAGCGGTCTCGTGTACCGCAAACAAGTAAATCATGCGAGCCGGTTTCAATTTCGGTTACGGCTTTTAATTAGGAGTGCGTGTACTAATGTCCAAGACCGGGCGGCGAAAAAAACAGCGCGCGGGCGGCTGGCCGGGCTTTTGTGATTCCTTTTCTTTCGTCCTTTTGTCTTTCGCGCTGTGTTTAATAATACTTCGGGTGCCTTTTGACCCTGCCGGTACACAATTTTTTTTCGATTATTATTTTCATTTCCTTCAAATTTACTTTGAAAACAAAAGTTTTTATGTGGTTTGAACTTACATGAACCTCTGTAGCCACTGTAAAAAGTGTAGTTTTATTGGTTATTACTGACCTGAAACATACAAAAAGAAATATTTAGTAACTGTTAAATGAAGAAATTATTTTTGAAATATGCTGCGCATTTTACATATGTACAATATCAATTATATGAAGTTTATATAATATTTGCAGCATTTCAACTATGTTACATATCAGCCAAGGCTTATTCTAAATTTCATGTTTCATATTTCGCAGTCTAGCTAGCTTGAATGTCAAATTCATTGACTAAGTTACAAAAATCGGAACTTTACAGCTATAAATTTTTCATTTGGTGCCTGAAACTTCTCCAAACTGAAATTTTTTTTTCCCCAACGAACTCTTTCTTTTCAAAGGGGGACAAATAAAACAAAAGAATTTCAACCCTTCGATGACAATTATGAATCGAACCATAGTCCGCATCCGATATCTTACAAGTGTGTCCATCGTTAATTAACGAGAGAATGGACTCGCACAAGGAAGGAGAAAAACTCAACGTCCGACCGGACGAGCTTTGTTAGTCGCTCCCTTCGACTGACTTCGGCTCGTGCGTTGTGGAATGGGGGACGTTATCTCTTTATGCTGTTTGTTAATGCGAAAAGTTTCACGTTTTTTTTTTAATTAGAAAGCGGGGATTCTTTTTTTTGTGTCGGTGGAGTTCAAAGTATTATTTAGAGAGCGGTGAGTGTCGATACTCGAAACGCGTATGATGTATTGACAATTTTGCGACGATGGATAAAAATAATGAGCAGAGGGGTGCATAAAAAAAGAAGTCCTTTTTGAAAGATATCTTTTGTTAATGGTTCAAATGGTTTATTTAAAAAAAAAGAAAGTACATGTAAGGTATATATTTTCATAATTGTTTAATGAACAACATATGTTACACATTACAGAATTACCTATTGTTTTTGTACTTAGTTTAGCATAGTCTAAGAGTCATTATTTGTTGTTACTACTATTATGTTAAAAAAAAGTTTATGTATAAATAATTACTGATTGTTTGCTCGAAACACTTTGAGACTATGGACAATAAATCGAATACCTATTCTGTATATTGTAAACAAAAAAATGCATTACTATTACCAAATTATCAACTTTATCGTTTAAAGAAGAATCCAAGAATCTCTAAGACTCGAAAACTCAAATTTAGCGTATCATTAGTTAGCGCGCTCCCCTTGCGAAGCGTGCGTCATTCCTTCACTTTCTCTCTCGCGCGTATGCATCACTTTAACGCCGTATAGCGGAGGGAGTGTGACAATGCCTTGTTTGCCCTGCACATCCTCCCCGGTGTAAACGTTTGTTATCGATTGCCCTCCTCTAGCCCCAACTCTCCCTTCGTTAGATTTAATCAAATTTAAAATTTCACGGAATTTCTGGAAGATCTATGGGAAAGTTGAGTTGCAAAATTCAGGTTTTTTAGAAAAAAAAAAAAAAAAAAAAAAAATCAGTAAGATGTTGAAATGAAGCCGGCTTGGATAGAAATAGTAATTTTTTACTTTATTATCAAACAAAAGTTTGCGTAAACAATTTTTTTTCAAAGTTGTACTTTAAAAATCAAAAAATATTCAAAATGTTAAGTAAGAGTTATTTTTCTGCTTTTTATAAGTTAATCAAAATAAAAAAATTTTGGTGATTTTTTTGTCAAATTCAAGAAAAGGTATTTAAAAGTAAATAATATAAATAATTTTGTGAATTTTTTTTTTTATTTCGCAGCATAGAAATTTTTTAGCTTAAAATTGACTTTAATTCAATGTGTCCATAACGTTAAAACAATGAACTTAAATTATTATCAAAGTTGATGTCTTTTTTTGTTCCATGCGTAATCATTTTTTGAAAAATCATACTTATTTAACTAGTAAATAAGTCTTTACAAAAATTTAGAACAAAAGTAAGTTTCAATTAATTTAAATGGGCAATATTTCTTAATTATCACCTCATGAAGACTATAAACTTCCTGTCCTTAACGAACTAATCCATCCACTGTGAATTTTCATATAGAATATTGGTCCCAACCACGTAAGCTTGATTTTTCCTTGGCTTTATCGGTAATTGTAGCATCGATCGGTGAAGTTTATTTTCATACCCGTTTAGCCAAGCGTAACCCGACTCCGTCTTCTATCTCCCGCGCCAAGTCAAAAGAAAAACCTCAGCCGCGATAACTTGAAGATTTCCCTATGTCGTGTCTGGCACTGCAACAACGATCAAAGATCTCCGCGGACGGGTTTACGAGCTCGGGCCATGAAAGCCGACTTTATCTGCGGCCGGAGCGTGCAGCTGCGGATGACACGTGTTTGGCCGTACTTCATCGCGTGATTAGTGATTGTGAATTTCGCTATTAATATAGGATTTAGCGTGTACCTTCATACACACATATCCTTTCGCGGACTGCGAAAGATCCGATGTTACCGCCCGGGAGAAGGGGGGGGGGATATTTCGATGTGGGAGCCATGTAAATTCTAATCGATGATTTACTGCCTTGATTAATATCAGAGATTAGCTATTTGTAATTCAAATTTTTACCAGCCGAGGTGTAAATGGCTCTGGGTGGTACGAGATATTGGGAAATGCTTGGGCGTTCGATCGATATTTGATCTAAAAATATTCAAACTCAGGCTACATACTTTACATAATTTTATAACATTTTTACTTTGTGTACTTTGATATATATTATATGAGATCGATTCTCATATACTATATTTATTTCATATTATTAATGTATACTGTTAGTATATAATTGCCATAAGTATTACAAAGGTTAATTCTTCATTTGTAATTATCTTCAAAATTTGTTTAGATCTTGCAGATTCTATAATTCAAAAATACTTGTATAATATTTGAATGAATTTATTTTTTATATAAATTGTAAGATTGTACTCATAACTGTAAATTAACAATATTAAAGAAATTGAAAAATATTATTTTTATCATTAAACAAAGGAAAATCAGTTCTAAAAAAATATATTTTTTCGTCCCCAATCTAAACAGTTTCAATTGAATTCTCTAAAGAGGCAAAAACTATTGATTCATCCAGATAATGGAAAAATCAAACGGTTCGACGAAAAAAAGAATAGAAAGAAGAATAAGAAGAAAGAAAGCTTCTAAATACAGCGGTAATTCAGCAGCGATGTATTCCGATAAGCACGAGAGAGAGAGAGAGAGAGAGAGATAAAGTTTTTCCAGGGGAATGAGAAATTTACAATAGCTCGGTCTCTAAAAGCTTATTTGATCAGAAAGTCGAGCAAAAGGAAAACAAGGGCTTAAAAAGCTTATATAAAAAGTTACCCGCGCTGACATCGACTTCTATATACGTATATAGAAAAAAAAAGAAGGTCCCCGGACTGCGTAGAGGTATTTAATTGCATTCGGCTTTCAAGTCATGGCCGGCGTTTAATTTACCCTCGGCCGGGGCGCGTGTGTCGTCGAAATCGAAAGAAGCTGCAGCCCGAACTACCCCCGCGTAAAAATAAGATAATTGCTGGTACAATTGCAATTTCATCGAAAGGGGAAAGTACGTGTGTGGGAGAGACGAGTTTATGGGTGTTTGTTGCCTGACTACGCCTTTCTCTGAATAACTCCCAAATGAGATTGCTGAAGAATCGATGCAGGGACGCTATGTCAAAGACACTTTTTTTTTTACTTCTTTTATTTGGAAGGAGACGAATGCTAATGTAATACGACTGCAATTTTCAGATTTATCCAATGGACTGTTAAAGCCTTTTGCATTTCATCAATTATTGAAACGAGGCTTGTCATATTATTGTAGAGAAAGAGAACGAAGCGGGCAATAATGTAAAATTTACTTATAAATTTTTTGAAATACTTATAAATTAGAACGACTAATTTTACATAAAATGGAGCTTAAGTAAATAGCAATCCATTAATTTATTAATATATTTTATATGTTGCTACCTTAGTGTAAAGTTTGAACTGATGAGAAAAATATACGATCTAACTTTACGATAAAGATATGATATACACTGTAATAAATCAAATACATAGATGATATATTAGGTACAGTAGATAACTTTTTATAAGCTACAAAATATATAATCATGTACAGCATCCTATTGTCAACATATGACTACTTTCTGGATTTAAAAAATAAATTCGATATGATTATAATTTAAGTATAAGTTGTAAAAGTCACAAATTTAATATGCAAGTTTTGTAGATGAGCCTTGTTCGAACTTGCAAGCTCTCAAGTCGAAATTAGTTTCTCAAACATATGCCAAAGCTTGCAGAAAAAAAAACCTCAAATTCCAACCACATAATAAGCCCCGACAACACGCCAGCTCCTTAATTCGAAAACACCGGTGTAGTACAAAGGGGGGGGGGGTAAGTCTCAAGTTTGCCGGGGCAATTGTATACGCAGGGCTCCGAGAATGGCAAGGTAAACAAAACTATGTAAGATTGGCCCATTAATATACATATCTCTCCGGCAAGAGCCAGCGGTAGTGTGAGTAGTCTTGGAAGTTCGCCGCGGCTGTGTGTACCGGGTACACAATGGATATTGAGGCCATAATTTACGGCTGATTGTTATACCCGGGGCCAATCTCCTCCCGGATTCCTCCTCCTCCTTCCTGACCTTAAGCTAGCTTCGGAATTCTTCTCATCCCGCAGGATGATTATTATTTTCCGAATTTCGATCCCGAGCCGTATGAATTTTCATCAGTCAATTCGGGTGACACCGCACCGCTATCGGACCTTTCTTAATTGGTTCGTCAAATAACAATGCCCTTCCCCCAGATCAAGTTGGCAAAGTGTACACAACAGTTTAATTGCGAAACATTAATACCGGGACTGCGAGCGGATATCCGAATACATCGGGAATAGCCGATGGTTCAATATCCATGATAAACAGGCAGTCTCGCGGTATCCCGCCACCAGAAATTATTGGGGGGGGGGGGGGGGGACGTTTCGGCTTTGATTGTATTTAGGCCGTACACAGATTGTAAATTCCCTCGGTCGATGAATATTTCAAATTTTTAAACAGGAGGAAAAAGATGACAGCTGCTAGTGATCAGCAACACGTCGGGGTTGCAAGTAACAATTCGGTCCACGCCCATTCCTGGTTTTCTCGTCGATGACAGTGGTACTCGACAACCAGGGCATGAATAAATTTCGCCTGCTAGCGCGATTGTATCATTGAAAATAACTTGTAGATCGTTCGAGCTCGATGTTTATGTTAATCTCGTGGATTTGATCGACGGTCGTGCAAACTTGATTTATTTGTCTGAAAAAATGAAGAAGAAAAAACGGGAGCTTAGGCTTTGAGCCCTTATAAATTAATTAGGAACCGGGCTATCTGGGAGCCCGGGTGCGACGACGTCCACGAGATACCAGAAACGAGGGGTAAGTGCCGGACGATCGGGGCCACTTACACGCCCGAAGATGATAACGCGCACTAATCTCCCCCTTGTACTCGCTCCGAGAGCGGAGGGACGAGCTGCGTTACGAGGATCGTCTTTGCTAATATATGAAAAGGGGTTTTTATCTAATTGTACAGTGTTTTTAACGAGACTTTTTTTTTCTCAGTACCCAATTATTAGTTTTCAGCAATTTAGTTATTAATTATTCTGCATAAAATTAATTGATAAATATGCTCTAGATTACATCAATGTAACTTATTGTTAATATATCAGGTATAGTTTATAAAATGTGTATATAGGTCATACCAAATGAATATTACTAGATGTATCAAATATAGTTTATAATAAAATTTTATGTTATATATACACTAATTATAGCCTCGTAAAAAATGAACATTAGGTTATCCATATTTAATGGCCATTAAGTGGCTAGTTACCAGAAAAATACTAGATTGAGTCTATAAAATGGCCAATAAGTGACTATTAAATGGATAGCATTATACATTAAATCAATACATCATCAATTTTTGCTAAGTAAATTTAATATGAATAAATAATTTAAATAAAAATACACTTTTGCTTGGTCTTATCGAACAAAGTGCAATTATGTAAAAGTGTGATTTTTTATTTAATGTAACTCGACTGTGATGACTTCAATCTTTATGATTGAGAATTTGTATTATTTACAATCTACTTAGGTATACGATAAAATAATTTGTAAAGTTTTTTTGTAAAAATTTAATCTGAACACTCTCATATTTATTAATTTATATGTTTTTTTTAGCCTTGAAAAGGTTGCTTTATTAACGGCAACGAAACGTTGGCACCAATAATTTTTAAATAAATAAAATATTTTGTTCGATAAGACCAAGCAAAAGTGTATTTTTATTTATATTTTTCATCGAACAACCACTACCTCGTAACCAATAAATAATTTAATACATTGTTAATATGCATACCTTTTTCATAACTGATATTGCATCAATATTCGAAAATGCACAATCAAATCTGCCGTTGTTAAAAATCAGTGAATTCCCTGCATGAAAACCACCGCGTGGATTACAAGCACGAGTTTATCGAAATTCGAAAATAGTCGCGATTTAATTATACAAACTTGGCCGGTGACGGGAATATTTTTCGAGCCTCTGTACCCCGACATTAAATTTAGTACGCGCGGAATGATACGTATGTATCGCTTTTGAGTTTTTGTTACGATGTAAATTCGGGAATCAAAAGCGATTCGATTAATAATTTTGATGCGACAAAGCAAATTCTGAATATCGATGACGATTTATCCTTTTTTATTTCAATTCAAAAATGCGGAATATTTCTCGTATTTTGCGCATCAGTATCAAGAGCGTGTAATTACAACCAATCTACATCAAAAATTTTTTAATAATAATTTGTGTTTTGTGAAAATTTTTACCAACATTCATAAATATAAAATCGTAAAATTTTAGTATGATTTTAAATTATTTAACAAAGCCAGTTTAAGAATATTCGCTGTCGTACTCAAGGGTGTTTTTCAAAAGCACTCGTGATATATCTCTCGCCGAGTTACGTTTAAAGAGCATAGACCGCAGTGGCCGGAGTGGATCTACGCGCGGCCATTTCTCATTGACGCGAACAATATTGCCCGCAGAGAAGGGGGGCAGGGGGCGAGGGGCAAAAACAGCTAGCCCGATCAAAGTTTACCCAAGGAGTTGTCCCCGCACCGTCGTCTGTATATTAACTCGGAAGAGTGACGGCCCGCGAGGAGATGAATGGCCCGCTTTATCGAGTTTGATACTCTCGACGGGTCCGCGTGTTTGCGGTCTGAGGGATGAGTTTTGGAGCATCGTTTAGTTTTTCGGATTTTGATGAATTATTCCTCAAACAATCGAGATTTTATTTTATTTTCTTGGTTTATTAATAGTTTCTTAAATTTACAAATTAATACAAATTACGTAGTATTTATATCAGTTTATACTATTTACAGTATATAATGTACAATAATATATTTAGTATACAAAGGCTGTTTTTCAATCTGACGGCGCATATAATTAATATATTTAAATTAAAAAGACTTTAAATAGTTCGTCGATCCTTAACAAAATCTCAATTAATCATTTTTATTACTTTTAAAATTTATTTTGACTAATAAGAATCCATTAATTTGAATAATCTGATTACAATAGGAATCGGATGGAAAAACTACTTAAGTCGATTTCGGTCTTTTCCCATGCAACGCTTCATATACTATACAATCTATAGTACTATACTGATACACTACACATAGTATCTATATACTATATATTATAATGATAAACATTATATTTTAATAACCACTTATTATACGTACACAATAAAAAAATATACAAAAGATTCATTTTACAAAAGCTTAAAAATAATAAATAAAAACTTTGGACTATTTAATCGAGTTTCCCAACCCACTCCGAGGATTACCAAGCATCCCCACAAAAAAAGAAGAAAAAAAAAAAAAAAAAAATCAAGATGCCGCAGCATCGGTGGCTTTTTAACCAGCCAAGCGCCAGGACCGCAACGACGGGAGCTGCGGGGGCTGGTTTAAGGATTTACACCGTACCGGCTAAACTGTCCTGTGGGACCTCGTTAGTTTCACCTCTGGCTGGATAAAAAAAAAAAAAAAAAAAAAATGTATATTAGGTGTTGAAAGATGTTTAGCGTGGTCGTTTCGACCCTCTTTTTTTTTTTTTCTTGCGGTGTGTTAGTGGCTTCGTAAAAAAGATGTACCGTTTAAATTTATACAATGTAGCTTTTTTATTATTTATTAGGAAGATTGAAATGGATTTTTTAATAGTAAAAAATTTGAAAAGATTGTTTAAATTATAGACATGTTTTTTAGGTGATGTTTCAGATTTGTATCTCAGTGGATTTTGCTAACAATTACATTTAATTTATTAATTTACTCCTTGATCGTTCACTTCGCGATGGCAGTTACAAAAATGACTTATTTTCTCTCCCAAACCCTTTTCCCAAAAACTCTTCATCAAACAAAAAGAAGTGAAAAAAAAGTGGTGTGTCCGGAAGTGAAGTCGACCAAAAGAGTTCGAGATAATTACGCAATATCAATTTCAGCTCTGACCGACGGCCCCTCGCGCGTCAAAAAGCTGAGTAAAAGAGTCGAAAAAAGAAGTAAAGGATCCGCGCGTACGTGGATTACACGACAATGTCAAGGTATTGTCCTGCGGCGGACGAAATAATCGCGACTGGACCGCGAAGCTAATGGCCTATGAAGAGCCGATATCCAGCCTTATGGTCAGTTGTCGCGTGACCCTTTTTTTTCTTTTGCCTTCTGTGTTTTTACGAAATATTTCTTCTTGCTTCGTTTTGGGTGATATAAGTTTTTTTTTTTTTTTTCTTTTTTTCTTTAGTACGTAGTTATATACTTTCATACATTTGTATTTATGGTTTTAGGTATGGTGTGTTAATGAGTATAGTTAAAAGTCTGCATTATAGAAGTTTAAAAATTTGAAATAAAATTTCAAAAATATTTGATAAATTTATGATTTGAGGGAATTGTAGTTTTATGTTACAGATGTGTACACTGTACAGTTCATACTTTTACGTTTATATTAACAACCATTACAAATGAATGTAGTTTACAAATGTTCAAAAATTTATGATAGACTTAAAGTATGCAATGACCTTTTGTAGTAAAGGAAATGATGTAATTACAATTTTTTTATACAGCTAACTTCACTAGGTATATACCATCTCATAAAAATATGTAAAAGTGTCATTCAGAGGTATTATAAGATTACTGCGGAAATAAGTTACAATTACAGTCAGATTCTAAAGTTTACCTCGGTGCAAAACATAACGTACAAAAATCTTTGATTAAAACTACTTCCAACCAATACCCCAATCCCACATTAAATTCATCGACCCGCTCCTCAAACATTCAAGTAGGGTAGAACAATCATCGCAATTGCTCCGAACCATCATTTCCTCTTAAGTTCATTCACTTCCTTACCGCGGTGCCTAAAAATACTATGTCACCCCTTACGGATTCCCCGACTATTTACGTCCGGTTATATCGACAATAAGCGCGAGCGGTATACAAAATTGACAAGCCCGATCGATCCTCCTCGCCCTATGGCGTCATACCGACCTATGACGTAGGGAGGAAAAAATCGCTTAGATAAGTCACGGTGTACCGTTGAGGCATTCGAAGAATCCGGTCGAAAACAATATCGAGGTACGGGTTTTTAAAAATTTTTGTCACTACGCGGGATTAAAGCGCAAATACCGATATCGCTGCCGGGGGTCATCTAAATAAGCAAAATTACGGGGATATCGATGACCAAATATTTGCCCCAAGGGTTGATTAAATACCTACCCTGCGTGCCGCCCAATTTACATCAATGCGGGGTATTTTTATTTATTTATTTGTGTGTTGCGATCAAGATCCTGCCATGTTCGTACAGTGTATAATACACAGTGAGTTTTATGAGTAAATGTATAAATAAATCTAACTTAATAATCAACGTGGTTCACAAAGTATGCAGTTACATTCATGAGTTCACACCGATTGAACTAGAGTAGTTTGTACTCCATTGTAACTGTTTTCATAATCATTGATACGCACATTTTTAGATGCGAAAAAAAAAATCAAAATACCCGGGCTAAAAAAGCTCTACAAGCCAGCGTCTGGCTCATGGAATAAAGATGTTGCTTGCTCAGCGGGTGCATTCACACCCCCGGAGCATTGTTTGGGCGGGCTGTACTCAAGACTTCTCGTGAAAGGACTACTGCCGAGAAAGATTATGCACTTGAAGATTACGCCCACCCGAGATGTCTTCGTTAATAACGCACGAGGACAAATTGAAAAATTATCACACCGTTGGATGCTCGAGGCACGGAGATGTTTGGACAAGGGGCGGGCTTCGGACGCAGGACCTTTTTTCTTTGTTTCTTTCGGGGGAGTATTTATTTCGGATTCAGATGACAAGGCTTGAGTTTTGCAGGATTTTATGGTGTATGAATTTAAAAGTAAATTCAGGTTTCTTTGTAATCATATTTTATAGACTTTTTTTTGTAGAATTTTTCTCGGAATTTATTGAAGTCTTTCATTCAAGCATAGATAAGTTTGTTTGTAGAATATCTGTCATTTGGATAAATATATAAATACCCAATATATTCATACCAAACGAATAAAGTGGGTAGTTCCTTATATTTTTGAGCTATGATATTTTTGCTATCATTTTTAAGAATGTAGCTGATTTATTTTTTGTAAAAATGCATCACAGAATCTCAAAATATTTTAGCTTCAAATAAATCATTTAGTAATACTGTAATTAAAAATATATTTCTTTTATATATCAAACAGTATATCGAAATATCATTGCATGGAAAAATGTTTTACATATCTAATCTTATTATAGACAATTAAATATAAAAATTTCTTTTAGTTAACCATATATTATTCATATCTAACATTAAACTTTAAAATTTTTTATATAGAAGTATATCTTTAAAAATACAAAATATATAAATGTAACGTATCATAATTAAAGAATTAATATTTTTAACCACATATAATTAAATTTCTGATTAAAGCAAAACCCAGCTGCACCCTATGAAAGCTCGAGATTCGAAATCAAATCAGTCGTCTCTCAGGATCGATAGAAACTGCATGGCAAAATTACCCCGAACCCAAAACAAAAAAAAAGAGTATCAGCAAAGGAGTAAAAACACCCCATCAGGGGGGGTGGGGGTTACCACAAGACATAACTTCCCCGCCTAAATCTCGAGAAGCTGGCTCGGCTCGCCCGATGGCCCGGAGGCACGCGAGCTCATCGACCGTAATTATTCCCCTCGAGACGATCGGCCACCTTATTCTAGGTGCAGTACACTCGATTTTTTATCGGCCAACTGTTATTAGTCGTCCTCCTTGTTTTTTCTTTTTTTTTTTTTACTTTACTTGTGTACATGCGCCCTTATCGCGATCCCTAGCTCGTTTGAATTTTCTCGCCCGGGTTCCCCCAGTTTTTTTTAAGGGTTCGATTAATGGAGTAATTTATCGGGGGGGGGGGGGGGGGGATTTATGGTTTTGTTGGCAGATTCGATTTTCGAGATATCGATGCTTTGAGGTTAGGTCGGCTTATAACGCTTCCCCCGCTTCTTCTTCTGTAGGAAAAGTAGGCTCGGTATTTAGCGTGATTGGTTCTCCCTGGATTTGATTCCAAGGGGCGATTGCAAGAGACCGCTTGATGAACCTTTCTTAATGTACTTCTCAACTGTGAGATCTTAAAGTTGATACAGACGACTATTGACTACGACTTTGTAAAAATTAAAGTAAGATTGAAAAAAAAATTATCAAGGTCAGATGCGTCTGGACAATTTTGATTATCGGCGTCTGACACGAAAAAATGCTATTTATGGTGACCGAATTCACGTGGTAACGCACGTGTGCACCGATCGACCTTCAGAGTTCACTGTTCCTAATTTACCGAATGAAAATTACAACTATGAAAATTATTTATACAAAAAAGGCCTTCACATTCTTGGAAGTAGTATCGACCCACGGAATATCAATTATATTTACGCCAGCTAAACTGTGTATATCTTTGGAAAGAGGTGTCTAAAGACCTTAAAAAAATATGTCAATTAACGGAAGTGTACACTGTACTCGAATACATCCAAACACTTGAAAAATTGTCTTGGCAAATTATATTTTCGCTAGACGAGTCACCAAGGATAAGTGCTGGGAAAATAAAAACGAGCATCGATTGGGTGTTTTTGTAAATAATTCACGGTACTTCTTTTCGACTGGAACCGTGACTTTGCAACCGAAAGTAATTGATTGTACCGGTCGCTTCAATAAATAATAGGATTGTTTGGTATAAATAGATAGATTTTATCAGAACTAAAAAAAAGAATTAGTTTTTGGGGTAGAGGGACATTAAAAAATCATGATGGTTTTGGTTTGTGTATAAGTTTTTTTTTTTCAATTAAGTCTGAGCTTCCAGGAACAACCAGGGTCACTTTAGTTCTAAAATTAGTTAAAAGAATTTAGCTTTTTGAAAATAGACTTATTTATTTTTTCCTGTATACTACGAATCAGATTAGATTTTTTTCGTCAATCAACACTTACTGTAAAGAGCTTTCTAATTAGATTTATCAATTTTTAGTTTTTTAAATAATATTTTGATCATTTTAATCAAACTATAAATTTTTTGTTATTTTGTGCGGGATTCACCGGAAACTTAAATCTTAAATGAGGAATTCTCTGTTTAACTCCAACCCATAGTTCTTCTTTCTATAGACGTTATTTACCCCGTGATACACCGCGCGATTACAACAATAATATCGCATGGATCTATTTCGAGTTTGATTGTACCTCAATCATAGCTAATGCATTTAAATATTGTCCAGGTAAAACAGGTGTATCGAAGATTGGCGTGCAATTCGAGTCGCAAATAAAATCTTCTTAAGCGACGACCCGAATGCCCCTGTAAAAATGCATGCGCCAAGGTGGGGAAAGAAAAGGGTTAACACTCGCGTGCAAGATTGATAGGGCGGGGGTACATGGCAGAAGCATAAACACACACATCGCTCGCTTGTGATTTACATACGTCTTACCCTCGTTCCTCGCAATGTAAGTCGTTTTTCTGGGCTGAAATTTTTCCTTACGTCATCGGGAGCAGTTTTGTCAATTGAAGTTCTAAATAAATATTGCTGCAAAAAATTGTTTTCTGGATCTATAGATCTATAGTTACTTTTGATTTCAATTTAAAATAGTTCGAGTTTGATTTTTTAGTTATTAAGCTTTAATTTTTGGTTATTTGTCATTTTAGTATTCGTTTTGTCATATTTATTTAAATTATGCTATTTAATGATTATTTTAAGATTTAGGTTATTTTATGTACTTAGATGTGGACAAACTAATGTTTATTAGTTATCTCGAATTCTAAATTGTACTATCAGTGAAGTAATGGTTAAGTTATTTATTAATTAAAAAATATAATAATTGAGTATTTTTGGCAATTTTTTTTCGTAAAGCAATAAAAAATATACCCTTTTCAATTCTCTATGTCAACCTTTAAAAGAATAAGGCACGCAGTTTAAATAAAAAATTTTTATGCCCATTCATTCTTTTTAAAACAAAAACTTGAAATGAAGTTCAATCATCTTAAAAAAAAGAGTAAACCCCATTTTCATTTGCGTTTGTAATTTTTTTTTTTTTTTCATCCGAGTAAAAACGCGGCCAAAGACTAACGACACCTCGCGTGGTTTACGTAACCTTTATCAGCGAATAAACAACCCTCGTATGATGGATGCGCGCTCGTGCTATCGCACGGACGCAACAACAATAACAACAACAAAGCAAGGCAAACTGATCGATGTTGAAGCGAGCCCGCGTGAAAGACGATTGCGTGCGCGAACTGTTTGCTTATGTGCCGGACGGGCTAGATTATTTTCTAATGCCGATGTCAATTAGCGAGCCTTCTTCACTTTTGTTTTATTAATTTTCTTTTTTTTTTTTTTTTTTTGTTAAATCTACGTAGTTCTCGGATAGATGATTCCAGCATGCTATGTAACAATCAAAATACTTTTTTTATATTTATTGATTATCATTGTTTTAAATATATTAATTTTATTACATTTTTTTTTTTTTTTTTTTTGAGTAACTCTAGTATCTTTTTGCGCTTATTTATTTATTAATTATAAAATAATGTCTAAGTTTTCACAAAAAAAGTTCAAGTTATTATTATAATTTTGAAACTTGCATAAAAGTCATTCGATTGAACCTTTTAATATATCAAATCATTCATTCGTAGCTGTGCTCAGTTAAAAAAATTATCGCTCGTTAAATTATTATTTTTCGTAAAATTTAAAATAATATTTACTTTAAAAAATATATGTATAGAAATGAATCCTGTCCTAATATTTTATTTGCAACAAACATTGAATTGTTCATTTAATGTATCCAAATTTTTAATTTTAATTTCTGAATCGATCGCGATCATTTTATCAAATCTATTACATCGATATTGGTTTAACCAAGGATTAACTTCAGTAAAACCGTATCCTCATGGAATTTTTTAAACTAGCTCGTTTCTTTTATCTTAATTATTTTTCATTAGGCCTGTCTGTAAATCAGGCTTTCAAAAAATCATTAAAGTGTTAATAATACACCTTACTAAGAACTTTCAAAGTATTCGTGGCCCCCCTAACTTTGACCTAGACAATATCTTACTATTCATAAAAACTGCACTTCGAAGCATGGATGAAGTACTCCCTACTTTATACTTTAGCTGAAGGTTCAACTCGTTCGTTGTCCATCTAGCGGATTCTTTGCTCACTGAAACGACGAGTGCCCTTAAACCATGGATGAGTATTCTTTTTTTTATTAAATTACTGAATTATTGCCTTGACGATACGAAGAAAAGGTCTGTTTTAATTTTATCATCTATCCAAAAAAACTAAACAATAAATTATTTATTTAAATTTTACTATTTTTTTTTTTGTAGACACGATAATATTTATCGCTTTCAACTCTAATCGAAAACTTTCTCTTTCGAAGAGCTTTTAAACAATAACAAAAACAGTCATGCACAGTAGTACTTAAAATTTTCAAGTTCCTCCGACCATTACATACACCCTTTTATCTCTTTCTTTTTCTTCATTCTCCAGATCGATTGAGCTGCAGGCATACCAAAGTAATAAAAATAAAAACTCGATAAGTGGTAAAAACTTTGGTCTCGCGAGCCGTCCAAACACACCCAAAGCATGCAAAGCAGGTCTGGCTCGTCTTGGCTCGCATATTTCTCGGGGTCCGAGCAGGGCTGCTGTTTACGTTCGAGATAAAGCTCGGAACAAACAGTCAGCCCCGGGTACGGCTTAGCCTCCGGACCCTTAATGTATTCGCAGGGCCGTAACGTACGCGCGTTACGGATGCTTTTGTTGCGAGAGGAGTGAGCGATGATGAAGTTGTCTTTGAATTCAGACGTCCGACGCTGGACCTCGGTGCTCGAATTTATTTTATGTTTAAATAAGCTTTTGACCGATCTTGTTTTTGTTTTCGAAGTTTGATTGTTTGATTAATCAAAAAAGACTGATGGATCGTTAAGTTATAAGATTATTGAGATCGATGCTTTGGATTCTATGAATGAAATTGGTTTTGGTAGCTAGATTTTGACAGAAGTACAATAGATTTCATGACCTTATTTATCATTCGGAATACGTAGATCATACATATATGTTACAATGATGTAATAATTAGTATGCAATATCAATTCGATAATGTTCCATACATTGAACCTATAAAAATTATTTAATTTTGCATGTACATTTTAGATAATTGTTATGTAACTATGTATTCAATAAATAAAATAAGATTCAGACCTTCTTCTTTTGATTCTTATATATATATTCTACATATTTTTATGCGTGTCTTTTAGGCTTCATAAAGGTGTTAGGCCAACACCTTTTAAATTAAATAAATTTGACTTACAAAACTTATCCAGAGTGTACAATCTTTCTGCAACTAGTGTTTTGCACAATATTTTTAGTTATTTACTTTGAGTACAAAAACAGCTATTAAAGTAAAATTTCTGTAAATTTGATAAGAAAACAATCGGCAATAAAAGTGAAAACGAAGGGAAAAACAAAATTCCCACGTTCCCACTTAGCAAAGCAATCAATCGTCCGAGACACCATGAATAAATCCATCCATCCATCCAGGCTGCATCGAAAAAACAAATGCATCGTTAATCCAAAACTGCAGCGACGTAAAAAAAGAAAAAAAAAAAAAAAAAATTGCCGCCTACCCCTCCGAAGCGTCGAAAATCCTTGGCAAAATAACCGTCGGCATAATTTAAGCGGCGAAAGGCAAAGAAAATAAAATAAAAAGAAAGACGAGAGAGCGAAATACAAACAGAGGAGGACGACACGACGAGCGTGTTTGCGCATATTTCTCGCAATATTCCGTGTTTATCTCTATTGTCTACCCCGCGGCCCGGAGTGTTTATCCAGACTCGGTCCGGACTCGTCCTTTCGCGCCTTATGCTTTTTTGCCCCGCGCGACTGTTGCTCCGCTCGGGAATCCGCTGAGTTTTTGGGATGAATTCGTGGTTGTGGCCTGTAATTTAAACACCCCTAAGTGCTCCCTGATTTATGATATTTCGCTAGACGAGTTCGGAACCGTTGATTTTTTTTTTATTAAATCTTGTTTTGTAGTGAAAAATAATGTATATTTGAAATTTAAAGATGTATCTGATTCATTGTTGTAAATGTTCGTATGGAAAACCATATCGATTGCGCTTTACAGTATGCTATAATATTCAAAAGCTTATCTATGCCTTCAAACTTTTATATTTCATTGAGTTATCAATAAAAAGAAAAAATTTAAATTTTTATCAACATTTAAGTCAGTCGATTAAACCAGTGAATAGAACTTTTCATTTGCTGCCAAGTTTTAATTATTTTTGGACAAGATATTTTAGTTTTATTTTTTTATTTTTATTTTTTTATTTGATGCTCTGAGAGAAATCATCAGCAGATTCGATCATTTTGGACAGAAATTTGGCAGTATTTCTTGCCAGAATTATGATACACAGCTAATGTCTTTTATATGGAGCAGATGGTGAACGATCAAGTACAATTTTTAAAGAAACTATGATTAAAATTTTCAAGTCGCTCATTAAAAATCTTAATTGTGACGTTCGATTTTGGTTTATCGTTGAAGTATATACATGAAAATATTACCCTGTGTCTAGAATAAATTCATAAATTCCATAAATAATTTACATCTAAAAAATTGACACGCCGTATCAATACATTGTTATTCCAAAAAGTATTTCACATAAACTCAAAGCACCAGGCAATTAATTAACGGCCGGACCGATAAAACTTTATCCGCAACAATTCTCCTCCAAAATTTTACACAGGTAAGTCCACCCCTGTACGCGGTCTAATTTCCCATGAGGGAGATCGACCGATGAAGCGCACCGTAAAGGCGGACGCGCATGTAAAGTACTCTAAAAAAAAGGCCAGCGCCGGCCGGCCGCGTCGTCGCGGTGATTCCCCCCCGTTTCTCTCCGAGATATCGATCATTATCTCTGCAATTTGCATGCTGCTTTCGTTGCCTTATACTTTTTTTTTTTTTTTTTTTTTCGGCGAAACCTGTACTCGCCTCGTTTTCAGGGATGGCTTGACCGCCTACCGGAAAAAAGGGAGCTTTCAAGGGATGGCTCGTTCCCCCGGTTGATTGCTAATTCTCTTTATACGCTGGTTTGAGAACTGATTTTTTATGTCTGCAGCGTTGGAAAATTTTCTTTGGATTGTTTTATGGATGCATCTGGCAAATTTTAAGTGTTTAGAGCTTTGAAATGAACTTTAATTGAAATATCGTTAAAAATAATATTAAAAAAAAAAAAATTTTTTATTATAAATGGGGTTTATATTTGATTGATTGTGTTCATTTCTATGTGCGATTCTGAACTGCATAGACCCGATCATTATTATCTTAAGCTGGGATCAAAAATTTATCAGTATTTCAAAGTGTATGTACAAAAAAAGAGTTTAAAAAACTTATAATCTACTTTGATACTTTACATTGCAACAATTTTTCAATTGATAAGAACTAATATTAATTAAACAAAAAAATTTTTTCTTCTCAATAGCTGCAACTTTATCGATCATAAAATTAAAGAAACAATTTTTAAAAGAACTCTTATAAAATTGAAGTAAAACTCAGTTAAGGCTTTATCAAAGCTCTTACGTAAAGGGGAGATAAGAAGTTGGTCCAGAGTTTGATACGAGACAAATCTGCTAGATGGCTAACGACGATCTCTTTCTTAAACTAAAACCAGTGAATAAGTGATACATAATTAATGCGAACTGATCTATATCCGACAAATTTAATATTATAATTGCTTTTATGAGATACTTGGTATGGGAGGGCCCTAAAAATCTAAATAACAGGCAAGAAAATAAGAAAGTTTAAAATTTTTGATGTCCGAGTTTACTCGGATTCTATATTCTAAGACTTAAAGCTACCAAAGTCAAAGTGTCAGGAAGGAATTAATTAACGAAAAAAATCTGTTGCCCTCCAGTGCCCTAACGAAAAAGGGCAAGCTTTTCCTTTTAAAGAAATCGAGCCCGAAGAATGCTGCGGGGGGAGGTTAGTACGACGACTTTTCGCGCAAAAATCTTCGGCTTGAGGAGTCATTAATAACTTTTGGGTGGCAGATTTCGCTCGCGTATTAATCCTCCGCCACGTTCTTTTTTTTTTCACCTCACCGTAGCGCGTCGCCACCCTCAGCAGCTTTTCGTTTACTTGGGATGTAGCTGAGTCAACGCCCGGGCACCGCCTTAATGAAAAATCCGAGAGTTCGGGGGGGGGGGTGATTTTTTTTTTTTTTTTTTTATAAAAAGAGGAAAAATAAGGGTGGCTGATTAACGTTTTTTGGTCAATAAGATTATAGTGTAAGGAGTAAATAATAAATTTGCTGCTGGTGCATGTTTCTAACTTTTTTTTATGTATGAACAGTTTGATGTAAGCCATAATATAAGAGTTTGTACTTTAATAATGTACAATATAGATGAAAATTTAAAGCTTTTAAGTAGTATGCATAAGTCCGAGAATATTAGTACCCAAATTATATAAGTGAAAAATTTGCAACATTCATATGATACTTATACTCCTAATATTTCGTACAATATGTAGTGTAAAATATCACATGCCAGTAGTGTCAAATATATTAGAATCAGGTTAATCAAATTGTACTTTATATTAAATATATTATTATAGTATAAATTTCATCCGTTTACAACACAGTATATTCCATAAATGTACGAAACTCTTACACTTCTTATATTCTTTTTCTTACGACAACAACTTGCCACATAAAAGGGCACAACAAAAAAGCTCTGGTTTAGTATTCAGTGCCAGCCGACAATAATAATTATCGCTAATAAAAAGCTCAGCAAAAAAAAAAGGGGGGAAGGGGGAGTTTCTCTTTCATAAGACTCCCGAACTATTAACAGTCCCTGTAATTGTAAGTCGCGAGGGCTGGCGTCTTTTCGCTGGAGAAAAGGAGGAAGAAGAAGAAGAAGAAGAAAAAGGGGTGCGCCGCCCGCCCGCGCGCTTCATTTCGACTTGTCGCAGTTTGTTAATTTCCGCGCGAGTTCTGCAAGCAATGCCGCCGCCGCCGCGCGCGGACGTATAATCGTTGGCGCGCGTGAAATTCCAGAGACCGGGCCGCGCTGTTTTCCGAGTTGAGGAAACTAATTTGCCACGGGGATTTCGTGTCCGGTTTAATTCGACTGGATTTTTCTAACGGTGGAATTTTTTCCTGGATTTTTTTTTATTATTGATTGGCTGTGTGTCATCGTACGGGATCGATTTATCAATTTTTAATTAAATCGGTTTAATTGAATGAATCTTGAATTAATATACGTATCAACCAAATTTAAATATTTTCTTTAACCTTTAAATGCCCCACCCAAATCCAGAACTGCCCCACTGACAGTTATGTAGGGTATTTTGTGTGATCTTTCAGGGTTAAAATGGCATTTGAATGGACCTAGGTGTATGTATTGTTGTATTAAAAAATATTATAGTTAGTATGCATCTGCTATACTTACATGAATTATATCAAATTCGTATAAAGATTTAGTATTATATAAAATTTGATACATATGATAAACGGAAACATACTTATATAGACTATCTAACATAGCATAGGCTAGATATATATGTTTGATAAATTTTTGCATATGCTTACTTTTTAAAAAGATATATGAGAGAAACAATGATATATCAAAAAAAATCGTCCCAAATAATAAAAAAGAGGTTTACAGACCCTCCCAACGTGCCTTTTTTCCATGCATATACGCAAGCTCTGGGACAGTTTTTTTCACCGCTGAGACGCAGGATCGATGCGCGTAACTCGCGTACCCGGTAAATTGCCACATTCGATCTTAACGAGGGCGCGTTACCCGGCAAACGACTGACGGTCAAGTGTTGCATTGTCCGAATGGCCCCTCAAAAAAAAAGATACGTACTCCAGACTAGTTTTAATTCGCAATACACAAAAATTTAAAATAATTGAAAATTATTGTGCGAAGCGGGTAGTATATCGAAGCGCCCTTTGAATAAATACCTTTTGAATAAATTCTTGTTTACGCAAGTACATACCAATTACGTAGGCGTGCACGTTATGTATATGTATATAATAATGCGTCACACGGTGACGTGACGTTAAGGGTGGTTTAGCTGCACTTTAATGCTCAATTATTTGAAGGAGTGACGTCACTGGCTTAGAGATGCCGTTGCTCTATAGTTTACGTGACGCGTACGATTTACATGTTTATTCATCACCGTGTAGAGCAACAAATTTACATTGCGAGGATTATTTCTGCATACTTATAATGTATTTTAGTGACACGCTTCATAAATATTTCTTCCCGACGTCTAATCATAGAACCATCGGATATTCCGCTCCAAAAAAAAAAACTAATTAGTTTTTATGTAATTTTATTAACTAAGAGGTCTGGATGTTTTATCGTGCGAAAACCAAAAAAATTTTTTTTGTTACTCAGTTTAGAAGTGCAATTTTAGCTCGCGTAACCAATTCACAGGTCAAACAAGAGTAACTCGCGTGGCCCGCTTTTCTCGGCATTATCAGGATAAAAGATCGGCCCGACGTGACAATTTCCGCAACTTATTTTAGCTAACTCGCGTCATCGGTCGGACTAAACTGGCCACTGAAGTAACTCGGACAATCGAGCAGGCTGCTGCTTATTTTCTACAAATGTTTTGTATTTATATTTTAAAAAGATGAACAGGAAGTTGGTATCATTCAGTGATTTGCAGATTTGCCGATTTTGATGCACAGACAAGATAATTTTACTAAAAATTCAGTGATAACCAGGAGTTTGTATAGGATACTTCTTAAACTGAATCTAAATTAAAAACAATTCCTCATTACCTGAATTATATAAAGAAGCAAAGCAATTCAAAATTAGATCTCAGATTAAGAAATGCATAAGCAGGTTTCAAAATCTTTACATTCCTCAGAATTTTGTTTTAAAAAGTTAAAAAAGCTTATTTTATTTATTGGATCACACTGCATCAGATGATTTTTAAAAGTACATACTAACATACCCAAATTCGTAATATTTACTAATCATTTTATCCTTAGGCTGAAACTTCATTTGAGAGTTATCTTAAATATGATGAAAATGTGTACTTGTAAAATCAAGTGGTTATTTCTTATTCAACTAACAGCATTTTCAAAGATTCATGGACTTAATTGGTGAACCCTGACCAATAATCAAATAATAATTTTATTTCAAAAACCCAACAGCTTTCATCTTTAAAAAATTCATGAAATTCTCTAACCACAAACAATTTTTTTTTTTTAAACTACTCATCGAAGTATCTGGATAACCGAACGGACCTACGCAAATATAAATAAAAGCACTAGAGAAAGACATCAGTGGTACGGGTAAAGCTCTTGTACAGCCGAGGCTAAATCACCGCGTGCACGCGTTTACGTAAACGAGCCAACCCTTCGAAGATGTCGGTGCCAATGACCCGAACTCGCTCTCCGGCTATAGTCAAGCCGGTTATTCTATTTTTGCAACGTGCACTACTTAAGTATTGTTCTGTCCATTACATGTCGCTACAGGTGAGCCAAGAAGTTAAGCTGAATATCGGCTAATCTGATGCGGTGATGCCTTTGCGGCGGCGCGAAAACCAATTTTACTTTCTAATTCGTCACTTTGATCAAAAATTCGTACGATTGGTCTCGGACCGTCTTTTTTATTTTTGGTCGATTCAAATAAATGAGAAAATTATATTTCGATGCAGCAATCAATTTACAATGTATCAAATTTTATGAATCTATATTGATTTTACTTATTTTTGGTATGGAAATTTGATTCATTATTTAAAGTCATTAGTTCATTCACGATTTTAAAGCATTATTATACTTGAATAAACATATTCTCAATATTCGATTAAGAAAATCCGTAAGAAACGGAATCGGCACATAGAAATCAATACAATCGATCAAATATCAACTTTATTTCGAGTAAAAAGTCTTTAAAAAACGTGTAAATTTTTAAAACGAATCATTTGGGATTCTGGAGTGCCTCGATTTATATATAGTTGAGTTTGAGTATAAACCAGCACCTTGAAATATCAGCTTGAATTTTTCCCAATCATTCAACATCATCCGGCTTCTTCAGCCGACACGACACCACATCGACAGGGCAATTTAACGGCATCAAAAAACTTTGCTCAACTCTTTCTGGGGAGGGAGGGAAGGCTCGAAAGAAGAAAAAAAAAGTAAGCGAAGAAGGGTAGAGAGGTTGAGCAACCATCAGTCTTTCTCAAGCCGTAAACACAAGAAGGAGAGTGCCGAAAGGAAGAGCCGAGGTGCGAGACCATAAAACACCGCCGGTGGGTGCATGCACTCGCTTATCGGTAACACGCAACGCGCGCAAACGGAATTAACACATGTGCTGGACTACTACTGGAGTGATCTATGCCGAGACCAGCTGTTATTTATATTTTCGGCAAGACGATGCTTTCAATGATTTTTCATATCGTTCTTTTCGTGAAGTGATCATCAGATACTCATGACTCTTGTAATGATCAATATTCAGATCGGGCTTTTATTATTTTATTTTATATTTGTTTGAAAATTTTGATATTATTTACCACTCATTGTTTTTTAAGTTATTTTTAAGAATGCCACACACAATATTTAGGTGGTCGCGGCGAAGAAAAATCTTAGCCTGAAATCTGCCACTAATAAAGTGACAACGGAGGTATGTTTCTTCGTGGCAAATTTTGGGCTAAGGTCATTGTTTGCTGGGACCATCGATTTAGTTACTTTGATTTCGTTAAAAAAAAAAATTAGAAAAAAGTTTTCTGTAAAATTGCTTACTGGATTTAATAAAAAGTTTTCTATTAATTAAAAATTAAGATAAGAATTTTAGTTCGTACTATAAAATAATTTTTGAAATATTAACAGTTTAATACCATAATTTAAAGGGTTACGTAATTATCAAAACATATTTAATTATATATTTTGAAACTACATTTTTCTACAATTTTATCGCAACTATGTAAATATACAACATGAGTATTTTATATTATTTCGAAATTAATTATGTCAAAAATAAGTTATTAAATTTATTTACATAAATGAAAAACGGTAATGAATAAAAATCATGTAAGTACTATGTAAATTTTAATTAAAAAATCTTCCAGTTTGATTTTTAAAAAGTTCCATTAGAATAGTTGACAGGAATTTTCAATTTTCACTTTTTTTTTAACTACTTTGTTTAAAAAAAAAATTCGTTGGAGATTATGAAAGGTTTGCAACTTCATAGACATTATTTCGTGCGAGCAATTTAGATG
Source organism: Encarsia formosa (assembly GCA_038277355.1). Lineage (NCBI taxonomy): Eukaryota > Metazoa > Arthropoda > Insecta > Hymenoptera > Aphelinidae > Encarsia > Encarsia formosa. Next base: position 7,355,758 of record CM076185.1, on the reverse strand, counting down.
TTTTGTTTTTTTCCCTTCTTGCGTTGTAAAAGCGTGGTTCTGCAATTGCCTGCCGATAAATAATCAAATTTTAACTGCATGCCTCCATTAACGCTTTAATTGTATGCTTTTGAAACGTACTTTCACGTTGTTTCAAGAAAATCGTGTCGACGCGAAATTATGAAAAAAACAAGAAAAAAAAAATAATAAAAAAATAAACTCCGAGCGATTTATGATTGATGATCTTATAGCGCAAGGAATTTATTTTTTTCACGGGCAATTAATTCGACGAAAGCAAAAAACGTGATTTTATCTTCATCTTAAACGGATGCTATAAATTTCTTTATTTATTAAGTGCTAACAAGTGTTGTAAATTAAGACAAAAATCTCTTTCACAGTGTTGAAATGAAAAATTTATTCTGACGAAACTGTACGAAGTATGGAAAAATAAAATGAAGTTTTATAATTCATGAAAGTTGTAGCTGCCAACCTTATGTAAAAAAAAAAGAAAAAAGAAGAGTTATAATTTTGTCTAATAATAACATACATCTGCGTATTGCACAACACTTACAAAACAAACATGTGGAGCGAAAATAACAATAAAAAATATCTACTGTTTCAAATAAAAAAAGACTCGTTCCAGAGGCCACGAAGTAAACATTATAATTTTCAAAACCAAACTGTTCATTCAAAAAACTAGCTATCTTTCGTCCTCGACGTTACCCATGAAAAAAAATTTCCCGAATATCAATCCGATTGAATATCTCTGGTTCGATCTAATTGGGGATAATTATCGGTTTTGCTACAAGCCATAGAAGAAAGAAAAAAAAAACGTACTCGCAATATAATTTGATTCCGTTTCTTATCGGCTCGTAAATCAGGCTCGCACGCGAGCTACCAAACGCATGTGCATCAAGACGATGCACACGACTGCGTTTGCGGTGGCGAAACGGTTAATTCTCGTGCTCCTGCCCGCTGTTTCACACTGGTTTATTTATTGTTTCGAGCTTTGATAAGCCGAAGCACGAGTGCTTGGGGTGGTTCGTAACTAACAAAGCTTATGCCGTCTAATGTAAGTCAAGTGAGATTGAAAGCTATATTTTTTTAAATGGTTTGTACAACATACGAAGGAGACAATAATTATAATTTTATATATTTATATATTTATATATTTTTTTATATTTATATCCAGGTGACAACGTAGATAATATTGACAAAATAGCAATTTAATACTGAAATAAGGTATATTTTATAATATATTAAGATTTCAAAATATATTTATGACATGTCAAAAATAAATTGATATATCAAAATAAATACTATCGTTAAAGTACTTTGCATAACAGTTGAAAATTATTCGTTACATCAATATTAAAAGATATATAATTTTAATATCACTGAGAGAAGGATTTGGTTATTTTTGGTTTCTCCCAAGCTTTGATTCATGCGACCAATGATTTGGTTACAGGAACCAAATGTATATGTAGATGACAGTCATGTCAAACAGTTCGCTGTTATAACCTCAAAAAAATTTTTGCGGTAATTCAGAAAATTACGAACTCACGAAAAATTTATTATAGTGATCGGTGCTATATTAGATTGAAAACGATTATTAATTTGATTTAACTTCGTAGAGGAAAATAATTTTGTTGTCAAGAGAAAACTCATATTTAAATAAACTTAATTAATTCTTCGAAAATTTATTGCTGAAATTTGAAATTATTTTCTTTTAACACAATACCTCTACCTTCAAGTGGTCCATACATTAATGATATGTGAAATTAAAATATATTCTTATACATTTAACAAGAATAAAGGTAACTGATTTAAGCAAATTATTACAACAATAAACAATAAAATAATACAATAGTAAATAAAATTTGTTTTTAAAATAAAAAATAAAAGCTTGATTTTTACGCGTGGAGTGTGGACCAAACATTTGGTTCCCACAACCAAATTATCCGATTTCTTTTCAACCAAATATATTTGGTTCCTTGAACCAAATCCTTCTCTCAGTGTGCATATAAATTATTATGAATTTTTATTGGTAAACCGAAGGGTTGTGGAATCCAGAATCAACGATGATTCTTTTTAATTTTTTTTTATTATTTTGCGATTCTACTGGAAAATTTAAAAAGTCTCGGAATAAACTATGATTGAAATATTGTTTATACTAATGTTCTTAAAATGAAAACAAAGTTTTTGTGAGTATTACTTGACGAGAAATCTAACTGTGTGGTAAAATATTTGAGAAGAGAAGAGTTTTCTCCTAACTTTAAACAGAGTTTAATTTTAAACAATGTTTTTTGACGGTTTTAACTCAAAATAAAGTGAATATTTGATTGATTGTATTAATTTCTATATGCAACTCTGTTAGTGATTTTGAAGTGCTCAGCCCGTCGTGATAAACAGTTTAAAATTATATCTAGCAAAGCATTTTAATCGAACTTAAAAAATTTTTAATTTTATAAAGTCATGTGTCTAATATGCGAGATGATATGAGTAAATGTCCAAAAAAGTCTAAATTATTACTTCTTGATGATCAATAAAAAATATTTCAGTTACAGTCGTAAAAAACTGTTTCATCTACTAAATTTTTCTATACACGTAAAAGAGTTAAAAATCGGCCAGACAAACACACCTACGTACCACAAAAGTTCGCGGTACAAAGTCACGTGACTCCTCGCTCTCCCCTCGGCATCGGCTCTTAGATTTCTGACAGCAGCGGTGTTTCGAGCCAAAACGAAAGGGTTAGGCAGCGACGGGAAATAACTTTCTTACCTACTTACGGCTTCATCTCCTGCGCGGGTCTGAGTGACGCGGGCGCTCCTTCTTCGTTTCCTATCGAAATTTATTATACCGGAGTGACAAGAGACTCGTAATTAGATTTTTCCGGGGCCGAAGAAAAATTATTCCGGCTTTGGGTTTATTCACTCTTCTAATGCGCGATTGATCGCCTACCCTGAAGCATTTTTCTTAATTACGGGGGAGGGGCTTATTAATTTTTCTTTTTTCAGGGTGAGGGATGCTTGCTGATTGAAAAATTCTCTTAACGGGAAAATGATTTTGAAAATTCAAAGTTAGACGGGATTGATTGAGGATTTCAGACTTATTGGTTTCATCTGATTTGACGTTTGAAAGACCTATCGAAGAAATTAATACAATTAGAGAGAACTCAAACTTGATGGATTTTTCTAATATGACCCGAGTGGATGTCATAAAATGCCGATGAATCATTAAATCAGAAGCCAAATTCTTCCCCGAGAAACTTTTAGCGCAATAGACACTCGGTTAATAATCGATTAGTAGCAAGTGTAAAAAACAAATCTGATAAAAGTAGTCCGAGGGGGCGATTAATGTTGGATGATTAAACAGGAGGTGTCTACCGATATAAATAACTAAAACGTATTAGAAACTCCGAGGAAAATACATCGCCTGGTCTAATAATAATAACCGTCGGTGCTAAAGTAAAAACAGAGTGCGGAATTTTTAAAAATCAAGCGCACACTTTCATCGTGTTGCATGAATAAATAAACGCCTCACCCAGACTAGCCCCGATAAAACATATTTTAATGAATACTTTAAAGAAAGCTAATCTGAAATAACCTTCCCAAAAGTCGGAAAATCTGTCCATTACGGTGCTCGTGTACATCACGTACCTCGCGACATATAAACTTCTCAAGAAACCCTCGTTACCGCTCGAGCGTGTCCCTCTCACGTTTACCCGGCACTTGGTTTTGCATAAACCGTAGCTTTGTACCTTCCAACTCTTTTGGGAGAGATCCTCCGGCTCACTTTTGCCCTGTACCCTGATAGCCTCACATTTACCAACAGCTTAAATCGTCACGGTGTTCATGAACGATATAAGGTGACAATGTTAGAGAGTATAAAAATTAATACAAACAATTTATTCTCTGCAATGTGATTTAATAAAACACGATAATCAGATAAAACAATGAATATTCATTTTGATAATATCCAAAGATAAGATACAGTCCGTCTTAAAGTTCAACAATTGAATATCGATGGTTAGAACCAGTTAGAGTCTAAAGTCCAGAGTCAAGTTCGGGATTCTAACTGATGGATTCGAGAATCTTCAACTTCGAGTATTTGGACTAGTCTTCTGTAAAAAAAAGTGTTCGGAGTCAAAAATCCAAAAGTGCGAATCCAAGGATTCAAGGTTCAAGACTCTCGGATTCACGGACTCAGACTTTTGTACTCCTGATTCAAGTTCGAGAAGCTAAAATTCTAAAATTCAATTTTCATAGATTTCTGAAAAATGTATTTCAAATGCTGACTCAAATTTCAACACTCCAGTTCATGAACCAGAGAGTCTGAACGTCGATCCAAGTTTTTTTCCCACCCTGGTTAGAAATAACTTCTCAAATCAATATTTAAATATTATCAGACACAAGTTTTCTATACCGGTTTAACTATAAAATACTTTGAGATTTTTTACTGATTTCATCGTGTAGGATATTAATCAACACATCAATAAAATTATATCTAATGTATTATGTTGTCTTGAATACTTCAAAAAACTAATAGCCTTGTCTTCAAGTACTACCTACACAATGAAGACTGGTAGCAATAAAGTAAAATTTTTCTGATAAATCTATTAAAAAACTGGTACTATTTATAAACATGACACATTTGAAGTCCCACTAGCGCAACGTATTCTTGCGAAATTTTCATCAGGAACAAGCTCGCCGTATCCCGTCCTTATCCTACTTATGAATAACCCGAAGCACGCGGCTGCAAAAACGTCATTGAGGTAGCTTCTCTACGCGTGACAAGCACCAAGCGTCTTTGCCGGAAGATCACGCGCGCGGCTCCTTATCGCAGCTCCTAAAAAATCCGAAAAAATAAAGAAGGAGGGAGAGGGACGTGCTCCAAAGTGAAAGGGTGGAGCCTCGGAATATAAGTGAAAGAGGGGGAGGAAAAAAGAGCTTGAGTTTAAACGGACGCAACCCCCTGCATAACAATTAGCCCTCGGGAAAATCGTGAAAATGCTCTGGTGTTTCCAGAGATAACGACGAGAGTTACACGAGTATCTTCGCGGGCTAATGTTGCAGCCGCCCGAGTCGCACTTTTAATGTCATCGTTGCGTATTTTCCGAGCGATATTTTAAAACTTATCAGTGCAGGGAAGGCTTTAAACTTTTAATTTGTTGTATTTTGAAGAATATTTTATGAACCTTCCATGTTTTGGTAAAATTTTAGTCTCTTTGTACGCTATGTTTAAGCATGTAATGATAGAAAAAATAAAAAATTTAGAATTGTATGTAATTTTTAATACACACTTGAACAAAATGGAATATACTAAGCTATAATAATTGAATCATATTTTTTGTAACAGTGTTATAGTACATGACAACATATTAAACGGCAAAATAATACTACGATATTAAAATTTCAACAATCTATAACACTGAAGAAATGATAAAAATATTATAATTTTGATTTAAAAAGCTGTATATCGAACAAAATTATATGAAAAATTTGTAACAAAATGCTTAATACCTGTGCATGATTTCCTTGAGATATAGTGATCTAAAAAATTCAGAATTGTGTATAATTTATAACACACTTTTAATCAAGTATATAATTAATGCTATAACTGAGAAATAAATAAAATGTAAAAATTCAAGTGTATTATGTGGTAATTGAGAACAATATATTTACATTTTAATATATCATGATGATATTTGAATATATTTACTAAATAAAATTTAATACAAGTATTATTTTATGATACGTCTGAATTTTAGAAGTTATTATAGTACAAAAAATAATATTCATTTAAATATGTTTTGTCCTCATAAAAAGCACAGTCGCCTGATGTTCTAAAAAAAGTAGAAAAAAAAAATTCCATAAAGATTTTTTAATTACATTAATCAAAACTGATTAATCACAAAGCGAGAGAGAGAGAGAGAGAGACAAACGTCAAGGAGCAACCGGAAATAAGAGACTCTGGCCGAAGATATCGCCTGGATCCACTCGGTTTCACGCACGTACGGCCGTATTAAGTCGCTGGTCCCTCCAGGCTCCTAACGATGATTTAGTACGTCTTAGAAGGTGGACCTAACGTGTATATCAGACGATTTCCAGGAGAGCCGCCCTTATTATGCCGAGCAAATAGTCCGGGGGTACGCGACGCACATATTGACTCTGGGGATGAGCAGATACGGAGACTACGACGACGTCTTGGGGACTGGCTATTAAGACGTTCTGGAAGGGGATGTTTATCGTGAATATGAATTTCACTTGGACGCCGTTATTAATGATCAGGATTTTTTTTATGCAGTCGCAGGGTTGTACACCGATTTTTGAATGTTTCATCAATGAGTTAGGAAAAAAAATTTCATAATTGTGTGGTTATTTAGAGGGGCTATGCACTTCAGAATCACATGTAGAAATCAATATATCAATCATAATCAACTACATCACGAGTGAACGTTACTGTATGACTATTAGACTATACAAAAAACCAATTGAACTATAAAAAAAAGAGAATTATTTTAAAATTGATTTACTTTTATCTGTTGCGCACGATTAAAAAAAAAAACCCGTCACGGAAGTAACAGAAAAATCCTCTTATTTTTTGGACCCAAGTTGACATTAATTGGAAACTCTGAACCCGAATTGACGAGCGAATTGATCCAAAAAATTTTTCAAATGTATGGAAAGTTTTCATTTAGGTATAAATTTTTTATTTTTACTATTACTTAATAAATTGAAAAAAATTCTATGTTCGCAGAATAATTGTTTCACAGTTTTATCAAATTTAAATTCGAAATAATGAAATAAATTATTTTTAATACACGAATCAAGAATGCGCATGAAATATATTTTTTTTTCAGAAAAACCAAAATTAAAATTCATACAACCGATCCAACTGAGGAAAAAAAATAACCACGATTGATCATAATAAATTAATAAGTGGCTCATATAATCGACGCTAGAAATCAGTTTTAATAACTGGTGATGAGTAGGAAACAAAAACAAAAAAAAAATTGAATTTCATACATTATGAATATAGATGAATCATCAACGAGCAACATCCATTCAATTCACATTTTCCTTTAACAGAATAGAAGCTCGGTTGGTTCTGATTTAAAAATTTCTTATCAACGTGTGAAAAATGCAAATTAATTTATCTCTCTTTTTTTTTCAAAACAACTCCAAAACAGCATGCAACGACACGCAATTTATAATCCTTGCGTAACTCTGAAAAAACATCCGAACCGGACTAATCAGTTTACAAAAAAAAAAAAAAAAAAAAAGGCGGACTATCGGAGAATTTTATCTCCTCCTCCCACGCGTCAATCAATTATCCATCTCAATTGTGTGTGATTCGAGTCTCCGTAATTAAGCAATGAATCAGTTGAGAATAATACCGCTCATAATGCGTGTAAACAACGTTAAAAAAGAACCTAGTTGCCGCCGGTGGGGCAAGTCCATTGAAGCGCGAAACCGTGAAAACGTCAATTACGTACTGGACAAAACAGGAAATCCTTCTTTCGGGTAATTTAATGTAGGAAGTTGATGCACCCAGTTACGCTACAGGTGGAAAAATTTTACAGCGAGCAATCATTGCTGCAAAAAAAAAAGAACCAATATTGTCGCTTATATTTTTGTTTTTCAGCTTGTGGGAGATACGAGTGGGCGTGGCTTTGTTGCTATTGTTTTGTTTTGTTTTTGCAATCTATCTCTCGAAGCGCTATTCTTTTTGCGGATAAACACCGGCTTGCGAGGAATGAGTTATTGCCGTGAGTAATGAATACTCGTAGTACAGCTATTTTTAAAAGTATTAGAAATTGATTGAATAATCTTTTGCTTTTTTTTTTTTTTTTTCGTTGAGATTTTCGATAATCTCGGATGCGCGGCGAGAGTCGAATTGAATCAGCTGATTATTTATCCGATGATTTGTGCATCTTTTTTCGCGATAAAACAACAAAAACAAAAATCATACGATGAGTATTCTTCTTCCTTTTTTTTTTCTTCCTCTCTTTACAACTGTTTAACTTCTGATTAAGACCATAAAATAACGATAGAAAAACGCTTTTGATCGACGATAAGGTTTCTTCCAAATTTTACAAGAATAACACTACTGATAAAACCACAAAAAAGTACTTCTCGCCCAATTTAAACCAACTATCAAACCTGGTACGTAAAAAAGGAAGTGTCAACAATGCTACGAATAAAGAACATTTTAAACAAAAGCAGACCTTGGTTGTACGTTTAGAATCCGCGAGTTTTTTTTTTGGGTTATTCGCGATATCAAGACTGCTTGATTCACGCTGCGTTATCTGTTCGGAGTGTGTTTTGTGCTCCGCATCTTTACGTAAATAAATAATAATGGGCATTTCATTCGCGCGACACGCGATTATTTACGCTGGCTTTTATCGGGGCAATGACGCGGTCGATGATGCCTCGAAAAAAAAAAAGAAAATAATGAATCGAACTGGTTTAGAGATAAGAAGGCAGTACATGCGCTTCTTTGATTTTAAGCATTTACGGTTGTAATGGAGAATAAACAAATTTTTGAATTGGTATTTATCAAATTATGATATTCTGTTCGATAGATTATCAATTGGAAAAATTTATCCTTGGAAGCTAAGAAAATTTGATTTTGATTAGCTGGTTTTCTCGCTTTCAGTAAATTATAGTTTACAGAAATTGATATATTATCGCAAACTGATATATTTTACAAATCAATGTAATCTGAGTAATCTTTGGTATAATGCATTGATATATTAGTACGTTATGTAATCACTAATTTTTCATAAAATAGTATTTCAATATATCGATATGTTTGAATGATATGTCTCAATTAATTTATAACTTCAGAATCACGTCACGTAACATATATTTTTGTTTGAAAAATCGCACAGAAAAAAATTAAAAGTAAAAGTCATTAATTTTTTATATTATTAAAAATTGAAAAAAAAAGTTTCATAACAATGCATGACATATAATTCAGTTGTGTCATAGGCTTAACTTCATCACTAAAAAGAATACATATAATCGTAGGTGTGCTAACTCTTTTCCAATACGCACGTAATAAATAATCCCGCTTGAGCCGGTCACTTAATAATTAAAAAAATTTAAATATAATACCCGATAGAAATACATTGTCCTGGACATCAGAAGCGAGTTACACATGAGTCGGCCGCGGCTCATGCAAATGAACTCATTCCCGAAGAATCCCGCTGGGTAAAAACTAATCCGTGCAGCAGCAGGAATCGTAACGATACAAGCACCGAACCTCTGGAGACTCGAGCTACAACGAATAATCACGAAAATAATATTGCCCAGGTAATCAAAAAATAGATGACTCAGAGACGATGTATGCATTGAAAAAAGGGCGCCACGATTTTTAGCTGCACGTGCGATGTGTGATTGGTTTACAAAGATTACATTTTACGAACGAAAACAATGAAACATTATCAAGGTAGCTAAAAAGAGGAAGAGTTTTTTTTTGGACCGTCACACCCGTTCGAGATGATGATTTTTTCATGAGTAATGGAAAAAGTTCTAGTAACTCGTTTTTTTTGGATGCTGAAAAAAGTCGTTTCAAAAACTTGATAGACGGGAATTTGTATTTTGAAACAGAAAAAAAAAAAAAAAAAAAAAAAAAAAAACTAACAAATGAAAAAAGGCCGTACCTGAATAGAAACTGTTGGTAAAGCCGATAATTAAAGTAAAATCTTTTTGATTTATCTATCATTTTATTGCCTTTGATTGAACTCTAACGTGTGTGATTTCGAACAACTTTGAGTTTGAATTTTAATAAAAACAAGGCTACTGTCACTTTAATCACTATCCAGTCACCGATGTTCTCTTCTTTTTTTCTAATTCACAAACACTATTATCACAACTTAAAGAAGCGCTAATACACTAATACACTATTTAGTAAATTTTGAACTAAAACCTAATAATAGGATCCTTATACATGGTAAAAGATTCATGATTATATCGATGACCCGTACGAAGAAAAACACTTGCCGAAAATCAGTCAATTTAAAATTACTCGTAAAAGGCTTAAATGAATTAAAAAATCAATTTCAATAAAAAAATTCGATTTATTAGTTACCAACTTATCAAGATTCTTGATTTTTAAAAATTTTTTAATTTTTTGCAGTCTTTTATTGGTAATTTTAAATCGACTGATTTTCGGCAAGTGTTTTTCTTCGTACGGGCCATCGATATATGGTTAAAAGATTCATGATTCAATTGTGGGTTTAAAAAAACTGTTAGCCATCTAGTGGTAAATCTTTGAAACCATCCGAATTACAATTTTTTTTTAATTACAATTTTTTTTTTTCAACTTTATTACGAAAAAACTTTTTTACAAATTCATAATTTTTAATTAATAGCTCCTCTCAGTGCACTGCAAGTGCGCATAGGAAACAAAAAACAATCATAACCTCAAAAATAATAGTACACTTTTCGAATATATTCAAAACTTCTCTAAGTTTGCAAAATGTCAATAGCTACTTTATACAGTAGGATTAATTAAATAAAAATGGCAGTCGAATCTTTATAAAATTTTAAGGTTTAAAAATTAATCAATTTAGTTGATCTAATCTAATTAAGCATTAAAAAAAAATTTTAAGTTGTAAATTTGATTTTGTCGCTTTGCAGTAAAGCGTTAATTGCTCATTTCGGGCCGATCATAAACATTTTGAGTAGTAGCTTTCAGATTTACGTATTTGGGGTTACTTTCTAAACATAAACTTCAACTTTGATTCGAATATGTAAGTACTTAACATTTTTTGAATAAAAAAACCACTCAAAATTTTCTAGAAAGCTCGAGAAAGCTTTAAAAACAAAAATAATTATAACCAGAAAAAAAATTAAAAGTTTAAAAATTTCTAGAACCTGTAATGAGTACTCCATTTTAAGGTCGCCTGTTGAATTCAAACACATTTTTTTACAGTTTTTATACCTGAACACAAACGAAACAATAAAATAAAACTCATTTTCTTCTAGCACCTCATTAGCGGTATTTCAGTCATAACAACTCCAAATATCTTTCAAATTAGCTCGGTGATGTGTTGTTGCAGCAACAACAACTAAAATCTAATGCACCGGTTGTTATTTAGAGAGTCGACACTTTATTACGCGTCACACTGACACGCAAAGCAGCGCGCCCACAGGCCACAGCGGAAGATTCATACCATGCATCGCGTTACTTTCGCTTTCTTTTTCACGCTATGCGTTACAGACTCGGGTTTCTTCGATCTCCGTATCTGAAGTTTTATTTATTTAGTTTACCGGAAACTCAAAGCTTGCGAGCTTTTCCTCTATTTTAAAATATATATGTATCTTCAGATGATACAGCTTGCAGAAAGATGGAATAAAAGTTGTACAGGCGAAAAAAATACGAGTAATTCGGGGAAACAAGCGACGTGATAATTTGCGTTTTTATTAAGTTGGTAAGCTCCAAAAAAAAATGGTTAAACTCGGCGGGTTTGTTCTCGTGCGAGGAAGCTGTTTATTAGACGCAGGAACGCGCTTAATCGCCCGGATTATACGGACTGGATTCCCGTGCGCCCATCAGATTTGATTAGGATAAAGAATGAGGATACACGAGTGAAAAAGTCACAAGAGTTGACTCGAGATTATGATTTAGACTAAATTAAAATCTACTTTGAGTTCATGATGTCACAGTTTTTTTTTTTTTTAAGTTTATGTAAAGAACTTATTTCATAATTTAAGACTTTAACAGCTAAACTTGCTGTATTGCGTTGAAAAATTCAAGCATAATTTTTTTTACACAATAAGCCTATAATATATCATTCGATATTTTATAGAGTAAATATGTAGCTTTAAGATTATTAGTATCTGATGTATCATTCATCGATAAAAAATAAATCAATCATATGTATTCAATACTCAAAATATACCATCTGATCAACATATAATACAGTTTAAAAATATTTCAAGCTATACTTAATTTATAAATATACTTGGGTAATATATTAACTCGAAATTTATATAAAATCTTTACCATTGAATTATACTCTATATTTTAATAATCATCAATTTCGATAAAAGCAAATTATTAAAATTTATAATTAAAAATTGGAAAATTCAACATTTAAATAAGCGCTTTGAACGATTTAAGAGAATCGCGATAAATTTAGGACAGAAAATAATCGCTGTTTTCAAAATCAGTCCTTGACAGAAGTAAAGCTTGATGCAACTGATCAGTTACCTATCAGTATGACTGAACAGTTGCTTATTTAAATCAGTAAAGAATCTAGAATTTCTCAATCCCCCCATTTTCTCTTACCCCAACCCTCTCTTTCACCAATTCCCGCTAATCATGACTCGTAAGCGCCAAGAAGAATTCGAACAATGAGCTTCAACAAAAAAAGAAAATTTCCTCGAAAAAATTAATATGACGGATAAAAGCCGGTACCCGCGGGGACTACGCAACAGCTGAATAAGATCTCCATAATAAAAATCCAGATCCAATAACTGGGCCACAGGCATACCATTAATCCGGCGTCTCGTTATACATCAAACTCGGGCTAAAATCCGGCACGCAATGCAAAATTCATACTCGACAAGGTGACAGAGAAAGATAGAAATAAGTTAAAAGGCCCCCGCGAGGAGAAGAAGAAAAGAGGCGCGCTTAGAATTCTCTTATGTTAAATGGATGAGATTGTAACAGTCCCCCCCGGGACGATTATCCCAGCACGCATGTGCACGCACACGTGAAAAACGTGCGGCTTTTTTAATGAAGTCACGCGTCGCTTTTTTTTTACCCCTAGACTTATTTTTCCTTACCGAAGAAGAAGAAGCTGACCAAACTTTGGGAAGAGTTTAATTATAAGTCCCGCGGTCGCACGAGTCATCGCTTGAGAACTCAACGACCGATCGATTCGTTCACGGTCACGGTCGAGCTCACCCACACACACGAGAGTTCGGTAGCTAGCTAGCAAACAAACAAACAGCTCTTTTTTTGAGAGCCGATCGAGCAACCAAGGTCGCGCGCCTTCACCTACATAATAATAACAATAATGACTATCCGCGCGCCTGCTTGTGATGTCAATAATTTAGTGCGCGCGCGGGATGATTCACGCGCGCTGACAGAGTTTAACTCGACGATGATGATTTTTAATAAGGCGGGGAGCCGATAAAAAATATTGATTTTCATTCGAGATTTTTTGCGAACTGAAGATACGATATTAACTGTAGAGTGGATTGAAAAAAAAATGTCTTTGAACTTTGAGGTAACTGTTGCCAATTTATTGCATAATAATATATCCGTTTTCAATGTAGTACGTATAGTTCAGTAGAGAAAGACAAATTGTATTGATGATGTACAAGAATTGAATCGAATTTTATTTATCAACTGTATTAAGATTGATTGATTTTTACTATTTCCCTCTCGTAAAATATATTGAGATTCACGCATCATATTTGCTTATATTAGGTGGTAAAATAGTACTTAAAAAAATTGTATGAATAATGTCAGAAATGAATGAGTTTTTGCATCCATATTGTAAATTTGAAAAAAAAAATGTCATTTATTTATTTTTTTAATTGTTTGACTGTGTTTATTATTGATAGATGTATTTTTTTATAAATAATGAGTTATGATAGATAAAAAATATTATGTTAATCACTATGAAAACAATATTTGAACTTTTATAATCAAATAATGTTAAGAAAAACCTTTTTTAATTGTAATTGTTGGCTACGATTTTTTAATGAATTATTAATGATACATGAATTTAATGTTACTATAAATTGAGTAAAATTCACACAAGTTTTTTTACAATGCTTATTAATACAGTTAGAACTATAAATATCGTTACTGACAATCCTCTTTTTTTGCCATCAAGCCGCGAGAATATCTTTGGTAATCGATGTTGCTAGGAACTTTAATAAGCACTCCGAGTGGAAATCAGGGTTTAAAACTATGATTATTAATTTTGTCTCGAACAATAAATAAAAAAGATCCGTAATTGCAGTACGATAGAAAGCGAAAATCCAATTATGACAGTGTACCCACCCATAGTAAAAAACCAGATAAATCATATTTTTAGTCCGCCAAATGCATGTTAGGGGATTTAATTTACAAATGTAATAACATCGATGTACTGAAAAAACTCTGTTGTGCGAGCGAGAAGCAAGTGTGGTTACCATTGGTCACGGGTAATTTTCCGAAACATCGGTGAGAGTTTGCCGGTTGCGGTTGATTAATAGTTCGATTATTCATAGAGTAAATTGACCGGGTTTTAATAATTCATAAAACTCGGAGAAATCTGTAACAGGAAGACTCATTATCACATATACCGATTTGCAATTTGTTGCCGACAACATGAAAAAAGTCCGTGTGAGATAATTGCTCTGAAAATTTCCTCGTAATTCGGAGTAGTCAAATGTTAAGTGCCGTGTAATGGTCGTAGTTAATTTAATTAAAGCTAAATGTTTATACATAGTCGGTTTTGTCAATTTTGATTTTTAGTAGCAAAATATACAGTAAATAACTTACAGGTTTAGTTTAAGTACATCATAACTAAAGAGTTCAATTGAATTTTAATCATAATGCTTAGCAAGAATTCCACTTCAGAATCAAAGCTATCTAAGACTTTTCAAATAAAATTTTTTTTCTTTACAGATTTTTAAGAAAATCAAAAAAATAGATTCATTTAAAAGGGTTTTTTCTAAAGTTGATTGATTAATTAATTTTGAAAATTAAAAGCTTCTGAATTAAAATATTTTAGTTAATCAGATGTATGATTTTCTCAAAACTCTTTTTAGCGTTGTACGCTAGTTTAGATTGTTATTGCACTCTGGTCTTTATGTCATAATCAAAAATTCGTATATCGAGACAACTAAAGTCTCGACCGGTAACCCAAGAGTTTCGTTCTCGTAATCCTCCATCATTAATTTGCACGGGATCGATTGGTTTTTTCCGCCCGACCCAGAGTGACTATGAAAGTAAGACTGACAGGTGCAGGTTTACAGGTTCAATGGAAAACTTTACCGGTTTATTTATGTATCGCTCGAATCAAATGCAATCTCAAGCTTTTCTCAAAACACCTAATAATCAGCATGTGAATTTATTAAGAAAAAAAGAAAGAAAAAAAAAAGTATGAATTTATTAATAAGAGCTGTCAAGTAAGTGTTACACGTCACTTGCGGTGTCTAGTAAAACTACTCTAATGCGATTACCGTGTCGCTCACTTCAATACAGCTAGCTACTTTCGATCTGCCAACGTCTCAATCGGTAATGGCATCTCGCGATTTTTCTCTTAGTGTCGGCTAATAGTATACAGCTTTGCGATGGATGAAAAATTCTTATACGACTGTATGGAGATGAAAATTTTAATTAACTTCAAAACACTGTTTCTGAATATTTGGACAGTTGCTGAGCTCTCAGTGAAAATTTTGATTCAGACTTAAAATTGTTCTATACCTAAAAGTTATTTTTGGGAATTAAATGAGTTGATTGTTTGAACGTATAGTCAACAGTCCTCAGAGAAATATTCAAAGATTTTATTATACATAGAAACATAATATTAAAAATTTTACTTATATTTTTTTTTTTATTTAGGTCCATAAATTTAGAATTGCAACCATCATCAATTTTTGTTGGAAATCCTACAGCAATTAAGTATTCTTATAAATACTTTGCAGAAAAAATTTGTTTTGGCAATCAAAAAGGGTATTTTTTATATATTTTTAAATAAATAAATAATCCTTGTTTTATTTTGTTTCAACCAGTTGCTTGTATTAATTTAGGTGCAAAATATCTTAGTCCTGGTATTAAAATTTACCCAAACAATCCAGTAAACATTATAACAACCTTCCTTTTATTACCAAGAGCCCAGTAATTAAAAATTCTTCTCAAACTTTTAAATTTGCGAGGTTGTACAAAACCATGCGTTTACGAGATTGTGAATGAAGAGGAATTGTGACACAAGAGTCTCCGCTTATCACCGCGTCGTCACCTCATCTCTTCGCGAGAAAGAGAAAAAAAAAGACATGAACGTCATATGTGCAGCGCAGAGGAAGAGCGGCATGCTATAAATAAAGTCTCGGGGATGAGCGACTCTGTTTTGAAACACATTTTTTTTTTTCGTTTTGGCTTTCACACGTCTGCGTCGCTCTGTTGTTAATCGAGTTTCACACTCGTCATGCAGAAATAACGTTTTATTACAATTATTACCAAGTGTTTAAAAGTAACCAATTAATTACTCATGTCCTGCGTTGTGCTATACCAGTGTAACTAGAAACATGTTAACCCTTAATACGCATTTAGTCAGCGCTACCATGATATTGTTACTGCTACAATGTGCATCATTGTCTCTATATCATCTATGGCATCTTAGGTGTTACAATATATTGTTGACCCAATCGAACCTTTCTCTGAGTGTGTGTACACATATTGGCGATAAAATCAAACATTGACATGGTGAACACCATGAAAATCACCAAGATCACCGTGATAAGAAAAATTAGTTATGTTTGAATTAATTAGTAAATTAGGGTAAAAATAATATTCGTATCATAATCGTGATTGACCTTCGTATGCATAAGCAAGTATCTCGAGCGATAAGGGAATTGGATAAAAAAAGGAAGCTTGTATACAACGATTTTATGCGTTTATGTGAGAAATGAATTTATATTTCAAGTCACGCTGATTTGTTTTGCTATTTCTTTTTTTTTTTTTTTTTCCTGTTGTCGAAGCACACTCGTGAATTCGATTTTTTGCGATGTCTCTGTAACGATTTGTTTCGCCTTATTCAATTATGTTACTGATAAAGCATTTCAAATACTTTATCGATAATTTCATAAAAATATTTTAATAGATTTACAGTTGAAGCAAGTTTTAAAATATAAATTTTTTACATGAAAAAGACAAAAATGAGACGGGTTTTTTGGTTTTCGAGATCTATATCGTAATGTCTGCTCAAACTCTGTATTTCTTCCAACGATAAAAAAACTAAATTAAAGGCTTTATACAACAAATCTAAAGTTAATTCATTAGCGTGGATCTTAATATTTTATTTACTTCAAGGTTTTTTAGTTAATTTTTTAATTTACTGGCAATTCATCAAAAACATTTTTCATATTTTTTCAAAAACTCACAAATTTACTTCAAAATTGTCCGTTATTTTGGTAATTTAATTTTGAAAATCGTTTGTCAAAAATTAATTATTTTCTTACGAGTATACTGACTCACAATAATTTTTCTATTTATAATCCATTTATTTTACAGAATTTCAAAATTCTATTGTTTATTTACAATGTTTAGTTAAGAAAAAAATTGATTTGGGATTTAAAAAATTTAAACATTTATTATACGAATTGACCGACAAAAACTAATTTTTAAATGACAAAAGCTCGTGAAAATAAACTTCAAGCTGAAAAATATATAAAAATAAAATCTCGCCCGATCTGTACGTAATTATAATCTTGGAAGCGGCACAAAATTATTTTCTGCGGGCAGATAAATAGGCCGACGCGTGCGTTAATATTCCCTTATCGCGTCGCGATATCAGTTTTGCGTGCGGATATTTTTGCTCGAGATTTTCTTTTTCTCGTCAAGTTTTTCCCCAGATCTGGAACTTCAGATTGATGCTCGTACCTTGAAAGTCTAAAAAGACTTTGCTTCAGAAAATTACAATTTTTTTGACGAGTGGTTTTTTTTTTTTTAAATGGTTGGTACACGTGTATGTATTTAAAACAAGATTCGAGTGCTTGTGTTTTGATTGCGGTAGATAAACGCCGCTTGTTTATTTACTTATCGTTCAGATAAGAAAAATTTAAAATAAATTCTGTCATTGTCGATCAGATTTGATTGATCGATATCTTGTTTTAAAACCACGAGTCTAAACTTGTGATCGCTGATTTATCGTGTGAATTTCAAACGAAAAAGTATATGCGATCAAACGCTAAAAGTTTATGATTTATTAGCTACCAAGAAACAGGTAGTTTTACATTAAATTTACAGACAGCGACACCGATAAAAACATAAAATACACCGTTTACTAGAAAAAAAAACTACACTTTGTTTATTTCCTACAACATTGAAGGAAAAAAAAAAAAAACAATGACCACAATAAAAAGTAACCAATCGAACCAATTGTTGTTTTTTTTTTCGTACGGGAGCATAAAGAGGAAAAAAAAAGTGAGCGGTTTCTAAAATTAAGTGCCGAAAGTTGGCAAGTCTTCCTCGTCGAATAAACAAGTCAATCTTCAAGACGGACGAATCATTCCGCGCGGTCATTTCTCCGTGTTCAAGGCCAATCGATCCCGGCCAGCTGGTACGTAGACATCAGTATGCCGAAGCTCGATGCGTAAAGGTGTTCTTTTTCGCGCGGTGTGAGATAAGTCATTAGTTTAATTAGATTAGATAAGATTTGAAGTTTAATTTGCACTTTTACTTTGAAGTTTTGCATGTTGAGAAGCAAGATTAATGTGACAGCGGTGGGAAAAAAGCCGATCAAGCATGATTAAATACATACACTTCTCGGTAAACTGGTTTATCGCAGTGGATTAATGTTAGTTTCAGTTAATATACTATTTATTAAGAGAATTAAGATTACGAGGAGCTTTGATTCAGGTGAAAACTTCAGGGAAGTAATTAGATTATGGTTTGATAAACAATAGAATTGAATCGGTTTAGCTCAAAAAGGACGTATATACAGTTAATTAAAATTAACGAATAAAATAAATTAACTTTTAATCTTTCATAAAATATTTTGCGTGATCAGTTAAGTTAATATTAATTATTAGTAGAAAAAATTTACATTAACATAAACAGTGTAGTCAATTTTTTCATATTTTTGTTGCTACGCAATTAAATATACTACGATCATCACGTAAGTTTATACAAAAATGAATTAAATGAATTAAAAAAATTTTAACCTAATGTAGATAGCGACAGATTTTCATTGTTCAATTGGAACTACTATAGTTTATTCTTTTAATAAAAATCAAAAGACTGTAAGTAAACAGACAGTATGATTCATCATCTAGTAATGAGTTTTTTAACTTGAGTCTTATATAGGGATCATTAACATTATTAAAGAATAATTTCAGATTTAAAAATTTAAATAATTTATGCAAAGTAGAATTTGTAGGTCGCGTCAGCCAATAATTACTTCAACTGTGTTACTCAAATTTATTGAAGTTGAAGTTGGTTGATCCTTTACAAAAAGCATTTCATTTTTCTATGCTCAGAATAGTTCACATTTCTAAATAATTCATGGATTGACGATATTTTTGATTTTCATTGAAAAAAAGACATTAAAACAAATCAATAAATCTAGTTACACGGCCATATTTTTTCTTCTTTTTTTGCTATGAAAAAGGCTAAATTTTTCCTGGCCGAAGACGAATGCATTTGACTTTTACGTAATGCAACTTCTCAAATATACTTTACTAAAAGTTTAAAAAGACTGCTAAGCGGTAAACATTTTTCATAAATTTATTGTCCATAGCAAAACGATAAATATCATTCAAAGAAAATTTTTTTACAATCATTTTACTACTTCTTTTTTTTATAAGCTTGTCATTTGCTGGTTCAGAACAATGCTTTTTTACAGGTTGCCATAAACGCAGCTTTTTTGTTTGAAGCTCTTTAACGTACTACTCTAAGCAGTATATCTCCTACTTAACAAATTTTGCGCTCGAGAAGCTGAGAAAATTTAAAAGTCGTAAACACGAACGTAATTTAAGAAGCTAAAAAAAGCTCGATTTGTAGGAAAACCGATGCGCCGCGGTTATTGAGTTTCCCACATCTTTCCGGTTTTGTTTTTTTTTTTTTTCTTCTTTTTTTTTTTCCATCTCGCTCGCAAGACTGTTTACGTATTTTGCCGGCGTGTGCATACGCTCAACTAAGGCGCGTGAATTTTGATTATGCGCATGTTTTCTTGGCGGAAGTCATGTGTACCGGCCGAGAGTTTCGAGAAAGAATTATGAATTCGACTTTTTGATTCATTGCGTTAGAAGTGGTATTATATTTCTCAGTGGCCGTTTATGCTTTACTTTTTTTTTCGAGGTTTATAACCTTTTTTCGGAAAACAATGGCCGAGACATTTGCTTAATGACATTTTGAATTGACGATGCACATAATTTTGCAAAATATTTTTCTTTTTCTTTATTTCTTCGTTCTTTCCAAAATTGGAGCTTTTTCTTCTTTATTTCGACCGAGAGCTTTTTCGTGAAATCGATTGCCCGTGCAAATAAAAAAACCTCAGTTCAAAATTTGCCGCGAAGAAAATAACAACGAAGGTACTTTTGGCCGATAAAATGTCTCTAAAAGACTTTATTTATTATTTTATCGTGCGGAAAAAAATTTGAAAATAAGCGTTGCTACCATACCGGTAATATATAATAATAAAAAAATTTCTCGACACACCAGCCGCAAATAAAATGACTAAGTTTTCAGCCTATAAAAATTGCAAGGAGTCATTTTATTCTTTGCTAGCGTAATTAAAATTTATTATTATTATATATCATCGGTATGGTAGCAAATATCATTTTCTACCAGTCTGCAAAAGGTAAAAAAAAAGTAAAGAGACATTTTATTGGCTAAAAGTACCTTCATTGTTACTTTATTCGTGGAAAACTTTGGGCTAAGGTTTTTCTTTGCACGGGCAATCGAAAAAGGGCTGAGGTATTCCTCATTTTTCTACGAATAATTTTTAAATTGTCTAGCAGTGGCTACTAATTTATTTTGTAAATGACTTCAAAGATTAGTGACAAATTACTTTATTAATCTAATTAAAGTCATTAATGAAATTCATTTCAATATCTATTTTATCTCGAGTGAAGTCGGAAGCAGAAAGCTTGCAGAGTGTTATCTAACTCGTCATAAGCCAAAGCGATCACGAATACTTCAAATTTAGAGCAAACGGAAGAGTTCAGTCTTTCATTCGAGCCACATCAACTATATTTGAACAAACAGATAATTCAAACGCTTCCTGTGGTTGTTTAGGAAAAAAAAAAAACAATAATATCTATAGCTATCTCTTGCGCAAGCTTTTTGATTGAATTGACCAAACGGCTGAAGTTAAATGTTCGAAAAGTGAAAAAGAATTTTTATTCAATGAATATAAAGTGTTTGCAAATAATAAGCACTTTAACGCCTCGTTATGCGATTAAGAATGTTTAGAAAATGAGTTTCTGCTCAGAACAGCCTCGGTGCAGGCGAATGGTTAATAAAAGTTTGAAGTCAGAAAAGAAAATAACTGATCGAAGATAAAATTAATAGAAGTAAAAAAAAAAAAATAATTTTTTTTTTAACAAAGTTAGAAACGCCAGACACGTGTGTGCTGCAACATCCGGATTATTAAAATCGCCCCACCGTTTATTAAAAATCCCGCTATCACCTATATAATTTTAAACTAGTTTGATTTTACTTCTTCCAGCAATCTTCCAGGTTACTATCACTGCATAAACAGCTTTTGAAACATTATACGGCTCAACTGCCAACTTCACTAAATTTCACTTTGAAGTTTAAAAAAAACTTCAGATTTCTACCAATAAATACTTTATCGTCATCTCATAAAGCCGCACTTAATTTTTCCGAAAATTTATGATACCTCAAACGCGGCTCGCATTAATTTCAAATCAAACTCCCTGATAAACGAGATCGACGTCGAGTGTTAGGTGAAGCCTCTCACCGTGCAAATAAAAAAATGCAGCCAATCTCGGACGGTATTTTCGATAACGCAAACAAGATGTTTTTAACAGCCCATTAAAATCAAAGCCAAGAAAAACGTTTCATTATGCCTTTTTTTTCAACCCAGGCACTATCAACGTTCGAGCCACACTAAAACAGCCATAAAAGCCTCTAAACTCCCTCATTTTGCTATTTACAACCGACACTTTGGAGAAGAAGAAGAAAAAAAAACCTCACGCGCTAAACAAGCCACAATAGAACAATTCGCGAAAAGAAAAAAAAAAGAGAGAGAAAATCGATACGTATAGAGAGTGAGAGAAGAGGAGGCCTCTTTTATGCACATTATTTACGCTGGAAAACAATAAGGAAACGGCAATAAAAACAATGAGCGAAGTGCGGCGTGACGATGGCTTTACATGTGTGCTCGTATCGATCCTCATCTGCGGTTGCGGGTGGGGGCAAGGCACCGATGCCGACGACGCCGCGTGACAAGATAAAAGATTATTGTATTTATGATTTTGTGTTTGTGTGTACCTCGCTTGACGCAAGCTGCTCCCCGCGTTTATCGCTTACACCTGTTGACACCTCCGGCGATGCTCGTCTTCTTCCGTCATGGTTTTTAGGTTATGGTTTGCGCACCTGTTTTTTTTGGACACTGCACTTTTTCGTTCACCACTGACACACTGAAGTTGGTAACACAACGATCATTAGTTTTCGAGCACTATTTTGGATGATTATTATCACTGCGGAACCTATTTGGGTTTTTCACTTTTTGAATAAATATACACTGAACAAACTCACGATAAATTTGGTAAAAAAATTTTTCACGGTAAATGGGGTAGGTTAGGTTTTTCACCCCTTCATGGAAAGAGTTCAAGAATCACTCAAATTTAATTAAATACCACTAAGATTTCAAATTTCACTTTAATGATGGTTTGGGTTTGAGTTTTTATTCAAATGAAAAAAAAAGTTTTTATTTATTATTTTTCGGGTTTTAACTTTTTATAATAAAGCATCACACCGCATCACACTATAACATATTTTATTAAAAATAAAAAATTTTGAAACAAGAAGTTTTTTCTAAAATGTGGTTTAAGTTGATGTTTCAAACTCTATTATAAAATTTTCAGGTTTCTTACTTTAAATACACTTTTAGATTAGGTTTTAAGTACCACACGTTAAAGTTATAAAAACAAATTTAAAAAATTCAATTTTTCACATCTTCAAACCAGTATTTAATTTAGGTTTTCCAGGTAAGCTATTAACTATCTTGAAGGTACCAAGTCCATCATAAAACCATTAAAATGACTTAAAATTTTTCAAACCACAAGTCCTCATTCAAAAACATATTATTCACCAACACTCACAATCACCTCATCCTCGCGTAAACAAACGCAATAAAATCCCGGTCTCAATGAACCCGCGAGACTGAAAAAACAACATCGGTGTTAAAATTTCTCGCCTTCCAACTTCGCCAAATCTAAAAAATCCGACTCTTCATCCACGTGTCGCGCACTTGCAAAACCATTCAATTCCCACGTACTCCGTCACAAATGAAAACCCAACTGACAAAAAACCAACTCGATCGGAATCACAAAACCACCGCACGCACGTCAACGAAGAGGATCGCGCGCGCACGCGGCAGCCGCGAGTTCGGCTCTGCGAGCTGTTGGCGCTGCATAGCCAGCAGCGGCGGCGGCCCCCACGTTGTTTGTCTCGCGAGTGGCCTGTTTACATGTTGACTCTGTTTACGCGTTTCGCTCCCCCTCCCCCTCCACCAGCTGTGTATATCTTCTTCTTCTTCGGATGCACGGCGCACATGCTGCCTCTTTTTTTTTTCCGCACGCGGTCGACGATGTTTTTTGGAAATCTCGCGGGCGGATCCGGAAGTTAGGAAAGCTGGATAGTAATTGATTTGAATTTTTTTTTTAATTGATAGGAAGTCTTGTCTGATTGATAGCGTTCGAGGTGTTTGTGACTGGATGAGAAAAATTAACTACGACAATGGGAGACTCTTTAGGTAAATCGGACGTGAGTTATAAAATAAATAACACAGCGCAATCGTTGTTATAATTTGAATAATGATACACAAAAGAAATAGCTTCGAGCGGATAGTGACCTTGCGAAAAAAAAAAAAAAAAAAAAAAAAAAAATTGTGGCTCGTTGAGACAAACAAAAATAAAACAAAACACAGCCAACGACAGACAAATTTTTTAATTGAATAACGAGTTTAGTTGTTTTATTGTGATAACATTTTTATTCCCGAGAGTTCAAATTAAAAAAAATATCATAAAAAAATTATCAAAATTAGAGTAAATCGTTGTTTAGAAAATTTCGTAAAAAATCATATGATCAAGGGACACTTAAAATAAACACTGAAAGAATATTTAGTAAATAAATTTTAAATTGTTATTTTATAGTAGTGTGATAAAATAATAGAATAACATAGATGAAGGAAAGTACGAGAACATAAAAAATAAAACTAAAATACCAGAATTGAAATTAAAGACACGTATGTTAATTAAAACTTGAATTTGAAAGAGTAATAATAATAATAAAAGCACAAGTTAGAAAGAAAACAGATGTTACAAAGTTCAAAATATGTATATTAGGTAGTGACAGCTTAACTATAAATAGCAATACTTTAAACACAGAATTTTACTAGCCAATTAACAGCCAAGAGTAGAATGATTGAAGTTAAAAATTACAGCTTCAACAGTTCAAAAATTTCAATCGCATCCAAAAAATGTCAGAAAACACTAAAAAATCGGAAAAACATGAAAAAAAAAAAAAAATGCTGAATAAATTTCCAAAAAAATAGATTCGTCATAAACTAAACCAGCTCGAGCGCTCGTAATTATTCAGCTCGATCGACTCGTTTTCTCAATGTTTTCTTCTTATTTTTCGGCAAAATAAATTATCGGCTTTCAAAAATGCTTGTACTTTTTATGCAAACGAGCCTGTAAGTGCGTCTGCTGCGTTCGGGTATAACACGCGGAAGATGTGGATTGCCGCAGCTGCAGGTACATCGGATTGTATGCAGATTTAATATGCTTCCGGCGACCACTACTTATACCTTTTTTTTTTTCTATTACTGGTGTGTTTGTACGAGTTCTTTTAATTGTTCCCGGTGCGTTGCGCGATTATTTAATCTTGGAAATGCTGCGAATCTCAAAATTTTTGTTGTATAATCGAATAGTGTCACAATATTCTAAAATGTACATGAGTAATGACTGGAAATCGTTTATTCAAAACTAGTTATTTAAATTTATTGAACTTCAGTGAAGTTATTTATCGGAAATCGATTTTAAATAAATGTGTTTGAAAATTATGTTAATTATATAGTCTTGATAAGAAGCACGGAGTGAAAAAATTGAAGTGTTGCTGGCTAATTGAACCAAACAAGATCCAAACACAAGAAAAAATCGAAAATTTTTTTTAAATTGTATAATAAATATAATAAGTTCTACTATACTACCTTTTCAAGTATAGTTTGAAGGTAACGAGTCAAACACTTAGAATAAACATGTAGCTTGAAATATAATTAATTTTGTATCACTTAGAGAAAATATTAAAAAAAAAAAAAAAAATTTATTGATATTGAAGAGATTTTAGCTTGCATGATTTCTAAATCTCAAACCGATGTTTTAATAAAGTCTGCATCGTAACCTGACTTCAAGAAAACTTTTTAAACCATTGAAGACTAAGTATCGATAAATAATATTAATAAAAACTCATGTCGGAGTTTTTCTTTTACATTAAACGGCTTGATAAAACTATTTACATAAAATGCAGCTTTATTGAGAAACACGAAGAAAAAATATTAAAATTTTATTTATTTTTTATTTTTATTATTTCAGAGCTGAGAAGTCATTACTGTATCCATCCGAGTATTTGCGATTTCACTTCAGTGACTGTACAGCTTTAAAACTCCGCACCTCAGCGATTAGCATGTAAATAAAAAATTATGATTACAGTTTACGCATCTACGTGTTCCGTATTTCATGCAAATTAATATAATCGTAAGCCAACTTCAAACTAGTTACGTATTTCGAAAAGAAAGATGAAGTTCAGCAATGTCAAAATAAACTCGAACAAACCAAGACCAGCCACTTTCCAAACCGATTAGAAAACTACATGATAAAGAATTTTATTATGAATAACACTAAGAAGTTTATCGATTGCAAGATAAGTATGCAGTATGCAAATCAATACCAATACTTATAAAATAATAATTTATTTACGTAAGATAAAGGTATTAAAAATTTTTATTTAAAAAATTCAATTCCTCATTAAATTTAGATTAACCATTAAAGTTGAGAATTTTATTTTTCATTTTTCTTTTCAATTAAATATTCATTGATTTGAAAAACTAACTTTGTTTTATTTTTACGTTTTTTTAAATCTTTAACAATGAAAAACAAATTTTACATTCCAAAAATAATTTTTTCCTCGTGATGTAACTTTTGATCAAAAGATTTTAAATAACCCACACTAAATATCTTTAAAATAAAAGTTTTGGTTCTTTTCAAAGTATGGACTAAGTTTGTACATTAAAAAAGTAGTAAAAAATTTTTGATGCTTTTTTATTTAAGAAAAGACAGATTTTTAATGATTAAACAATAATAAGAATCTATTTTTTTATGAATTATTACTATTATAATTTATTTTAATTTTATTTTACATTTATAATAAATTTTGTCTAGTTCAGAGGATTTCATCACAAAAATATAATTTATTTCCTATACGTCATTTGACTATAATAAAAAGTTTTATTAATCCAAAAACGCTATTACTATTGTTAGTTGTACATTTATAATCCTTTTCTGACTCTTAAAATTGAGTGAGCGATTTTGAATTTCGAATTAAAGATTTTTATTTTTGATTCTATTGGTCGTTATCTATCGAATTCTTCATCCTGAACTAGGTTATCAATCAAGTTACCCATTTAAATACCAATTTCACCCAATTCTTTGAATATCGAGAGTTTAAATGACTACACACAAATGTTAATATAATCATTCCACCAATCCATTTAATTTACCTCCCCTTAAACAAACTATCAAAGCCAAATGACCAAACCTATTTAAAACTAAAACTCAATGTAGACCAAAAACTTTCTCCTTTGGAATAAAAGCGCGCCGGTGCGGTTGCGGCACAAAACGCTCGGGGTCCAATTAATCAGGGTCCCGTCGATAAATCGTCAATGAGTTTTCGCACCGCAACGTATAGGTACATACGTGTATGGAGAGAGAGAGAGAGAGAGATTCGAGATTATCATCACCGACATCCTGGCGCGCGCGCCACCGTTCACTTTTCACGCCGCTCACTTTTTCACGCGCTTCCTCTCTACAACTACACGGCCTGCCTTTTGTTTATTTATCGCCGGCGTTCGGGGAAGAAGCGTTGTTGCAGCACCGGTGCGCGCGCACAAGTTTCTCAGAATTTCGTGGGCGAATTGTTATTGGGTTAGATCATTGTGGAACATTATTGCGGCGATCAAATGCCGCTCGCTAATGCTTCTTGCGCTATGGTAATTTTCGTAACTCGCGCGTGAAACCGTACCGTTGCGATAAGGCTATACGAAGCAATATTCTTCCTCTTCCCCCCCCCTTTTTTTTACTTTTTTTGATTTCCAAATTTTTCTTTTCTATGCGTGCAATTGCAAAATCGATTGAAATTCAAGATTCTTTGTACGCAAAGCCAGTGTAAGTATATTTTTGAACTGGTTTGAAACGGTTGGAAATATTTTTTATTCTTGCTAGTATCTTTCAGTGCGCAAGCGCGCTCATTTTTAAATTAATTATAAAATAACGTTTAATTACTATTATTGTTATTATTATTATTTTTTTTTTAAAGAGTTAAACAATATTTATGAATCCTTTACTATAATATTTTATTTGCAACAATCAGTTGAAATATAAAAATTCTTAATAACAAAATTTAAATTTTAAATTTTAAATCAATCTCAATCATTATGTATCAATGACTTTTAATCTTGGTTCGTTTTATATAGTGTGACTAGAAATCATGATTGACATTGTCTGTGAAATCAAAATTGAAATATGATATTAAAATACAATTTTTATAAATAATCCTTTAGAGCTATTTCATCAAAATAATTAACTTTTTTAAATAATTGATGTCTGACTGGACCTTTCTATTACTACTTATTTTAAGAAATTTGATATAAATCTACTTATTTAAGTTAAAATTTAAATCATCATAACAAAATTGATCCTACTTAAACTATAAAAAAAAAAAACAAATCAAAGATGATTAGAAGTTAAACCAGTTGTTTGAATCACCAAGAATTTTTTCAAATTATTTATTTTAAACCAATTAAAAAAAAAAAATTTGAAAATTGAAATCACTATAATTTTTTGCGAAACAATAAAATTTAAAAATCATGATTTTCAATTTACAGGTGTAACAAACTGTATTACCAATACCTTGGCTATGAAAAAAACCTTTGAATATAGACTTATGCAAAATGACTGGTGCAGAGCAAAAAGCAATTAAACTCTAATAAATGTGTTTAATATCTGAAAACTTGTCCGTCTATCACTCGTATCCTGTCAGCGGCTGCATTACCCGAAACGTTATACTTAGCGGTAGGCGAGTGTCGTTACACAGGCGCCGCGCTGTCGCTTAGGCAAAAATATATTTAACAAGATTTCAGGATTACTTATAGAATAAATCAATCAAAATATCTTTGGAAACCAAAATTTTAAACTGCCTGTTGAATTTATTACAGTGAAAGTACGGAAATATCTTTTTGTATTCTGCTTTCAAGTTGTTTCAATCAGATTCGACATTAATTCTCTGCTACCTTTTATGTAAAAAAATTTCACATCATACTACAAGCATACTGTGTGAGTGTGGCAGTTACACTTTAGATTTTACCATAAAATCACTAAAGAATTTAAAATAGTAAATACAATAAAAATTATCCAAAGTCGTTTCTTGTTCGATACAAACGAGATCATTAAATCACACATCAGATTTTCAAATAAAATTAGTTTTTACATAACAAACAGGATAATTAACGTGCTCACAAAATAATTATTACAGCGTAATGAATACATAATTATCAAACAAGTATTAAACGATACTATGTATATTCATTCGAGTGATTCTGTAAATCGTAATCATAATTTTTGTACAGTTACATTGAACTATCAAAACGCAAAACTGACATCAGGTACACAATTAACTACATATTTGCATTGTACATTCGCGACTTTTGCCATCAATTTATTACAGTACGAACTTTTGAACAAGACCACCCTAAAAAAACAAAATTACGGTAGCCATCAAAGACGAGACCAGACTCGGGTTGTGTTCTCTCGAAATAGATGGTCGCGCATCGATTATTTGCCGTGCAATTTTCGAGCTGTGTTACCGTCATCGCGCGGCTACACACGAAACTATTTAAACTGCTCGGGCAAACGCGATCTGTATCAACTTGTGTTTATTGACCCTTTTTTAGCTCGGTCGCGGGCGCTTTCAATTGGGCTAATGTAGACAAACGGTGTTGTTGAAAAATAATTCTTCCCGGCTAAATTATTGTTGAATTTTTTCGATTCAAAACTTGTTTTTTACACAGTTTTTGGGGTGGAAAAAAATGGTTGGTTACTGGTTGTAAGTAAAAAAAGGATTTTTAATTCTTTGATCATAATAATATTTACATTGAGTTTATTGAAAAATATTTAAAATGGTAAGAGCTTCTTGAAATAATTCTAAAACAAACAGAAATAAATTATTAAATTATTAAAATATTCAAATTCTACAATAGCACAATATTTTTTATAAAATACATAAAATTCATATCAAATCTACAAAGTGGTATACTAAAAAAAAAGATTTAATTTGAATTAATTACGTTTAGATAACTAAAAAAAAGAGTTGATTTGAAAATTTTAAAAACCAAACATTGCGTAACTATAAATATATATTTTCTATAAATAGAAAAAAAAAAATTTTTATCATCACAAGAACTGATTACAAAGCGCTCGAGTGTTATAGCGATATAAAAAACGCACACACAATAGCTCATCAAAATACCAACAATCACCGTCGTTGTTGTTTTTGTTTACCATACGAAGATTATCTCTTATCAATTCAAGGATGCATAAGAATCATCCATTTACAACAAACCTGAAAAACGCTCAATATAAAAAAAGTTCCCGTAAATCGTCATTTCAATCGAAGTTGACGCTACCGTTGGTAATTGATAATAAGGCTCCAGCGTACCAACACGGAAAGACGGTGTAGTCGTGCCTTATCTCACTACCGTGGTAGTGGATGCCTAATTGCGGTTAGCGGCGCACACGTGACTCACTCGCGATTTACGGTGCGCGCGCGAGGATTCTATTAATATACATGCGCCGAGAGGATCCTGCGCCTCTTCTTTTTTTTTTTTTTTTTTTTTTCTTCTCTCTTTTCGGAACGATTGTGAAGGGATTATTTGCATGAAGAAGGTGCGGAGTTTTGTAAGCCGATTGCGAGCTGCTCGGGTTTGAAAATTTTATTCGGATTTGGCAACCGAGATACGTGCATGTTGTTTGGTGCGGAGATGATGTTGAGCCTCAATTTTGTAACTGTCTCTTAGAAATAATGTATTTATACAGGATATAGTGAAATGAAATTACTAGGCCTATCACTCATTTTATTTGGGTACATTCTTTACAAAATCGGAAATTTTTTTCAAATAGTTTTAATTTTTTAATTTATTACATTCAGAAGACGTAACGTAATATTGTATTGAGAAACCATGACAGTTACCTATTTATCAAATAAATTTTTAAGGTTGAGTCTAGGTACCATCGCCGTGAACCGTACACGGTACACGGTACACGGTAGCTTTTTACTTTAGATCCTATAATTTATCCCAAATAACCCACTTAAGTTTAAAAAACTACTAATTTCTACTTTAAATTCAATTGTCCATCTTAAATAATCCAATTAAATTCACAGAGTGTCTAAAGTAACTCTCATTTGGTACCGTGTACCGTGTACCGTGCACCGAATACGGTACACGGCGATGGTACCTAGACACTTTCAATTTTTAATTGATCTAGAATTCTGAATTTCACATAAAAATGTTGTATTATAAGATTAATTTTTTATCATTAAACGTTATCAAATTTTTTGAACAATCAACTTAAAAAATGTTTTTTAATTATTTAAAATTTTTGCTAAAAAGTAAATTCGATATTTATCAATCTATTGATAAAATGCTAGAAAGACAAAAAAACAAAATATTGTAATTCAATAGAGTTGTAAAAAAGGTTTTTTTGTTGTTATACTGGCAATTCAAGTAACAACTATCAATTCGCCAAAAATACTTCAAGAAAGTACACGAAAAGCAATAAAGTACAAGATAGCGAAAGACAGCAATGTCATAAACGCCAGCGTCGATTAGGCTGACACACGCTATCCAAAACATATACAGCTTGTCGATGTAGCATCCGAGGTAGTATAATCTTTTTTTATTTTCCCTCTTCGAGTATTTTAATTAATGTCATCATTGCAATTAACGAAACAATAAAACCCTATATTTGTACTATGCGACTTAAAATTTTGCGTCAAACATTTATTCTAACTATCAAGAATCAAATAAATTTAAAAAAAATCCAATGACAAAAAATATTAAATTACATCAATAAACACAAAATCATTTTTGTCTCAGTAGCACTTGATAATTATTATATTAAAGAAATAAAATTTACATAAAATATAGTATGCAGAGTAAAAAGTTTATTATAAATCTTTAAATTTATTTGTTAAAACTATTAGTTTGAAAAAACTTTATTTGTGTACTTAAAAAAGTACCACCTTAAATTCTATCATTTTACCATCTGTGCTTTTCAAATAATTAAAAAAAAAAAAAAAAAATCAAACAAAATGTAATAAATAAAAAAAGCACCAAAATTCAAATTGAAATAATTAAATTTAATCACGCTGGGCGCACGGTGTTTCCATTGAAATCCCCGGTTCTATTCAAAAATTTTCGAACCCGAGTCCGAGAGCTGTTTCAGGGGCGGTCTTGCAAGAGGGAGCGTGAGGGTCCGCAGATAAGGTAATCCTCCCCCTGAAGCGTACTTTAAATGCAGGCGCGGTCGCACGCGAGAAAACAATAAACAGGGCTATATATATATCCGAGCCGAATAAAAGGGATGAGCTACATATTTATTGGGATACTTAATGAGCGCTGCCCGAGCCGCTGTAAACCGTTTGTCTTGACTCTGGGGCTAATTAATGTGAAGATTTTGGATTTTTCGGGGGTGATAGATCACGGTCTTAAATTTCCGGTCTTCCCAGGTTATTTTATGCTAATTTCTCTCTACGCTACCCTCAATGGGAATATATACTGTTGTTATTATGTGAGAATTACGGGCTGTGTTTTTCGATGATTTATCGCGAGGTTGGATATTGAAATTTTAAATCGTCGTGAGAGTATGTAGTTTTTCATTGCGTTTTCTTAATTCATTTTGGAATGTTGATGAGTGGGAGTACTTATCAAAAAGTTTTTAGATTTTAACACTGTTTAAATGCTTATAGTATACTGCTATAGCTATACTCTGACTATAAATTATATTTTTTAATTGGCTTAAACTTTCAATAATTTGACTTATTTTTTAAATCGGTTGAATTTTTTAAAAAAATATTTCAAAAATTTATATTAATTGTATTAAATTAAATTGAAGACTTCCTAACTAAAAATTTAATTTTTCTTTATTTCAACAAATCATGTAATCATATTTAATATTCCAATTTTTTGTAGTTTTCTCAACAACTGATAATTTTCAAGATTTGGAATTTTGCAATTAATTTTGAGATATCTGAAGAAAAGTGCAAAGCATATTTAAAAAAAATTGTTTGTTTGCTAATTGTAAAAAAAAAAAATTATTCTCACAAGTACTGTAGCTTCAAGAAGGGTCCGAATAGCTTTACATTTTTTTTCAAAGCACATCTTTTAGGTGTTAGTTAATTCATGATTAGATTTTATGACTAAAAAATTCATTTCGACACCATTAAATGTCATAACAAAATTTTTCAACCAATTTCATCATTTATTCAGTGAAAATCATAACCACATCTTTACCAGCTACTTATAGCTCGCTCACCCCCTCGAAGAAAACTCCAGCCCCTTACTTAATTTTTTCCAACTCTCCGCTGTTTTAACTTTCCCGCATCGTTTTTACTCGTTCCCGCTATACCAGAAATAAACTCTCAGGAATCGTTCGATTGTATTTATTTAGCGCTAAACTCCTCCTGACCGCGGGTTAGAGTGCCTCGCCGCGTCGGGTTGATTCGAAGTTTAATGGAGTGGCCCCCACCATTGTGAGGGTAGAAGTTTGTTTTAAAGTAATCGCTTTTTTTTTGAAGGAGCGATTGTTGTTATGGCTAATGGTCGGCCGGTATTAAGTACAGATGTCAGGTGAGTTGAGTGAGCCTGAATTTTAAAGAAAATTTTGTTTTGTATTTTAGTTGAAAGTTCTTTTTTAATTCAAATTAAAAACAACACTGTGAAAATGACTATAAATTGTTAAGTTTTTGCTAATAATTATCAGGTTTTCAACATACGCAGTCTATACAGTTTGTTAGGGTTAAATACAATGGAGCGACTAGAGTTTACAAATCTTTAAAAAAAAGTTACTCAATGTATTATCAATTTTATATGATATATTATACAATCGTTTTTAGTATGATATATTCACTATCTGATTTGAAAAAAAATTTGTATGAACAAGTCGAATATAGCTGCTTGTTTGCCTTACCATACTCGTCTTTTACTACTGAAAGCCTTGCTGAAAGCAATATTCCAGCTTTCAAACATTTTATTGGTTACTTCGAGAGTATCAATTTCAAGGGCATAATTCGAGTTGGCCACTTCGGTTCTTAAAGGGAATAGCTCGACAGATCCAAGCCATTACATCCCTCTGATTTGTGTCTCCCCTTCATGCCACACCGTCATGAGCCCGGGGCGAAATGACGGTGTCATGCGGCCTACGAAATCCGGTCAAGTGCGAGCGAAGAAATTCTAAGCCAGCATACCAAAACAAATTCTTTGAATCTTGTATTTTTCGGAATCCATTATTTTAAGTCGATTTTTCGACATATTAGGTAAATTAATTTTTTTTAAGAATTTTGTTTTTATATCTCACTTGTTTCTGCTTAAATAATTATTGATAAATATTAAAATTTATAGTTATCTATGGTTGAATGAAATTTTGAGGTTATGTATGCTGAATAATTAGATATTGGGCCGCAATTCATTTTTTGTTCTCTTCTTTATATATTGAGAAAACTTGATGACAGCGAGACTTTTTTCTGATTCCCATGATGCAAAAAAAGATTTACATTTCAAGAAACAAAAATTCATTTGCTTCTTACAAAAATTTTGACGACAACATTTACGATTTAAAGTTCAACAAACCCTGAGTGCCGAAAAAGTGCAAACGCAAGATAAACCCTCAGCCCCCGAAAAAAGCAATCCTTACACCCTCCCCCTGCCCAATCCAAAAAAAAAGAAGTCAAGACCCTCTGTGGTATGAAATATTCGACGTCGGCTCATTGTGCGCCGGAAACTTCGCCTAGGGGGTGAGGAGGAGCAGGAGGCGAAGGCCAAAGAAGAAAAGAGCGAGAAAAGGGGTACGCCGAGAAGGAGAGAAGCCAGATTGATTGACGCCTATACCGAGCAACCCAGGGCCCCCGAACTTTACCCATTACGACCAATATGCAACGCGCCCCGAGTGCGCCTGGGAGGAGGTTTAAGTTTGAGTTCCGCCTCATTGTCTACGGGATTTCTGCCCCCCCCTCCTCTTTTTTTTTTTTTAATTTTACCTGCACCTGATGATGACTTGAAAAAAGTTCGAGATTGCTTACGCGCCGTAAACCTTATTTTCTCGTGGATGGCCAAATGGGTTATTATGGGGTTATTGCACTTGAGACTATGTAGAATGTTGAAAATTTTGAACTGCTTTTTGAGTACACTCGAAAAATAATCGTTTAAAAAAATTTATTTCAACGTATAACCATTGGATTTTAAAATATCTGGGATTTTTCAGTGTACCAGACCATTTCGAATATTTGACTGTTTATTTAAAAATCAAAAATATTCATTTTGGATGATTTCTTAATTTTTCAGTTTATTTCAGGTTATGAATATTCAAAACATATATTAGATTCCAGATTACCTTTACAAAAAAAACTTACTTAAAACATATACTTGACTTGAGAATACTCAGTATGGTAAATTACAAAGCATAAGAAAATACGACGAACACCAAGCATCAATCATAACAATAGCACAATTAATTACTCAAAAAGATAAATGACTTTACAAGTTCAGTCAGGGAGAAGTAAGAGAGAATGCTTATTCCGAAAACGGAAAAACAACATCGTCTCATTACACTAAGGACTTAATTGTTTTTCCCCAAACGAGCTTTCGCCTAGCTCTGCCCGAACTTGCGGAAAAATGTGAGTTATATAACTTCCCCCTCCAGAATCGCGTCGTCGCAAATTTTCGCCGCACTAATTACCGAGTCCAGGATGCGCCGCTAAACTTTCGGTACGAAAATTGAAAAGGAAGTTGGGAATTAAAAAAGGTATAAGATATGGAAAAAGAATAAGGCGAAGTAAAGAAAAAAAAAGAAAATGCAGCCGAGCCAAAGTGAATTCGAATAAACATCGCTCGCGGGAGGAGAGTGAGAATGAGTCTCACCCCACTCGCGCGCGGCGCTAGCGTACTTTCCTGATTTATGTTAATGTTTTTGTCTCTCGGCTGGCCCCCCTGAAATACACCAAAAAGCGATCCGATATCACCGAGTCTTTTGGAGTGCTGCGGGGATTAAGTTAACTGCTTTAAGACGGCAATAAAGGTCGGGACGATTTAACTCGTTCGAGCCCTTTTCGAACGAAGAAAGTTAGTTTATACCAATAGTGGGGGGCAGGGGGGGAGAGGAAAAGTTGTGTGTATTGGGAAGTGGATGATCTAGTGAAAAAGTTTTCGATGCATTTCAAATTAAGACGCATGGGTTTCGGTGTATCTTTGTAACGACCAACTTCGAGTTTAATGATGTCTTATTTGTTGCTGGATTTACATGACTTTTTAAAATTTATCATCTTAGCCCCAAAAATTTATGAAAATAAAAAACTAGTCGTAGCATTGGCATTTCTGGAAAAGTAGAATAAAGTATATAATATAAAATATATAATGTGGAATTTTCCAAAAATATCATTAAAGATATATTTTAGATATATGGCACAACATACATGATATGTTTGATTTGGTTCGATGGATTTTAGATATTAGAAAACACGTATAACAAATTAAATCCACAGAGTAAATGAAATATACATAGGTATCATATAAATAAAATGATATTTTTGTCATAATTTGTGTTGTATAATATTTTTCTATAACTATTATTGTATAAATTTTTCTGATCATTATCAATAAACTTCAATATTCTTATCTCTGTAGCAAAGCGAAGTAAGAAACCATGTTTATCCCAAAAAAGTGTACGGTCAACAATCGAAGTCCTCAAAATAGGAAGCTGCGAAAAGCTTCTCATTACATCTCGTCGGTTGGAAAACACTCGGTGCGGTTAAAAATTGAAAGGTCAGAGTAAGAGAAAACAAAACAGGGACGATCGAGTGTGTGGAAAAGCAAAGCTCGGTAGTAGCGCGACCGCACCGATATACGCAGAAGAAGTGTAAGTGGCACTTAGTCCTCCTCCTCCTCCTCCCAACCCCCAGCTCGTCGCCTTCAGCTCGCCAATCTTCCACTTTTCCTCCTGCTCCCCAACTCTTTCCCTTTTAGCGAGAATTCGATGAATCGAGGGCAATAAATAATGCATTCTGTGTTTGCTGCCGGTAAAAGGGTCCAGACTTAAATGGAAAGAGCTAAATTTTAGAGCGACTCTGGACTTCCGAGTAAGTATGTGTGGGCGAGTGGCTATCCTGAGATACATGGAAAAACCTCTTTGGCTGAAGATTGATTGACAAAAAGGTTTTTTTCATCGTCAATTTTTCAGTTCGGCTAATCGCTGATCATTCGATTGATTGAAGCTCCTTGCGAGATTTAATTACGACTGAGAGCTTTAGAGAATCGACGATTTTTTCATCCCCTAATTTGATTACTGAATGATTCAACTTTTCACTTCATCAAGAATATCAAGATGAAAAAATGAGTAAAAGAACTGTTTTAGTAAAAATTTTGAGAAAAAATTTTCAAAATAATCAATGATTAGTCGACTTCGAGTCATTATTTTCACTCTAGAAAAAAATTATCTTAAAATATAAATTGATTTGCAAAAATTCAAAGAATCTGAATAGTTGCAACCACAAGATGCACACATAACCTCAAAATTTTTTGAAAGCTATAACAAACCGTGTAAATCGTTTTAGGTCAAAAACTAGTAACTCATTTTAAAAACTTTTTCCTGAAATTTACCATAATTTTGTGAGTTTTTATTTTCAAAGTAGTATAAAATTGAATGGTAGTCTTAAAAGGCTTAATTTTCCAAACGAGTTCATAATCTGAATGAAGTTTACAAATAAGCACGTAAAAAGAGAAGACGAAGACAACAGACCGGTGGGTATAATGGGAGGAATTGTCTTCAAGTTTAACGGGCAGATCAGCTCTTCTGCCAATTATAGACGCTGGTGTGTGGAGCCCCAGACTTTCTAAGACCACTCGGGCATTATAAGATAATTTCATTTATTTCGCGAGCTTTACGACTTCACTCGAGCAAGGCCGAGCTCCAAGTGAAATATTAACGAGTTTGTGTTCTTAATGCTCGATTGTAAGGACACTTTAAAATGCTTTTGGTTTTTTGTGAAATTTCTCAAACAAATATTTAGCAGGGTTGATAGTTTTGATCAATCAATAGTTTGACTATTTGTGAAAAACCTTTTATCGCGAGTGCTCCAGAAAGGGCTGGCTATACAAAGAGTTGTAATGCACCATTATATGTCATTTTCTTGGTCTCAATTTTCCAAACTGTAGATGCAAATCGATGTCTCAAACTTACCTGAAAACAGAAAAAATCTTGAATTATTCGAGTGTTGAATTTAATACAGCTAGTATGTTAATCAATGGTAAAAAACTATTTCTACGGTATTATGAAATCTCAACAATGGTTTACAGTAAACGATATTATGAAAACGTTGAAACTGTAATTAATAACAAAATTTTTTCTTTACGCGTCAACCTTGAGTATTTATGAATTTACCGCGTCTTTCTTACACAAGGAAAAAAAAGGCCTTGTTCGCTTGAAGAAAATGAAACCGTCACTCGTTATTGCCCTGTTCTTCTTTTCTTTACCCCCCGGAAGACAATGAACAGGGCAGAGGACAAAAAAAGTGCAAATCACTTCTTCTCACCCTCGAAATGTAAAAAAGCTTGTCTTACCACCGCCCTGACGGTATTGTCCGAAACAAAACCGTCGACCTAATCCTCGAGTCAACGCTCATCGGTTTCAATGTGACAACCACTTCCTTCATTTAATTTTGCCTTTTTTTTTATTTAATGTAGAGAATGTAAATAGATAAAAAGTACAGAAATTTTTGTAACCGTCTGCTCACTCACATAGTTTTGTAGTTAGCTTTTGAATGAGATAAGAAATAATTTTTGCAATTTATTACAACAAGAACATGTTTAAATATTAGTAGACGAGTCGCAACATATGAGGGATTGCCAGAAAAAGATAGCCTGAAAACCATTACAAAAATTCTTGAAATAATTTAAAAGTTTCAAATCGATTAAGACACTTAAGAGGTTAAAATTTCCAGTTCAATAGTGAAAATGAAAAACTGTTACAAGCTTAGTTTAAATTTGTTAAATGAGTCTCATTATCTTTATGCAAACTTAAATTTGTTTTCAGAATAAAAAGATATAAAAAAACCGTTTATGAAGAAAAGTCATAAAGATAAACATGAAAATAATGTTTGAGCAATTGTAGAAAATAATTTAAATTTTTTCCCATTTTTTAATAGTCAATTAATTTAACTGTTAAAAAATGTTATAAAAATACTAACGAGTATTAGGTAATATGTAGAAATAAAATTCTGCGCAGTAATAATACTCATTTTAGTTGAAATTAATTTTAATTTATTACTTCATGAAGTCAAACATGGACGTTTTATTTATACTTATTAAAACTCTGCTGCTTATTAAGTTTTTTGACTCTAGTTTATCAAGTAACACTATCAGAGTAAGTTGGATATATTTCAACCATTTATAAATATCTACGATTTTGACAATTTTAAAATGGTTTTTCAAACATTCTATTCAACAGCAGGCAACATTATTTACTGAAGATAAAGGTGAGTAGACGCTTTACTAACCACACAATTTCTATTCTTTAATAATTGAATTCTTAGAGTTTGCTGATGTATACGACGTTCATAGTCAAACGTACAAAAATGAAAAAAGAATCAGGCAAAAAAAGTTTGCCACTATTACAGAGGAAACTTTCGATGAAAAGTATACTGGATACTTGGAGGAAACTGACCATGTTCTGTATGGCTGGAAGACTCCAATGTTCATAGCTGGAATAAACTCAATGGACCAAGTAATATATGATCGAGTTGACTACGTAAGAATAATTTAATGAATATATCATGAATTTATTTTCTAATAATTATAATATTTATAATATTTAAGCCTTTAACAGGACAAAAGATTAGGTGTTATAATAATTGTACGAAGAAAGTAACATCAACTGTGTACCTTGAGAGAAATGGTAAACAAAAAGCTTTTGATAGCTTTATTATTTGTCAATTCATCTTTTTAATAACTTTTTAGAAGAAGAATGGAAGTTTCATAAAAAAAGAGTGAACGTTTCTAGTTTGCCAAATAAATACAGACGCGAATCCATTTCAAACGATATGCTGGACACTGTTTACCCAGAAATTTTAGTAGTCGTTGATTACGAAACTTATGAGTACGTATCTGGACAGCTTTTTATCTAAGAACAATACAAATTATTTTCATTTTTTAGAGCCCATAACAAAGATTTAGTAGAGCTTGCGACCTACATGGCTGCATTTTGGAATGGCATTGATTTGAGGTTTAGACAGATGAAGGATCCAAAAGTACGACTGAACATCGCTGGTCTCGTTGTTAACACGGTGAACTAAAAAGCTTAAATCTCATAATAAGTTGATAGTTAGTCTGGGTTGAAAAAAAATTTTTAATTTTCAGGATAGAAAAGCTGAACCGTATTTACAACGGGACTCATCGGGCTCCATCAGTAACTTTACTTCAACTTTCTCTGAACTAGGCGATTACTTCAGCAAGAGATTTTCTAATTTTTGGGATGTTGTGGTTGTTATTACACAGTAAGTCGAAAAAATCTAGGCCAAGCTCATTGATAAAGTACTAATAAAGGCCGAGTTTGTTTTAGTCGAAGCTTGCAAAAAGATGATGTTAAGGAAGTACCAGGTCAGAGACATTCTCAAACCGACAAATATTCTGAATATCCACCGAGTTCTCATAAAAAAGCATATTTATATTGTTGTTAAAGGTTACGCGTACGGTGGAAGAGACTGTTCCGAACGTCTCTCGATAGCAGTGACAAGAGACCTGGGTGGCTTCGAGGGGATTTTTGGTGCAGCTCACGAGTTGGGCCACGTGTAAGTTGATCATCACATTTTCATCCAGCACTTTATTGAAGACTTTGTGTTTAGGTTTGGGGCTCCACACGATGGCTTTCAGTCTTCCTACTTAGACGATGGCCCTTGCGCACTGAACGATGGTTACATCATGAGCAACGTCATAGAGAGCAAAAACAAAATGCACTGGTCAAAGTGCAGCATTACTGCCATGTCCCATTACTTGAGGTAATATACAATTTTCTTGGTTAAAAATGTTAATAACTGGTGCGTCTTGAACTTTTGTAGAAGCAGTCAAGCGGATTGCATGAGAAACAAGCCAGACCTCGTAGTGCCACACATGAAAAAGCTGCCAGGTAAACTTTTGACCAGAGATGAGCAGTGTGGTTTATTGTACCCTGGTTTGGCTTCGGTAAGAGTCTATTTACTACTTATACGGTATCAAAATTGATAGTACAATTCAAATCTAGTAATTTTTCAGTATGATGAAGAAAATTGTACTCTCCTCAAATGTGGTAGATGCTACGTCAAGCGCAAGTTTTGTATTTCCTATGCCATTCATCGTGCCCCACCAGCAGAAGGCACATCCTGTGGAAAAGGGCGTGTAAGTAGTTTCAAAGCAATTAATTATTTCAATGCAAGGGCGAAAACCCTTGTTTTGTAGTTACGACCTTGAAAAAAGCTTATTTAACTACCTTTAGGTTAACCAATCATAATTGACAAAGAATTATTAGGATTTTATTTTTTTACGTTACTAAAGTGTATATTTCACGCTTAGAGTTACAAAATATCATACCTAAGGTACATTACAAAAGATATAATATTTTTATTTTTTCAGTTTTGTCTTAATGGACGATGTACCGAAGATCCAGGAATATACGATTAGAACTTTTTTAGTTTTTCAACATTAATTTTACTTCAGAAAAAAAAAACTTTTTTTAGACATCAAAGGATAGTAAAGTAGTGAAGTAATTATTTTGTAGGTACACAATGAATGAATAATTGAATAAGTAATGTTTGGTATAGATAGAACCAGGCTGTTTCCGAGAACAATACTCATGTAATAAACATAAATATCTATTGCTAGAAATTGCTCGCTTATGATTTTCAGAATTCTTTGCCATTAATAAGCAATGACACAATAAATACCAACATTATGATTAGAAACGAATAATTGTTTTTATTTTTTTCACCGGGGGAAAAGAAGCCTGTGACACGCCCTCATTAAATCTCGGGGTATCTTTTCAATTAAGGCAGCGTGGAAAAATACAAAAAACTATACGCGTCTCATTGAGATTATTAAAAATTGAATATGAAGAAAAAAGAAAGAAAAAGTAAAAAAAGTCATTGAGTGCATCAAACGGGGTTTTTTTTTTTTTTCTATCGGAGCAAAAATAATTACAATCACGATGTATCACTTGAAGAGTCGATATACTCACCCCCACTCGAGCGTTCGCGGTTCAATTGTCACGCACAAAAATTGTCCGTCATTATAATGTGTGTCTGACGACGACGTATTATACAAAGTTTTCGAGAGCGGCTTACTTTGTGTGTTATGTATTCTCATTTAACAAATGAGGTCTGACTTTAATTGTGCTTTGAAAAATATCGGGAAAATTAAAACGACTGAATGGAAAGATTTCAACTTTTCTTATGATTGTGTTTGGGGGTAAAACATAATTATAATTTTTTAAGATTTATGTTTTTAATGGAAGTAGTACTCCCATGTAAATTAAATTGTTGATAACATCTACGCTACTTAATATTGAATAAACAACTGTATTGGATAGGTATAAAGAAGGTTTTTCTATACATGAGCTGTTTATTTTTACAGATTACTAAAAAGAATTCAATAAAAAGAGCATAAACATTCAACATTGTGTATGAATGTTACATCTTCATTAATTGGTTTTCCAAAACGGTGACTATTATTTACGCATCAAATTTCGAATTGAGAATACGGCATTTATTATTCAACCCCATCTTCCAATAAACTATAATTTGAAGTCAAGCTTAAAAAATTACTCAAAAACAAGTTTTCAGAAACAGCCCATTCAAAATTAATAACAATAATGATTATTCTAGCACCAATGGATTATCGATTTGTGCGATATTAGAGAAAATTCACTTGAAACGCTGACGAAGTTAGGTATCGTGAATGAAACAACTTCGAAAAACATCCATCGATGCACCGTGCTGTTAGTAATAAAACAATGCTGTCTAAACTTGCGTTAGACACGTAAGGAACTGGAAAGCGTTATAACTCGTGAATACAGACCGAACAATGTATATTGTAGAAGGCAACAATCATCGAAACTATTGGGTGAAGGTGTGACACTTATAAGCATTACGTGTCACGGCTTCGAAAATTATTTACTGCTCGTAGGAAATTTGATATTAATCGTTATTCGCTCACGAGTGAAAGGAATTTGTGAAAAATAAAATCCTGATGAAAGATATAGTTTGTTTGGGAGATTAGATGATGTCATTCTTGATATTGAATTTTGAAATTTAATTAATTTTAATTTTTTTGGAACTTATTGTAGTATGTACTGTACACAGTAAATTGAAATATATCTACATCAACGATATTAGGGAATATTCAAATGTTACTAAATATCTTTGTTGAATTCTCAAATATTTTCGAATAAAAAGTTCATTTACTGCATTATTCATCAAATTTATCTAGTTGAGTATATACTAAAAGTTTAGGAAACCTTTTTTTTTATTTTGTGGAGGTTGGCCAAAGGAAAAAGTGACAAATGTGTGGAGGTGTTCGAACGGGGTTGGAAACTGCTCAGTTTAAAAATAGCTAGAAAAAACGAGTCTGTGAGTTATTTATCAGTAATCGACGTTATATATTTTTTTTATTGTAGTACTTTATTTTGCTTCGAAACTCACATTCTCGTGTTATTAGTTCCTTGAGAACATTTATGATACAAAAAAAAAACTTTAAAAAGAGTCAATTTATGTCTTATAATTTTTAATTCCATGAAATTTAATGTTTCTATTAAAATAAAAATAAAATAATAATTCAAAAAATACTTTGTCTTTATTTCTAAAAGTAAACGTGACTGAAAAGTAGCATAAAAGATAAAAAGAACATAAATTTATTTGAAATGTTTCATTGCTTATTTTTTTAAATGTTCTTAAGAATATTAAATTGTTGTTATTTAAACTTCTTAAGTCAAGTACTAGCAGCCTTAATTACATGATGAATTGAATAAAATAAATTTATCTACACTTCTTACAATTTTTTTAATAATGACGTTTGGAGTATTTATTGTAGTTATCTGTAATGTGGTGTCCATTTTTGGCCTCAGTGTAAGTTTTTATTTGAATCATATAAAATTTGAATTATGTATATAAAAGATAACCATGACCCGATTAAGATTAAAATTTTTGAAAACTAATTTTTTCAAAAATTTCAAAATTTACACTTACAGTTTCATGAAGACTTGACCAAGCATGAGGCAAAGTCATTATTTGGTCGTAAACTTGAAAACAGTAAGTAAATGTAATTCATCAAACATTACAAAATTTGTTTTCACTGAAATAAAATTTTAATTTATAGTGCATGATGTTAGTTATCAAGTTGCTCCGATCACGTATAAACATCATTATAACAAAAGAGAAACTGCTAAACTTTATTTGGAAACTTCGAATCAAAAGTACGAGCTTTATTTAGAAGAATCAAATCACGTTTTGTTTGGGTCAAGGATTCCAATTTTTATTGCAAGTCTCGATGAAAGTAGTTCTGGTTTAAAAATTTTAAAACATGTACTATATAAAAAAAGATTATAAAATATTTTTATACTTTCAAAATTGGGGAACTACAATAATTAAACACTGAATTTCTTCTAGTTTGTATGGGGTGGAAAAAAGATAAAGTACTTCCATGATCGTAAAAAAAGA
Source organism: Encarsia formosa (assembly GCA_038277355.1). NCBI lineage: Eukaryota > Metazoa > Arthropoda > Insecta > Hymenoptera > Aphelinidae > Encarsia > Encarsia formosa. The sequence goes on along the minus strand of CM076185.1, from coordinate 7,311,571 downwards.
GCTGCGGTTACAGTACAAACCGATGAAAAAAATATCCAATATATTGTAAGTGTATTTTTTTTATCTCATGATTAATTAATATTCCATTTTCTAAATTTTTTTTTCTGTGCCTTTCAGAATGGGAAAATTGGCGATTGCTTAGTTATTCGATCTATACATAAAAATATTAAGAATAGACTAAAAAAAAGAAATTTGGAATCTCCACTCAAAGAAAATGATCATGTCATTATTCATGATAGTAATTGCTCTGATTCTCGAAATATTTTTACAGGTAGACATTTAAGTATATTTTAAGTGCCTCTGTCTTTGATTCAGAATTTTTTTTTTTATAAATTAGCAATGAGTTTATTTATTTACTTTGTTGTGATCTTTATTCTTAAGACTCACAACAGAAAAAAGTAAATTAGTTTTAAATTTATAGATAAAAGTCCGAATTTAACTGAAATTACGAAAAAAACTCATTTCCACACAAGTTATAGAACCAGAAGAGAAAGCTTCAAAATTAAAAATTTGAAGACTGTGTATCCCGAAGTTTTGGTTGTGCTTCACCATGATATTTATGAGTAACAAAAACTTCATTCTTAATAAGCAAACTGTGATTATTCAAAATTTAAATTTTGGCATCATTTAAGTGCTCACAACAAAGATATAACAGAGCTTTTGAATTACATGACTGCTTTCTGGAACGGCGTTGATTTGAGGTTTCGGGGAATCTATAATCCAAAAGTACGACTGAACATAGCTGGTATTGTAATAAATACGGTACAGTGAAGTTTAGTCTATTTTAATATTTTTTTGCAGAATTATAAATGAGGTAAACGATATTTTCGGTTTTCTAGGATGAGCAAGCACATCCGTACTTCGATCCTTCCATCATATCGATCGATTATTCAAATGAAAATTTAATGAAGTTTATTACGAAAGTTGGTAAGCAATTTTGCGATACTAATTCGGGATCGGCTACGATTTTAGGTTCCAAGTTTCAAGCATGTTACGGTGATGTCATTGTTTTTATGACTTCGTAAGTAAAGTATAAACAACAAATTTTCAATGTATTAAATTCAACTAGATTTTTTTTGTAACAGTAACCAATTGTATGATTATGACGAGAAAGATGTAAATGGTAAGTCATCTAATGTACGAAAATGTAAATAGTAGGAAAATAAAATATACAAAGTATTGTACAAGACTATCAAAAAATTGTGATCTTTTAATTGGATTAAAGGTTTAGCTTTGATTGATCATGTCTGCTTAGGTAGTAAATCCACTGTACTCGCAAGAGATTCAGGTGGATTCAGTGGAATCATTAACACTGCACACGAATTAGGTCACCTGTAAGTGATGTCTCAACTACTTTTAATCTCGCTTAGTTTGTGAATTTTATTTTTTTCTAAGATTTGGAGCCTCAGAAGATGGTGACAAATCTGCAAGATCTTGTCCAAACAGTGACGGTTACATCATGAGTTATACCTATCAAACGGCTAATGGAATGTTCTGGTCCAAATGCAGTATGACTGACATGCAGAAAACTCTCGGGTATGAAAAAGTTTATAAGATTCCAAAAATAAGTGTTTGATTGATAATGGCACAATAAATTAATCAATGTACAAGAATCATGTTTACGGTTCAATTTAGCTACCAGAATTCTATTGATCACTAAGTTTTACAATTTGCAAACTCAAAATAAAATATTTTTAAATTTTACAGATCCGAGCAAGCTAAGTGTTTGAGAAACAAACCGTATGTTGGTACAACTGGTATTAAGAAATTACCTGGGAAATACTTAAGTCGAGATCAACAGTGTAATAAAAGAATTTCCGGCTCTCATGGAGTAAATGAGTTTTTTTCTTAAAAAATATAAAAAATTGTTTGTTAATTGAAAACAAATTATTGAATAATTTTTCAGATTAGCCAAGATTGCAGTGTGTTATCGTGCAGAGTATGTAAAATTAACGTAAAAAATCTATTTCAATGTGAAATTGTAAATCAGGATGATCCGCCAGCTGAAGGAACTTCTTGTGGAGTGAAACACGTAATTTATTTCAATACATGATTAAAATTAATTTTTTCTGTAGAAGAAACAAAAACAATTTTGGACTGCCCGTTCTCTATGCAAATCATTGACTCTTGATCATGGTCTAACTTATATTTTTTATTCTCTTTAACTTTTAAAATGTTTTATTAAAAAAAAAAAAAAAAATTTTTTTCAGTTTTGTCTCAATGGAGCCTGCGTTGAAGATAATGGATCTTTTTGAAAACTCTACTACGATTAATGTGTTTTTTTTTTTTAAAACGAGATTGAAATTCGTAGCATTTATATTTTACTCATATTAGTACATACTGTACGTGAAGCTTGGGTCAATTTTTCCTACAACCATAAAATAAAATTTATTTTTTAAGAGAAAAATTTATTAAAAACGAAACGTTCACCTCGTATGAAAAACTTAAACATAAAAATAAAATTATTATACTTTATGAAGTTCTTACGCATAAATTAATTCTTTTTCAAAATGATTTTGGAAAAGAAAACTTGTATTACAATAAATAAAAAAATGTCTGTAATTATGTCACTTCCTTAATACAATTTTGATAAGCTCATTTAAAAAAAATGTTGCATGTGTTCAAATAAAAGCTAAATAATAAAAAATTAAAAATCCAGTATGATATCTGAAACAAGAAATATATTTTTTTCAAGGTGTTCTTTCAGTTTAGTTTCCTGAATCTTTCATTCGGTAAGATTTGAGATTTTATGAAAAATGATGTCATTAATAAGAATTTTTTTAATTATACATCTCATACTTTAAATATCTGGGATGAAGGTAAAATTTTAATTTTCTTTTCAGTTTACTTAAATTAATCAAAATTGAAAATTATTTTAGCTGCATGAATTCTTTGAAGATTCTGAATCGCAAGTAGAGCTCAATCAAAAAAATGGTATATACAAGTTTGACTAATTTTATTTATTAAAGTGGTGAAGTAAATTACATCTGGGTTTTGAAACTTGACAAAAACTACATAATAGTTTTTTTTAGTACAAACCACTTACCAGTCCACAATCTATATTTTTGTATAACTTACAGTTCATAGCTTTAATCATGAAACAGTTCAATTCAATTACGGAACTAAAAAAAATGTTAAAAAAAGAGAATCGAACGCAGATGCAGTTGTCACGATGAGAATGTTAGAAGAAGTTCTAACATTGTACTTGGAAGAAATTGACCATGTACTTTTTGGTTCAAATACTCCAATGTGTGTATCAAAGCTAGACATGGGTGATAAAAATGATACTCCAACGATCACATACGATCGGGCATACTTTGTAAGAACTTTTTTAGCCTGCTTTTCTTAATTTCCAAAAAAATCATAAAGTAAACTAAAATAAAAATCATTTTATTGATTAAATTTTTTTTACAAACCTATACCAGAAAGGAAAATGAAATACTATCATGATCCTACAGGAAATGCGGCAGTTTCGATACATGACTTTAATAAAGAGAGTCAAATCACTCCAAATAATGAAACCTTGTATGTTGTGTATCCTGAGATTTTTGTTGTTGTTGATTACGAAACTTATAAGTAAGAAAAATTGTATACCTATACGTGGAAAAACGCTTTTTAAATTTAAACTTCTGTTATTAAAGGGCTCATATCAAAGATTTATTAGAACTTGCGACGTACATGCCTGCATTTTGGAACGCAGTTGACTTGAGCTTCAGAGAAATTAACAACCCCAAAATACGACTGAACATCGCTGGTCTTGTTGTTAATACTGTAATAGTCAAAAATTATTCAATGTATGTATGACGATTTCAATCTATAATTATTTGTAGGATAGAAAAGCAGAGCCATATCTAAAAAGAGATGGATTTTATTTCAAAAATGTGGATATAACTTTGTCGAGATTAGGTCATTATTTTCATAAAAAATTTATAGGTCGTTACGATGTTGTTCTGGCTACGACACAGTAAGTTTAAGATGAAAATAAACAGAAAAAGTTTTACGTATACAATAATGTATTATTATTACCTTCACTTAGCCGAAGCTTAAATATGAAAGGTTCCTTGAAAACATTAGGTATGATCTTTAAATTTAACAATTGCAGTTTATTTAACTAGGATGAATTATTCAGATACATCAAAGCTATCATTAAAGAAAATAAATTTTTCAAGGCCATGCTTTTGTCGCAGCAGCTTGTGATCGTCATCTTTCAACTGGTATTGCTAAACATGCTGGTGGCTTTGAAGGTATTGTACGCGTTGTTCATGAATTAGGCCACATGTAAGTTTCACTGTGATTGATAAAATTTCTACAAAAAGATTTAACTCTCGAAAATTTACTTAAGATTTGGTTCCTGGCACGATAGCGGATCTTGCCAATGGTCTAGTGGTTCCCTGATGAGCTACGTTACGGATACTAAAAATGCAATGCACTGGTCACCTTGTAGTGTAACTTCCATACAGAATTACTTAAGGTTTGAAGCTTAAAGTAATCAGCTAAATTAAAAACTTAGAATCAAAATTAATTTTCAGAAGTGATGCTGCTAAATGCTTGAGGAATAGGCCAGACGTTGTAGTGCCACATTTGAAAAAATTTCCTGGCAAAATTTTGAGCCGAGATGAACAGTGTCAAAAAATATTTCCTGGTTACCGTTCGGTCAGAAAATGAAATGCTCATTAAAAATAAATAAGCGAATGAAATTTTAAAATCTTGAACTTTTTTCAGTACTCTGGAAAAGGCTGTGATGTTTTATGGTGTAAGAAATGTTATCTTCGATATTTATGTGTTTATATGATTACTTACCACAATACACCAGCGGAAGGAACCTCGTGCGGTAAAAAAAAGGTAAATTTTTTATACTTAAATAGTTATTGATTTTCGAATGATTGCAAGAATTCTATTTTTTACAGTTCTGCATAAACCAAAAATGTGTCAAAGATCCTGGAATATATTCTAAGGACTTAGAATAAACGGACTTGCTACGATGTATTGATTAAAATTTATATTGAATAAAAAAAATAAAATGAAATATTCTAAATTTTTTATATGAAATAATCTGGGGTGGAATCAAAATTAACATTCAATAAAACTAACAAAAAAGAAAATAATAAATTTTTTAGGAAACTAGGTAATTTTTTTTTTTTTTTTTAAATTCAAAAATAAATATTTTTAGTTTTGAACGAGGCTTTAGAAATTGTAAGTCGACAGTTATAAAACTTTTACCAGATCGTTCTTTATTACACGGAAAATATTTTTATAATTCAAATTTTAAGAGTGACTACTATAAAAATAAGATTCAGTCTAGTGGCATATGGTCGCGTAAAAATCGCATCCCCACGCAAAATTTATCAAATTCAGTTTTTTTTCTTAATATTCCAAATATCTTCTCCCTCTATGCCTATGATGAACAAACACCAAAAAATTTAAAAACATCTATTTTTGCATGGGCTTTGCAGTTTGCAAAGTGGTTTTAGAATGCGCTATTTTAGTGCACCCCTAAATTGTTAAAATAATTTAAAAATTATGACTAATTCTAAGAATAACATTTTTGAAAAATTTATTATCTTTGAAATGTAAATTATTTGTAAACTTATATATAATTCTCAAAATTTAGTCTGTACTATCTTGATTAAATTCAAAGTAAATAAGATAATGAAGTGTGTGACTTTCGTTAGTGTAAATTTTTTTGTCATCATTCTAGTTATATACTTCTCAGTTTCAAATCGTTTTTGTAGTAAAAACTCAACCAGTTAATATACAGTAACATCTCAGTCATGCAATTTTTCACTTTGATATTTTAGGTGACAGTTTTGTTGTGTGATTGCACTACTGTGCCAAATATTTGAGAAAATGATCCTTCATGCAAGAATTACTGTGGCTGTACTTTTAATGTCATCAGTTATTGGAATAAAGGTAAGTATATTAAAATTTTATTATAATCGTACCGGAATTAAAAATAACGAAATTTTTATCAATTGAATTTTAATAAAAACATTTCATGATTTACAAGATTTTGTTTAGATTTTAAGAAAGATTAAAAAATGTAGAATATCAAAAACTGTATAAAAACTTATTTTTTTTATTGCAAAGAAGTCTTGAATCTGAAAAAAATTCAGTACAAAAATTTTATTTTATATCTGTACAATTTCAATTTTAAGTTTCTAAAGGACCTCATATTTCATCTTTAAAAAATTTTTTTTTTTACTTCGAATTTTAGTATCAAAGAGCAAACCCCTACAATATATATATCATTCGAAAAGGCATGAGAAAGAAAATTTTTGGCGCCAACCAGAATTTTTTATACCCACTACTGCGCATGCGCGGTCCAAAATAGTGATTTTTCAACTTTAATTCATATCTCAGAACCTATTAGGGCTAGAGACATGCGGTTTGCGGCAAAATTTTCTAAAAAAAAATGTAGTTCACCTATATTTTTTAATATTATTTTTGGCGCCAAGTTTAAACCGTTTGAGCCATTTTTCGAATTTTTTTACCTTAAATTTGCGATAAAAAAAAAAAAAAGGTGTGGGTCTATAAAAAATATATGTGACGTATTTTAACAAAAATTAACCGCTCTGATTTTTTCAGATTTTAAAAAAGGGGGGCGGTGAACTTTTCTGACCGATTTATCAAGACTTTTTACATAAAACTCCGCCTAGTGGGCGCATATTTAGTCAAAATTAAAAATTATATGTACGGTTGAACTACATTTTTTTTTAGAAAATTTTGCCACAAACCGCGTTTTTCTAGCTATTTTAGGTTATGAGATATTAATAAAAGTTAAAAAATCACTATTTGGTTCCGCGCATGCGCAGTTGAGGAAAAAAAATTTGCGGTTTGCGCCAAAAATTTCCTTTTTCAAAGACCTTTCGATTGATATATATATTGTAGGGGTTTCTGCGAAAAAAATGTTGACTTCTTTATCTAGCTTAATTATTTATAAGGTTATATTAACTTTTAGGATGATTTTTAAGTTATAAATTGGCCCTGGGATGATTCTTAAAAAACTTTTTCGAAAAAGCAAGAAAATAGTTTAATAGTTAAAATTCATATTTAACGTAGTTAGAAATGGTGTTATTATTGTTTGAAAATATTATTTTTTCTTTCATATTTTTATTGTTGAAAAAAAAAAAATTAAAATTAAGAATTCTAGTGCTTAAAAAGCCTTTAAAAGTCGTTTTCTCTCTCTTTTTTGCCATTTTTAGCTTTCTGGACAAATTACAAAACGTGAAGCTCAACTAATATTTAACAAAGGTTATTTAATAAGTAAGAAAAATGATGTTTAATATAATACTCTCAACGTATGAAAAAAAATCAAAGCCCCAATAAGTAAGTTATAAATTATTTATAGACAGAAATTATGATTACAATTCTGCAAAAACAGCTTTTCAAACTCGAACTAGAAGAGAAGCTTCAATTAAGTATCAAAATTTTGATGAAAAAAGTGAAGCTTACATGGATGAGGAGAAAAATGTTTTGTTTGGTTTCGGTACGCAAATGTTTATTGCTAGGCTCAATACTTCTCAAGTAAACAATAGAGAGTCCAAAATTTACTATGAAAAAGTGTCATTTGTAAGTATACTTTTTTCAATAAAAAAATGTAAAAAATTTAAACGAAATTATTTTTCTTCACAGCCAGTACCTAGCAGAGTTATGAAATTTTATCAAAAAGCTATAAATGAAAGTAACTTCACAAGAGTTGCAGATGAAAATAAAACTCAGAGAAAACCTCAAAATTTTATTGCCAAACTTTTCACCTCGTTATTTTTTAAATCACTGTTAAAAAAAAGTGAAAATAAATCTTTAGTCGATTCCTCGCCCAAAGGCAATGACAGACTAAGAAGAGAAATAAAGTTTTTGAATAATTCATCAAAATCCGAGTCAAAATTAAATGTTATTGATACTGGCTTCGTTAAATTGCCAGGTTTTTATACACTAATGAACAAGGAGAGTAGCGAGTTCTCTTACAAGTTTTACAATGAGAGGATCAAGAAATACCGTAAGTTAAATTGTTTTAAATATAAATTGAATTTTTTGTAAAATTTTGGTTTTTAATTAAGAGACTAAAAAATTGTATTTGAAGTTTGTCAAATTATTTGAATAAACATTGTTCAAATCGTATTTTTTAGGAGTCGCCTTGGAAATCTACAGAGCACTTAATGTCAACCCTGTGAAACAAGATGATAATTCATTTACAGTTTACCCGGAGATTCTAATAGTCGTTGATTACGAAACATTTCTGTTAGTTATGATTTTTGTATAAGTATTAAATATTATTCCAACAAAACTAAGCAAGCAAGACGTTAACCTGTTTAGATTATCATTCTGGTTTATTTAAACACATTATGCCTTCTGCTGATTCTGTTAGGACTCTGATAAATGCAATGTTTTATTTTAGTTTTTATGATAAAAATTATGAAACACTGGCAAATTACATGGCTGCTTTTTGGAACGCCGTGGATTTGAGATTTAGACAAATGAGTAACCCAAAAATACGACTCAACATAGCAGGCCTTGTAGTTCCTGAGGTAAGAAGTGAAAACTTTAGTAAATTCCTTCTAATAAAAGCTTCTGATACCTAAACTAATTCATATTTTAGACAGCGAACGTTGAACCGTACTTTGAACGTCATCCACATGATCCAACCTTTTACAAAGGGTATGAAACCAGAGATTTCCTCGGCGATTATTTTTATACAAATTTTCAGAACAAGTTGGGAAACTATGATATTGTTGTTGGAATGACTCCGTAAGTTATAATCTAATCAAGTAATCTATAATATTGGAATCATCACTGAAATTTTGTTCCAGGCTGGGTCTAGTGAAGCACAAAAATTTGGAAGTACACGGTAGGTCACAACCATCAATGATCTTTTTCTCAGTAGATTAATAAAAATTTTCATTTTTAAGGCCTTTCCAAATTATTCGGTGTTTGTAAGGGTAAAGAATCGGTGATGCTCATTACTGATTTGGGTTTTGATGGTGTGACTACTGCCGTACACGAGTTGGGTCACTTGTAAGTCGGACAATCTAAACAAAATAGTGTGTAGTCAAACGGTAGTTTTTTCTTTAAGGTTTGGTGCGATGCACGATGGTGAAGACCGTGAAAATTTTTGTCCTCCTGTAGGACACGTCATGAGCAGATATTGGAACGAAACCTCGATTCGTTGGTCTCACTGCAGTATTGATAGCATGGAAACAACAATCAGGTAAAACTATTGCTACTTCAATGCCAAACCGTCCAATGAGATAATTTCAAAATTTTTTTCGTAGATTGCAAGGTGGTTGTTTGTTGAACAAACCAGATGTTGTAGTACCGCACTTAAAAAGACTGCCTGGCAAACTGTTGCCGCGGAATCAACAATGTGAAGTATTCTATGGATCTGAATACTATTCGGTAACTCTCACATAATGCTGGTTCGTATTAAAAGTTAAATTACCAATTTGTTTTTGTATTTTTTTCAGGTGAATGAGGAAAGCTGTACTAAGCTGACATGCAGAAAGTGCTACGAAGTACCATACATTAAGATATCTTATAGCTGTACCGACTCGATATGGTCTAAACCACCAGCAGAAGGATCTTCTTGTGGTGATTATAAAGTAAGTTTTCTTTATTTGCACAGTAATTCAATAATTTATTGTTTAATTTCTGCTAATCTTAAAAAATTTTGAAACAGTTCTGTCTAGATGGCAACTGCGTTAATGATCCAGGATGGTACAATGAATAAAAGTCAGATTCAATTGTTGCCATTCTTCATTATCCATGAAGAATTTCAAATCTTGCAACATTTGTGAATGAACTGGCAGACAAAAAACTAATCTGTCAAGAACTATATTGAAGATAGTTCAATTCAGCAAAGTACTTCTGCCTAAATTTTCTTTAAATTTCTCAAAGAGATTGATAAAAAGTGTTGATTAGCCGATATCAATGAAACTTCGTAAGAATATTCTTCGGTGATTGCATTGTAGACACCAATGAAAATTTTGCAATCATTGAATGAAGATAATGCACCATTCAAAACTTGAATTATTTATAGTTTTTTTTTTTGTTTCATGACATGAATAGTGAATGCATTAAAAAAACTTCATGAAATTTAATATCTGTATTTTTTTAAATCATTAAATTAACTAATATTATAGTTACATTAACTTTTATGCTATCTTGATGACTTCCTTTATTATAATAGTAGAAAAGCAAAATTTTTGTGCTGTATATATCAGTTATCAAGTAAAGTCTTTAAAAAGAGAAGATAAAAAGCAAAATGGAAAAAATACCAAAGGAAGCTCTGACGAAAGATAAAATATAAATTTTTGAAGACACATTAAAAGCGTGATAATGTTAATTTTAATCATTAAATATTTGCAGATAAATCATGAATATTAAAATATGTCAATACTGTAGAAGCATTAATTTCACACAAGTGGACTCATTTTCACTGCTATTATGATGGAGGCCAGACCTTCCATTCATTTTTTAATACTTTTTTTTTAGTTTTTCAATTTTTTAAAAGTAGAATAAAATGCTTTTCGAAAGAATAATGTTGTTTTTAGTATTTTTCTTCTTCCAAGTATTTGGCTTTAAAGTAAGTACTTTAACTAAAACCTTTTCATTCCTTAAACACCACGTTACACATTAGTCAAAATTCTATAGGTTTCATGACGACAACTGTAAACTAACTCGTGGATGAATTAAAAAACTATTGTTAACACCTTAACTGTGCTGGAACATTCAAAAAATCTAATTCTATTATAATTTGTTAATATTAAACTAAAATTTAAAAAACTATTTGATTTTGTCACCCTACATCGGTATTTATTTCGGTTGATGTTTTAAGATATACATTTGATTTAGATCCATGAACACATGACAGAAAGTGAAGTCAGATCCATATTTCATCATGAAAAAGACAAAAGTAAGAATTCATTTTTTTTTTTAATGTTAATTATTGAAAAAAATATGCACATTCAAAATAGTTATATATTAAATTTAAATTCATAAATCAATTTTCAGTGCATGAGCTTAATTACAGCTTGACACCAGTATTTTTGAAAAACATCAAGAAAAGAGAAGCTACAGGGGGCGTAGAATTGTCATTGAAAGCCTTTGATGACAACTTGGTCGCCTATTTGGAAGGAAATGGTAATACTCTGATCGGTTGGACTACACCGATGTTTATCGCAAAGTGCAATGTTTCACAGAATAACGACACCGAGTCAAACATTTATTATCAACAAGTACCTTTTGTAAGATTTATTTACATGTTACTAGTAATTATGTTAGTAATCAAAATGATTGTTTATTACTTTAAATCAACAGCCAAGACCGGGCTCAAAACTGAAACTTTATCACGATCGAAAGAAAAGAAGTGCCATTTCGACGTATGAAGATGAGAATGGCAAACTCCACATTGTGAGTATTTAGTTTTTGTTTTTGCTTAAGTTGATCTGAAAATTTCGTAAATTTCACTTATTTTTGTAATTTATTTAGAATGGCATTATCGAAAATAAAATTGTGATTCGATCTTTGCCAAGTGACTTGACACATAAAATCGATCCAAAATATTGGAATCGACTGATGGATGACTCGGTACCTAAAAATTCTAAACGTAAGAGTTACGTTTTGACCGGTGCGCACATTGCGATCCACAAAAAGGCCATCGCAGAGACAAAAGAAAGACAAACTGAAATAAAACTAAGTGAGTTTTTTTTCAGCCTTCAACTTAAACGATAACTTGAAAATTCTATCATAATTTTAGAACATGAATGGACTGTTAAAAAAAACTCTTCATCTGAAGAAAATAAGTTGGACAGTGATAAAAACACTCCATCTGAAGAACATAAATTGGATGCTGGTAAAAATACTTTAAGCGCAGAACAAGACTGGGATGATGTAAAAAATACTACCTATGCAGAACCAAATTGGGTTTTTGATCAAGAGATCGTTGAATCTAATTACGATGGTAGCGACTACATACCAGTAAGAAGAAAACGTCGTCGTTATGCCATTTTAGATCCACTGGTAAGAAGCGTGCATCCAGAATTATTGATTGTGGTCGATTATGAAACTTTCAGGTAGATGAAACAAAACTTTTTCTGATTTAGTAACGATGCAAAGAACCATGAATTGGAACAATGAGAATTGTTTTTTTTTAGGAATCACAAAAAAAATTATGAAGCAATAGCGAATTATTTGGCTGCCTTTTGGAATGCCGTGGACTTGCTTTTTAGAGAGATGGAAGATCCAGAAGTGCGATTGAATATCGCTGGTATTGTCATTGTTGAGGTTCGTCAACTAATTTTATAGCAGCTTTTCATGTCTTTCTATTGAAAAAAAAATTTTTTTAGGATCCTAACGCACAACCTTACGTTGAGCTAGACCTGACAGATGAAACGCTTCAAGCTGGACGTAATACTTTAAAAAACCTAGGAAATTATTTTTTCAATGAACTTTCCCCAAAGTTGTGTAACTTTGATGTGGTTGTTGGAATGACTCAGTAAGTGATGAAAATTTACTAGCTTTCAACTAATTATCATGGACTAATTATCATGATAATTTTTTCAGGCGATATATAAGTAAAAAAAAAGATTCATTTACAGTTGGTAAGTAGGACTTATTTCTGTTACTTTGCTTTTTAGATCATTCAACATTATTATGGACTATGGTAGAATGGATATTTGGACTCCATACATTGAATCAATGAATTGTAGTTTTGCAGCTTGAACCCAAAATGAACAATTAAATCTTTAGTTGGTATAATATTTCTAGGTTTGGCATATGGTCCAGGGGTTTGTATGAGACAATACTCGGCCTCACTGGTCAAGGACGCTGGTTTTGGAGGTATAACCACCGCTGCTCATGAACTGGCCCACGTGTAAGTTGATTATGACGTAGTTGTCACCTCATTAAAGTCATCTCTAAACTTATCAACATGTGATGTTTTATAGATTTGGTGCACCACATGATGGCGTAGGCAAGTCTGAATCTTGTCCAAAAAGTGGCTATATGATGAGCGATGGAACTGTAGAAAAATCAAATCACTGGTCCGAGTGCAGTATTAAAAACATGCAGCAGAGCATAAGGTAAAAACTGAATTTGATAACTAGACCTGAAAATCATACACTACTGATAAAAAAATACTTGAACATTACTAGGAATTTTGGTAATTGCTTAGCCAACAAACCGGATCTTATTGTTTCATACAACAAAAAATTACCTGGTAAAGTGATGACTCGAAATGAACAGTGCGACCAGCAATTTCCAGGATTTTACTCGGTAAACCAATACTTTCTTAAATAAGTTTTCAATACTATGATAGAAGTAAGAGTTTGAAATTGATATTCCATTTACGCAGGAGGACAACGATTGCCACATCTTACGATGTATTTACTGTAGCTTACCGTACACATGGTGGTGCTGGCGTAAAAGCTACAAGGAGCCACCAGCCGAGGGATCGTCTTGTGGCCTGAACAAAGTAAGCGTCTTTTGTTAATCAATCTGTTGAACAACAAAATATTCTAGCTTCAAATTAAAACTACTTCAAATATTTTTACAAAAGTCATTAATTTTAAAATTTTTTTACAGTTCTGTTTGAATGAAACCTGCGTTGATGATCCAGGTTGGTACGACGAGAAAGCCCGGTACGAAAATACCGAAAATCTTACTCCCCTGGAAACGCACTACAAACCTCCTTACATCAGATTGTTCAGAGAAATCCTGGAACTGAAAGATAGAAAATATAATTCACTGCCTTAAAAATGTATTCAACCTGGTGATTGCATCTCTCGAGTAGAAACATCTCATTGAGAAATCAAGCCCTCGACCGGTGCTCATTCTGTCAGTCGGTTTTCTATTCTCGAAAAGCACGCCGAAACTATTAATATAGAGACCAGGAGTTTCGCGACCCCTCCCTGAAACTCTAAAACTCATCAATGGCACATTCAAGAAGACAAAATCTCGTGCGTGAATTCTTGGTGGATGACCGAGACGTCGAACTTTACTGTCTGTGTTCTTTGGTACTACAGAAAATTGAAAAAAATTAATAAAAAATAGGTTTGAACTAGAGTTTAATTTTTAGGTTTGAGCTTGAAGACAACTTTTTATTCAATATGAGATGTATAAAAACATATTTCAAAAAAAAATTTTTTTTATAAAACTTGTGCTTTAAGAACTCACTCCTAGTTTAAGAATAAAAAAATAAACAAAAAATAAATTTAGAACAGCGTATTAAATTCATGATATCCATACTATTAAAAAGGTCGTGTACTTTATTCGTAACTTCAAGAATACAAAAGTCTATGATATACCAATATTTTTCAAAAAATTGTTGTATTATTGAAAAGCTCTTAATTATTAAAAAATAATAAATAAAAATAGTTCTGAAATATCTACAGTGCAGAATGAATGAAATTGAAATTGAGATATTTGGCAGAGCTTGCGAATGATTCATTCATAGTATTAATTTTATCCATAAATCTTTTCAATAATTTTATTGTTAGCTACAGTGCTTTTTATAAATTTAGACCAGTGAAATTGTTACTGAGATTTTTTACTTAATTATTATTATTATTTTTCTAAACTATCTTACTGCATTAAACTAAATAATTACATAATGAACTAATTTCGTTTTCGACTAAAAAGCGTTTGGTTCGAAAAAATTCTGAAAATTTAGAAAAAGCCATACGTTGATGATCAAAATTTTTCGTACGGTAGGAAATTGACGAAATGATAGCGTCTGTTGGTGTGCATTCACGTCGTCTATTTTGTAATAGAAACAACGGAAGCGCCTAATTCTGCTCTCGGCGCGTTATAAAACCGTGCCGCATCTCTACCCTAATTATACACACACGTCTGAAGCGAGCTTACCAGTGATTTAGCGTTAGATAAATTTATTAACGCTTTTTTGTTTTTATCAAATCCAAATTAAACTAATTTTACATCAAAAACAGGAGGTAATCAATAAAAAATATTAAACGACTTTTCACGAGTTTTACAATGTAACCAATTATTATTTCAGCGCGATAAATCACCCGAAAACAACTAACGGCTCTCGCGTACCAAAAATTTTATTCGTGAAACACGAGTCACTTAAATTTAAGAGACAAGTCCGCAATCATCACAGTTTATCTCCGCAAACTCGGGCGTTTTCGCAAATAACAGCCATTTCCTCAACACACAGGGAGATATTCGTCACTCTAGAAAATTTCTCTCTCTTACTCCGCGCTTGTGTGTGGAGCTTGCAAGCTCCATTTGCGCGATTCGCAGTAAGAGGCCTCCAAATGGGTCACCAGCCGAATATATCGTTTCCAGGCTAAAATCGCTCGCTCGCAGGCATTCGCTTCTTTACTTTTGCTTTCATTTTCTTTTTGTTTTTTTTTTACCCCGCTATGTGTGTATCTATTCATCTTAATTACTTTGTCTCATTTGAGACTGTTCGCGCTCGTATATCTTGAGCTTGGAATCTCGCGCAGGGGCTATTACCGTTAATTATTGGTTCACTTGGACCTTATTTGTTTTCATTTGAGAGACATCTTAGATAAACAAATTACGGCGATGACTTTAAATAAATTTGTGATGGAAGTGGATTAAAAATTACTGTGGGTTTGTCTAACTGTACTCTCAAGATAATGTAGTTAAGAAGTTCACTTAAATATACTGTTGATGCAGCTGACCAATATCCTGGTGTTTTAACGTAATTTAGTGATTGTATTTTATATTCCTTTTTTTTGAGCTTGCAAGCTCCAAATGCGCATTTTTTAAACTGGTTTTTCAATTAGTAAAAATTTTGATTAAGAATGCTCTGTATTTTTCATAATGTTTATTTATGTTATTACATTATGGCTCCATTAGTAGGTTTTCATTAATTTTTAAATAATTATATAGTTCTGTATATTATTTTTTTAGAGTAAATTAAAAACTGGATTTTTTAATTATCCTAACGAGCAAAATAACTAAGTAAATTACGTGTAAGAAATGTTTCGATTGCGGAGTCTGAATAATGAATATTCAACTATGAAATTGACGGTAACTTGTTTGAACAAAGTTTACATAGAAAAAACCTTGAATACTTCTCAAGTTGCGTCCATCATCAATCGTTACTTAAATTATCATCATACTCGTGAAAGTTAAAAAAAAAAAACCAAAAAAGACGATCAACCCCTGCAGTGAAACGACAGATCCGAAAGATCGCGAAAATCCCCCTCGGTGCGGGCTATCGCGATACTCGTAAACAGCGCTCGCATTGACGGGCGTAAATAGAAAATTGCTCTCGTCCCTACGGCCGAGTGTCATTGCCGTATCGGTGCTCCCCTGCACGAGAAGAGATCTCGCGCGTCACCCGCGCGATCCGTGTCAGCGCTGCTGCGATTACGGGGTCCCGAATGCGGAACACATTCGCGAGAGTGACGGAGAAAAACCGTGCTGTCCTTTTATTAGTTTATTTTTAACGAAAATTTTCAAGTATGGATATTTTATATAACATTTTCATGACAATTGTAAGTATGTAACAATTTTATTGTCAACTATACTTTATCAAACCCTTTGACAATTATTGATTGTTTACAAAAAAATAGTAATTGTTTTTTTTTTTTTTTTTTGAATTGATCATTGTTATTATCATTATTTATTTATTTATGTACCAAAGTTTGGTTGAAGTTCAATCGATTCTGATTTTCAAATTCAGCCAAACTTTGTTCGTAAAAGCTATGTACAAAAGCTTGCGAGAAAAATTGTTTGGAATCTAGTTTAATTATTTAAAATAGCTTGTGAAAAAATTGAATTTTCTGAATATATTTTCTGTTTGCTGAAGGTACTGGTATTTGACAGTATCAATAAAAGCTCTTCCAACACCAAAAGCTTGCGAACGAAAAATCGTTGTTTTTAATCTAGTTTATTTATTTAAAATTACTTGTGCAAAAATTTATTTTTTTGAATTCAAAGTACTACTTGACAGTATCAATAAAAGCTCTGTCAGCTACACTAAAAGCTTCTACATTCGCATAACCAGGGCAACTCTCATGATTGAAAAGGAAAAAAATGCCGGTTCATAAAGCACAGGAATGATAGAAAACGACGCGTGGGACGAGAGAGCACACAGCGGTGTATTTATGATAATGGCGCGAGGGGAAGACTAAAGTCGCGTTTACACGTGTGTTTCTCCCTACGACAGATGCACTACACGAGATGCGATGCAGCCACAAAGTAGACGCTATAACCGCTCAGCTCGCGCGCGCGTCGTCCCTGATCGCCGCGTTGCATTTGCGCGAATGATGCGGATAATCGGCCAAGACGATTGACGGCTTCCTGTCCAGTGATGTTCATTGCGCGCGCATGCGCCCCCCGTGTGGTCACTATTTGGTGACAAAGTTGGAAAACTCGAGCTGTGACTTAGAACTATTACTTTGAGTTTTTTACCTTTTTAAGTATTACCTTTTAAAAAGTTTTTAAAAGTCTAGTTCATGGAAATGAGGCTTAAATATAAATTTTCTCTCAAAAAAGACTTCTCTAATCAGCAGAAAGATTATCAAACTCGCCGAACATTATTTACTTCCGGGTGCAGTAAAAATTCATGAAAACCGGACAACACTAAACTTAGAGTCTCCTCATGCCCACCGCACGGGTAAAATTGCCTCTGCTACCAAGTAGCGCATCCGATTGCCACTAGAGCGCACACAGCACACACATCGTAATGAAAATTATTCTCAAGGTCCCCGGGCAAACTGTGTCACTACACTCGGTGCAGCGCATGCATTAAACGCCGGCGGCGGCGCGGGTTCCTGGTACGAAAATTAAATCAGCCCGGGTTTTTTACTCCTTTTGATATCGCCTCCGTACCTGCACTCCCTGAGTTATTGCGGTGCTCTAGAGGCCCGGGCTAATTTTGCTCGATCAAAGGATCTATTTGGGAGCGGTATCCGAAATTTATGGGGTTCGATGCGGTGAGATCACACTGCATTGAGAGTCTTAGGAAAAGTGATTGTTGGTATGGTTTCGCAAGAGAATCGGTACTGGTTAATGAATCATGAGCTTTATAATTATTCAATGCCGTAAATGATCATATTTTAATTATTTTATACAAATCTTCATGATTATTTAACTTTTAGGGGTCATAGTTTTGATAAAGAAGACGAAACTGAGGTGCTATGCACTCCAGAGTCACCAAAAATTATTCATATGAAATACTTATACGTTTAAAAACTTCACAAAAAACTTTTTTTTTAAATCTTTTAGTTTAAGATAATTTTAAAAATCTAAGTCCCCCGTAATGTTTAATAGAGTAGACAAACAAATTTTTTAAATCATGAAATAGTAAAAAAATCACTGTTTTTGACTCTGGAGTGCACAGCTGTTCGGAACAAACTTTATTGTATTTAATGTATTTCTTGAGTTGATGGTACAAAAATGTTTTAAAATATTTTTCAAGCATATATGGTAGTAAAATAATAATAACAATAACAATAATAGTAATAATAATAACAGTAATAATAATAATAATAATAATAATAATAATAATAATAATAATAATAATAATAATAATAATAATATTAATAATAATGATAATGATGATAATGATGATAGTAATGATGATGATGATGATGATGATGATGATATGATAGCATATGTGTACTTTTCGAAAGACAGTTTCTTTTTAAGTTTGAAATTTAAATCGTAACGATTCGGGTTGCAAAAACTGGTGTCATCGAAACGCATCCAACAGCGAGCACAAACAAATCCCGGGCGCGGAGATGCGCTATCTCTGACAACAATAACCGATGCAGTCTTTGTAAACAATTGGGAGCTCAAGATAACGAGACGCAAAATTCGAAATAAAACGTTTCCACGCAAGCAGTACATGACGCACACTACTTTTTATTTTAATTTTCTCCTGCACCGTTGCGAGGAATCTAAGTTCGCAGTACAGCCAACTTTTTAACCATAAAAGTAAACCAACCTTTTTTCTACGGACTACAAACCGGGTATCTTGATACCGCCGTCCCGCCACCCGATGAAGAAACACATGATGATGCACCCGAGTTTTCTTAGCCACTTGAGTTTCGAGGTAAAGAAATGCCAACGACACTTGCGCGCGCGACCGAAGATCGGGCGTAACTGGCGCGACTCGGAACTGATAAGGCGCGATCGAAGGGGTTACATTTCATGCTGTGCATTCTTTATTGCTCGCAACAATGAATGATACTTTGGTCTTTGATGAATACATTTTTTGGATTTTTTGATAAAAGTCAATACAATTGTTTTCACAGATTTTTTAAATAATAGTAAAATTCAAAATTTCTCTGACTTATCGGTAATTATTTATTGTTTACTTCCTTGACGGGTGTATTTATTTATCTTTATCAGTAAAGATGCACGCGATGAAATTTTCCCAAGATTCCGTCAGTTTTAAACAGCGAGAAAAATTAAAATGAATCCGTGTGTGCTCAATGACATCATTAGTAGTCTAGTTAAACTCGAAGCGACTGTAAATTATTTGCCTTCGTCTAGCTGGGTAAATCAAAAGTTTCAAGTGCTAATTAGAAAATACAAAAACAGATATTTTGATTTTGTAAAGAAAAAGGTTAAAAAATGTTAGTGTCTCTTGAGACAATTTAGGATTGTTGCATCTGTAAATGAATTGACGCATGCACAAAAAGATACACCTATCATTCAATATAGTCTTCATAACAAATTGGATAATGCTGTGCCATATAGGAGAACTTGAACCTGATTTGTCTAGTTGTGCTATTTCTAAATAACGATTGAAGTAAGTGTACGAGGAAATGAAGATTTTTCAAATCAACCTCAATGCTATGTACTCTGCTTTTGAAACTAACCAACTCGACAATCACGCGGTTTGCATAAAAATGTCCTCTCACTTTCAAAACTTATTTTGTTTTGTCGGTAAATTTTCTGAATACTGTACAAAAAAGTATAAAAATATGGTTTCGATTTATAAGTTGACTATAAAATGTAAAGAAGGGAGTTAGATGTAGAAAATATTTCAAAATTGTAGTTTTAAGTAGTATGAGATTTGTCATACATCTAATAATAACTATTAGTTAGGTTCTTAACTGATTGGAATCATAACACTTGAACCAAGCTTTAATAAGACTTACTCGTCAAAAACATGAATTTGGTATGATGATTGATCCACAATTTCAATATTTCAAAACTCAAAATACTTTGATACGACTCGCTGAGAACCTTTTTTAGATTATTTTTACCTAATCGAAAACCATCAAACCTCTCGGTGTTTGCCATAGCCCGAATTCGATCGAGGGTCGAGCGAGGCCAACAAACAATCGAAAATTCACCACGAGAGCATCATCATTATAAACAATCCGAGCGAGCCTCACACATCAACAGTCACACTCTGAATTCGCGAAACAATGGTCCCGGGGGATGATTTCGGGCGCGAATCCTCCCCGCACCGCAATTCGATGGATAAACTCCGGGAGTTTCTCGCGTTACACACACCGATACGTTCAAGGTTAGTCCGGTCACTATGACATTGTTTTGCGAGTATTAATTGACCGCGTTTGATTTGACCTCCGTGCTTTAATAATTGACTCTTACAGAATTGAATCTCAGGACTTAGAATTCAAAACAATTTTTGAGTTTTTGAGATTTATTTTTCTTGATTGTATACGATCAGCTTAATACGACCTGAAAAATCGTTTTTTAAAAACTAGTTTCGATACGAGCTTTGGATAGTTATATTTTTAGCTTCAAAACTGACTTTTAAAAGGATGGCTTGATGCTTTCTACTTCCTTAAAATTAAAAAGTATTGAAACGAATGTTTGTTTATCATAAAAAAAAATTTATAAAAAACATTGTCAAATTTTTGTTTCTTTAAATCAGATTTTAAATTACAATTAAAAACGAAAAAGAAATTAGTTGTTGATGTTTATTTTTTGTACCAAAATACAACTAATTATTTTGTTTCGCCCCGACGTATTTATTATTTCCCCAAGTTATTGTTGTTCCAACCCCCACCCGAATATTGGGGAGACATAAAGAGACTGTAAATATTTAAATAAACAAACACGGTTTATCAATAAACGAAACAACAGTTAATTATCGTGCGGAGTTTTCCACGGTTATTTTTGAACAAATAAAAATAAACTTTGTAATGTTTAAAATTAAAATAAACAAATTGACCCACCCAGGTATTTTGGAGTAGCGAAGGACGATAATAAATTCACTGGGATATCCATCTCGGAGTAGCAGCGAGCTGGATAATAGGAAAACCGGGAGGGTTGTGTACGCGAATTGTAATTGATTCACGATGGGAACCGCGAGCTCAAACACAAATTTTGGATATACTCTCGTTATATCGCCTCGCGGAGCTGTTCGCGCCAGCTACGTCTCTATTATGGTTCGGCGCGTCTGCTCTCTGTGTATATTACTCCGGGATGGAATGGAAAGAGAAAAGGGGGAGGGGGAGAAGGTTATGGATTCAAATTATAGACTTTGTGCTTTCGAATCAATTGTTTTTGACTTTTTTAAGCTTTTCTTACTCAAAAACGTTTACTGAACTCATGTTTAGTAAAGTATAACTATTTACATCAAGAGTTTATTGTGAACTTTTCATTGCAACTATAACTAAATGATGTTTAAAAACCATTTTGCTTAAGATATAACTGGGCACTACTGTATTAAAAAGGTACCATACTTATCCCAACAAATTATGTACTTCTGCAATACAAAAATGATTATGGATAAATTTTTATCGTCAAATGAAAATTACGAGACAGTTATCCTTGATTACAAGCAGGTTATTATTAGTTTGCCGACGTTTCGAAAAATTTTTATCGCGTCAAAAAATGAAAAATGGTTTAAGTAAAATTTTAAAATTAATGATTTCTCCGAAAGCTCATTGAATCATAAAGTAAAGTCAAATTCTGTCAGATGAATTTTTTTTTTAAATATTAATAATCAAACTGGTACGTCAGCAATATGATAACAAAAATACTTTTTTTTTGGAACTTCGATATTAAATCGATATGTTACAGTTTAATTTTTAATAATTTGGTAATATTTTACTAAATGCATATTTTGTTTTAGCAAATAGATTCAATTTCTAATAATTTTATAGTAATATTTTACAGTAATACTTAAAAAAAATACACATGAAAATTTAACCTCTGTAGCCTTTGTCAATTTTATGCATCAATAAGTAAAAACAAAAAAATTTTCTGAAAATACTATTTTAAATCTTGGCAGTACCTCTAAAAAATAACAAATTACACTGATTAACTATAATGTAAAATTGTCCGCGTCGACACATATTTACACCGGGTAGTCTATAAATGATCCTCCGCAAAGATGAGGCGCGGGACTGTGAAACGGTCCGTTCGCAATCAGAGCCTCGGATAATTCAGCGTAAAGCGTTAGCTTTGGCCATATTCGGATCGGCAAATCATCATCGAGCCGAGCGAGCGTCAACAAGCGAGGGCCATTATAGACACCGGCAGGCAACCCCATCCCTGCCTGTGTGTGTATACACCAAAGCTTTATTGACAGTTTTGGGTTTGTAGAGGCAGTCGATGCATAGCGCGACACCTGAGTTAACGAGACTGCACGCTCGCCATCCAAGGATTTTTGATGTCGCTTTCGATCGATTCAAAAGAGAATTGAAAATAAAGAAAAAAACTTTTTGAGAGTTGGGTACTTTCATTCGATTTTAATTTGATTAATTTTTTGATTTTGGGATTTCACGGATTGTAAGATTTATTATAAGGTAACTCTGACATGTGCGCCTTGTGATGACAGGTTGAATAAAAGATTTGAAATTCTTATAGGATCTTATAGGATCTTTTAGGAAAATAGGATTGGATATAATATTTTTATAAAAATAAAAATTAAATTAAAGATTAATTATTTTTTCATCGAAGAAAAAATTGTATGCACGTAAATGATGTTTAATCAAGACAAAATGAAAAAAGTTTTAACTACACACTTTTTCAGTACAGACACTTAAAGTAGGCATTGAAAAAAAAAAAAAAAAAAAAAAAAAAAAAAAAAAAAAAAAAATTATAACGTATATACAATATTGTAAAAAAAAAAAATCACAATGAAAATAATATTTCAATTGCGTACAATTTTTTAAATTAATTATTCAAATTAATTAAATAAAAGAAATTCGTAATATATACATTGTTTTTTTTTATAAATGTAATAAATGTTTTTAATAATGCCTTTTCACGTACAAATAAAGCATTAAATTATTTTTTGAAGCATTAAATTTATTTATTTAATTTAATATTAAATTTAATTAACGGAAAATTGTATGTTAGTTATGAAAAATTATTTGTTTTTAGATCTTAAATTAAATTATACAGTAAATAATGTCTCGCCTACTTAATCCAAAGCATAGATATAATTTATTGTACATGAAAAAAATATTCTACGCATAAAAATTTTTTTTTTTTCAAACTATCTCACAAATCAGTGTAAGTATAATAAAAGTTGCATTGTTGACTCGCGTAGAGTCAAAATCGATCGCGGGGTACGCGGCGCGTGGGTATAATTAAGCATTACGACCTAGGGTCACATGATCTAATAATAAGTGCAAAATGGTCCGTGTCTTTTTACAACACAAACTCGGCTCCATGAAACTAGACCAACACATAAATACATCAGCGCGAATGAAAATCTTCTTACCCGCGCGCTTGCGTTATAAATTTTGCAATTTCGTAAATTACACAAACGCATTGTGCCAAGACACGTCTCAATCCGGGTAGATTAATTCGTGTTGTGAGTGCGTACGCGCGGGTTTTCCAAAAAAAAAAAAGTTGTTTCGGTACCGTTAAAAAAGAGTGCTAATTGAGTACAACCGCGACAATGAAGACCGACTCGATAGTGAGTTGAGTCAACACTGCGAGGGGCCACAATGGCTCGATCGACGTGTTTATTGCCTCGTCGGGCTTATTGTTTTGCGACTGGATTATTCGTCGGTCGCTTCTTCCTTTTTTTTTTCGTAACCCGATTGTTGTGTATACTCGAGAGTTCTTGATTTGCGAAAAAAAAGTGGGACTCGTCACTATTGTCGACGTAATAACGCTTTTTTGTCACGAGAATGCTAATCTCGCTTTGTTTTGTCGTGCTTTCTTTAACTGTGATATCGTTACATTTTTTCCGATATTGTATCACTTTTTTTTATCAAAATGGGGTCATTGATGTTTTAGAAGCGCAGTGATGACACACTAACAAAAATTGTTCAGCCTAAGTGTATCAATGAAGCTAGTAGAGTGTTAATTTATGCTAAATAATATCCAATGTCAGATGTACCCTTTTTAACATTGTATGAATTTATCGATAAATATTAAATTGATTAATCTAAGCTACTGCTAATTTGCACTCATGGAATTTAAAGTAACGAGATCAAAAAGCTTCAACTGGCATAAGTAGATCATTTTTATGGTTAAAAAGAGCAAGTTTATTATCAAAGACTAAGACCTTAAAATCATTTCAAAATTTCGTTATTTAAATGATACTAACGAACAATATTCATCAGAACCAAAAAAAGCAACAAACTGTATACATTGATAAAACAACGAGATTGGTGATACAACCAGTAGCGAAAAAATCATCCGCGATCGGTA
The DNA here is from genome assembly GCA_038277355.1 of Encarsia formosa. Lineage (NCBI taxonomy): Eukaryota > Metazoa > Arthropoda > Insecta > Hymenoptera > Aphelinidae > Encarsia > Encarsia formosa. The sequence continues at coordinate 7,286,974 of CM076185.1, read as the reverse complement.
CAGAGGCTCGCAAGGTGTGGTCTCTCGGTTTTCCCAAGACGCGATTAATCCCGCGGCGGGGAGCTGGTGGGTGGAGCCCGGCCGGTGCGCTGGTCCCGAAGATGCATACGTGGGAGGTGGCCGCGCAGACTGCGTTGCCTTGGTTGCACCGAGGGGAAAGGAGGTGGTCTTCTTCTTCTTGCGACTCTACGTCGTCTTCTATGCTATGGGGGATGCGTGTGTTGCATAATTTCTGATCGATAAGCCCCACCGGTAGTTTCTTTACGATTATTTGATATAAAAAATAGGTTGATTCTTTAAGTTGGTAGCGGCGATAGATGGATGAAATTTTTGATTGCATGAGGCTAAGTTAGCAACGTATTTGGTAAAAATACAGAAAATTTATACAGATGTACAATATAGTTCAGACTTTTTAGTCATACTTGGATACTTGAAAAACCAGTTTAAAGCTTTGGTCAAGCATATTCATGTTCAAAGACAAACAGAGATGGTACTGGTGAAACATCGCTGGTAGCAGAAACAGTACATAGGATAAAGTGGTAAGTCACCATGAAAGAAGTGAAAGGTGACGGGCAAGTAGTAACAGACACGCTCCGGTCAGACAGCCAAAGCAAATCATTCAATTTGACATAATCTTCTATCAACTTCTGACAATTCAAAATATGATCATCTTCAGTTTTTTACTTAAAATCAAAAATTTTTAAACATCCACTAATCTCCAACTTCAAACCTCTCACCATTGGTAACAACCACCACAACCACGTAAAAAAATTGTTAAAATAAAAATTCACCACCCTCACCTCCTCCCCCGAACAACAAACAAAATATCCCCACCCCGCGGTCCTCCCCACCTCCGGGGGGGCACGCCTCTATGCGCGCGCGGGCTGTTTCGCCACCCACGCCACGCTCTTCTCCTCCGGCGGCTGCCCCCCCACTCCCGAGAAGCGCGTCTTGCAGGTGAGAGGCGCCGTTGACTTTGCTAAAACGCGCTATCGATTGGTTTGTTTTATTTATCTTATTTTAATTTTTTTTTTTTTTTTTTCATAGGGAACACACATGTTTATTGTCGCAGGGTACTACTTTCGACCGGAGCTAAGTACCTAGTGGCTATTATCTTATGAACCGGGGTTTAGGTGCCGCAAGGAAGTTTTAAAAAGTTTTTAAAAATCCAACCCCTTACGACAGTAAAAATAATAACACCCTTAAAAAAGATCCATGGGGGGTAGCGGCATACCGAAGTACGATTAAAAAGGTCGCGGGGGGGATAAACGCGACGGCGCATGTGTACAGAGGGGCGGGTAAACAACAACACGTGGGTGCGCCGCGACGGCTGGGTTTATCCTACCTGGACGAGGGGTCTCCAGCGTGGCTCCAGCATGTCCGGCCTCCTCCTCCTCGTGGCCGATGTCCTCGCTGCTCCGACCGATTCCGTCTTACGGGCCTGGGGGGAAGGGGGGGGGGGGCGCAACACACCACTCGCACCACCACCACTAACACTGTCTCTACTCTACGGAGTTTTTTGAGCGACTGTTTTTTTTTGTTTTTTGATTTTTTATTTTGGGGGATGACGTTTGGGGGTTTTACCGAGTGGTCGAAAAACTGCACACGCACACGGGGTTGGCGCGCCGTAGGCGACTGTGTGAGAGAAACCCGCGGAGCAGCCGAAGCCAGCCGGGACGTGCGCGTACGTAAAGCCCCTACCACTCGCGCTCTACCGTCCCTCTCTCTCTTTGGCTCTACCGAGTCGGCGCACTTGGCGTGACCCTTATACGATCGTAGCTTTTGCTGCGGACCCGATTTTTTTTTTTTTAACTTATCGGTGTGGATTAGAAATATGTTTTTTTTTTTTTTTTTTTTTTTTTGGGATTTTACTCGAGTGGGATGCTTATGAGGTGAAGAGAAGGTGAGATTTTTTGGGTTGCTCTTTTGTAATGGTACTGGCGAAGATATTTTAAAAGCTTGATTAGCCTTGGGTTCTCATGGGAAAATAGTTTCAAACCAAAATTTTTGAGTCCATTTTGTACTTTATGTAACGAATAATGAACCTGATAGATCATTCAAACTGAGAGTATAGAGTACTATTTGAATTACATTTTTTTTTTTTTTTTTTTAATCTTGCAATGACACTTACACTATTAAAAATTTATGTTTTCTTTGAAAAATAATCTATACCGAAGTCAAATAAAAAAAAATTAAAGCTCCCTAGTAAATAAATTATCTTATAATTTGTATTATGCATACATTTTCTTTTGTATTTATATTCCTTTGAGAAATGACTTAAAAAATTAACTTTTAATAATCCAGATAAAATACTGCTACTGAGAAAATATCTTAATTCTTTGAACTTTCGAGACATGTAATAAAAAAAAAAATTTATGGAATATTTTTTGCTTTTCTTATTACTCCTATCTATAATATTTATAACATTACTAATTTAAAATACAGGCAGAGGAAGGAAAACAAAATAATTTTAACCAAATCTTTAACTAACTGTTCTAAATTAAAAATTGTGTAGTTACTAAAAATAGAACCTACTGTTTTGAAATAGACTAAAGTAGATATTTTCATAATTTATTTAAATAAGTTAATAATCTAAAATTTTCATAGAATATTATAAATATATAGTATCTAATAATCTAAATTTTTTTAAAAAATAGATTCGTAAGTTCTTATTTAAATCTGACTCCCACCTTGTAAAAAAAAAAAATTAATTCCTACAATAAAATAGTGAACTATTATAAACTAAAAAAATTCAAGGTAATTTAATTTTTTTACCTAAGACAGTGTCGAGGCACCAATGCAAATAAACTGTGAAATACATAGAATTCAATTCCAGTAGAAAATCTGAAAACCACAGAAGCACCCTAATAGCTCTTCATAAAAACTTTGCGGTCAGCTGATGATACAGAATTAAAGTAAAATTGTCCTTAATAACCTATAGATTTATTTTTTAATTACTTCAAATCCAAGAACCGTAATTAAACCATAATGACACAGCCCGAATAATAGCCACAATTTTTCTGTAGCTAATTTTAACTCCAGCTTGAATTTAAGCTTGGGCGTATCAGTCCTCCATTTGTCTCCAAAAACCCCAGCTCTCGGACTTTTTATCTCCGCACAAAAGAGCCACGACCTGCATTCATCTTCAAACGGGAAGTTTCGCGTGTCGATATCGCCGCGAGACACACACTTGGTGGTGCTTTGACGGGGGGCCGGGGTGGAGGTCTGGAACAACAACAAACAGAGAGAGGCACAAAGACACTCGGGGTCCATTATGACCGGGCGTAAAAGGGGACGTCTCTCTCTTTCCCGATTCCTCTACACTTTGGGCAAACTTTGAAGGGGAGGTCTTTGGACGAGAGCTACACGACGACGCTTAATTCATGCCCGAGATATGGATTTCGTAGATACCGGGTAATCCCCGCGTGGTAGTACATTGAAACGCTTTAGCTCGGTTTATACGATTGAATTTTAATCTAAAAATTCTGGTCTAAGTTAAATGGATAAAATAAAATTTGTTAAAAGCTCTTCTTTTGATATACATGCATATGTAACTAGTCCCAGATAAGCTCCTTGGTCATTCTACAGAGTAAAAAAGGTAAAAACTTCAATTATGAACTCGGAGCTTTTTCAGACTCTCAAAAGCGTTTGTTGTGCTCACCTCCAAAATGGATTTTCAAACTTTGATTTATTTTGCTTATTTAAAAATTTTTTTTTTTAAACTAACACCTCTCCTACAGATCTGGTCAAGATACAATTTCAGTCCGACATTTGACCAGTATAGGTAGCAGAAGGTTTTTAATCTTAATTGTAAACACAAATTTCTGAATTGTAACTTTTATTGGTCACATTGACTTCTTTGAAGCTTCGTACCTCTTTATAATAAAAAAAAGATGATAATGAATATATAAATAAAAAAACCTAAATACCAGACTTACGATAGACATAAAATAAAATGAACTTTAGTACATTAATAATTATGTATAAGCATTACATATAAACACAATATTAAAATATTATTTCATTAATTGATTTCTACAGGCAAACTATGATTTTGGTATCACTTATCTTATTGCAGTATGATATTAATTATAAACGTTATTAGATTTTTTATTATTTTTCATAGATTATGCCATATATGAAAAATAGTAGTTAATGTATTTATTGACAGCACCACTTACGTCAAAAAAAAAAATCCAAATTCACACTAACCTGAAAAAACTGTATAAAAAAGGGGTATTCATTGATAAGTCACACCTGGAAAACAAGTAGCGTCCGGTTAATTTACTCCAAGCGAACGCGGTAACGACCGTTGAACCAAAAGCGCGGGAGGGCAAACACGTATACATCGAAACTCGATCGTCTCTCTATTTTGAACAAACGGCTCGGTCCCCTCTCGAAAAAGTCATTGCAAATCGGCGGGGATCGAAAAGATATTGTCAACACGCGCGGCCAACTATACAACCCTCCGCGTACCTGTTGCTGCCTTCCCACTTTATTTTCCTGTTGTGGGGAGGTGAGCCCGCGGGCTTTTCGGAATGCATATGGATGAAAACTGTACCGACGGGGGGGAGGGAAAATGTATATTTATGGCGTGCGAGAAAGTGAAAGTTCACGGGTTCTGATTGATAGCTTTGAATTTTGTTTCGATTGATTCCGGACGCGATGATTAATTGTTGCACGGCTTATTTGATTTTTAAAAGTTTGAATAGGTGCTTTGGATTAGAGGTGGTGGATTATAGCTTTCGATTGTACTATTTTTTAGCTAATTTATTATGAAATTTTGGCTTATTACACAAAATCATATATTTTCAAAATAATTTTAAGTACTATGATATCATTTAATGTTAAGAAAACATCAAAGTCAAATCAACGAAAAAAAATGTTTTCTGAAAAGGAAGCTTTACTTAATATCTAACATTACGTATACATAAGCAGTAAGATAAAAAATTATATTTTATATAAATTCAATATTTTCATAATTCCTAGATGAGTAAATACACGTGAAAAATTTTAAACATTTAAATAAATATATTTTTATTTCCGAAATTATCGAACAGTCTCTTTGATCTTCAACCTTTTTAGATACCCATTTTTATGTTTTTTATAGGGATTTTTAAATTAGCTATTGATAATTATTACCTAATTATTACTGTAATGATTATATTTTTTGTACTAGAATTATTAAAAAATATAAATTTCGATAAAAAATTATGCATAAATATTTTTTATTTAGACTACGCTTAGAAAAAAATTTCAGAACCCAAAAAATAGTTTTGAAATTGGATATATTTATAAAAGTGAGATAATTAAAACAACTCAAAATATTGAAAAATATCAATCATCAATAATCGTAAATGTAAAAGAAGAAAGCAATAAATCTTGATGTTACTAATACTTTAATGGACTTTCACATTCATAAAAAATAGATCTTTAAACTCTCAATACACACATCAACCTTTTAAAAATCCCAAAGAAGACAATGAATTTCAATTTTAACCCCTCTTTACAAAAAAGAAAGAGTCCCATGGAAAATTAATATTATCGTACTCGTCGCGATAATATTCGATAAATATTCAAGCCCGCGCGGTGAAAACACGAAACGAAGAAGTGCATAACGAAAACAAGTGCGCGTATAAACGTCAACCCTCGATCCCTCAAAAAAAAAAAAAAAAAAAAAAAAAAAAAAGAGACAAACAGCGCCGTGCATATGAAAGGGAAACCCGCGGGTGCATACGGAATCCTGTGCAAATTTGACGGGCAATTGAGTGATATATACACTCCGGCTGTATCTATTACCCTGGTGGCGTTGGGCTGGCGCGGAATGCATTTTTCATCGCGTCCTTTGCTTTTGTTGCTGTCAATCCGCTTATGTACATTCAATCACGGCCACGAATTTCGAAATTTTCGTTTTATTGATGTTTAATCTACCGACGAGGGACGATTTCATTGGACGTAATTGGTGTACCTACCATTGTAATGCGATTTCGATGAGGTTATTTTATAATTTTGGTAGATGAATTCACAAGTTTTTTTCATTCATAACATTTGAAAAAATTAAGTGTAATATTATAACTATATTTAACACAGTCATTTGATAAAACACCAATCTTTGATTAAACTTTCTAACTTTGTACAAAATTTATCTAATTTTTAGTATTTGTTAATTGCAGACAATAATTTATCTAATCCATCAACTCTTAATTTATCGTCAACTTCAAAAGTAAATTATAAATAATTTTTTATTCAGAAATCTTCACATATTTGATAAATATTTTTTATTTTCAGTAAATAGTCTGTAATTAATTTTTATCAAACCAATGGTTCTTTTGTACAGTAAAATTTTATAAACAAAATAATAGATTTCTTTTGTAAAGAACTAAATAAAATTGAATCAATAATACAAAAAATATAATATTTTAGCCGTCAGAAAATTATCTTTTTTAAAACCAATCTCAGTTATGAATTGAAAGTAATGGTAAAATATGCACATATTAGAACACGACTTAGGGTAACTTTAATTTTTCATAAAAATTATTTATTTGTTTAATTGATATCCGATTGACTCTGAATTATTAATTCTGTTAAATTTCAATTAGAGCATGGAATTTTTCAATTTTCTTACTTGATCAGGTTGGCGATTCCAGAATAATAAGAAACAATCCACCCTGACACTGCGTATGCCATATCGCGTTGGGGACACTTCTTGTTTGTCCTTTGCGATACTTGTTTACCGGAGCCAGCCTGATCGATACCGAGACTTGATGTGTTTGCGGAGAAACAATGAATGGGCTACCGAATTTTGGCCACGTTCTTACACGTCCCGCCCGTTATTCGAAAATATAAGTAAAAAAATTTCATGTGATTTTTAGATTTAAATTTTCCCTTTTCAAAGTTATTTAAAATGTAAAAAATGGATTTTTTGAAATAATTATTAGCAGGGTTGGCAATTTTTTCAAGTGTTATTTACCGTACCCCGGGTAATCAACTAATTGTCAGCGGGTTACATCTTGTTTGAGGATTGCATCGATCGAGGGGTCATTAGAGCGCGGGAGTAATTGTTTGAGGCTACAATGTACAAGTACACACCAACTGCATTGTAATAACTAAACACGCGCCTTTCTAAGAATGTAAATACGCAAACAAATTACGATAATAACCAAACGCCGTATCCATTTACCAGGAATTTTCAGTGTACAATAGCGCAAGTGCATGAATTTATTAAAATTGTTTCGTAATTGAAAAAATATTTTTGAAAAATAAGAAAAAAAATTGAACTTATTGAATTTTTCGAATATTTTTTAATGTAATAAAAATTATTTGATATAAAGCATAGTACAATGACATGCTCATTACCCCCAAAATATATGGATTGTTGTGGACAAAATCATTGCTAAAATTTTTTTAAAGTCATTTTCGAGCATTCTACTAAATATTTTTATCTTTGTAGTCTTTAATATTATATATTTCCACTCTGAATAATAATTATTTAAAAAAGTATTTATTTACAAATCAGAAATGTTCAAGAAAGATGATTTAAATATCTCAATAGGAAGAGAAAATTATTAGATTAAAAATAACTTTCTTCAATTTGATATCAGAAAAAATAAAAGATATTTGTTTCAAAAAATTACAAAAAAATAAATAAAAAAAAATAAAATAAAAATTGACTTTGAAATTTTTTGACCGAAAACCATTTTTATCGGTAAACAAGGATATCACAGTCGGAATCCAGCTCTCTCACCGATCATCGGCCTCCCTCGCTTTCTTCGGACGTTATATCGACGAGCCGCAGGCCGCGTCTTGGCTGAACAAACACTACCGTCGTGCCGCCGACACTTTGAGGGATCCGAACAACGTCTTTGTTTACGGGTTTATTGAGTTATTATTATTTCGGTTGGGCTTTTGTTTTCGTATCGATAAATTGGTGTCTGTACTAAGTAAATTGATTTAGTTGACGCTTCTGAATTATTTATTTGGCGTCGAAACTTTTTTTTTGGCTTGGATAAAAAATTCCAAAAATGAGTTGTATTCGAAAAGATAATGATATTTTTAATATATTTTTTACTTTTAATATTCAAAGTACATCAAGTTGTATTGTTGTTAATAAATTTTAGTTTTTCCAATTTTATTTTATGCATAGAAAGAAGATTGTACACAATTATTTTCCGTAAAGTGAAATAAATCTAAGTTTATGTGATTCAAAATATAATTATAAAATTTCATATACCAATGAAATAGAGACTAGCAGGTAAACTCATAACAGTATATTTATAATCTAATCAAAATTGATATAAAATTCATTATTTTGTGTAAAAATAACTGTGACAAAAATAAAATATTTAAGCAAAATGTAAGACTATCAGATAGTAACAATACCATATTCATAATATTAAAATAAATTCTTGAATCATTCTTAAATTATTGTTTCAAAAATACCAGCTTTTAAAACTTGCATTGAGCTTTCATTCAAAATCAATTATCAAGATTATACATGGATTATACAAGAACATCCATCATGATAAATTTCGCAATAACAGTAAAAGAAACCCAAAATTTATCGCACCAAAGGCACTTTAGCATCCAAAAAAATTATCCCGACCCTACTCAGCATAACAATCCCGCACCAGGAAGGCAATTAAAAAAAAACCTACCGCGTAAAAAAAAGCTCTCGCAATATGAAGAAAGAAAATATATCGCCGCGTTTTAGCATGCTTCTCGAAAAAAAGGAGGGGGGGGGGGCCTTGCAAGAGTGGCGGGGATTCAATGGAGTTAAAAAAGAGTTTTCCAACAATAAGCGTCGATGTATACCACGGCCCTCCTAATGAAAGACCGTAAGAAGAGCGAGAGGAAGCCTACCGCCCAAGAGGATTATAGAGCTTTGCCGGGATATCAATTATAACAGTTATATTCTCTCTCTGTCTCCGCCTTTTCACCCGACTCCGAGCGAACGAACCCCTTTGCTAATCCTCTGTAAATTATATTATTTTCGCTGTTTGTTTACCCCCCAGCAGCGTCTGCGCGGGATTTTACGCGACTTTACGGCTTTCCCGGATTCCTGCGCCATAGATTTCGCATTAAAATTGCTTCGCGCCGACTCTTTTTTTTTTTCTTTCAAAGGGATGAAAGGGCTAGCAAAACCTCTCTCTTTTTTTTTGACCGTGAGTTAAGACGATGTTAAAAGGGGATTTTTAACTTGTTCCGATTGGGCTTTAAGCGAATGTTAACAACGAGCTTTTTTTGTTGGGTGAGTATATAATTATATCATTAATAGTGTTCTGATAGATAACTATTTGCAATTACCTATTCAATTAAATAATTTGGCAATTTATAATTGTTTATTAACTACACATCAAGATATAACTAACAATGTAAAAATGAGTTTGAAATTCAATCTTTTATCAAAAAATTGATTAAGAATTCAATAGGTTCAACGTAGATAAATTCATTGCAACATGTCCACGAATTTTGGCACGACAACTGGCGAAAAGAAAGGAGGGTGCACAGCTAAAAAAGCCAGAGGCTATTGCCCTGCTTACTCAATTCTTTTTTCAAAAGTTCGTTAACCTCCAGATGGTTTTATAAATCTTCGTACGAACAAATATTTTTGATAAAATAAAAATTAATTCTTCATGTCTAATTTTGAATTGAACTTTGAATTAAAAAATCGTCGAACCAGTCAGGTATCGATGAAAAAATTAAGAAATAGAACCAATTTTTTTCAGCTCCAAACAATGAAATCGTTTCCTTAGTTAACTTTAAATTTTTACCAAACGAAAAATCCTGCAAGTAAACTTGATAACCATTTTTCACAAAACAGAACATGAAATAGAATAGATTTTCAAACCCCCCCCCCCCCCCACCCCAGAAAAAAAAATTTATCAGAGGATACACACGAATAAGTAAAAACCTTTTTACGCCGTTTGCGTTTCACGTTTCGCGTGGGGTGGGTGGGGGGGCTCGTACAAGGCCACTGACGTCAAAAATCCCCAACAGAGTAAAAATACGCGAGGGTGTAATTATGATTCCCATTGAAAAGCTTTCATAAACAGGACAGTCTTTCATGCATGGATTCATCAAAGGCATTGAAATAATACGCTTTCCTCATTTATTTTCGTGTCCACCGGTAATAGATACGATTTCGTCGTGCGGTTTTTTATATGTGAAAGCTCCAGAATCGTCTGATTCATTGTTTTTTTAATTTTCAAATATTATGTTTAAAATTATTTTCTTCAATAATTAATTGTGTGTTTTTATAAACTTTTACAGACACATGTATTATAGTATGAAATATACTTTGAAAAATATTCTTTTATTTTTACTAATCCGAACACACAAAACATACGGTTTCAAAAAGTAAAATTACATCAACTTTACATGCAAAGCCTCGTCTTTGTACCTTTTTAAACGTCATCGGGGCAATTTTTTTCCTCGCGTTGTCCAGTTTGCCCGATAATTATAAAAGACGTCAAACAATGGCTCGCGTAAAAAAAGAGAGGGCCAAGGGTCTGACATATCGCGGTAAATAATACGAGCGTGTCCATCCGCAGGCGGGCAAAAAAGATCTCGCACTACTCCGGGGCTTTTGTGGAGCGTCATCATTAATTCGCTCGTTTGGCTCTGCATTTATGACCATTTTTGTCCGCTTTATCTCGGGAGGGGGCTTAATGCGTTTCGTATGTGATACCGGTTGCAGGAAGCGAGGCTTTTTCAGTCCTGTCTTCTATTATTCACTTTTGGAAGATGTAGTAATTTCTGGTCTTTCTTTACACGAGAAAAAAATTACTGTTTGAGTACGCTTATATGTATGAAAAAATTTACTTGAATTTAAAATTTCTTTTTTTACGGGAGTTTGAAAAAGCAGAAAAATGTAAAAAAAAATTATTAAAAATCACAGTAAAGTGTACATACCAAAATATTGTTTAATAAATGGCTTACAATAAACAAATCATAAATTCTTTTTAAAATATTTATTTTACTTGTCAAAATGTATCTTTATTCAAATCGTTCAAACCATAGTCATTTTGAAATTTTAAAAGTTTCTTGTAAATATTCAAAAATTATCTGTGGTTATTAAATTTATATATGTGTTTTTAATCGATCAGATGATAAATTCGTTTAATTTTTAAAAAACTGAAAATTGTATGAAAATACGTCGAAATCGTGTATCGCTAAATTTACAAAAATTCATGACGATACATATCCAAATTTCAGCAGTTCGTTGAAGAAAAAATAAATTTTGACGAAACAGAGACTGGAAAAACAAAGGGACGGTGACATTAGTCACGTATTTAAATGTAATTCAGTCGTCGTTGTCGTTGTCGTCGTCCTTGGGTGGAGAAGGAAGCCGAGAGGGAAGAATTAGGAGGGTGTTTCGCGGGTCTTAAAGGATTTACGCCCAGGACACTAGGATCGACACGAGTGCCGGTACAAGTGCCTCCGCAACTCCTTGACGGCTCGGGTAATACCGGGGGAACCGTACAAGACTCTATTATTTTTGTGATTAAGTGCGCGGTGCTCTTGCTCCGTGTGATTAAGCATCGGGGATTTGCGGACGATAAAGGGCCCGACGAATTAATTGATTTTCTGTTTTGGATTTTCATTGTCCTTTGACTAATTGATTGTTTTTCATAAACAATTATAGTTTTTTAGGGATTTAATAGAGTCCTTATTTGGGTAATCATGTACAGATAGAAATAAGGTTGGGTTTACTTTCAGGGCAGTTAGATCGGTATTTTATAAAGCTATGTCTAAAATAGCATAGAAAAACTTTTATTACAAATTTTTTTCTGTCATTTGAAAAAGCATTCAATCAAATTTTCATTGAGTAAGCATAATGCTCAATTGAAACAATTACTTTAATATACTGAGTTTTTTCAATCCTTTTTTGTGCTAACCTGACCCATATCCAGGATATATTTGATATATAAAGTTGTACAATCTGAAGAAATTGTTAAATTTTATTAAAACTAGGAATTTAGTAATCAATATAATTCTAAGTATAAGCAAACAAGAAAAAATTAGTTTGATTGGTGAATTGGTTTAAAAAAAGGAAAAAAGGGCCAACTTGCTCTCAAACAGCAAAAAATGTTTTTTTTTTTTCAATTGTTATTGTGAATATAAGTACACCAATGAAATTTTATCAGAGTCCAATAAAACCCCTGAATATAGGGCTGTAATAATTAGAATTATCCTAACTTGGATAGGAAATAAAATTTCTTTAAAACGTAAGTATAGTAAAATTTTCATACTACTTAAAGTTTAAAAAGTAGCTAAATCCAAGCTATTTTATTATACCTTATATCAAGCTCCACACTTATTGTTTTACATGCCGAGTAACCCTCTAAACATATGATATCACAAATTTCAGAAGTGTCAGATATGACGTACAACCTTGCCCATTGTTATCTCTCCATCAAACAAGGAATTTTTTTTTTTTTTACATCGGAGCATTGTACGAATTTTTATTTCAACGCTGGTTCAACACAAGGATTTACTCGTCGGCTTTTCAATTTACTCCGCTCGTTACGACTTTTCACGTATACACTCGTGGAAACAAAAATAAAGCCCCTCGGCGATTCTTTTTATCGGCCAAGATTGACGCGTGTCTGAATTTTATACAATGCCAGTGGTAATCAATTAAGCACGTTGAAACAATACACTCTTTTTTCTTCCGATCCCTGTGACGTACTAAATTCTCAAGAATAAATTAATATTAGTCATAAATTTATTATCACTCGACTAATAATGATAATTGCACTGCGATTAAACCTTTTTTATTCCACCCCAATCAATCAAAGCAGCTTGGCAACCCTTTTCTCAAAGGTCAACCGGAAAGAATAAAGGGAACGAGACAAGGGAGGGTTGACTCCCTTCCAACCCCCTCCCCTGATTTACGAGAAAACTGTTTAATATTTCTCTGGCGCCCGGCGTGTCTCGCGACTTACCTAAGTTATTTAGACTAACGAGGCCCGTGGAGTTTGTTAAAATTTCACGGCGGTTATCGCGTCCTTGAAAAATGAGCGTCCCTGCTTGCGGATAATTTAATTATTCAATGTGAAACTAGTGAAATACTTTGATCACTGTTTTTCATTAAAAATGATGATAAAAATGTAACAATATCATGAATATAAATTAGCTATGCTAACAAATTTCTGTAATTCAACCAAGTCTTAGACTAACTCATAAAAACAATACGAAATTTCTGGTATTACCAGCTTGTTTTAGAGAAAATCTGATAATTAAATATTAAATCTATTTATAACTAAATCTTCAATATTTTGCATAAATCTATTATCATGTAAGTTGCTATAAAATAAAATAAAACTGGTAATTAAATTAACGTTTTAAAAATCAGTAGTTTAACCATACGTGTAGTCAAACCAACAGTAAGTCAAAATTTTTAAATAATTTTCGAAATAAATTTCTTACAAAATTCTGTCATAAATATCTGCTAGTTGCTCAATTTATAAACCACTTGAATTTAAAAAGTGAAATTCCTGAGTCACATCAGAGATGTATAAAAAGTGCGAACGTTATAACTCAAAATAAAAACTACATCAATTTCATTGGGCACTCAAGTCATCCATTACCCCCAAAAAACAGTACTTGAAATTAAAACCACAAAAAAACTTTTCAGCCGCAAAAACATTTCCACCCTTTCGAAAAAAACAGCGAAACTTTTTCGCATCTCCAACAAACAAGGGGGTGTAAGCACGAGCGCATAAAAGAGTCGCCGCGTCGTCCGAAACTGGTCTAGGGCGTCGGGCGCTCCCTAAGTAGATTCCCGAGGAAAGATTTATACGCTCGGTACGCGAGAAAACGATTTAGCCACCCGAATTAGTGCTTCTTAGCGGACGAACCGAGGCTCTTATCGCAATTAGATGCGAGATTTTCGGCTGTTTTGTTTTCATTGAAAATTCGGCTTTTTTTTGAGATTTTTTTCTGGGATGATGATGATTTTATAAAAGTTGAGTAGTGAAATATGATTGATACGATTTTTGTTTCTCTAAAGAATAATATACATATTATTATTATAATTAAATTTTGACTTATTTTTTCGGGTTAAAAGGTCCGAAATTTCAGTCTTGGGACTCGGGTTCGAAAATTTTGAATATTAGTCTTTGAGACCTATGAGCTCAAAAATTTAGTCTTAAGACTCGTTCTTAAGTTTTGAACCAGTTAAAAACTTTCTGTATTTTTTTATGACAATAGAGTAAAATTTCAAAGTTTTTCGCACCAAATCAGTCTTAAAATTTTCGTCTTATAGTCTTTTGAATGATTGGGACCAAAATTTTAGACTCAACAATTTATGATCAATATTTACTTCATGGATATGTCAAGTGCATCAGTCTATTCAAATTTTGATACAAACAATGTCTCACAAAGATTAAACTTGATTTTTTAGTTAAAAGCCCTTCAACGTTTAATAAGTACCAAGGTAGAAAACCAACTTCTTAAAAAAAAGAAAGAAGCTCTTAAAAAAAAGAGGTGTAATTTCTGAAAGAATAAAGTCCGTCTCAACGATAAGACGAAAAAATTCTCGTCTCGGCACGTGGTACGAGATAATAAGGGAAAGCTTCACGTACATCGTTTTAACGGGCTTATAAGGCGAGCCCTTCTTTCTCTCTATTTGTCTCAACGTTATAATTATCATTATCAAAAGCCGGACGGATGTCTCGTGAATGTACCTTTGTCCGACCCGTCCCGGCTTTTTTTCGGGAGGACATTAACGCGATTATTCTCCTGTTATTTCCTGAGCAAGCTTTTTTCACAGAGTCTTCTTACATTATTAAACGCCCTGTGGTACGCGTGACTTTTTGATATTTCAGGAGTAACTTACGTCAGCTTCTTTGCAGAGTGTGTGTTAATGGGAATGAGCTTAAGGTCCTAATTAATGATGCTTAATATTTACTTTTGCAATAGTATAAAGCAAGTCGGTAATATATTGATCTTTTTCATTATACTGTATTGATCGGCTGAAATGCTAAAAAACTTAGAAAAATTCATATAATTTTAGCTCATATGGATGACAGATTATGAAGAAGCAGAATATTTTCAACATAAAAACAGTCTTATAACAAAAATTTGAATTGAAATTAGAATCTGCTAACAAAACTTTCGTTACCACCAAGTCTATGCTTTGTCTTCCAGAAATCATTGTTAAATCAAATTCAATATTCACATCATTGACAAGCATAATTCCAGTCTGATACCAGCGTTCGATTTTGGTCTTTCATCAACAAGCCTATTCCTTGATTTCGTAAGAAATTGAAAACTGAATCGGCGGTACAAGCCACAAAGGCGGGTTTCCCACGCACGTCGTGTATCCACGGCTCTCTTGGTGCTAATGAGCCGCGGCGGACTCGCGCGCGTGCCACTTAAATATAGATTAAATACCGCCGCCTACGAGGATGCCCACCCGCGTGCGGAGCTGAGCTTAGCGAGACCAATTAATCAGGGAGAATGGCACTGCCGCGCGGGTGGCGTACGCGCTAACGCGACACCCGCAACTACTTTACTACCGTGTGACAAATTTATCTAATCACCCCTGACGCATCACCCTGAGCTTGAACTTGAATCCGAGATTCTTTTCGTTTTTTCAAGTCGGGAAGTTGGGATTTTTGAAATGACAGTTATTGAAGAAGTCTCAAAATTATAGGCTCTAATGATGCAAATTTTTCTTAATATTTTATTGGTACTTAAGTGACAAATAATTTAATTTATCATGTAAGGACCATATGGCTCGTATATTTCAAAGAAATAAATAAAATAAAATACCTGCCAAGATCTATAAAATTGTGTCCAGATGACCGTAGTGGTCTGATATTTTGCACATACCTCAGGATTTGATATTACAATAATCTGTGCTCAATTTTAACCTAGAAATTCCAATCGCCGGTGAATGACGAGTATGGGATCTGCATCGTCTCCAGGGATTTGAGGCTGATTCATCGTCATTTGTTTTTGAGTTTGATTTAAGTATTCTTAGTAGGACTGGGTATGAATAACCCTGAGTCTGAAGTCTGAGTCAAAGTCAATATCCGGACAACTTCTTAATAATTTAACCAATCTTATGCACGGAATCAAACTGAAAGCTTTTATAAGCATTACTCTGACGATGAGCTTGCAGAGGAACTCTTGATTGGAATTAGGCAACCAGCTGAATGTTTGGTTCCTTTAACATGATTTTCAGACTCACCATCAGATTCAGACCTAATTTTGTAACCTTAGAAAACATTTTTCAGGTTGGCAACACTGATTTTTTTGTTAAAGTCCATTATCAATAATAACAAAACTGTGACTTTAAAACCAGAACCATTTTCGTTTTGATTGATATCCTTTCGAATGTATCTTTAAATTTAAAAAGAGTGCCAAATTTAATACGCTGCGTAAACATTAATCAACTTCACCAAAACTCAGCCACCAACAATAAGCCCTGATAAATCAGTTTACCGCAAGAAAAAAAGTGTCTCCACGCCAAAGCGGTGACTAATTGCATCCCGTACACCCGAAAAAAGAATAATAAGAATAAGCTCGGCCCACGAAAAGGAAAATTCAAAAGACGCTGGAGCAAGAAAGAGAAGAAGAAGGAGAGGCGCGGAAACTATTAAGCATTTTTCAGCCGGAACAGGAAAAACGGTCCTTTGTGCAGAGGGTCACTACGGGGGGGATAAGAAGCCCGGAGTTTTTTTTTTTCTCCAGGACCAGCAACACGCAGTTTAAAGAGATATATATGGAGGAAGGAGGCGGCCCGAACAAGAAAAATACAAAAGGGCGAGGCGATCAAGAATGACGCATGGTGGATTCGGGAAGTAAGAAAAAAAAAAGGGAAGTTTTAAGATTTAATGGCTTCAATTTTACAGGTGGCTCTGGATTAACGAGATTGTATCTGATTTTGATAATATTTTTTCGACAATAATTTAAGATATGCTTCAAATTTACTCAACTTTTGAGATAATTTTTCAGTAACTTATCATTTCCGCGAACACACAATTAAAGAGTCGACATTAGCCTCCCCTCGTTGGGTAAAAAAGAAAAAAAAAAAAGCGAGCGACAATGGGTTTTCCGTGAGTCTCGTTTGTTTTATAAATCAAGAGTCCCGGTATTTATTATGTGGACGATAAAAGGTGTCACATTCATCTCGAAGTTTACTCCGGCGTTTAGCTCGAGGCCTTTTTAGGGAGGGATAAATAAAGTCGGCTGCCAGCTAACGTCCGGACGAGTTTCTCGGGGTAATGCCTCCAAGAAGTTTACTGAAATTTAGCTTGTACTTCGAGACAATTATTTGATTAGAGACAAGTTTAGAATTTCGTTGAACTAGGGCTGTTCGAGACGAGACGATACGAGACTTTTATCCGGTCTCGGTCTCGGTCTCGAAAAATTTTACCGGTCTCGTTCTCGGTCTCGGTCTCGGTATAGTCTCGGTATCGGTTTCAAAGTCTCGGTATCGGTCGTGATAATTTTATTAATCTGAAAGCTAAATTAAAAAATTGTTTAAATAAATAAATAAATAAATAACTGTTTTTATCAAACTAGTCTCAAGTGGCATGCAAGTGCTGAATTTTTAAAAAGAGCCATCAAATTTTTAATCCTGAAAATAAATAAACAATAATTTTTATTTTTAGTTTCAAAAAAAAGGAAGGTAAATGAGAAAATGCTCTGAAAATTTTAATTGCAATTAACCTGTACATAAATAATAACAACACTTAATTCATCACATATTTTTTGCAACCTGGAATTAAGTTCTGTTCGATATTTTTTTTTGTTAGAACTCTCATTTTATTTTATAGAATTCTACAAAGAAATTTTATCTATTTATTGAAACAAAGTATTCAATTATCCAAAAAACGATGGCAAAAAAATTCTTAATAACAAAGTATTCAACATTTCAATTTTAACAGTTATTCAAATTTTGAACATTTACGACCATTCACATCGATCATAAATCGAGGACATTCGACCGAAAGTGATATTGTTTCTGATAATATTTCTAAGAACGAATGTTGCTGTGTTGAAAAAGGTTCTTATTAAAACCGATATTACTAACCGAGACCGAGACTCTCGGCTGCTCAGTCTCGTCTCGGTATCGAGACCGAGAAAAGTCTTGAGTCTCGAACAGCCCTACGTTGAACATGTGTACGTTTGAAAATGATCAACTACAAAAATGACTTGAATGTATTCACGCAAACATTATAGAGTATTTATAGTTTGGGCTATTTTTGCTACAATAACTTCAATGGCATTTTCTAAACTAGTACACTGACGTTGAAGTCAGCATAGTTACTATTAACTTGTATTTTTTCTAGTTATAGAGAGGAAAATTTTTTTTTGCTTTCCACGAGATGTTTGAATAATTGTAACTTTACATTTTTTAGAATCAAACCCCGAAGCTTGTTAAACTACAGGTTTTGAACTTTTCATCATTATTTACTTTTTAATGCGAGTTCGAATACTTGAAATAAATTATTTTACGATTTTTTGGCTCTTAAATTTAAACGATCAGACAATCATTCTACTAAAAAAATTTTAAATTAGTATTGATTAGACAAGATGTGATCCAATTAAACAAACTAATTTGTTTTGTATTCTAGTCTTCATTTTAATGTCTTTTTTTACATTTTAGATCAAGTGTCTTTTATGTCAAGATTGGATGACATTTACTTCATTTATGAAAAAATTGTCTGTCAACTAAAGTGTCAAAGCAAAACTACAAGCAAGCTGTATTTTTCAAAACTTTTATTTTTAATGCTAATGGTATGTGCGATTTAAAATTTATATTCGCCAAACTCTTGGCTGTCAGAAGCCAACACTTCTCTCCAACCATCTGATCGACCAAGAATCGAATACAACAGGATCAATCAAGATTTAACGACTGTATTGAAGCAAGTCGCAAATAGAAAACACGAGATCCAATTCAATTACGAATCTCGCAAGACAGATCCACGAAAAAAAAGGGGGTACTGGAAGTGGAACGACTGAATAGCAGGGTCGGAATAAATCGAGCGAGCGACAGGAGCAGATGCGACTATCGTCCCTCCTCTTGGCAGTGGTCCTTATCACCGCCATCAGCACGCCAATAATAATCGTTCGCGGCGGTGTTGTTCGTCAAGTCGGGTAATATCGCCACCGTGGACCGTTATTTATAAAGGTGGTCTATTTACTGCCCGCCAGCTGCCAGAAGAGTGCGCGCCACGCTTAAAAAACAAAAAAAAAAGTACTCGCGAGAGCTGACTATATTTGCCGCTGGCTGGCTCCGGGTCAGAGTTTTCGGGGTGTTTCGGCGCTTATTGCCGCCGTGTCACTTGATTTATTCCAGACAACGCGGTGTATAAATTTCTACGGCCCGTATTTATAGATATCGTTGCGCCCTCTTTGTGGCCCGTCTATCGGCTAAAAATCTCAATGGGAGACTTTATGAATGACTTCCGGAGCCATCAACGGCATTGATGTATTTATTGGGAGGTGCGTGTTTACTTGTGAATGGGAACTTTATCAATGGAGAGGAGAGGACTCGGCTCGGTCCAATTTACGAAGCGGTAACGAGTTTTAAATTTAACCGAAATTTACCGGTCAGTGTACCGTTATGTCATTCAAACGGGCGACAACAGCGGCATTCTAATTGAGCGAATATTCGAAGTATCGAGGTTGGCTATTCTGAAAAAAGAATTAATTTAACACTTGTTTTCGATTTTCACAATGATGGCCATTTTTCTACTTACAATTCAACTTGAATAAAATCGAAAATTAGATTTTTTAATTGATCAAATTTATAATGGATTTTCACCAAGTAAAGCAACTATTTAAAAAAAATTTATTCAATTATGAAAAAAAGTTTTTTGTTTCTTTTTTGTTTTTTAGCCATAAACGAATTCTTGTATTTTTCGGGCATCCCCCTGGCTAATTAACGGCCGCAATAAATAATTTCCGAGCTTTCTTTTCACGGCGCATTGTCAACTCGGCTCGGACCAGTTTTTCCTCAAGAGTCTCGACTTATTCGCTGGGAATAATTCAGGGCTTCACTTTTTTTTTTCTTTTGTGCAACTTTCATGTTTATCTTCAAAAAAGTTTGAATTATGTTTCTTCGTGTTAAAATTAGCGGCGGGATTACTTTTTCAGACGACCACGGTGATTTGTTGTTTCATTTAATTAATCGTGCTTGAACATTGATCAAGTTTATTTTAATTGACGTTTTGTTTTGTAATTTTGACTGTTCTGATTAAACATATATCTTGTTGTAGAAAGGTGAATCAACTCTTTATATCCGAAAGCAAGTGATTTGTGATACTCCATTTGATCATAGTGTTTACTATACAGAAATAAGAAATATTGTTTTGACTGATAATACTCGTACATACTATCGGGTTAACAAAAAGTTCTTCTTATAACTTGTAAATATAATAACCTCGCAGACTTTTATTGCTTTACATGCTCTGTATCTCTGTAAGAAATATGTGTATTAGATTATGCAGTTACTGGTTATTTCATAGATCTAGTATTTTGCTAGTAACTTTAGCCATTCAATGGTTATTAAATGAATAACCTAATCCACATTTCTTGCAGGGATCTATTGCTACTATAATCAGATCAACAAGATACCGTTGTAGAGTTGTAAAGGAATCGTCAAAAATTCCAGTTTAATCTATAAATCTTAAGATTCGTAATTTATAAAAATAGATTGGTAGGGTCAATTTCATTCAGATTGATCAACCGCTTTTTCAAAAATTAACCCGGCACTACAAACAAAATCAAAAAAGAGATAACAAAGCATTGTCGCAGGATGGGGTGGGGGGAGAATTAGCCAAGAGGGACTTCTTAATAACAGCGAGTGGGTTCGGCGCGAAGTCCCCCTTCTTACACGCTCCGGTAACTCTGTCGAATTTGTAGCCGAGGCCGTAAACGTAAACCTGCGGGTGGAAGTAGAACCAGAAGAAGAAGAAGAGGAAGAAGAAGCCACCCCCCCAGCAGCACGCACGCGACATTATACGCGATAAGAAAAGGCGCGGGAGGATGAGCCCTGAATATTCAAGACATTTTTGGCGGCCCTGTCATTCGCGACTCTTTGGTTTAGCTGGGGGGTGATAATTTTGACGGATTCGCTGGAAATTTGGGAATCACGCGACAAGTTTTTCTGTGGGAAAGGGTGATTGGTAATTGAATTTGCGGGGTGGGTTTTCGAATTTTTTAGTTTTGTTTTATCACAAAAGAGTCGCATTACGTTTTGATAATCATTGGAGTTTGCTATTAATTTTTACTCAATTTTAATTTTTCTAAAAAATTTGATACTTTAGGATCTAAGGAATACAGTTGCGCAAATCTCGTCAGAATCCGATTTTTTAAAAGTTTTTTTGTCATGAAGAAAAAATAAATCCAGAATCATCACAATATGGATTCATATTATGGACTCCAAAAAACTACAAAATATTTTTAGAATATTTTTACATTTGCTAAAAATAAATTCCAGTCCGCTAAACTAACATATACCAGTCCAACATAATACTAGTACACAAACTCTTCAATCCAGTCCAGTTTTCACGAAATAAATATTGTAAATACAAACGATAAAATGCCCGATGGGACAATTCGTATCCGAGATAAATATACGATCACGACATTATACGCGCCAACAGTTTGTTCCTCGCGGGCAGTAAAGAATCTTAAGAAAAAAAAAGGAAAGAAACAAAAAACCCTTCGCGGATATTGGCCGGCGTCGTACCATAAAAAGCGATATTCTTTCGGTCTCTCGCCCGCCACCCAAACTCCCGATTTATGGAGCATTATGGGGCTACCTTTCTATTGCCCGATATTTTTCTTATTTATGTTTTCTCTTTGCGAGCTCAAGGGACAGTCCACTACTCTTTTTGTTTCTCCTGCTCCTTCGAGTTTTCTTTAGTACATCGGTTTATTTTTCTTACTTCTTTTTTAAGGGATATTTTCTGCTTACCAAGGTAAAAACTGGAGTTGATCGAAATGAAGAATTTTACGTATAGTTATTTTTGAATCCAACAAAAGCACATCAGTAACGTATGTAACTTATGAATCGATTTCATCAGAGTTATTTTTATATTGCATACAAGTCTACATTGATGGTTTTAAAATTTAAGTACGATATAATATCAATAAAACTTTGAAAAAGAAATTAAATACTCTGAAATAATCGATCAGTCAATGACAATTAGCGTGCTCGCACTCCAACCCCTTAGCGTGTAAAGTCAGTACGGTAAGAAGCTATTTTCTGGGTAAACGCACGGGATCTTCCCTTGGAAATTCCTCGTGAAATCACCGGCTGCCGGTTATTATAAATTGAATGCCGAAGAAGATGAGAAATCGCGCGGGGTGGGGGGGGGGGCAGGCTCGAGGAAAGGCAGTTTACGAGACTTTGGGCTAAAGTCTCTTTAGCTTCGTCAGCCTGATATATACGAGTTTTCGGGAGTGTGTTTTAGGAGACGAGAATTTTCGTATCCGTTTATTTCTTACGTGTGCGGGTATTGAAATTAAATTTGATTAACGGTGCTGGGGTTATAGCGGAAAATTTGATTTAGAGATTTTGATAGACTTGGATTTTCAGAGTCTGTGTGCAGAAATTTTGTAATTAAAATAATTAGTTTGATTTGAACGAACGCTAAACAAAATTAATTGAAAATGTATAATTAGAACAGAGCAAGAGTCAAGCTACTTTGACAAAACATGTTTCCTTCTAACTCCTTGAAAAAAATCGAAAATTGCCTTATGAAATTTCTATACAACTTTTGGGAATCAATTAATAATTAATTACTAACAAAAATTTTAGAGAGCAGGCCTTTAAAAAAGTATGGTGAGGGTACGACTAAAGTAACTCAATTTCCATTATGGTTTTTTAAAAACGTCGTTGAATCAACTTAAAGAATAACACAGAGTTCCTATAAACTCTAAAAAACATTTAAGGAAACAATTAAAATGCTTCTTAGAACATCTTTTAAATTGTTTTCAGAATTTACATTTTCATAGATAACTGTTTAAACAGTCATTTCCCGTGAATAGAATCAAGTTTATTCATCGAAATCAATTTAATTACATCAATAATTCATAAAATAATTCCACGTGGTAACCTCCGCAAGACCACGGGTGCTCGTGTAGCTATTAAGACGCCATCCTAAGATCCTGTTCTCAAATGCGCCCGAGTTACACAACGTCCGTACACGAGCCGGGTCCGATATTAAACGTGATTTGAATTTCATGGCACTTTAACGATCTTAATTAGAAAGCCCTCAAGAGAGAGAAAGACCCGAGCCCCTTAACCCTTCGGATATGGAGCGCTTTGGCTCTGTTTATTCTCGCATTAGCGAAACTGGCCAGCCCGCGTTAAGACAAATCGAGCTCGGGATGAGACGCAAAAAAAAAAAAAAAACTCTCAGGATTAAGGCTTCTTTTTTCCCCAGGCTGGTATCGATTGCGGGTGGCAAGAAGATTGATGCGCTTGATTTTTCATGACAATATCCTCGCTTGTTGTGGGAATGACTTGCGGTATGCTGGCAAGTGCGAGATACGGTGTTACTTATTCCCCTGAAAAATTGTTGTGGAATATATTTATTTTGTATTCTTATGGATACTCAAAATCAGATTTAAAGCTTTGAGTTTTTTGGATACCCAGTTGTGTGAATATTCAATTTCCGTAGCTACCCTAACCTCAAAACCACAAATCACGGGTAGCCAAGAAGGCGCGGTCTTATGGATAACAATTTCGGTTCGGGCTAATTAGATGCGGCATGTCGAAGGAGGAGATCAGCCTAATCCGAGAGCGCCGGACGTCTTGGGATAGGGAAGGTCCAATAACTTTCTCCGAAGGGCTATCATCCGGAAGGGTTGCTATAAACGCGGGACGCTGCGCGCGTGTTACCCGTGATTAAATTAACGCCGAGGTTGTCTTAGATGTATATTGGCTGTGTTTGTGCCCATAAGTTGTCGAATTGATTAAGTTATTCGATTAAGCTTTAAACAAAAACTCAAGATTCTATATTTAAATTTAAAAAGAGGTAAGTTGCAGATTAAGATGATTTACAATTTTTCGAGGTTATGTTATATTATCAAACATTCTGTAGAATTCAGCTATATTGTAGATGAGCACTAAAACAATGTTACTTATTAATTTCAAATTGATTTATAGTTTACAGTTTTTTGAGGTTATGTTACATAACCTTAATATTTGTTTTTTTAAAGTACTAACTGGACAAATAAAAAAATAAATTCTTCTTCAATAAACTAAGTTCGGAATACAGAGGTTGGTTATTTATCACCTCGGGGAAAATTTCCCAACATCATTTCTCGTTTCCGCCCTTTGGTCTCAGGTACATGCGGGCTCGCTCTATTATGCAATTACCCCGAAAATCGGACACGGCCGTCCGACACACCCTTTCTTCGTTCGACCGAAAGGAAAAGATCCGCAGGAACTGTACACGCCGCCCGGCTGAGAGTTATAGACACTCTTATCTATGGCGAGCTTCGAGGTCAAGGTACTCTAGTGGTCTTGTACTACGCTTAATTCGACTATTTCGTGATCAGCTTTTTTAGACAAATAAAATTTTAAGAAAACTGTACAATGACAAATGTATCCAAACACTTAGTATACAAGATTGTTAAGGTACATTTAAAACTAATTAACTAAACTTTTGGATATATTTAAATCTAATATTGTACAATAATAAACATTTTTAATTTTCTCTGTTAACTATACATCCTAATTTTTATTTGTTTATAATTCTTAAAAAACTTAAAAATTTTGAAAAATCTGTTGTGTAAATTTGTAGACAGTTTATTTTTTTAATCAACAATGACGCGCAAACATTCTTCAAATCTTCTCATTCCAAGCGTATTACCGAATAAATATGCAAAGTAGTTCTTACCAGAAAAAATAGCAACGTAAGCCATAAGAGCATCGCGCGGAATTTTAGCTGAAAGGAATTTTTTTTTCGTGCATCCCCAAAGCGTATAGATGATGACGACGAAATTTTTCATCGTTACCCTCCCTCTCGTACCCCCCCGGAAAAAGGAGTTTATAAGAACGGGGTGCTAAAGAATAAATACAAATTGTCGAATTATCGGCTTTATTCTTAAGTCCCGATAGTGTCGCCCTCTGCGAGGCTCAAGCCTCTATGAGTAGTTCGAGCTAGACAAAAGCATTTTTTATAGCAATTTTTTTTTTAATTTTGGAAACCGAAAGTCCTTTAAAAATACCTCGAAAAATACATTACGAGTAACTAAATCTTAGTTATGGAAAAAAAAATTATTTTCAAACTATTTCGTAGACGAAAAAACAATCAAAATTAAAATTCAATTTCACAAAACGAGGGCCGCAGTTAAAACTTAAAAAAAGAATTTAAAGACGCTGGTTGGACATAAAACCGCAAAGCTCGCAGGGTAAGAAAGAAAAAAAAGACTGGATGGATCGCATGTCTCATTGCAATCCGGGTAGGGGCGCATGAACTGTTTTTTATTTTATTTTTTTTAAAACCCAACAGAGAAGGTAGCGAACCAATTGCGATAATCTTGGCCCCTCAAATTAGGCGCGAAGTGTTTTTATATCTCGTTTCGAATCAAATAGGAAGGGAAGGTACGTCGGCAAGCTCATCTCGGCCGATTATTGTCCTGATAAGACCTAAAAGTTGGACGGGGAAATTTGTTTTCTAATAATCAGTGTACTGTTACCCTTGAGAAAGTTACTCGATTGACGTTCGTTCGTGAAGCTTATTTTATTTTATTTTTTTCTTTTTTTTTTAGAGGGGCCACGGTTTTAAAGTCAATCTTCGTCTTTAATCTATGCTTCATTTTATTTTATTTTTTTTTCAGGGAACTTTAGAGCCGTTCTAAAGTTTTCAAGGCTTTGTGATGTTTAAACTGAGAGTTTTATTTCTTCAGAAAAAAAATCCATTTTCTCAAGGAATAGAGAAATTAGATAGTTGATCTTTAATTGATATAAATTGATTTACTTATTATATAATCGCTATTGAATAATAATATTATTGATTTTAAGACAACGTTGGTCGGTCTGGGTAAACTCAAAAAACACATTTAATTAAAAATATTTATCAACAATTATTATTAAATTAGTAGTAGAATTGAAAACATATATATTTATTTTTAAATAATGATAAACAAGTTATCCTGAAAAATGAAATTTTTTAAAATTAATGTAGTAAAATTTTTTCCAAACACGTTTTCAAAAACAAAATTATTGGCCAAGACTTGATTGTTTATTCAAAAGTTTACAGTTTAACTTGAACTGCTTTTAACGCTCTCCATGAATTCAAATTCCAAGGGTCGAGATTATTTAATTATTTTAAGTGAAAAATATTTGTTTCTCCACCGCGTAGTCTTCTACTTCTGCTAATTGTTAATCAAATCTGAAATTAATTTCTTTAAAGAATTTATTATAAAAAATTGTGTATTTAAATTCCACTCCCAATTTAAAAAAAATTCTTATGAGATGGTTATTTCTCGAGCTTATTCTAATATGTAATTATACGCTGACATTAATAGTAAACTTGATTCATCGAAATCGATAGAATCGAACTTTACAAGCAAAGCCCTCGTACTTATGAATAAACAAAGATAGTCCCCGTCTTACACGTAATTAGAGTCCTCGGGACAAGTTTCGCTCGGTAGAGGGAAACTTGCCTCTAGTTCGGTCGTGGATGTTGAACAATCTCCGTCTTAAATAATGTATTGGCCCCGACTGCTCGCGCGACTTTACGCGCGCGTCTCGCGCGACACGTTTTCACTATAAACCAGAGCTTCTTTCACGGGGGAACTCGTTTCTTCTTCCTTCAACCCAACCCCCCTCGGTGCATAAATTTTCGTCGGGCGACGCTCGTTTTCGGCTTCGGCGATTTTGCACGAAAAAGGAGGACGAGGTGGCTGAGCTTTTGTTACGAGTGTTTTTCGACTAATTTTCTTTAAATTTCTATGAACAGGGTAAAACTAATTTCATTGAAATTTTTTTTCAAGCGCCACTTGAGCTAAAACTTTATTTAAGTATTCAAAATATGTTTAATATTTTACTATACCACAAAATACCCTTATTTAATAAAAAATAGTGTTGGTTTTTAATTGTGATTGTTAATGCTTTGATAAAATACCTAATTTTGTCATGAAAATCGATTTTTGTGATTTCGTGTTTAATTGAGAAAGTTTTTTTCATTCGAAATTGAAGCATTATTATTTATGAATTCTATATAATATTGGCCTAATGATGGAGATTCAATATCAAATTAGAATAAATAATATACTAATGTATCTAATAATATTATCTACTGTTTTAATCTCAGGGTGGGGGTTAATTATTTTAATTTTAGTAATTATTATCATTTCTTTCATTCGGGTTTCAAAATAGTTCTAAAGGTGGTAAATCTTAATTCATATTAACCTTGCATTACGTGCACCCAATAAATTCAAGGTACATAGTCAGTAAGCAAATAGGTAGGTATGTATAAACTTGTTATTTTGTTGCATAAAATGCAACTTTTATAAAGACCCATGTATATAATTTTGTAATACGTCCCATTTCATTAAGTTCGAATCAAATTTAAAATTTCCCAAAGTTAAAATTTTTAGGGACTAATTTATGAAAAGTTGCAAGTTATACTGTACAGCGAGCGAGAGTTTGGACTTTGCTTAGCGTGCCTTCAAATCCTCACCCTTATTACCATAAATTTAATTATGGTCCCTCGTTTAAAACCAAAAAGTCGATGGATCACGAGGGTCCGCGGACATATTGCATAAATACGGCTATTGTTCATAAATATTCATTTTCATATTTAATATCCCGCGTTGTTATAAAGTGCCAAAACTCAGGGCAGACCAAAACTTTTGCTCACCTTCAAAAATTAATTTTACAAAACTTTTTTTTTTGCATGAATTCCGACATTTTAACTTATACACCTTGCATACAATATTTTCATAAAATATAGTATATCATTTAAAATTATAGTTTAAAGTTCTTATTGATAGGCTTTGAATCCGCGTATTAAATATTAATTGAAATACTGTGAAATGAATCGCAATCAAAATAATTAAGCCGATTTGAATAAATGTGATTGATCGGGTCCCTTCAATATGAAAGGAGAAGAAAGAAGTCGGACTTTTCTTTGCTCAACTTCCTTATCCAAAGTCTTGAAATATTTGCCGAGGCTTTCTTTTTTCCAATTATAATTAACCTTAATAATATTCATCTCTACCGTCCCAGCAGTCAGTAACCTTTTCTTCAGAGAGAGAGAAGTGAAGGAGGGGGGGGGGGAAGGCAAAAGATTATATTAATTAATCTGTTAAGATTCGCGGGAATATTACGGAGCTTTGAATCCCCATCTTTTTACCCCGACTTGAAAACAGTTTCTTTCAATGCTATTATTGACACTCCTTACTTCCTTTGGGGGAATTAAAGGAAGAGTAAGCGACTGTTTAATCGAGTGTAC
Source organism: Encarsia formosa (assembly GCA_038277355.1). Taxonomy (NCBI): domain Eukaryota; kingdom Metazoa; phylum Arthropoda; class Insecta; order Hymenoptera; family Aphelinidae; genus Encarsia; species Encarsia formosa. The sequence continues at coordinate 7,258,532 of CM076185.1, read as the reverse complement.
ATTGAAAAATTTTAATGTTCCAATTATTTGAGATATTTATCTTTTATAGAAAAGGCAATGCATCTTTCTGATTATAACTGTGTTCCTATTGACGTTCAATTCGGTCTTACTTTCATGATTACCAAGATGAGTTTCTGGTCTTTCCATCTAGATTGATAAATTGTCAGATTAGAAAAATCAACTTGTGGGTGAAAATAAATCTATGTTTGATTCTGAGTTTTAATCACTAATTAATAAAATAAGAAAAAACTATAACCTTTGACCTGATAAAATTTGACCTAATAAAAGGTAATCAAAAATTATTTGAAACCAAGATACTGTTGATGGTCTATCATATACAATTTTTTATATACTCTTATATGCAATAATTTTTAAAACTAAATAAACAATTGAAAATATAATAATTCAAGAATCTTAAAAAATATTTTTGTGGTTTTCACAATATTGAAAATTGTTTTTAACTATTGCACCGGCGTTCCGATACTATCGAACGAATTATAAAGTTCAAATTTCCGACGGTTTTTCGTGGAAACAAACTTCGAAAAATATTTTAATTAAACGAAAAGCCAAAAATTTGTTACCGGAATCCACGAAGTGACCGCGTTATAAAAGAGGGTAACCGGGGGCATGCTTTTTTGTCACGTTTCAGGCATTCGCGCCGGTCGTGGTCAAAACTTTTCAAAATATTTAATTAATATATTGGAAAATAAACTTTTGACACCTCTCGGGGAATTTAATTTTCGAATCTCGGTGTGAAAAGTCTGCTGAAAAATATTCGGCAATTTTCAAAACTCGGAATGAAAAATGGGCTAGCCGATTGTAGAAGTAAAATATATTTACTAATAAAAATGTTATTTTTTAATTTTAGCAAAAATTTAAAATTTCAAAATGGTGCTGTATTAGTGGGATGAAAATTTGATGTTGCATCTCATTTTTTTTTATTTTGACCATAAAAGTACCGCTTGTCTCAGAAAAGTTTTTCTTCGGTAGTTTATGCGAGACGCAGTAGTAATTTTTTCGCTGAAGATTTGAGTTCACTTTCTTTTTTATAGACTTTCGCGATATTTTAATGACTCTCTCTGGAAGTTTTAGGTCTTCACTTGTAAAAAAAAAGTAGAAAAAATCTACTTGGCTTACAACAGTAAAATTTTCATATTTTTGACTTAAATAATCCTCATTTTAATAATAAAATATTTAAAGTTCACATGCTTCGTATAGTACACACTTGAGATTTTATAGGGAACGACATTTTATTTTATAAATATATGCATAGTTATAGTTATATTGATATAACTTACTAAATAGCTATCGCATATTCTAAAAAAATATTTGTAAATTTATGAATTACAGCTATTACCACTCAAGCCTAAAAATTTCTTTCCCTCTGATAAAACAAACTCTGGTCCAGAAGCTCGGTGACGATAATTGTGAGAAGTTACAAAGCACCGGTTAGGTACAAATGATTCGGAAGATTTCGCCTTTGATTGCCACCCCGTTATTCTTAATAACGGTTTACGCTCGGAATAAAGAAGGACGCTCTTTACTTCCAGGAGCCCGGGCGTTCTTTTTTCCTCGCGGACAGCTAAATTCCGATAATTAAATCTAACGATTGTCATATTTTAATTGTCCTTTTTACACCAGCCGGCGAGATGAAACATCATGGGGGGTCTTTCTTTTCCCAGCTTTTCTTTCGACGACTTTGATTCATTATCGTCGGCGGATGTTTCCCTTTTTCTTATCTTTTTTTTGTGCTAATGAAATCGATGTCGGACTGATCTGCGATTTGTCCTTTGCGCCAAATATCTTTTACTTGTCTTTTTGTTTCATTTCAGTGAACAAAATTTTATTATTTAAAACGAGATCTTTTGAAATACTTTTGATTAATCACTTATTATGATGTTTACCCTTGCAAAAATTGTTAAATAATAATCAACGTAAAATAACAATCATAAATACAATATTTTAGTCTGTAAATTTAAAAAGATGTACCTACTTTCTCATATGTTTGACCCATTTTCAAAAAATATTTTACATTTGCACTGATGATAAATATTATCGATAAAAATATTGTCTTGCCAATATGTGTAAACTATCAATTTAAAATAAATTTGAACCCTTATATAATTTAAAAATTCCTCTCAGCGATTCTTTAAAAAATCATCAAGAGCCTTAATTGAATACATAATGAGATTTGTTAAACAAGAGTATTTATGCGTGTACAAGAGCCAAAATTTAGCCAGCCTTGGCGTCAGGTTAATCATTCCTGGGGGAAGTTCAAGGGGGAATATGACTGACGAGGCAAACAAGGGCGAAAGCAGCCGAAAGAAGAAGCCACGGGCCATCGTAATCTAGAATATGATGTACACTCGTTTTACCGTAGCCGCGCACTTAAAAACTTTTCAAATTTAACCCCATCGCCTCGCAAACAAGGCCCTCCTTGTTAAAACATGCATTTATTTAACTTTTTGTGTATCTTGTTTGAGTTACTTGGATGAATCTTGCAGAGACTTTTTATTTTTTTTAAAAAACGAAACTGTACTTCATGTAATTTGTGAGCTGGCTGCTTTATAAAAGTACGAAAAACAAATTTTTTCATAGTTTTTGTAGTAGTTTCATTCGAAACTTTGATGGAAGTCTGCCGGGGTAGTACAAAAAAAAAATCTTCACTCAAACAAAACTTCATCCATTCCAATTTTGAAAAACAATCAGAGCTCCTCCGAAAATCCAAAATAATTGAAACGAAGCGAGAGACCGGAAACGAAAAAAGGAAGGTCGTCGGAGATGTTAGGGGTGCGAGACAAAAGCGCACACGTAGCAATGTTGACTGAGTTTTATGATCCATTGGAAAATAGTATTCAATCGGTAGGTAGATGTCGTATATCGATTTATATGACACACGGCCCGCCGGCACACAAAGCGCGGCATAATCCGCGTTTAATTGAAAAACTTCCGAGATTCCAGATTCTCTCTTTTCTCCCCTTCTACCCGCCACCCTCTACGAAAAGGCTGAAAATATCGCAAGTCTTCGTTTCTCTTTTCGCTTTGGGCTCGATCAATTTTAAATATGAGACTGTTTTGTTTTCCAACCAAGATTTAATTCCGTTCGGAACAAAGGAAAAATAAATTTCGACAAAATTATTGATTGTACTGCGAAATTAATATAAATATTTAGTTGTTTTTGCAAAATTTTGTGCTTGAATTTTGACTAAAATCTGATCCTAATGGTTTCAGGCTAGACATTCAGGCATTTTGACATTTCTTGGACATTTAAAAAACAATTCATCAATTTAGATAAAAAATTGAAAAAATGACAATTTTCAACTGTTTTTCTATACCATAAGTCTTTAAATGAGGATAAATTTGACAATTACAATTTTTAACAAGTTCCTGAAACATAGCTAAACTTTTACAATGATTCATTTGAAAAACTTAATTTTGACTAGGAGCAAGCCCTTCCTTCACAAAAAAAACGGTTTTTACGAGAATTGAATATTTCTAAAATCATACTGATACAGAATTTAAGACAAAAATAAAAAGTGTACATATTTTTGTTTATACATTTTTCAATTTTCAACTACTGCCTGGGTCCGAAAAGTTTGATGTAAAATACCAATTTGCTTATTAATAAAAGAAAATTGTAAAATCAATAAGTAAAAAAAAGGTGAAGGCAATCGAGCAACAACTTCACGAAAGAATAAAAGTGAAGCACCCCCAAAAACGAGAGCATAAATAATCCCGGTAGTAGCGCAGTAAAACATATAAAGATAAAAACAAATATAAACTTTTTTGCTACTCGCCCTCGGCAATCCCGAGTAAATCTCGCTACATTTACGATCCCCGACTTGTTTATTCCTCGCCGATATCCCGCTCTCGGTTGTTGAGGGCTTAATAGATAGATTCGGATGCGATACGTCCGCTGATTCCTCCCCATTGTCTGTGTCAAACTTACCAGGAGGGAGCCAAGTTTTCGGATGACGCGTGTGCTGTTGTTTGAATAACGCGATACGGACTCTCTGGCCGATGGGACAACTTATTGATAATTCATGTGCTAAGTAACTTTGCTTCAAATGATGTAGCTACAGTAAACTTTAAAAATTATTTAAGAACGATTAAATTTATTTTAATACTAAGAGTTTGGTATTGGTACTATCTGATGCTCTTGTTTTTTTATGAGTTTTACATTGTTTTTTTATTTTATTCTAAATATACTGCTTTAAGTTTACCTGGTAGTCTCTATTTCACGCTGTTAAACTGTTTTTTCATGGATTTCAATCACAAAAACCACTATATAGTACTATACAACGGAAAATTATCATGTACAATATTTTTTCAATAAATAAAATCAAATTTAAAAGAAATTAACCTAAAATAGAGTATGAGCAACTAATTGATAAAACTGATTATAAGTGCACTAAAAATTCAAAAAATTCGACTATTATTAACAATAATAATGAAAAAAAAGATGATATAAACAAAATTGCCGCAGGGTGAGAGAAAAAGGGCATGCCACGAAGGATTAGCATAAGCTTCTTCATTAAAACGTAAACACACAGAGCGCCTCCTTTGAAAATCTGCTCGACGCTTCGAAAGAGAAAGCCGAACAACTTTTAATCTATATTCGTTAAGTCGCCTTAAGTAACTTCATTTCTCTCTCGCGTCTGCGTTAATTTATTATTATTTGGGAACCGAGAGGGAGGGAAAAAGATGGCTGGGGAAGCAATAGACTTTTAATACCGATCTCATGACGCCTTCCTGTGGTGACCAGGTATTTTCAACCGTTTTAAGCGCAAAAGTTTAGAATACAAATAATAAAATTTCAATTTATAAACACCTATTGTCAGAAATGTAAATTAGGTTATCCATTTGACAGCCATTTACTGGCCAATTTATAGAGTCAATCTTGTATTTTTCTAGTAACTGGCCATTAATTGGATAACCTAATTCTCATTTCTTACAGGACATTAAATTATTATCAAGATGAAACTTATTTGGATTATAATACTTTTTTTGACTTATTAATCATAATATCTGAATATTTCCATGAGTGCAAAAAAACAATAATTTTGATAGACCTGATTTCTTAATAGTAAATTTCTTTCTTTTTGGATCTGAGCTGTCAACACTAATCAATAACAAATTCATGCTCTAGTACAGTTCTACCAGAAGCTGTTGAATTTTTAAACAAAAATATTTTTTTAAGAAATAAAAAAAAAAAATTGAATAAAGATTTAGCTTTCCAAAATATGGAGCTCAAGATATTTAAAAATTCAACAGACGAACCAAATTTCCTGCTCTTGATAAAACCAATCAATTTTCTTAACCTCGAGTAAAAACCAAGAAAACGCAGAAGGCTCTAAAACAAAGAGAGTCAAGAAGGAGAAAAGGATATACCAATATCCGTGTTAAGCGAGGCGAGGCGCGGCGCTATATACGAAATCTCAGTCGCACTCGCATGGCTGATCGCCACATGCAAATGCTTTTCCCCGCTTGTTTTTCCTACCCAGAAGCATTATTATACGCGACGTAGGAGGTGTACCAGACGCTTATTTCGGAGACTTCTTTTTTACTTTTGTTTTCTCAATGCTCCGCTGGGGATGTATATTTTTACCCTGCTCCCCGTATTCGATTTCATTTTCATCTTAAATTAAGATTTCCCGCTGACAGACCGAGATTTCTCATCAACTATTTCAAATCAATATTTGTATTAAGTGTTAATTTGAATTTCGTCTGCAGAAAATTTTTCCGAGGGGCTATGCAATTCAAAAATACCAGAAGAAGTAGACATGTGAAATTTTTTACATGATTTGAAATCTGTACAAAGCATTTTTTACAATATCTTAATAACAATTTAATTAATAGTTTAAATTTATAAAATTATATAAAATATTTTAATAAGTTCAATACATTCATATTTTTGGAATAATTAAATGTTATTAAATAATTAATGTTACTTGCAATAATACTGTACGCTTATAAAAATGTAAAATCATCACGAAGACTCCTAATCATCCGCAGCTTTAAAAGTTCGAATAGTTCAAGCTTTAAGCTCACACTATTCGATCTCAAGTTCGAACCTTACAAGATTATTTTCATAATTTTTTCATTTTTAATTTGAGTCAAACTTTTTTTGGATTTTTTACACGTAAAATCAATTAATTTTCCATTGTTTAATTTAAGCAGATATCATATTTATCATTCAGTTTCATACTAAAAGCAAAGGGGCACAGGTCTCCGTATAACGCAATAAACGAAAAAGCGTTGATTCAATCACGATACAAGTTTCGAAACTACTTCCCCGGACGGACGCGGCATCAAGTTTCACCCTAAACAAACAGTTATCACTCCTTTACCTAACACTTGGTACCAACCAAACTACTACGCGTCACGCGAAGTAAACAAAAGCGCTTCGAAACAAAAAACAATAACTTATCGCGGCGATCCATAAATCTTCGAAAAAAAAAGAGCAGCGCCTTACTATCTTCTAAGCGAAACAATACGATTGAAAGAAAAAAAAAAAAAAGACAAGTTTCTTCGGCGGACAGCCGAGTCAGCAAATAAGAGGATACATCGACCAGACCGCACTGTAAACAAGTCAGATTCCTAACGACTTCTACGATGTTTACACGGATTGAGTAAGGTGGAAGATCAATTAAATTTCGAATTTACATCTGAAATTGGATCCTCTTAATTTGTAAAGAGTTTTTTTTTGAGTGATATGATTGCATTTTAATTAATTTTTATTGATAGTTTGATTAGTCAAAAAAATATTCAAAATTATAAAACAGAGTAAAAACTAAATCAATGATTTACGAGTATAATAACTTGAATTCTCACTAAATTGATTGTTCAGTTTCTTCAAGAGTATTTCCTTAGCACAAAAAATCTTAGCCACGGTATGAATATAAATTTAAGTACAGTCCGACAATCAATTGTAAAATCTGTATAAGAATTCTAAAAAAAATCAAAAAACAGTTGCAAATACTTTCGTAATGAGATCTACTGACTTTATTCACCAAGATTAATTCTGTAATTATGATTTCGAAAATATATAAATTGATAATAACTGGTGCAGATGTTTATAAGATTTTTGTTCATTTACATATAATCAAATTCCGCTTTTAAAAATTATTTTTACGAAATTATTTACAAAACAATTGTAGCAATAGTTTGAAATACTCAGATGAAAATGCTCAGTTTTCAAAGAAAGCTCCATGTCTAGTTCGAATCGACAATTTTAATTTCAATGAAACCATCCCGAATATCCTAATAAATCACACTTATCATTGAAATCTCTCCTATCAAAAAAGACGATGAAGAATAAAAAAAAAAAAAAAAAAACAGATCGCGTGCACGCTCAGGCACAATAATAACATCGGGGCGTCGAAAAAGAGAGACACGCAATAAAAACAACCGGCTCAAATTAGCATCGCACAATAAAACACACCTCCCGTTATGGTAATTCGCCCGCCATGCCACACATACGCGGGCTCGTTCTTCTGGGAAGGTTTAATGGCTCTATTAAGGGGAAAGAAGAAGAAGAAGCAAAAGCGGAGTGGGAGGAGGAAAATATAGGAGCAGCGAGCTAATTGTCGAAACCGCAAACCATCGCGATGTCGATTGTTATAATGGACATCATTATTTACTCTTTGGTTATTGATGTGCTTATGGCGTGAATATTCGTTGCTACCCTGTTGAATTATTTCCGATGGTATAGACAGACCTGGGAAGTGTGAAAGAGATTGCAGAAGAGGGATTGGCAATTAAGGCGAAAATAATCGTGCGAGGCTAAAAATTTGAAACTGTGAGAAGAATTTAATGTAGTATTTATTTGGAAAAACAGACCATATGTATATGTATAATCTTGTGATTTGGTCAGAAAATAGCACGAATAATGCAGCGATAATTGGTTGGTGTCCGAAAAAAAAAATTCTTGGTAAAAAATCTTGGTAAAAAAAGTTTTATTGTGTTGTGAATATATTTTCAATTTTTAAGATCGTACTAATCTTTTTAGTCATATGGTGAAACAATCTTTTTCATTTGAAACAAAAAGTAACAATACTTTTTTAGAAAAATCAGGTTTTTTGGTATTTGTGCAAGTTTCATAGACTTTGTTTTTGTAAATTAGGCAGCTTCTTTTATTTTCACAGTTTAGTTTTTTTTTTACATCAAAATCTTACAGAATATAAATATCAGGAGTAAATTTATATACAGTTAAAATTATTTACTGATTAAAGCTTCATGCTATTTTGAGATTTTTTCTCCATCGCACTTCTAAGAAACCCTTTTGAAAACACGTTTCGCCACAGTCCCACATTTTTCATGAACAATTGTCTGTAAAGAAAGATCACACTTCATAATTTTTCCAAAAGTACATCCTACCTTCATCTTTTAATCAAATAGTTTACCAATATCAGCTCATCATTAACGAGCTCGTACTTTCTAATGTCTTTAACGTTTCCACAGGTTGAATTGATGACTATACTACCATCTTCGTTAATAGATGCCACATTCTATGTAAAACATAAAAAATTTCTTATCAAACTAAATCCAGAATTTTTGGTTTTTAAAACTACCGTTAATGCAGCACCGTTGGGCATAAACTCCTGAAACTCTTCTCCTATCCTGAATATCATCCCTGATGTTTGTGTCTTGGTCATGGTTTGGATGATCCACTTGCCATCTCCGTCCCTTTGTATGATCAGTTTTGGGCTTGTCATTAGCATCATTTTTCTGATAACGTACGGTACCGCTTAGAATTAAAAAATTCATGATAAAAAAGATAAATGAAAAAAATAATTTAACTATCGTAAACTCACCAACACACTCGGAATACTTATCAGTGTTTTCATCCCTCACGTGTTCGTAATTTCCAACCAATGAAGCCATTTTAACAACAAAAACTTAGTCTTGTTTCATTAGTTACCTGCGACCGTCAATAAGAAACACGTTAACACTTTGATCGGACAAAACATACTAACAGAAATATCCGTATACCGCTTATCTTATCGAATTCGTAAAAAATTATCACAAATCGAGAGAAAAAAAAAAAAAAAAAATTACATTTATTGATAGTACAATCTGGAAAGATTCGCCCGACGATAATAATTTTATCGCGCGTCTGCTTGACACACAGACCAGTTTGATCTGGACATTTTTCAGTTCACAAATCTCGTATGTATTCAAAAAAATTTTATACTCGGATAGCCCAAGCATAATTTATAAACACTTCGCTCTTTGTGCGGAGCAGGAGTGTGTACTCGTAAAATCTAGGGAAGAGTTTACTCTTTTTTGGGAGTTTCTGCGGGCGGGGGTCTGTGTTTGGCGAGCTCACATCAGTGTGGGGCCTCAAAGAAGCTCCTCGAGTAATTAATACCCTTTTAAGCTCTTATTTGACGGTTAATTTTACGGGTGTTTACAGGGATACTTTGCCGCGGGTCGAGATGAGATACGGTTTTAGATCGAGTGGTAGTACTGTATAGTACTTGTTCTTGAACTCGAGTGGTTTTATTTGAATTTTTAATGTAAAACAGTCATGAGAGTTGTATTTTCATTTGTGAATTTGAATTAAAATGATGAATAGTAATTCCAAGTTTTTTTTTTTAGATGATAGTCTCTTTTTTTCAAGCAAAACAAGTTTTTAAAATAATTCATAATATTTTAAAAAACCTTGGATTTTTCATTTTTTTTGTTTTTTAAAGTATTTCTATAACTTAAATATCTATTGTTTAAAATTTCTAGTTGCATTATGAATTGATTTGAATCTTGAAGGTCGTTAACTGATTTTGTAGATCATAATTAAAATAGACCGTAAATTAAATATAGTGGGAATTGATCTTTGATATTGAACTTTATCTTATTACATCATTCGATAATCTGAAAAAAACAATATTTTTGTTTTTTGAATTAAATTAGTATATTATTACCAAGACTTATTCAAAATTTTAATTAATATAAGTACTTTGAATCATTTAATTTAATCAGTGCAAAAAATGTGTTTATTTTTATAGCAAACTTTCCACTCCGAGCTGTAATCTTCCGATGGGTGGACTAATGACCGAGTAAATGATGGGTCGCATTACGAGTTGATGCTCAGCTGTTACATGTAATTCGGCTAATTACCTCCCGCAACTATGCGTCACTTGTGTTTTCCAACACCGGTTCCCACTTTATAGTTTCCCTCTGCTACTGCTACTGCGGTTTATTGCCTGTGTCTCGGAAATCCCAAGTGCATAAGTTGGCTCTAATCGAATTCAACACTGATTATAGATGACAAGACGAGTCTTTTTTTGTTTAAATTTTATTGTACTTGAGTATTTCATTATCTTTAATAAATAAAACTATTATTATAAATTATTATTTTGTAATTATAAAATTGTTGTAGATTGTCATTGTGGAAAATCATTGAAACTATCAGATTGTATCATTTTAAAACAAATTTAACTATAATAGTTTATGCATCCCTATTTAGAGAAAGAGTAAAAAATTTCGATTCTATATTTATTATTTTTTATGAACAGAAATAATATGTCAATGTTTTCGATTAATATGTGTAAGAGCAAAGAACTCGACTGTAAAAAATAAGTTTGTCTTTCCTATACTTCTAAATAATCCGATTACTCTTAATAATTTTTAAAAAATTCCAAATTTAAAAACTATTTCAACAATACATGAATGTTAAATTTTTCCTATAACAACATTATCTCAAAATTCAAATGTTTTTAAGATTTGATATTGAACATTGATTATACAGATGACAACCCTATAACCAGTTCCAAAATCAAACTTAAAAAAAAATTAATTCCCAATACACCCCCGAGCCAGCTCCCCAAAAAACAAATTGCATTATCAAAGTCATTACGAAACTTATCTCGCGGCGACCCCTAAACGATCCCATTAAAAACTTCAGAAACAAGCGCCGCCGCCGGCTCGAAAACACTTAAATACTTGTATAACCTCCCGAACGACAAGTAAGCTGGCCTCCTCCACCCCCAAAAAAGAAAGAAAGATCCACGAAACAGATACCCCGAGCATTATTTAAATGAGAAAGGTCGGCTCTCCCTCCTCCTCCCGATGCTTCTTCTGCTCGTTAGAAATCGAGACAAAGAAGACTCTGTTTTTGCGGACCTCGGGGTTTTGTGCTGACCACCGCTGGATTTTCCACCCCCAAGCAAAGGGAACGAATTCTCGAAATTATTTGCCTTTTATAAATTAGCCGTGTTTGCCCTGCCCAATTATCATCCCCTTGTGATTATTTATGCCGGCCCTTTGAACTTATTTTTCGGATTATACAAGCCCAGGGTAGTTTTCTTGAGAAGTGAACTAGCATCGATTTTCTAAGTAGTCTGGAAAAATGATGGTCATTATTGTCTTTATACCGAAACGAGGTAAATGCACGAGTTACTTATTTCAAGTGGAATCCGTGCATTTACGATACTTTACCGCGTCTTCGGGAGCCATCAAGTATTCACGCAGAGCCAATACGCTAATTGCACTTTTCCGCGAACAAACATTTACTACTTATGCGGGCATGATTAGATGCGAGTAGGAGGAAGAATATTATACCGGGGAGGGAGCATTAGTCTCGACGAAGGCGGGTTTGTTAACCCCTGATCGATTTACTTTTCGCTCGCTACCAAGGTCAGCCGATCCGGAGATGATGCCGGTCTTTTATTTTTTTTTCTTCTTCGATGGTAAATGGAAGTTGAAAGTTTTTTGTTGGCGCGCGTTACCCGGGTAATCTTGCATCTGAAAAGTTCGGGGCGCTAGTCAAAGGTCAATCGAGCGTGCGGACCCGGAGAGGGATGGGATAAACTTTGCAAGAGGATACTTACTGATATTTATCTTTTTTGTTTCTGTGTACACGCACAGTAATCTGGTTGTGTCTTGTTTACGCGAAAGTTTTATTTAGTCTTTTGAGTTTGATTGATCATTTGGATTATTGAGATGAAAACAAAAACTCTTTTTAAAAAAATAAATTAAGTTTTGTGTAGTAGACGTACTGATTTATAAGTATTCCATAATTGAATTATATTCTTAATTTTTATTGTCAAGTATTTGTAAGTACGATTCATTGCACGTCATTTCATATATTTAATTATTTTAATAACATTATGAAGTGGAAGATATATCATGTAAATTCTTTAAAGATTCTGGTTGTGTTTATTAAACAGATGATAATGTACCCTAAACATATGAATGATCACATTTAGAAAAAATTGACTCGATAATAATGACTTCGATATTTTTATAAAAGTGCTTGTAAGTAAAACTAAAAAACCTGTATAAGAGACCAATGTATTTAGATTTTTGTGTTTTGAGAAAACCGTACGAATAAAATAGAAATTATCAACCGTTTTACATATTTAATAATTCCAAATTTTTTACAAGGAATGCTTACAATACGTACATAATTAAAGTAATTATTTTGAAATTTCACATTTTAGGCACATATATTCAGTGTACGGTCTACAATATTTAATTGTAACTTTTCTCGAATATTCTTAACGAACAATCGGCTGAAGATCTTCATCGGAACTCTTTATAAAAGACAGATCTCAAGAGGCTCGCATTAACAGTCAAAGCTTCCAAGACAAAAAGATCTTCGGTACTGTCTTCAAAGGGCGAAAAATGGGTACGGTAAATAATGTATTCCGCTAGCTATAAACGAGCGTATACCTATACATCCCAAAATGCACGCGTAATGAAAAACGGGGGCGGCGTTCTTAAATAAAATAGAGCTCCTGCGTTATTGGCCGCGTCCCCCTCCCCTTTTCTTCTTTTCCCTCTTTCGTCACTCTTTTAAGCTCATAAGGACTGATGAAAGATACTCTACGAATTTATGCGGGGAGCTCGGCTTCTTTTTTTTCTTGATTACCCTCCTCCAGTCATTCGAATAAATAAACTGTAACGCGCGGGAGTTGATTACGGAGGCTGAGTTATTCCACGGCGTATTACCAAAACCGGATTTTTTTTTTGTTTATGCAAAAATTAAATTACAAGTTCCAAATGGAACTGATTCATAACGAGCTTAGTTTAGTCGGAGCTGCTAAAGCAAGCCGTTCGTTTCATTTACACCGAAAATTAAATCAAGTCGGAGGTGCTGCTTGTTTCGGGCTGCATCTTCCACTCTGGCACTGGCAAAAATGACAAATAGCAACCGCAAAGAACACACTTCCCATTTACATGGCTGCTAATCTCTCTCTACCTCCCCCCTTCTCTTTCTCGAGTCGCTAATTCTCAGTCTCCCTTGATACGAACTCTCACACGGTGGCTAAGCGACTCGAGATTGCTAAAATCTGACGTGATTTATGGAGGATAAAACGAAGGGACAAGTGTGTGTATTACAGTCTCTTATTTTATCTCTGGTGTTTTTTGTAAAAATTAAGTTCTCGGGACGACGCGATTTAATACAGTCGGAACGGGAGGATTTCAAGCCGAGTTTGTACTTTGGGAGATGAGATTAGGCTCATGGCAATGAAATATTTTTTGTTTGCGTCGAAAATTTAATTTCGATGAAGCACAGAGTCTTCAGATACTTTTTATTTTAAAATCATTGTAGCAGTGATTTTAGAAATCTGAATCGGACATGGTTGAACTTTTATATTTTTTCTTAAAATTCATGTATGAACAAAGAAAATTCAAAATCTTAGAACTTTTATGGTACAATAGACTTCTATTACCAAATTATTAAATATTTACTTAGAATAAATTAACTTTCATTCTTATTACCTAGTCCTCAAGGTATAAAAATCTGTAATCCAAAAGATACGATCCCAAAGGCCAATTTCTCGTAAGCAATAACAAACAAAATTCGCATAACCATTTACCAGGACATCTACCAACGAAACTGTTAAGCCCTTAAAGTCAAGGGGCTACGCACTCCAGAATCACAAAAAGAATCAGACATAAAAATCAAAATAATCAATAAAATATCGATTTCATTTCAAGTAAAAATCTTCGAATAATAATATTTTTAACAAAATATTAATTGAAATTGGATCCAAAGAATCAAAAAGAATCAAAAGAATCATCAGTGATTCTGGAGTGCGTAGCCCCTCGGTTAAAGTTAAAAAAATAGTTCTGAAATCAATTAAGCTCAATTCAGGAAGGTTAAATCGGGTAGTTTGTTTGGGGAATCTATTACACATTAGGCATATCTAAACTGTCGTGAACGATTAAACTCGAATCAGATCGGTGGCGTCTCCTTGGCCGTGGGTAAAGAGCGTAACATCCCTTAATAAACAGAGAGAGAACGGGAAATCAGGGTGCACGTGTTGTCGCTGATTTACGGCGGGTAATTAGAAAATCTAGCCTCCTTATTTGCCGTCACAGCGGCTCTCGAGCCACTTCTGAGATACTAAGTGCCCCCCACCCCCCCCAAGTAGAAGAAGAAGAAGATGACTAAGTGTTATGCGTGGGCTGAACCGAGGAGGCTACACTTTATATAGTTGGGTAAAAAGTGACAAACTATGGTGCACCGTTACGACGACTCTTGGAAATGAATGTATATTTACCAAATGTTTCGTGTAACGAGCTGAAAAATATCGCACGCTTGATATATATCTCTGCTGCGATGCCCCAAATAATAAATATATTTTTTTGTAAAAATAATTTACAGGCCTAATATCATGATTTTTTTTTGACAGCTTTGTTATTTTTATCAGTAGGTATGTGATTCTCTGTAATGTATCATTATTTATATTGAATGATAAATAGCAATACCAACTAAATAGACTAATACACTATAAATTATATTAAGTATCATCAATTATATACAATACATTTAAATGCAGTGGTAAAAATAGATTGACCCATTTTTTGTGTGCTAATTGAAAAAATATTTTTTAAATGGAGCATTATTAATACTGCAACAAAGCCAATAATTTTTTATTATTATTAAAACCAACTGTCTTTTGATAAGCGGTATAATTCGGATACCGTTGAAATATTTACCACCTCTTCGTTTATGTACAATCACCAATAAAACTCATCTCAAATATCGCATCAATGCTTGAAGTATTAAATAACTAAAACACACCGCTACATTATTCAAGCCCATCGTTATCCAAAAAACCAATAACTCCACCGCTTATAGCTCGCTCGTCCCATAAATAAGAAATTTAATTATCCGTCGACGATTATAAATCGAAGTACAAAAACACATCGAAAGGTACAGTTTTTATACGCGGGGGAGGGGGTGGTTTATACCGAGTTTCAATGAAGCCATCGGTGAAACGAGCCCGATTGTTCTCCCCGGGATACATAAGGACGGTGCAGAAAATGATAGGAGCTGCCTTCTGACGGGACAACGATGCACGGAAGAGCCGGAAAAGGGTCGACCGACGTTTCGTCGGACATTTATCCAATTAACCGCTCCGTACCAAGGGTGGGCATCGAAGGGTTTAGATCGACGCCTAGGGTCTGATCGATCTCTCTCTCTCTTTTTTTTACTCTTCTTCTTATACTTTGGCTTTGGGGTTTGTTTTTGCGAGGGAAGCGCGGTCATGCTG
Source organism: Encarsia formosa (assembly GCA_038277355.1). Classification (NCBI taxonomy): domain Eukaryota; kingdom Metazoa; phylum Arthropoda; class Insecta; order Hymenoptera; family Aphelinidae; genus Encarsia; species Encarsia formosa. The sequence continues at coordinate 7,243,023 of CM076185.1, read as the reverse complement.
TAAAAGAAATTTCAATGAAACTGGATCTGGAAGACATTAAAGTAAAGTATTAGCGTTTTGTATTTTGTGGTCATTGACTTTTATATAGCAATAATAAGTTGAAAAATATTAATTAAATAAAGTCAGTCTGGAGGGTTAAATAAACGTTGGTAAAATTTTTCTTTGCAATGGTCGGGCAACGTTTCAATAATTTATGAGTCTAGTAGTTTACCTGAATAGTCCAAAGCACTATTCAGGTATACTTCTTTCTGACCAACGGGTTAGAACAATAAAATAAATCTGGAAATTTTTGAAATGCCAGTGCATACTAGAGTAAGGTGTTTCAGTTAAAATTTTTTTCTAGTTATTTTTGAACGCTAAGATGATAATTTTTGCCCTCAAATTTCACGCAAAAAAAATTGAAAGAACCTCAATGTTACCGCCTTTCATTCCTCGAATAAGAGTCAAAATAAACTTTATTAACTTCTTTTCAAACAGTGGAAAATTTTCAATTGTGACAGGTGCTGCAGAAACCGTTATACTTGCATTAACCCATAAAATTGAAAAAAAAGAGTCCTATTTACAGTCTAAACTTTGGACAGTTGGTTTTATTTAACAAAAAATAGTCCTATTTACAGTACACAGTTAAATAAAAAATCTAAAAAACAAACGCCCATTCAACATACAGTAGCGAAAATTCAGAACCTTCACGCTTACAAAATGACTCATTTGCTTTTCGTCAATAATTAGAAAATATAAGAAGGAACCACCCACTAAAGGTCGGTACAGTACTTCAGCCTAGCAGAACCGTCGTGCCCACAAAATGACCTGCCTTTAAATAGGAGCGGTTAGAACTTATGCGCCTCGTTTCAGGCAAAGTAAAGTCAGTATAGTGCAGGATACTGCAGAGTGAGGTCACAGATTGAAAAGGCCAAGACAGATCGGAAACATGGTTGTGGATTTTTCCATCAAGTGTAGTGTTCCGTGCTGTGGTTACCGTCGTCCGAAGCAGTTTAACGGATCCAAACGACGATCATTGTTCAAATTTCCGACAAACAAGGAGAGACGCGAAAAGTGGGTGGACGCAATCGAAGATTTCAAGCTTCACGAGGTCGGAGTCAACTCGAAAATCTGCGAAGCGCACTTTGAATCCAGATTCGTAACGCTGAAACGAGCCAAGAACTCTAGTAGAATCATGACTTACATATCTTCAGAAGCTGTTCCTACTCTTCATTTGAACAGAGTCAACAATACAACTTCTATTTCACAAGTTGTTCCTGAACCACCTGCTGCGCCCCAGAAGGTCAAGTTCCCGAAGAAGGTCAAGGTAACCAAAGAAGACTCTTCTAAAAAAGTAACATTCATATTCAGGTGCGTTGTTCCGGCTTGCGGCTATCGGCAGCCTTCAATTCAAACATCAGGTTCTGTACCGAGACGTGCACTATTTCGTTTTCCGACCAAAAAGGTTAGAGACTGGGTCAGTCGAATCGAAGGTCTCGATGTTAAAGACATCAAGGAAGACTCGAAGATCTGTGAGGCGCATTTTGAGCCAAAATTCATTCCGGCAAAGAGTAAGGTCGGCAAGTCGCGGGTTCTTTTATCTAAAGACGCATATCCTAGTTTAAAATTGAAAAAAACTGGCCCGGCTTCGAAATCTCTCTGTAAAAGTTTCAAGCCATCCGATTTGACAGTTGCCGCTCCCGATGTAAATTTTAATATAGCAGAAAAAACTTCAGATTCAGTGATTCCTGAAATAACTGAAAAAACATCATCAACTGAAACGTTCTCAGAAGTACCTTCAGAATTGAGTCAAACTCAAAATAATATTTCTCAAACCGCGCAATCAACTGAAAAACCAATCTGCATGATAGCCGAAGTATGTTCTCTTGCAAACTTCAATGAAGACTCCACCGTTACCTCAGCTCAAAAGTCTACTGATTCATTGCGAAGTGTGACAACTTTAAAAGCATTCGATGAAAATTTAGTATTACCAGAGACAGTTGCAAATTTGACTGTCAAAAACGAGCCGGGCGAAAAATTGGATTTACAGGATGCAACTCCAAACATGATAGACTTTGAAAATCAAATAACTCAAAACTCAACTTTAGATTCGACAGTTGTCGAAAGTGAGGTTAGTCTAACCCTGGAAGTTACTCAAGAATCGAGTAATCTTTCAGTTGAGGAGTTTCCAAGTTTATGCATGGAAGATCAAGACCCAACTCTAAAATCTCTAGATGAAAAATCTAATCAATCAACGGTCACCAGAAGTGACACAACTCAAGCGTTGTCTGTAACTCAGGAATCAAATGATTTTTCGAAAGAAGAATTTTCTATTTTACGGTGGGAAAGCGAGGAAAAATTTTCGAAGTATTTTTCGAAAAAACTTGATTTTTATCATCAAAGCACGCAGTTAACTAAAAAATCAAACGGTCAACTAAAACGTGAGTGTCATCCCAACTTGGAAGATAATGATATTTCAATTTTGGAAGCTACTACTGAAAATATGAATCTACAGGAAGCAGTTCCAGAATTTTCAGACACTCAGAACAACGAAGAACTTGATACTTCAGTACGGAGGTTACGTTCCAGTCTCAAAACTCCAACACCAAATGAAAATCTACCAGCTGATGAAGTGAACAAAAATCGCAGTTCTAAACCAAAAAAAATAAAAAAATTTGGACCCAAATGCATTGTTCCCTCTTGCGGCTACATTCAGTCTTCGAAACATACTACGACTTCCTTGCTAAGACGCTCGCTTTTTCGGTTTCCCAATGACCGAGTCAAAGACTGGGTATGTAAAATCGAAGGTCTCGAACCAAAAGATGTCAAGACTGACTCGAGGATCTGCGAAGCCCATTTTGATTCCAAATTCATTACGACCAGAAAATTCTATACTCCGAACTACAGCCAGGTCGTTTTATTACCCGACGCTTTTCCTACACTCAACCTGGGAAGTCAAGAAAACATACCTGAACAGATCTACGTCAACTCATCGATCTCCAAAGACAGCCAGCGAGTACTCATGGACATAGCGCAGAAATGTACTAGCTCGGTAAAAAGTAAACTTCCACTACCAGCTCCACTGCTAAAAAAACGCAAAATCGAAACTGGCATCAAACTGATGTGGAACATGACTCTTACGAACGAACACGAAAAGGTCAGAAGCTTCGAGATTTTTGCCAGCAATGACGAAATTCCAAACCCGGCGAGCTTCAGAAAAATCGGCGAAGTCCAAGCGGTTCCCCTACCTATGTCTTGCGATCTGAACAGCGAGAAAATCATAGGGAAAAATAATTTATACTTTGCCGTCAGAGCAGTGGACGTTAATTCTCAGTTTGGAAAATACAGCAATATTTGCAGAAATTAGATGATAGAGTGGCGTATGGATTATTGAAAAAAGTAGTTTCATTAGTAATTAGTAATGCCTATGAATTTTATTCACTTGATGTAATATTAGTTTGATCGTATAAATGTATAAAAAAACGAAATTTTGTAGATTTATGTCAATAAACTAGATGATTTAACCATATAATTATAATTTTTTTATTCCGATACCTAAATTTCTATTCTCAAAATTTCAAAATTTTCATCGTCGAATTCATCGTATTTTTTGTCTTAACTTTCAATTGGCTTTGCAATCGATAAATTTGATTATTTTTTGTAATAAATTTAAAGACGAAATTAAAAGTTCGTCAGATTGCAGTCCCAACTATCTTGACCACACAAGGCCACTTTCTTAAACGACGGTCATCTAACAATCCCTACAAAAATCACGACCCCCAATTACCCAGGCTCCTTCACTAAATTTGGTTGATCTGTTATGTTTAATTACTTCGGATATATATTGACGGCTTGGTATGCCGGAAGAACGAGTCAGGGGCAGATGCTTCGACCCCTTTCGGTGCTAACGCTGCAGCGGCTCGTCGAACGTAAATGGCCAGCAGCGATATTGCCGTAAAGGGAGCAAGCCCTGGAGAGGAAAGAGGCGTGTGACACGGGAAAATTAATTATACGCTCTTGAAAGTCGCCAGACGACAACCGTCTGCACCAGCGTGGTCCCCACGATTGGGCGATGTCCACCGAGACCTTGTAGACCCGAACTATTATCCCTCGGAATTAACTACTTTTCTATTTTCATGGGAGCTGTCTTATGAGTTTTCCTCGACTTATTGATTTCAATTGGGATTACTTAAAATTTATAACGCTGCTGACATTAAACATTTTTTTCATTTGCTTGTCTTTGTAAATTAATAGTAAAAATATTTAATAAACAATAAAAAATAATGGCATTTTGAGATAAAAAGAAGTAGACTCAAAGTAATCGTTTAAAAATTGTTAAAATTTGAAAATATCTTGTCAAAAAATAATTTTGCTAAAAAAAATGTTCATAAAAACTCTTAAATTATGATGACTGTATCCTTCAAACAATCTTTCTTCTAGCTTAGTATCATAGAGTACATTGAACTGAATCGTCTTTAAAATGAGGCTTTACAATTTAATAATTTTGCCTAAGATTGTATTGACTTTGAAAAAAAAAAAAAAAAAAATTCTGCCTGTCCAAAATCCTATAGGTAACCTGAAGGCTTGAGGTGCAAAATGACCAAAATGGTAATCTAAACGTTTTAATTACAAGTTAGAACTTTATTTATGTTTGAGAAACTTTCATCACAATCGACAGCTAAGCGACATTTAATTGATTAATTGCCTTACTCAGTAAAAGTCTATGGCATAATAAAAGAAAAAAAGAATAATCTCGTACACGAAATTACCGCACGCATTATTCCGGTCGACACACTCATGGTTTTTACATGCACGGGCGGATACGTAAAGCACAAATCTCGGCTCGTTTCGGGTGGTTAGCCGAACCAGAGTCAGCCTCGGTAATGTATCCCCGGATACACTCCCGAGGCCGAATGTTTCCTTCTTCGGACTTCTCTTCTTTTCCTCTCTCTCTCTCTCTCTCTCTCTTTTCATTCTCGCTCTTTCGCCAGTTGGTTTTTTGCGAAGCATGCGGAAAAACGCGCAGTTGAGAGCTTAAGCGCTCAAAAACACGAAGAATGGATTTATGAGACCAGGTAGTGGTAATTTTTGTGGAGTTATCTTTTAATGCTGGATAAATAATTTTTTCAAAAATCATTCATTGTACCAGGCATAAATTTTATATGTATCAGTATTATGTTGAAAGGCTGTGTACTGCGGAGTCAAATTTAGTGATTTTTTAATTTTTTGATTTTTTCGTGACTTTGTGAGTTTTTTAAAACTTTTTTAAACATTACGGGTGACATATACCTCAGACTAAAAGATTTTGAAAAAATAATTCTTTGTGAAGTTTTAAAACGATTATGAGTATTTCATTCGACTAATTTTTATACTGACTCTGGAATGCATAGCCCCTCGTATTATGTAGTTATGGTTCTTTTATTGAAGATTATTTAAATTTTGGTAAATTATTTTAAATATTTATTTTTCTAAGGCTGATCAGACGTTAAAAAAAAACAATTTTTTTTTTTTTGAAATACAAAATTCTTCTCTCAATTTAAAAGAGGGATGTTTTCCGGCGCGGCAGATACAGTTAACGCCATCTATCGGAAATCTGTGGAACTTCTTTCTATTGCTGTTCAACAAATAGTCTCCAAAAACACAAAAAAATATAAAATAAAACTGCACATTTTTAGTCATTGAGTACCCTTCATAAAACTTCGTGAAGAATTTTCAAATCGATCAGACCGCAAAGCTTTTCGCAATATCCTTGTATCGTTTGGTATTCCACAGCGGTATCGATGATGTTTCAGCCGCCACCGCCTTCTTTTTCTTTTTTTTTCTAAGCCCCACGGGGCTGTAATGGGCCGCAACATCTTGCGGGCCACTTTTCGCCTTCCCCCCCTTTGGTATATTTTTACACCGTTGGTGATTTTGCTACCTCCCTTGCAGCGTTTCTTTATTTTAACGTCGACGTTACCGTTGCATATTGAAATGGGCTAGTTCGTATGTATGAGCGATGTTTATTGCCATCCCCGTGGATTCTTTTTTCGATTTAACGTTACGAGCCTGGATTTTTAATGTCATCGAGACGCGTCAGCGTTATCGTATTTATGATTATTTTTATTTTTAAAACCCGAATAAAAAGGGACGATAGAGATTCTTGTTTTAGTTTTATATTTATTCTAGCTTAACGTTGAATGAAAAATATAATTTTGTGGATATTAATTTTATTATGTGATCGCCTGGGGAACAATATTTTTAGCTATCAATTGCAATTTCAAAGTAAAAATTACTATTATTTATTATTCTTATTGATCAATAAATAACTTAAAATACGTGGATTATTTCAAGTCTGCAAAATACAAACTTAATTTTCTTTTAAAATATAGGACCCACACAAAATTACGAGAGACATTAGTTCCTCTCTCGCATATAATTTTGACAGCAAATTTGAAGTAAATAAACTCTTAAAATAATTCTTAATTATAAAGTAAATGAAAATTTTTGGAAACCGCACGATTTAAAAAAGCCTACGAATCCCATACCTAAAATTATTATACTCAAGAAAATATCTCGGGGCTGGAAAGGTCGCCTCTCCGCGTTTCAAGAAGAAAATGAAAAAAAAAGAAGAGCCTCGCACCCCCCAGCGAAGAAGAAGAAGAAGAAGTCGGGGCGACCACGTACCCGGGTCCAGTAAATCTTAGGCTCCGAAGCAGCAGCAGCACGAGCCATTCTTATTCCCTCGTTACTCGCGCAGTGCGACCGGGTCTCTTTTTCTCCTTATTATATCGTCTTTCCACGCCATAAAATCGGTAAAGAATTTTCGGCCTCTGCGCCGAGACAATAGAAACTAATAAATTTGATTACTGATTGCGTAACCAACTGTTTGTTTCTCAAGATTCGCTTTTAATTTAAGCTCGTTTGGCGTAAGAGGCTTTCTTGGAAAAATGAAATTTTTTTTTTAAAATAAAAGGGACAGGTAGCGTGTAGTAAAGGTAAATATTGGGTCAGCCCTTCGTATAGTCACATATAGTTTTTTTTTAATTGTGTATTTACAAAGAATCATATTAAAAGTTTTTTATTTTTTTTATTAATATTTTTGTTTTAAGTAGCCCAGTTGATTGTTTATTATTAATTTATGAATAATAATTTTTCATTATTATTATAGTTTTCGATACAGTGGTTAGAACAAAATTTTCCGTTAAATAAGAATAAATAAATTTTTTTTATTTATTAATTTTTTCATTATTCTTAATAATTAAACTCAGAATAAAATCACCTTTCACAATGATTAATAGTTAATGCGAAAAAAAAATATAAAACATTGGATTTCGATTGTTAATCAAAGTTTTTTTAAATATTTTACTTTTTACTAAGAAAGAAAAACAAAACATGATGGTGTAAAAATCAATTATCGTACATAATTTTGAACAAAATTATTTACTATTTCTAACTTATTCCCACCTTTTTTTTGAAATAACACAAATTTTTGAAACAAGAATATACAAACAAAAGACGATAAACAGCAATAAAACTAACTCGACCTGAAAATCGATTAACTCGGTACAACTGAGCATTAAGTTAGGCTCGGGTACTTGAGCATCCGATAAAACGTCAGCGATGATCGTCCGAAAAGTTCGTCGAACAACAACAGCAATCGCAATTGATATCTTGAGCTAAACTCGTTTAAGGAATAAGACATCCCCTTAAACTTTTTGGCCTCCCTGGTTTCTTCCCCTCCCCCCTTCGCCCCTCGGTCGCTCCATTCTGCTTCGTAATATCGCGCCGTTTGGTTATAATTAAAGTGGAAGTGTCTTTAAAATAGCCGCAGGTGATTGCGGCCAAGAAGTTTGGAATTAGCCGGCTAACGCTGTTATATTTTGCTTTGTTTCGGGAGGCGAGTAAACGCCCGCGAAATTATTATTTCTCGGGCGAGGAAGTTTGAGCTTGTTTTTCCCTCCCCTCTGCAAAAAGTTTTCTTTTGTTTTTTTTTTTTTTTTTTTTTTTTTGTATTTGAGATTTTTTTAGGTTGTTTACCGTCTGAAATTTGGTGTTCAGTAAGATTATGGGAAAAATAAAAAATTGTAAATTATCATGAAGTTATTCAGATTTTTTGTAAAATTTTCGATAAACAAAAAAATGTGAGCTAAAAATTAAAAAATCATTCATTTTATGAAAATTTTTGTGAATAAATTAAGAAAAATTTCAAATAATATTAAATACTCAATTTTGAAAAAAAAAATTTTAATAAAAATGAATATTGCATTTGACTATCTTTTAAAACTTATAAAAAAATGTTCTCTGTAATAAAAAAAAGAGCGTCAGCTAACACAATCAATGCTTAATTAATAAAAATATTACGCAGTTAAAATTTTTTTTTTTTATTTAAAATATATTAAACAATTTTTTTTATTCAACAATTTAATTTACATATAGAAAACAGTCTATATTACCAAGAAAAGCTCACATCCTGATAATTTGTCCAGTACTGATAACCGCGCTTTGGCTGTCACTTCCTAACTTACCGGCAGAAGCACCGTCCGCCGATAACACTCCAGCAAAAAGCTCTTTTTACGCGGTTATCATGCATAATACCAAGCATTGGTCTATTATCCTCAAAGTATATCAAAGAATGGTAATATATATTTCATAGTTGTTTTTAAATAATAAAAGAAATTAAACAAAAAATTAAAAAAAAAATTCACATAAAAGTGGCCGAATAAATCGTTTGCAGTTTTAACCAAACACTACCTCAAGTAAAGTATGTTTATTTAATTGAACAATATGAATTTATTTACATTTAAATTAATAAAATATGGCTAGTATTAATTTCAGTTTTTTCAACACATATTTAAAAAAAATTAAATAAATAAATGTAAAATTGTAGTAGTATTTCAAAAATCTTCAACAGTAATACAGATCAGGAATAAGAGAAACTAAATGATTTCGTGACCTACATAAGGAGTAATATGTGACCCAAAACTCTTGTTAATCAGACTTTATTTTTCAAATCAATTTCCATCTCATTTCTCTTTTGAAAGTACCCGAATTCATGAATACAGAAAATTCCACGGTGGCACGCGCAAAAAACTTAATTTATCTCAATATTTGTGCATCATTTGAAAGTTAATAATTAAAAATAGCACACGAGGTAAAAACAAAATCTGCTCGACATCAAGCGGAGTAAGATTTATGATCCCTGCGATTTTACGTAAGATAATATACCATTGTTGAGTGCAAAATTATCGCTCGACGAGCATTTCTAAACAAAAATGATTGATTGTTTATTGGTCTAACTGAAAAACGACGACTCATGAATCATTTTGTTTACCTGCTATGCCCCTCACCCAAATGTTATCAAATTTTTTTAAAATTTTTAGCGTGCGTTCGAGTGGAATTAAAAATTCCGCAAAATAAATTAGCTCGAATGTAGGGTAGGATGAAACACATTGGCCCACTTTTAACTTATTGTTATTTTATTTGAAACTTAAAACATTCATTGAAAATTCGATGTTTCAAATTTAATTTGATTTAAAAACGATATTGCAGCATGGTTAAATATATATTAAAAAAATTTAATTTATTGTCTGTTTCCAAATCTTTAGTCATGATATAAAATAAATATTCAACTGTAAAAAAAAGTAAAAATATTTTTTCAATGAATTTTAAAATCAAGCTTTAAATTGATAAAGTGCAGGAAAAAAATACAAAAGTAATCAATATAATTTTTCAGTCATCTGCACTTTAGAACACAAGTTATAAATGAGATGAAATAAATTTAGCTCAGGCCCTTTTGTTCTACTGACACTCGAATCATTTGACTGTAACTTTTGAGGGATTTGAAGTTTCCATTAGGTGGAATTAATTCTACAATCTATTATATCTAGTCTTCTATAGAAGTTAGATTCGGTAACTTCCGGGTTCTGTGTCACATTACACTTGACAGATACTCAAGAATAAATATTTGATTTTTACGAACTCGTAGAAAAATTATTTTATTTTCAAAGACTCATACGCGAATAAAATTTGATTTGTGGCTCGATGATTCGATTAAGATAAACGAATTATTACAGTTTACGAGATACCTAATGAACAAAGACTTTATTGTTATTATTTGAACTTGACACAGATCGCACATGTTACCGTAATAAGTTTCTTTCGCGAATTTATAGGAACTCGTAAACATTTTATGATCCAGCTAGTAATACGACTGTCAGATAGACAAAAGGACTTGGGTCATGAATCGGTTGTAAAAAGCAGTTGTTTACCCTCGGTCTAATTTTTTTTATGATTTTCTTATTCAATTTTGGATTTTTTTGAAATTTATCTTTATTATCGTACCAAAAAAAAAACCATGAGTTTTAAATAATAAAACAAATAAATTTATTTTTGGTTTATCTCAGCGTATAATAATTAAAAATTTTTAAATTAATAAAGACAAAAATGTTTTATGTCAAGCATGAGTAATTTTAAGACGGAATCATTAGGAACTGACGGTCTCATGTTTGCATGAAAATTTTTAATCTTCCATTTCCAAAAATATTTCTACGAACTATTTTTGCAAAAGATTTACATGGGGAAACTCAGCTTTGACACATTTATAATTTAAACTTTCTGCAAACTTAGATGGTTCATTAGAACTTGTTTATTCATCTTTTAATGTCGTGAAAAAATATTAAAGGTATCGCCCTTGAAATTATTCGTCAAAAGCTGGGCAAAAAAATCAAGCTAAATTTGGTTTTACTTTTTGATGGTTGTAGGTAAAAATTTTTATAAATGAATGATTTTATTCTGATGAATTATCGATTTTTCATGAAAAAAGTTATTCTTAAAAAAAATCGTATAACATAAACAATAAAATTTATTGCTAGTATATGTATATAAAAGTTCAATTTATTAATACGCAAGAATAAAATCGTAATTATTTATTTTTTTCCTTTGAAGATGAAATAGTAGGTTCATTTAATGAAAAGCGTTTCTTTTTAATCTTCATCTTCGTTGTAGAAGAGAAAGAAAACAACATTTTTTCATTGTAATATAGCTTCTTGAAGCTCTCTAGTAAGAAGTTTCAGAATAATTTTATTCAGTGACTGGTGCCAAAGAAGTTAATTAATTGCACCAAATACTTTCTTTTATTAAATTTTCGTAAACACGAAAAATATTATACCGAGAAAATTTACAATCGATGTAAAAATTTCCACAGCTTTCTTAGTAAATAAATATTCGACCTCACTAATGATTTATTGTACACGATTTTACTTATACATTTTTGTCAATACTTGGCTTGGATTCAATCGTAATATTATGAATGACCATTATAATCTCAATTTAAATAAAGGTCAAAGTCATAATTTTTTTTTTCTGTACAAATTAATAATTAATATGAAAGAATTCAAAATTTTATTTTATCAATAATTTTGGTCAAAGTAGCATTTTTTAAACTGAATACAGCTACGAAGGATTCGTAGAAGTTTTATTCAAAGGTTAAATCGAATGACTTTTTGTTTAAGCAAACTATAAAATCGTAGTATAATAACTTGAATTTTTTTATGAAAACTTTGAAACTATTTTATTATTAAAAAACAAATAGCTTGCTAAAAGATACTAGTTAGAATAAAATTTCAAAGAATCATTCACGTTCATTTTTGTTTCTTCGTTGACGAAAGTTAAATTTTTATTTAAACAAAAAGAAAAGATAGACTCGCAAAAAGCTCTTAATGAACTCGATTGCGTAAATTACAGTCATAACATTGCTCATTAATCTGCATTCGCATGAACAGAAACGATGCAATACGTAAAATCAAAAATTTGAAAACATGATATGTGTATTTAAAAGTAAGTAAGCTTATTTACGTGACGTTTTAAGCTGCCTCGAGTTTTTAGTCAAGAAATATTGTAGTGGAAGAATGATGGTTTTAATTATGAACAAGGCATTTTTGCTGTTCTTACAAATATCCTCGAATAAAGTTTTATTTAAATACTTTTGAATAAAGAAGATCCTTGTAATTATTATTATTACCTGTTAACTCAAAAAATTCAGTAATGCGTGGATGAAAAAGTAACTAAAAAATAATGTAAACAGACAAGTATAAATATTGTTAAAACTGAAATATATTATTTAATGCAGTTTTTTACTAAAAAAAATTAACCAACTCGTAAATGAGTCCATGATTTTTCCAAATAGTAACAGTGATAATGTGAAGTAAAAATTTTTTCGCTTCTTAAAAAAAAAATAATTACGAAATTTTGTATTCCCTAGCATAATTATTAATTTCAAATCAAATGGTTTTTACAATATTTACAAGGTTGAAAAGCAAAAATTTTATAATCTCTCATTGTTTTTTATTTATTTCTTATTGACACAGATGCAGTTTAGTCTTTGATGAACTTTTTATTTTGTATATAAGTAACTACCACCGATCCTCAGATTTATCAGTTCAATTCGATTGGTAGTGCAGTACAGCACAAAAAATTAAGATGGTGTCCAAGACCATTTTTATTGGTCTGTTGGCCTGTGCTCTTGTGGTATGAACAAACAATTTTTTAAGAATTTTGTTGAAACTTCTTAAATTTGTGAATCATTAATAATAAAAATTTTAAAATGATCACACAAATACTTATGTAATGATTAAATAATTTTCTGAAATAGCGTTTTTAAATACGAATTTTCAACATTTTAGGTTCCAGAAACTCATGCTACTTTTTTGAAAATAAAGGTATGCACAATAGAGAAAAATTATTTTTTTTTTTCTGTTTATAAAGTTGTTGGAGAATTGAATTATATATTTCAAATTTAAATGTAGTTGACTTAGAATAAAAATTTTAGTTCTTGTTTTCATGTATTAAAATAAATAATAATAATAATACTCATTATGATGATAATTAAGCAGACTAGTTTTGCATATCAAACCTTTGCTTGTTAAACATCTTTAGGAAGCACTTCATGATGTCATAATTGGAGCTCTTGGAGGTGGTCATGGTGGTCATTACGATGGCCATGCTAGTGGGGAATATCAAATACAAGTAAGTATGAATAGATTTAGTCGAAGTTTTTTATTTTAAATTCAACTTAAAGTTCTATAAAAAAAAAATTTTTTTTTAGTTGGGAGGTGGACATAATCATCAACCAAGTTATGTAAGTTTAAAATTTTACCAAAACTAAGTGTGTTCGATATCAAAAGATTTTTTTTACTAAATAAAACTGTTACATTTATTTAGCAACCATCAGTAGTGATACAACCACCTAATGGCAATTATGGAGGTAATTACGGTGTCAGCAGTGGTGGTAGCTATGGGGGGAGTTATGAGAGCAGCTATGGTGGCAGTTGGAGTGGTCAGTATGGTGGAAGCAACCAGGGAAGTTATGGTGGAAATAGCCAGGGCACCTACGGTGGAGGCAACCAGGGAATTTATGGTGGAAGCAACCAGGGAACTTATGGTGGAAATAGCCAGGGCACCTATGCTGGAAGCAACCAGGGAACTTATGGTGGAAATAGCCAGGGCACCTATGGTGGATCCAGCCAGGGAACTTATGGTGGATCAAACCAGGGAACTTACGGTGGAAATAATCAGGGAACCTATGGTGGAAATAGCCAGGGAACTTACGGTGGAAATAAGCAGGGCCCTTATGGTGGAAATAGCCAGGGGACTTATGGTGGAAGCAACCAGGGCACCTATGGTGGAAATAGTCAGGGAACTTACGGTGGGAATAATCAAGGCTCATATGGTGTAAAAAATCAAGGCTACTATGGCGTAAATAATCAAGGCTCATATGAGGGAAATAAACAGGGCACGGACGGTGTAAATAATCAAGGCTCATATGGTGTAAAAAATCAAGGCTCATATGGTGTAAAAAATCAAGGCTCATACGGTGTAAATAATCAAGGTACTTATGGTACAAGCAGCCAAGGTACTTATGGTGGTGCATACGTAAATGAAAAAACCGGTAGCTACGGTGGTTACTACGGCAGTCATCAGAAAGTCCAAGCAAGTGTGATTTTATATTTAAAAAGTCATCGATTATAATGATTTTAATATTGTCACATAATATTTTTATGAAAGATTTTATTTTAATTAATTTTTTTCAATTTCTTATTCTTTTTACCAGTAATCATCTCAGTTCATTGTTAAAAATAATGATTTTTTAGGGCAGCTATGGAGGATCAAATGGTGCATATGATCACGTGACTCAGCCAAATTACGTAAGTTTATTAATTGCAAATATTTTTTTGATAGTTAGGCGTAGTCACTGGAATATTATGAAATTAAAAATTTCATTTTTTTGTCAGGTGCAAGTTCCTCACCCACCGAAACAAGAAAAAGTAGGAGGCCTACCAATCCAGGTAAATAAGTTTTTCCTATTCTCTATACTGTTACTTGATCAGTAAAAATTCTTTTTTAAAAAGTGGCGATTAGTTTTACCCTTGTGTACAGTGAGTGACAAGTACACGGACAGAAAAAAAACAGGAATTTACTGTGGTAAGCTAACACGAAAAAATCGTGTGTTAACCTTACGCAGAAAAAATCCTAAGCGCTACTGTAGCCAAACCAATCAGGCAATCAGGTGTGACCAGAGTGATTTTGATTGGCTCTCTTACAGTAGCGCTTAGGATTTTTTCTGCGTAAGGTTAACACACGATTTTTTCGTGTTAGCTTACCACAGTAAATTCCTGTTTTTTTTTTCTGTCCGTGTATATTTAATTTTTTAATATTTTAGCCTCCCGTGCAAGTTCCAGTAGCACCACCAAAACAACCCAGCCGACCAGTTTACGGTAGTAACAGTAACGGAAACTATGGTGGAAATTACGGCGGAAATTATGGTGGAAACTATGGTGGTAATTATGGTGGAAGAGTAAGTAATAGTATAACTTATATTTATTCTTATTCAATAATTTTTAAATCGACATAGAATAGCGGAGATAAACTGAACCTAGTATTACAATTATTTATACCAATATTAATTTTGTAATAAAATCTGTGATTCAATAGGAAATAAATATGTCAATTTTTATCCGTACTTGTTAAAAAAAGTATGCTGTTTTTAAAATAAACTACGTTGGGGAATTTCCTATTTAAAGTTTTTTAGAGTTTGAAATTTACCTAAGATTCAAATCTTAGATTTTATTTGTGTAATTTAATCTCATCGATCTACTAGCTTTAACTAAAATAGGCACTGCAAATATTGATGAAGTTAATAAATTATGTTACATTTATTTTTTGTTACTGTTGAAAAAATTTTACTAGAAACAGTGACCATTTAATAAGTTGAATGTTACTCAAATTGATCTGCCTTTACAATAGGTACCAGTTTCTCAGCCACCAACTCAAGCTCCTCAGGTCACTCAACCGAGCTATGGAAATAATGGTAAATATGGAGGAAACTCTGGTGTAAATTATGGTGGTGCGCAACAGGTGAAAATCACTAATTTTTAAATTATATAAAACCTGTTAAGCATTTAAGTTAGTAGAAAATTCAAAATGATGTAATTTTTCGCACAGGCTCAAGGATCATATTACGGGCAAGGGGGTTCTAACCAAGAGGGAAACACTAAGTACGTTCATGAGGAGCATACGCACAGTGAATGGAATGTTGGAACCAACCAGGTTAGTAAATTTGCGATTGAGTTAGTTGAATAAAATGAGATTTTCGTTGTAAATAAAACGTAATTGCAGGGCTCTCCAACAAATCGCCCAAATGGAAATGTCAATCAAATCAATATTGGAGGAAGTATCGCGGGTGGAAATATACAACAAGGAGGCAGTCAAGTAATTATTTCAGGAGTTCAAAATGTCCACACCGTCCAAAATGAGCATAAGGTAACAATAAATCAAGTCAATCAAAATCGATTAATAATATCGAAGTATCTTAAATTGGTTATTTATTTATTGTTTCATGATTATAGCGTGGATTTCACTCAGACTTTGTTGAGATAATAATTTTTCCGCACTCCGGCCGGGAAGCGATACTTCCCTGCCGCTGCCGCTACAGTCAGTAGCGCTTCCCGGCGCCGTCGTGCGGAAAAATAGCATACTCAACTAGGCACCTGAATGGGAAGGTCTCAGATCACATGTTTGTCACACTCGGCTACGCCTCGGACGACAATTTCATGCGATCTGAGACGTTTCCCATTCATACTGCCTAGTTAAGTAATATACTATTAAGTTTCATACGAATGCACATGCAAATGTTTAAAAAATTTGTCATGAAACTTGTTTTTTTTTTTTTTTTATGTAGGGTTCATGGCATCATGGACAATCTAATGGTAGCAGCAGTCCAATGGAAAGCACCAACAATCAAAACAATGATAACTACTATGGCCAGTCTGGAGACTCAAATGCCCAAGGCAGTTTTGATGGTGGATTTAGCGATGGTAACGTAAATCAAAACCAAATAAGTGGTAGTCACAATGAAAATTCTAACAGCCAAAGTCAATTTAATGAGAATTACGATGAACAATCGACCGGCACCAAGGTAGGAAATAATGAAATTGTTGGATCAACTGGCAACAACCATGGCCAACAATCTGGAAGTAGCCATATCGAGACTAGCGAGAATCACAGTGAATCCTCTAGCAGTCACAAAGAAAGTTCTAGCAGTAAGGTCTCACAGGGTAACGAAAGTAACGGTCACTTTGCTGGTAGTGTTACTGGTGGCAGTGAAGTGCAACTTGGTGGTCATTTTAGTGGTTCTTCCGATATTCAATCCGGGAGTAGCAATGTTAAAACTGGCCAGAATGAAAGTCAATCTGGAAGTAGCCACAGCGAAGATTGGAACAATTCTATTCAAGGTGGCATAAACGGGGGCCATTCTAATGGTAATCATGGCCAACAATCAGGCAGTAGCAATGCTGAAACAAATGAAAGCCACAGCGAATCTTCTAGCAGTCATAAAGAAAGTTCCAGCAGCAAGTTTGAAAATAGTAACGAAAGCAATGGACACTTCAGTGGAGGTTCTGGAGTACAAATTGGTGGAACAACGGTGCAAGGTGGTGAAATTTCTGGACATTTCAGTGGTTCTTCCGGAAGTCAATCTGGCAGTAGCAATGTAAAGACTGGTCAGAATGAAAGTCAATCTGGAAGCACTAACAGTGAAGATTGGAACAGTTCTATGCAAGGAGATATAAATGGTGGTCATTCTAACGGAAACCACAGTCAACAATCTGGCAGTACTAAAATCGAGATAAGCGAAAGTCACAGTGAGACCTCTAGCAGCCACAAAGAAAGTTCCAGTACCAAGGTAGTACATGGTACTGAAAGCAACGGTCACTTTACCGGCAATAATGAAGTAAAAATTGGTGGCAGTGGAGTGCAAGCCGGTGGAATTTCCGGACATTTCAGTGGTTCTTCTGGTAGCCAGTCTAATAATAATCATAATGAAGATTGGAATAGCTCCATTCACGGAGGTCACAGTAACGATCAATTTAATGGCAAGCATGGCCAACAATCTGGCAACAGTAACATTGAAACAAATGAAAGCCACAGTGAGGCTTCTAGCAGTCATAAAGAAAGTTCCAGCAGCCAGTTTGAAAACAGTAATGAAAGCAATGGTCACCTTAGTGGTAGTACTGGTGTACAAATTGGTGGTTCAACTGTGCAAGGTGGTGGAATATCTGGACATTTCACTGGTTCTTCTGGAAGTCAATCTGGCAATACTAATGTTAAGACTGGTGGAAGTCAATCTAAGGAAGATTGGAATAACTCTGTTAATGGACATGAAATCAGTGGTCAATTTAATGGTAACCATGGTCAACATTCTGGTAGTAATAATATGGAAACAAATGAAAGTCACAGTGAGGCTTCTAGCAGTCATAAAGAAAGTTCCAGCAGCAAGTTCGAAAATAGTAATGAAAGCAACGATCACTTTACTAGCGGTTTTGGTGTACAAATTGGAGGTTCTGGTGTGCAAAGTGGTGGAATTTCTGGTCATTTTGGTGGTTCTTCTGGTTCTTTTCATGAATCTGGAAGCAGCGGTTCAGCTAGCGGCCATTTCGATGGACACTCTGGCAGCCACAATGTGCAGGGTGGTGGAATTTCCGGTCATTTTAGTGGTTCTTCTGGTGGACAAACTGGCAGCAGCAAATTTGAATCAAGTGGAAGTCATTCCTCTAGCAGCCACCAAGAAAGTTCAAGCAGCCAGTTTGAACACAGTAATGAAAGCAGCGGTCAGTTCAGTGGAAGCAGTGGCGTACATGCTGGCGGCAGCAACGTTCAAGTTGGTGGACAGTTTGGAGGCAGCAATGTTCAGGTTGGTGGACAGTTTGAAGGCAGCAATGTTCAGGTTGGACAATCTGGTAGCTCCAATGTCAAATTTGGTGGAAGCCACAGTGGCAGTAGTAATGAAAGTTTCAACAATGGTATTCATCAAGTCGGTGGAAGTATCGTTGGTGGTATGATTGGTAATAAATCCAACGGTGGTATTAAAACTACTGAAGAACACAGTCACTCCACGAGCAGTGAAAAGTCAAGCAATACCTCAATTCACGGTAGTGGAGATTTCAAAACTGAAGAAAAACATGAAACTAGCAGCCAATCTGTATAACTTTTTTTACAAATATTTTAGGTTAATTTCTTTTAATGTATGATTTAATTTTTTAGTCTCATTCTTCTGACACCTTCCAAAAAGAATACTTTGGAGATTTGGTGAGTAAAGAAATGTATTTATTAAACTTTTCATAATTTAACCGAGTGTAGACTTATCAACTTATCAACTTTATATATTTTTCATAGGCTGCAGAAGCTTCTTTGTAAGGCCACTTTGATTTTTCATGAGGAAAAACAAAGAAACAACAGAAAATTAAGATTCACAGAAGAAAAAAGAATGACGAGTAGAGGTGGATAAGACAGTTAAGAACAAAATCAAGTAAAATACTTCCGTCGTTTTGGGCCCACAATGATAAGAGGGATAAAAATATTATTTTCAGCGTGTATTATAGCTAATGTTAATGGCATTATTCAATAACTGTAAAAAAATTCTAAAATAAAGACTATAATTTTATAATTTATGAATGATCTCTCTTTTTATTGTAAGTTACCTTTTCAAATTTATTAGCAAAATTCTTCATTTACTGTTACAATTTTGTTTATAAGATTTGAATAAATAATACCAAATTAAATTAAAAAAAAAGTACCTTAATTAGATGAAAACTGTGTATCGTAACCTGGGTATACCAGTTAAAATTAATCGCATTTGTAAAAAAAAATTTTTTTGCGTACTTAACTTTTTTAAAGTTTGTTTGTTGAAAATGCTTAATTAATACGTGAAAATTCACTTGTGTACATATTCTCACGCGGTAACCATGGAAAAACTTCACCTATATTTGTACATCAATTAAAACTTTTAATGCAAGTCCCAAGAAAATTTTCTCAAAATAAACTCCCTCTCGACAAACTTTTTCCGGCGCAGGGAAAGAAGGAAGAGGGGCTTTGCATCTCATCGGAATTAAAGAAAACGACGTCGTTTTCGTAATCCAAGAAGAAAAAAAAATAGTTAAAAATCAGCAAACGGCCTGTCAGCGCCGTAATCCGGCCGATTAGAGAGCCGAGTTATGCGAGTCGAAAAAAAGGGACTCCGAGAAGACCCGAATGACACCAAAAAAGGATAAGAAGCCTCGAAAATCGAGAATCAAAGCTCCGGTAATGAACGAGGGGAGTTTCTTGTTGAGAAAAAAGAATTAGCCTCGTGATCGTATTTTTTTATTTACAGCTTCGAGAGATCAAGGTCGATTGCATGATAAGATTGAATTTTAATCAATCGAGGTTTTATTATGGATCACGGAACCATATTTTAATAAAATTACCCTAAAAAGTATAAAAAAACTATTATCACGTAGAGTCTCGATATTTATTCGACTGTAATAAAATACCACATATAGACTTCATATACTCTCGAATGGCCAATAATCGTACGTCTCCAGATAGCGTTTCTTTTATAAACTAACTTTTTGTTTTCATGCATCGAAAATTGACTTTAGCTCTCGAAATATCTCTGGTGCATGAATTCACAAACAACGTCTTCATATTTTGTGTCTTAAGTACCTTTTTTTTACGCAAAGCCATCTCTTGAATACCGTAATCTCGCAATTTTATTTATTTCTCTGACAGCGAGAGCAACAATTGCCGGGCATAAAACTTTGGTCCTCGTTGTATCCATAAATTTATTCACAAAAGCTCTCTGCGCGTCTCGTCAAACTCAACTTTCGGCACTAAATTTTGCAATTAAAAACTAATCAAGAAACAAGCGTCGTCTACAAACGAACCGTCCCTCTCATTAATTTCGACGCTTCAACAACTGTTTAAAATTCTTTCCTTCGCTTTAACACCGTACTTGCAACCCTCATCAAGTTGAAGAATTTTATCGATCAACGAAAGCGATTGAAACGTACTCTCGATCTTTACGATCCCTGTTTTAAATCGCTCGCTCTCATTTAAAGGTCCCGAGGGGGGGTAAGTCAAAGATCAACGGAAAACTAAACGCAAAAGTTTTTCAATCACTTTCGTATTCGAACTGAACGGAAGCGTAAAATCGTCTTATCTCTGGATCATAAAAAACTCCCCCCGAACAGGGCATTTTATCCGGGACCAAGGGTGATAAAATCACGTTTCGAGGAAGAAAGAAAGAAAAGAGGAATAAACTAATTGTGAAAAGGCTGCGCGTCTTGGGGGAAATGGCTGGCTTCTAATATCCGGGCCGAGCTCGCGACTCGCTTTGAATACTTCGCGGTCCCGGCTAGTGACCGTTCGGGTGGGGGAGGGGGAGGGGGGAGGGTTTATATTGGTGTGAAATGGGTCAAAGCCGACGGTGGCTGATGTTCATTTCGTACCGCAAACGCCTCCGAGCTAGCTCTTTGGCGGCCAGGCTTTATTAAGTTTAAATTATACTCGAGGTGCTTGAATACAGCAATTCTTTTACCGAACTTATTAATTTAATGAAGATTTTGAGGAATGTGCGTAGCGTGTTTTTAGAAAAAAATTTTTATGAGAAATTCGTAAATTCCCGAAAAGTGGTATCAAAAAAAGTTTTGTTTCTTATTGAAAATATTTAATAACTTTTCAGTAATTTAAACTATGATGTAGAGCATACCCGAAAGTTGTGAACAGTGTTTTCAGTTTACAGCTAAAACATCGAAATTTAGAGTATGCTACGATACATTAAATAAACTTTAATAATTTTCAAACAATCTAGTAAATAAAAAAATTTATTTGAGTACAGGATTGAATTTGAATTGTCTTTCAGCAATTTAAAATTTATGAATTAACAATCAGATACGATAAAACAATAACGTTGAATCAGACAGAATATAAATTGTTTTATCGCGAAATCTCACGGTACGATGATATTTAGTGTCACGTAGCGTATCCATGTGAGCTTTAAAATTTGATACATCATACAGTACGTCCAACTTCACAAATATTGTATCAAGTACAGTTTTCAAACATGTGCGAAAAAGCGTTTGTTGAAAATAGTGAATTTATGAAAAATACAAATATTTTCCGCATATACACGGTGATTCATCCCTATTTGACAGCAGAGAAGTTTCAGATTAATTATTTTTCGCTGATTCCTAATTATTATAACACTATGGTTCTAAAATATTTATATTTTATGTGATCGACAATTGAAAATAATAAAAAAAATCATAAATAAAGGAACGGAAAATAGAATGGAAAATTTCAATGCATATATTATTATGAATCGTGAACATAAACATAACCAAAAGTCATACCGGTACACGTGTTCGAAATTGTGTGATTGTTTATCCACAATACGTATGAAATAATAATAAAAGTGAAAAAAGAAAGATAATTCTAATTAAAGTGTGCAAGAACTCAAGTAAAGTTTGGTCATCGTGCTGCAGTGGACCGTGAAATTTATTTTTTAATCTCTGTTTTTGTTAAAAAAAATTAAGTAAGTACTCTGAAATTTTTATTTTTCAAAATGATTAAATTTAAAATTATTTACATTATTATTTAATTATTCCGACCGAATCTGTTAAACTCGCCGGACTACGGGTTGAGAAAAAAGACCGACCAAAGTTGGCAGGTTGGCCGGACTACAGATCCCTCAACGAGCTCGACGGAAGCTACGCGCTTGACCGGATTGCGGCTCAGTCAACGAACTTAACCAAAGCTGAACACCGGGCAAGACCACGGCTCAATCAAAGAGCCTAGGGTAAGTAGGAGGGCAGTACCCCACTGAGTACACTAATCATTACTCTCTTAACAAATTAATTGAGTTTTTATCTACTTGATGAATTTTTATGTTCAAATAAAAATAATTTCAATAAACGCAATTGATTTATTTTGGTTCAAAATTACCACTTTATAAAGTGGAAATTTAACAAACCAAACGTTATTTATTAAAATTACTTTAATTAATCTTGTCATCTTTAAACTTAGGATTCTTAAAGACTACTTTACCTTCAAATAGTTATCCAGAATTAATTAATAAGCTTTATACATCTACTAGGCCATACAAAGTTGTTCTTGGCGAGAATTAATTAATTTATGAAGGTGTAATTTTGAAAGAATGTGTTGCATTATAAATTTAATTTGTTTAACTGTAATTTTCTTATTTACAAACTTAAGTCAAGTTATTTTAATTTTAATAATTTTTTTTTTTTTTTAATATTTAAATTAAATTTTCTTAGATTGCTTACTTGGCAACTGTAGTGCTTGTTGTTAACACAGAATATGCTGCATCTTTACTAATGAATTTTTATTTTATTTCAGTGAGACACATTAAATCCAACTGGATCAGCCTCCACTGGTGACCTTCAACGACAGACTTTTCTTCAAATGATTTTTCAGCAAGCAGCGAAAAATTAAGAGTTATTGACGTTGGTCGAGTTAAGGAACAATTACCAGTAGCTGTTTTTTAACAATACAATTTTTTTTTTCATTTATGCTTTAATTTCAAGTTTAAAAATTGAAAAATACTTAATAAATTTGTAAAAACTTAAAAATTATGTAAAAAGCTGTACCAAAATGAAATAATATCTAAATAATAAACTAACAGTGCAACAATTTTTTAGATTCGAATTTTGTTTTTCACTTTTATGGAAAAATTGACTATCATTTGACTAGGCATAGCTTGACTAATTCTTTTTTATTTATACTCTGCCTAGGTAAGAGGTTCCGTGTTCAAAACAGTTGATTATAGTTTTCAATACAATGTCCCTAAATTATGGAGCCACAGCCAGAAAAAAATCATCTCTCAGAGTCAAGATTCCACTGCTAGGCCCGACCAGAAATAGGTCATCCGATACCGAAAAGAATTTAGCTTGATTTTTTTATAATTTTGAATCCAAATGGAGGCCTCTGAGTCGAAAAAATCATTTGTGAATAAAAAATCAAATATGTAAGTTTATATCCAAAAGTCAACTTGTCTCAGGTTCAGTGTTCCGGGCTCAAATGAGATCTAACTTTTTTTTCAAGAATACTTGCTTGATTTAAAGTCATTTGAATCGAAAAAATCATTTGTCAATTGCTTAGCATCTCTCAGAGTCCAAATTCAACTGCTCGGCCCGACTTGATATGGGTGATGCGATACCAAAAAAAATCTAGCTCGATTTTTTCATAATTTTAAATCCAGTGAGAGGCCTCCAAGTCAAAACAATCATCTGTCAATAAAATAGCAACACTCAACCTGTCTCAGGTTAGGTATTCCGGGTTCAATAAGATCTAACTTTTTTTTTTGAGATCTTGGTTAATTAAAAGGCATATGAATCAAAAAAATCATTTGTCATTTGATTAGCACCCCTCAGAGTTGAAATTGAACAGCTCACCACGGCCTAAACCTGTCTCAGATTAGGTATTCGGGGCTCGAATGAGATCTACCTTTTTTTTCCAAAATTCTTACTCATTTAGAAAGCATTTAAACCAAAAAAATCATTTGTCATTTGATAAGCACCTCTCAGAGTTGAAATTGAACAGCTCACCACGGCCTTAACCTGTCTCAGATTAGGTATTCCGGGCTCGAATGAGATACAGCTTTTTTTCCAAAATTCTTGCCTATTTAGAAAGCATTTAAATCAAAAAAAATCATGTGTCATTTGATTAGCACCCCTCGGAGTTGAAATTGAACAGCTCGCCACGGCCTTAACCTGTCTCAGGTTGGGTATTATGGGCTCAAATGAGATCTAACTTTTTTTCAAGAATACTTGCTTATTTAGAAAGCATTTAAATCAAAAAAATCATGTGTCATTTGATTAGCACCCCTCAGAGTTAAAATTAAAATGCTCGCCCCGACCTTAACCTGTCTCAGGTTAGGTATTCCGGGCTCGAATAAGATCCAACTTTTTTTTCCAAATTCTTGCTCATTTAGAAAGCATTTAAATCAAAAAAATCATTTGTCATTTGATAAGCACCCCTCGGAGTTGAAATTGAACAGCTCGCCACGGCCTTAACCTGTCTCAGGTTGGGTATTATGGGCTCAAATGAGATCTAACTTTTTTTCAAGAATACTTGCTTGATTGAATGTCATTTGAATCGAAAAAATCATTTGTCAATTGCTTAGCATCTCTCAGAGTCCAAATTCAACTGCTCGGCCCGACTTGATATGGGTGATGCTATACCAAAAAAAATCTAGCTCGATTTTTTCATAATTTTAAATCCAGTGAGAGGACTCCGAGTCAAAACAATCATCTGTCAATAAAATAGCAACACTCAACCTGTCTCAGGTTAGGTATTCCGGGCTCAATAAGATCTAACTTTTTTAAGATAAGCACCTCTCAGAGTTGAAATTGAACAGCTCACCTCGGCCTTAACCTGTCTCAGAATAGGTATTCCGGGTTCGAATGAGATCCAGCTTTTTTTCCAAAATTCTTGCTCATTTAGAAAGCATTTGAATCAAAAAAATCATGTGTCATTTGATAAGCATTCCTCGGAGTTGAAATTGAACAGCTCACCACGGCCTTAACCTGTCTCAGATTAGGTATTCCGGGCTCAAATGAGATCTAACTTTTTTTCAAGAATACTTGCTTGATTGAATGTCATTTGAATCGAAAAAATCATTTGTCATTTGATTAGCACCCCTCAGAGTTGAAATTGAACAGCTCACCACGGCCTTAACCTGTCTCAGATTAGGTATTCCGGGCTCGAATGAGAACCAGCTTTTTTTCCGAAATTCTTGCTCATTTAGAAAGCATTTAAATCAAAAAAATCATTTGTCATTTGATTAGCACCCCTCAGAGTTGAAATTGAACAGCTCACCACTGCCTTAACCTGTCTCAGATTAGGTATTCCGGGCTCAAATGAGATCTAACTTTTTTTCAAGAATACTTGCTTGATTGAATGTCATTTGAATCGAAAAAATCATTTGTCAATTGCTTAGCATCTCTCAGAGTCCAAATTCAACTGCTCGGCCCGACTTGATATGGGTGATGCGATACCAAAAAAAATCTAACTCGATTTTTTCATAATTTTAAATCCAGTGAGAGGCCTCGGAGTCAAAACAATCATCTGTCAATAAAATAGCAACACTCAACCTGTCTCAGAATAGGTATTCCGGGCTCGAATGAGATCCAGCTTTTTTTCCAAAATTCTTGCTCATTTAGAAAGCATTTAAATCAAAAAAATCATGTGTCATTTGATAAGCACCCCTCGGAGTTGAAATTGAACAGCTCACCACGGCCTTAACCTGTCTCAGATTAGGTATTCCGGGCTCAAATGAGATCTAACTTTTTTTCAAGAATACTTGCTTGATTGAATGTCATTTGAATCGAAAAAATCATTTGTCATTTGATTAGCACCCCTCAGAGTTGAAATTGAACAGCTCACCACGGCCTTAACCTGTCTCAGATTAGGTATTCGGGGCTCGAATGAGATCTACCTTTTTTTTCCAAAATTCTTGCTCATTTAGAAAGCATTTAAATCAAAAAAATCATTTGTCATTTGATAAGCACCTCTCAGAGTTGAAATTGAACAGCTCACCTCGGCCTTAACCTGTCTCAGATTAGGTATTCCGGGCTCGAATGAGATCCAGCTATTTTTCCAAAATTCTTGCTCATTTAGAAAGCATTTATATCAAAAAAATCATGTGTCATTTGATAAGCATTCCTCGGAGTTGAAATTGAACAGCTCACCACGGCCTTAACCTGTCTCAGATTAGGTATTCCGGGCTCAAATGAGATCTAACTTTTTTTCAAGAATACTTGCTTGATTGAATGTCATTTGAATCGAAAAAATCATTTGTCATTTGATTAGCACCCCTCAGAGTTGAAATTGAACAGCTCACCACGGCCTTAACCTGTCTCAGATTAGGTATTCCGGGCTCGAATGAGAACCAGCTTTTTTTCCAAAATTCTTGCTCATTTAGAAAGCATTTAAATCAAAAAAATCATGTGTCATTTGATAAGCACCCCTCGGAGTTGAAATTGAACAGCTCACCACGGCCTTTACCTGTCTCAGGTTGGGTATTATGGGCTCAAATGAGATCTAACTTTTTTTTCCGACCTTCTTGCTCATTTAGAAAGCATTTAAATCAAAAAAATCATTTGTCATTTGATTAGCACCCTTCAGAGTTGAAATTGAACAGCTCACCACGGCCTTAACCTGTCTCAGATTAGGTATTCCGGGCTCAAATGAGAACCAGCTTTTTTTCCAAAATTCTTGCTTATTTAGAAGGCATTTAAATCAAAAAAATCATGTGTCATTTGATAAGCACCCCTCGGAGTTGAAATTGAACAGCTCACCACGGCCTTAACCTGTCTCAGATTAGGTATTCCGGGCTCGAATGAGAACCAGCTTTTTTTTCAAAATTCTTGCTCATTTAGAAAGCATTTAAATCAAAAAAATCATTTGTCATTTGATATGCACCTCTCAGAGTTGAAATTGAACAGCTCACCTCGGCCTTAACCTGTCTCAGATTAGGTATTCCGGGCTCGAATGAGAACCAGCTTTTTTTCCAAAATTCTTGCTCATTTAGAAAGCATTTAAATCAAAAAAATCATGTGTCATTTGATAAGCAACCCTCGGAGTTGAAATTGAACAGCTCACCACGGCCTTAACCTGTCTCAGATTAGGTATTCGGGGCTCGAATGAGATCTACCTTTTTTTTCCAAAATTCTTGCTCATTTAGAAAGCATTTAAATCAAAAAAATCATTTGTCATTTGATAAGCACCTCTCAGAGTTGAAATTGAACAGCTCACCTCGGCCTTAACCTGTCTCAGAATAGGTATTCCGGGTTCGAATGAGATCCAGCTTTTTTTCAAGAATACTTGCTTGATTGAATGTCATTTGAATCGAAAAAATCATTTGTCATTTGATTAGCACCCCTCAGAGTTGAAATCGAACAGCTCACCACGGCCTTAACCTGTCTCAGATTAGGTATTCGGGGCTCGAATGAGATCTACCTTTTTTTTCCAAAATTCTTGCTCATTTAGAAAGCATTTAAATCAAAAAAATCATTTGTCATTTGATAAGCACCCCTCGGAGTTGAAATTGAACAGCTCACCACGGCCTTAACCTGTCTCAGATTAGGTATTCCGGGCTCAAATGAGATCTCACCTTTTTTTAAGAATACTTGCTTGATTGAATGTCATTTGAATCGAAAAAATCATTTGTCATTTGATTAGCACCCCTCAGAGTTGAAATTGAACAGCTCACCACGGCCTTAACCTGTCTAAGATTAGGTATTCCGAGCTCGAATGAGAACCAGCTTTTTTTCCAAAATTCTTGCTCATTTAGAAAGCATTTAAATCAAAAAAATCATGTGTCATTTGATAAGCACCCCTCGGAGTTGAAATTGAACAGCTCACCACGGCCTTTACCTGTCTCAGGTTGGGTATTATGGGCTCAAATGAGATCTAACTTCTTTTTCCTACCTTCTTGCTCATTTAGAAAGCATTTAAATCAAAAAAATCATTTGTCATTTGATTAGCACCCCTCAGAGTTGAAATTGAACAGCTCACCACGGCCTTAACCTGTCTCAGATTAGGTATTCCGGGCTCAAATGAGATCCAGCTTTTTTTCCAAAATTCTTGCTCATTTAGAAAGCATTTAAATCAAAAAAATCATGTGTCATTTGATAAGCACCCCTCGGAGTTGAAATTGAACAGCTCACCACGGCCTTAACCTGTCTCAGATTAGGTATTCCGGGCTCAAATGAGATCTAACTTTTTTTCAAGAATACTTGCTTGATTGAATGTCATTTGAATCGAAAAAATCATTTGTCATTTGATTAGCACCCCTCAGAGTTGAAATTGAACAGCTCACCACGGCCTTAACCTGTCTCAGATTAGGTATTCGGGGCTCGAATGAGATCTACCTTTTTTTTCCAAAATTCTTGCTCATTTAGAAAGCATTTAAATCAAAAAAATCATTTGTCATTTGATAAGCACCTCTCAGAGTTGAAATTGAACAGCTCACCTCGGCCTTAACCTGTCTCAGATTAGGTATTCCGGGCTCGAATGAGATCCAGCTATTTTTCCAAAATTCTTGCTCATTTAGAAAGCATTTATATCAAAAAAATCATGTGTCATTTGATAAGCATTCCTCGGAGTTGAAATTGAACAGCTCACCACGGCCTTAACCTGTCTCAGATTAGGTATTCCGGGCTCAAATGAGATCTAACTTTTTTTCAAGAATACTTGCTTGATTGAATGTCATTTGAATCGAAAAAATCATTTGTCATTTGATTAGCACCCCTCAGAGTTGAAATTGAACAGCTCACCACGGCCTTAACCTGTCTCAGATTAGGTATTCGGGGCTCGAATGAGATCTACCTTTTTTTTCCAAAATTCTTGCTCATTTAGAAAGCATTTAAATCAAAAAAATCATTTGTCATTTGATAAGCACCCCTCAGAGTTGAAATTGAACAGCTCACCACGGCCTTTACCTGTCTCAGGTTGGGTATTATGGGCTCAAATGAGATCTAACTTTTTTTTCCGACCTTCTTGCTCATTTAGAAAGCATTTAAATCAAAAAAATCATTTGTCATTTGATTAGCACCCTTCAGAGTTGAAATTGAACAGCTCACCACGGCCTTAACCTGTCTCAGATTAGGTATTCCGGGCTCAAATGAGAACCAGCTTTTTTTCCAAAATTCTTGCTTATTTAGAAAGCATTTAAATCAAAAAAATCATGTGTCATTTGATAAGCACCCCTCGGAGTTGAAATTGAACAGCTCACCACGGCCTTAACCTGTCTCAGATTAGGTATTCCGGGCTCGAATGAGAACCAGCTTTTTTTTCAAAATTCTTGCTCATTTAGAAAGCATTTAAATCAAAAAAATCATTTGTCATTTGATTAGCACCCCTCAGAGTTAAAATTGAAATGCTCGCCCCGACCTCAACCTGTCTCAGGTTAGGTATTCCGGGCTCGAATGAGATCCAACTTTTTTTACCGAAATTCTTGCTCATTTAGAAAGCATTTAAATCAAAAAAATCATTTGTCATTTGATAAGCACCTCTCAGAGTTGAAATTGAACAGCTCACCTCGGCCTTAACCTGTCTCAGAATAGGTATTCCGGGTTCGAATGAGATCCAGCTTTTTTTCCAAAATTCTTTCTCATTTAGAAAGCATTTGAATAAAAAAAATCATGTGTCATTTGATTAGCACCCCTCAGAGTTAAAATTGAAATGCTCGCCCCAACCTTAACCTGTCTCAGGTTAGGTATTCCGGGCTCGAATGAGAACCAGCTTTTTTTCCAAAATTCTTGCTCATTTAGAAAGCATTTAAATCAAAAAAATCATGTGTCATTTGATAAGCACCCCTCGGAGTTGAAATTGAACAGCTCACCACGGCCTTAACCTGTCTCAGATTAGGTATTCCGGGCTCAAATGAGATCTACCTTTTTTTTCCAAAATTCTTGCTCATTTAGAAAGCATTTAAATCAAAAAAATCATTTGTCATTTGATAAGCACCTCTCAGAGTTGAAATTGAACAGCTCACCTCGGCCTTAACCTGTCTCAGAATAGGTATTCCGGGTTCGAATGAGATCCAGCTTTTTTTCCAAAATTCTTGCTCATTTAGAAAGCATTTGAATCAAAAAAATCATGTGTCATTTGATTAGCACCCCTCAGAGTTAAAATTGAAATGCTCGCCCCGACCTCAACCTGTCTCAGGTTAGGTATTCCGGGCTCGAATGAGATCCAACTTTTTTTACCGAAATTCTTGCTCATTTAGAAAGCATTTAAATCAAAAAAATCATTTGTCATTTGATAAGCACCTCTCAGAGTTGAATTGAACAGCTCACCTCGGCCTTAACCTGTCTCAGATTAGGTATTCCGGGCTCGAATGAGATCCAGCTATTTTTCCAAAATTCTTGCTCATTTAGAAAGCATTTATATCAAAAAAATCATGTGTCATTTGATAAGCATTCCTCGGAGTTGAAATTGAACAGCTCACCACGGCCTTAACCTGTCTCAGATTAGGTATTCCGGGCTCAAATGAGATCTAACTTTTTTTCAAGAATACTTGCTTGATTGAATGTCATTTGAATCGAAAAAATCATTTGTCATTTGATTAGCACCCCTCAGAGTTGAAATTGAACAGCTCACCACGGCCTTAACCTGTCTCAGATTAGGTATTCCGGGCTCGAATGAGAACCAGCTTTTTTTCCAAAATTCTTGCTCATTTAGAAAGCATTTAAATCAAAAAAATCATGTGTCATTTGATAAGCAACCCTCGGAGTTGAAATTGAACAGCTCACCACGGCCTTAACCTGTCTCAGATTAGGTATTCCGGGCTCGAATGAGAACCAGCTTTTTTTCCAAAATTCTTGCTCATTTAGAAAGCATTTAAATCAAAAAAATCATTTGTCATTTGATTAGCACCCTTCAGAGTTGAAATTGAACAGCTCACCACGGCCTTAACCTGTCTCAGATTAGGTATTCCGGGCTCGAATGAGAACCAGCTTTTTTTCCAAAATTCTTGCTCATTTAGAAAGCATTTAAATCAAAAAAATCATTTGTCATTTGATATGCACCTCTCAGAGTTGAAATTGAACAGCTCACCTCGGCCTTAACCTGTCTCAGATTAGGTATTCCGGGCTCGAATGAGAACCAGCTTTTTTTCCAAAATTCTTGCTCATTTAGAAAGCATTTAAATCAAAAAAATCATGTGTCATTTGATAAGCAACCCTCGGAGTTGAAATTGAACAGCTCACCACGGCCTTAACCTGTCTCAGATTAGGTATTCGGGGCTCGAATGAGATCTACCTTTTTTTTCCAAAATTCTTGCTCATTTAGAAAGCATTTAAATCAAAAAAATCATTTGTCATTTGATAAGCACCTCTCAGAGTTGAAATTGAACAGCTCACCTCGGCCTTAACCTGTCTCAGAATAGGTATTCCGGGTTCGAATGAGATCCAGCTTTTTTTCCAAAATTCTTTCTCATTTAGAAAGCATTTGAATAAAAAAAATCATGTGTCATTTGATTAGCACCCCTCAGAGTTAAAATTGAAATGCTCGCCCCAACCTTAACCTGTCTCAGGTTAGGTATTCCGGGCTCGAATGAGAACCAGCTTTTTTTCCAAAATTCTTGCTCATTTAGAAAGCATTTAAATCAAAAAAATCATGTGTCATTTGATAAGCACCCCTCGGAGTTGAAATTGAACAGCTCACCACGGCCTTAACCTGTCTCAGATTAGGTATTCCGGGCTCAAATGAGATCTACCTTTTTTTTCCAAAATTCTTGCTCATTTAGAAAGCATTTAAATCAAAAAAATCATTTGTCATTTGATAAGCACCTCTCAGAGTTGAAATTGAACAGCTCACCTCGGCCTTAACCTGTCTCAGAATAGGTATTCCGGGTTCGAATGAGATCCAGCTTTTTTTCCAAAATTCTTGCTCATTTAGAAAGCATTTGAATCAAAAAAATCATGTGTCATTTGATTAGCACCCCTCAGAGTTAAAATTGAAATGCTCGCCCCGACCTCAACCTGTCTCAGGTTAGGTATTCCGGGCTCGAATGAGATCCAACTTTTTTTACCGAAATTCTTGCTCATTTAGAAAGCATTTAAATCAAAAAAATCATTTGTCATTTGATAAGCACCTCTCAGAGTTGAATTGAACAGCTCACCTCGGCCTTAACCTGTCTCAGATTAGGTATTCCGGGCTCGAATGAGATCCAGCTATTTTTCCAAAATTCTTGCTCATTTAGAAAGCATTTATATCAAAAAAATCATGTGTCATTTGATAAGCATTCCTCGGAGTTGAAATTGAACAGCTCACCACGGCCTTAACCTGTCTCAGATTAGGTATTCCGGGCTCAAATGAGATCTAACTTTTTTTCAAGAATACTTGCTTGATTGAATGTCATTTGAATCGAAAAAATCATTTGTCATTTGATTAGCACCCCTCAGAGTTGAAATTGAACAGCTCACCACGGCCTTAACCTGTCTCAGATTAGGTATTCCGGGCTCGAATGAGAACCAGCTTTTTTTCCAAAATTCTTGCTCATTTAGAAAGCATTTAAATCAAAAAAATCATGTGTCATTTGATAAGCAACCCTCGGAGTTGAAATTGAACAGCTCACCACGGCCTTAACCTGTCTCAGATTAGGTATTCCGGGCTCGAATGAGAACCAGCTTTTTTTCCAAAATTCTTGCTCATTTAGAAAGCATTTAAATCAAAAAAATCATTTGTCATTTGATTAGCACCCTTCAGAGTTGAAATTGAACAGCTCACCACGGCCTTAACCTGTCTCAGATTAGGTATTCCGGGCTCGAATGAGAACCAGCTTTTTTTCCAAAATTCTTGCTCATTTAGAAAGCATTTAAATCAAAAAAATCATTTGTCATTTGATATGCACCTCTCAGAGTTGAAATTGAACAGCTCACCTCGGCCTTAACCTGTCTCAGATTAGGTATTCCGGGCTCGAATGAGAACCAGCTTTTTTTCCAAAATTCTTTCTCATTTAGAAAGCATTTGAATAAAAAAAATCATGTGTCATTTGATTAGCTGCCCTCAGAGTTAAAATTGAAATGCTCGCCCCAACCTTAACCTGTCTCAGGTTAGGTATTCCGGGCTCGAATGAGAACCAGCTTTTTTTCCAAAATTCTTGCTCATTTAGAAAGCATTTAAATCAAAAAAATCATGTGTCATTTGATAAGCACCCCTCGGAGTTGAAATTGAACAGCTCACCACGGCCTTAACCTGTCTCAGATTAGGTATTCCGGGCTCAAATGAGATCTCACCTTTTTTTAAGAATACTTGCTTGATTGAATGTCATTTGAATCGAAAAAATCATTTGTCATTTGATTAGCACCCCTCAGAGTTGAAATTGAACAGCTCACCACGGCCTTAACCTGTCTAAGATTAGGTATTCCGAGCTCGAATGAGAACCAGCTTTTTTTCCAAAATTCTTGCTCATTTAGAAAGCATTTAAATCAAAAAAATCATGTGTCATTTGATAAGCACCCCTCGGAGTTGAAATTGAACAGCTCACCACGGCCTTTACCTGTCTCAGGTTGGGTATTATGGGCTCAAATGAGATCTAACTTTTTTTCAAGAATACTTGCTTGATTGAATGTCATTTGTGTCGAAAAAATCATTTGTCAATTGCTTAGCATATCTCAGAGTCCAAATTCAACTGCTCGGCCCGACTTGATATGGGTGATGCGATACCAAAAAAAATCTAGCTCGATTTTTTCATAATTTTAAATCCAGTGAGAGGCCTCCGAGTCAAAACAATCATCTGTCAATAAAATAGCAACACTCAACCTGTCTCAGGTTAGGTATTCCGGGCTCAATAAGATTTAACTTTTTTTTTTGAGATCTTGGTTGATTAAAAGGCATATGATTCAAAAAAATCATTTGTCATTTGATTAGCACCCCTCAGAGTTGAAATTGAACAGCTCACCACGGCCTTAAACTGTCTCAGATTAGGTATTCGGGGCTCGAATGAGATCCAGCTTTTTTTCCAAAATTCTTGCTCATTTAGAAAGCATTTAAATCAAAAAAATCATGTGTCATTTAATTAGCACCCCTCAGAGTTAAAATTGAAATGCTCGCCCCGACCTTAACCTGTCTCAGGTTAGGTATTCGGGGCTCGAATGAGATCTACCTTTTTTTTATAAAATTTTTGCTCAATTAGAATGCATTTGAATCAAAAAAATCATTTGTCATTTGATAAGCACCTCTCAGAGTGGAAATTGAACAGCTCACCTCGGCCTTAACCTGTCTCAGAATAGGTATTCCGGGTTCGAATGAGATCCAGCTTTTTTTCCAAAATTCTTTCTCATTTAGAAAGCATTTGAATAAAAAAAATCATGTGTCATTTGATTAGCTGCCCTCAGAGTTAAAATTGAAATGCTCGCCCCAACCTTAACCTGTCTCAGGTTAGGTATTCCGGGCTCGAATGAGAACCAGCTTTTTTTCCAAAATTCTTGCTCATTTAGAAAGCATTTAAATCAAAAAAATCATGTGTCATTTGATAAGCACCCCTCGGAGTTGAAATTGAACAGCTCACCACGGCCTTAACCTGTCTCAGATTAGGTATTCCGGGCTCAAATGAGATCTCACCTTTTTTTAAGAATACTTGCTTGATTGAATGTCATTTGAATCGAAAAAATCATTTGTCATTTGATTAGCACCCCTCAGAGTTGAAATTGAACAGCTCACCACGGCCTTAACCTGTCTAAGATTAGGTATTCCGAGCTCGAATGAGAACCAGCTTTTTTTCCAAAATTCTTGCTCATTTAGAAAGCATTTAAATCAAAAAAATCATGTGTCATTTGATAAGCACCCCTCGGAGTTGAAATTGAACAGCTCACCACGGCCTTTACCTGTCTCAGGTTGGGTATTATGGGCTCAAATGAGATCTAACTTTTTTTCAAGAATACTTGCTTGATTGAATGTCATTTGTGTCGAAAAAATCATTTGTCAATTGCTTAGCATATCTCAGAGTCCAAATTCAACTGCTCGGCCCGACTTGATATGGGTGATGCGATACCAAAAAAAATCTAGCTCGATTTTTTCATAATTTTAAATCCAGTGAGAGGCCTCCGAGTCAAAACAATCATCTGTCAATAAAATAGCAACACTCAACCTGTCTCAGGTTAGGTATTCCGGGCTCAATAAGATTTAACTTTTTTTTTTGAGATCTTGGTTGATTAAAAGGCATATGATTCAAAAAAATCATTTGTCATTTGATTAGCACCCCTCAGAGTTGAAATTGAACAGCTCACCACGGCCTTAAACTGTCTCAGATTAGGTATTCGGGGCTCGAATGAGATCCAGCTTTTTTTCCAAAATTCTTGCTCATTTAGAAAGCATTTAAATCAAAAAAATCATGTGTCATTTAATTAGCACCCCTCAGAGTTAAAATTGAAATGCTCGCCCCGACCTTAACCTGTCTCAGGTTAGGTATTCCGGGCTCGAATGAGATCCAAATTTTTTTTATAAAATTTTTGCTCAATTAGAATGCATTTGAATCAAAAAAATCATTTGTCATTTGATAAGCACCTCTCAGAGTGGAAATTGAACAGCTCGCCACGGCCTTAACCTGTCTCAGGTTAGGTATTCGAGACTAAATTAAGATCTAACATTTTTTCCTGAAATTCTTGCTTTATTAGAAGACATTTGAATCAAAAATATCATTTGTCATTTGATAAACACCCCTCAGAGTTGAAATTGAACAGTTCGCCACGGCCTTCACCTGTCTCAGGATAGGTATTCCGGGCTCAAATGAGATCTAACTTTTTTTTCAAGAGTTCTTGCTTGATTTAAATTCATTTTAATCAAAAAAATATTTGTCAATTACTTAGCACCTCTCGGAATCCAAATTTAACTGCTCGGCCCGACCCGAAATAGTTGATCCGAAATCACAAAAATTAAGCTTGATTTTTACATAATTTCGTATCCAATTGGAGGCCTCCGAATCAAAAAAGTTATTCGCCAATGTAAAAGCAAATATTTAAGTCGACCTCCAACAGTTGACCTGTCTCAGGTTCGGTATTCTTGTCTCGAATATGATCTGATTTTTATTTTAAGAATTTTTGCTTGATGAAAAGGCTTTTGAATCCAAAAAATAATTGCCGCATAACTAGCATCTCCCAGTGTCTAAATTCAACTGCTTGGCCCGACCTGAAATGGATGCTCCTGAACGTACTGAAAAATATCAAGCTTGATTTTTTCGTAATTTTGACTTTGAATAGAGCCCTCCAAGTCAAAAAAACATCTGTTGATGAAATAGAAAATATTTGGGTCGATCTCCAGCAGTCAATCCATCGCTGGTTAGGTATTCCGGGCACGAACAGGATCCCACTTTTTCAGGTCGGGCCGAGCAGTTGATTTTGGACTCTACGAGATGCTAATTAAATGATAAATGATTTTTTTGATTCATATGCCTTTTAATCAAGCAAGCGTTCTTGAAAAATAGTCAGATCTCATTTGAGCCCGGAATACCTAACCTGAGACTAGTTGAGTGTTGGAGTATGACTGAAATTTTTACTATTTTATTCACAAATGATTTTTTTGACTCAGAGACCTCCATTTGGATTCAAAATTTTGAAAAAATCAAGCTGGACATTTTTTAGTACCGAGGTATCTATTTCAGGTCAGGCCGAGCAATTGAATTTGGATTCCGAGATGTGTTTATCGAATGACAATTAACTTTTTTGATTCTAATACCTCTTAATCAAGCAAGATATCTTGATAAAAAAGTTAGGTCTCATTTCAGCCCAGAATACCTAGCCTGAGACAGGTTAAG
Organism: Encarsia formosa; assembly: GCA_038277355.1. Classification (NCBI taxonomy): domain Eukaryota; kingdom Metazoa; phylum Arthropoda; class Insecta; order Hymenoptera; family Aphelinidae; genus Encarsia; species Encarsia formosa. Next base: position 7,206,410 of record CM076185.1, on the reverse strand, counting down.
GTTGGGGCGAGCTGTTCAATTTCATCTCTGAGAGGTGCTAATCATATAACAAATGATTTTTTTGATTCATAAGCCTTTTAATCAAGCGATAGTTCTTGAAAAAAAAGTCAGATCTAATTTGAGCCCAGAATACCTAACCTGAGACAGGTTAAGGTTGGGGCGAGCTGATCAATTTCATCTCTGAGAGGTGCTAATCATATGACAAATGATTTTTTTGATTCATAAGCTTTTTAATCAAGCGATAGTTCTTGAAAAAAAAGTCAGATCTCATTTGAGCCTAGAATACCTTACCTGAGAAAGGTTTGGGCGGGACGAGTTGTTTAATTTAAACTCTGAGAGGTGCTAATCAAATGACAAATGAGTTTTTTGATTCATATGCCTTTTAATCAAGCGAGAGTTCTTGAAAAAAGTCAGATCTCATTTGAGCCCGGAATACCTAACGAGAGACTGGTTGACTGTTGGAGATTGACTGAAATTTTTTTTATTTTATTCATAAATGATTTTTTTGACTCGGAAGCCTCCATGTGGATTTAAAATCATGAAAAAATCAAGCCAGACATTTTTTAATACCGGGATATCTTTTTCAGGTCAGGCCAAGCAGTTGAATGTCGATTCCGAGAGGTGCTAATCAAATGACAAATGATTTTTATGATTCAAATGCGATAAATCGATAAAAATCAAGCAAGATATCTTGAAAAAAAAGTTAGATCTCATTTGAGCCCGGAATACCTAACCTGAGACCGGTTAAGGCCGTGGCGAGCTGTTCAATTTTAACTCTGAGAGGTGCTTATCAAATGACAAATTATTTTTTTGATTCATATGCCTTTTAATCAAGCAAGATATCTTGAAAAAAAAGTTAGATCTCATTTGAGCCCGGAATACTTAACCAGAGACAGGTTAAAGTCGGGCGTAGCTGTTTAATTTTGACTCTGAGAGGTGCTAATCAAATGACACATGATTTTTTTGATTTAAATGCTTTCTAAATAAGCAAGAATTTCGGAAAAAAAGCTGGATCTCATTTGAGCCCGGAATACCTAATCTGAGACAGGTTAAGGCCGTGGTGAGCTGTTCAATTTCAACTCTGAGGGGTGCTAATCAAATGACAAATGATTTTTTTGATTTAAATGCTTTCTAAATGAGCAAGAAGGTCGGAAAAAAAAGTTAGATCTCATTTTAGCCCATAATACCCAACCTGAGACAGGTTAAGGCCGTGGCGAGCTGTTCAATTTCAACTCCGAGGGGTGCTTATCAAATGACACATGATTTTTTTGATTTAAATGCTTTCTAAATGAGCAAGAATTTGGAAAAAAAAGTTGGATCTCATTCGAGCCCGGAATACCTAACCTGAGACAGGTTAAGGCCGTGGCGAGCTGTTCAATTTCAACTCTGAGGGGTGCTAATCAAATGACAAATGATTTTTTTGATTTAAATGCCTTTTAATCAAGCAAGATATCTTGAAAAAAAAGTTAGATCTCATTTGAGCCCGGAATACTTAACCAGAGACAGGTTAAAGTCGGGCGTAGCTGTTTAATTTTGACTCTGAGAGGTGCTTATCAAATGACAAATGATTTTTTTGATTCATATGCCTTTTAATCAACCAAGATCTCAAAAAAAAAGTTAGATCTTGTTTGAGCCAAGAATACCCAACCTGAGACAGGTTAAGGCCATGGCGAGCTGTTCAATTTCAACTCCGAAGGGTGCTTATCAAATGACAAATAATTTTTTTGATTCAAATGTCTTCTCATAAAGCAAGAATTTCAGAAAAAAAAGTTAGATCTTAATTAAGTCTGGAATACCTAATCTGAGACAGGTTAAGAACGTGGTGAGCTGTTCAATTTCAACTCTGAGGGGTGCTAATCAAATGACAAATGATTTTTTTGATTTAAATGTCTTCTAATAAAGCAAGAATTTCAGAAAAAAAAGTTAGATCTTAATTTAGTCCGGAATACCTAATCTGAGACAGGTTAAGGCCGTGGTGAGCTGTTCAATTTCTACTCTGAGTGGTGCTTATCAAATGACAAATGATTTTTTTGATTTAACTGCTTCCTAAATGAGCAAGAATTTCGGAAAAAAAAGTTGGATCTCATTCGAGCCCGGAATACCTAATCTGAGACAGGTTAAGGCCGTGGCGAGCTGTTCAATTTCAACTCTGAGAGGTGCTTATCAAATGACAAATGAATTTTTTGATTTAAATGTCTTCTAATAAAGCAAGAATTTCAGAAAAAAAAGTTGAATCTCAATCGAGCCCGGAATACCTAATCTGAGACAGGTTAAGGCCGGGGCGAGCTGTTCAATTTCAACTCTGAGGGGTGCTAATCAAATGACAAATGATTTTTTTGATTTAAATGCTTTTTAAATGAGCAAGAAGGTCGGAAAAAAAGTTAGATCTCATTTGAGCCCATAATACCCAACCTGAGACAGGTTAAGGCCGTGGCGAGCTGTTCAATTTCAACTCCGAGGGGTGCTTATCAAATGACACATGATTTTTTTGATTTAAATGCTTTCTAAATGAGCAAGAATTTGGAAAAAAAAGTTGGATCTCATTCGAGCCCGGAATACCTAACCTGAGACAGGTTAAGGCCGTGGCGAGCTGTTCAATTTCAACTCTGAGGGGTGCTAATCAAATGACAAATGATTTTTTTGATTTAAATGCCTTTTAATCAAGCAAGATATCTTGAAAAAAAAGTTAGATCTCATTTGAGCCCGGAATACTTAACCAGAGACAGGTTAAAGTCGGGCGTAGCTGTTTAATTTTGACTCTGAGAGGTGCTTATCAAATGACAAATGATTTTTTTGATTCATATGCCTTTTAATCAACCAAGATCTCAAAAAAAAAGTTAGATCTTGTTTGAGCCAAGAATACCCAACCTGAGACAGGTTAAGGCCATGGCGAGCTGTTCAATTTCAACTCCGAAGGGTGCTTATCAAATGACAAATAATTTTTTTGATTCAAATGTCTTCTCATAAAGCAAGAATTTCAGAAAAAAAAGTTAGATCTTAATTAAGTCTGAATACCTAATCTGAGACAGGTTAAGAACGTGGTGAGCTGTTCAATTTCAACTCTGAGGGGTGCTAATCAAATGACAAATGATTTTTTTGATTTAAATGTCTTCTAATAAAGCAAGAATTTCAGAAAAAAAAGTTAGATCTTAATTTAGTCCGGAATACCTAATCTGAGACAGGTTAAGGCCGTGGCGAGCTGTTCAATTTCAACTCTGAGAGGTGCTTATCAAATGACAAATGAATTTTTTGATTTAAATGTCTTCTAATAAAGCAAGAATTTCAGAAAAAAAAGTTGAATCTCAATCGAGCCCGGAATACCTAATCTGAGACAGGTTAAGGCCGGGGCGAGCTGTTCAATTTCAACTCTGAGGGGTGCTAATCAAATGACAAATGATTTTTTTGATTTAAATGCTTTTTAAATGAGCAAGAAGGTCGGAAAAAAAGTTAGATCTCATTTGAGCCCATAATACCCAACCTGAGACAGGTTAAGGCCGTGGCGAGCTGTTCAATTTCAACTCCGAGGGGTGCTTATCAAATGACAAATGATTTTTTTGATTTAAATGCTTTCTAAATGAGCAAGAATTTCGGAAAAAAAAGTTGGATCTCATTCGAGCCCGGAATACCTAACCTGAGACAGGTTAAGGTCGGGGCGAGCATTTCAATTTTAACTCTGAGGGGTGCTTATCAAATGACACATGATTTTTTTGATTTAAATGCTTTCTAAATGAGCAAGAATTTTGGAAAAAAGCTGGATCTCATTCGAGCCCGGAATACCTAATCTGAGACAGGTTAAGGCCGAGGTGAGCTGTTCAATTTCAACTCTGAGAGGTGCTTATCAAATGACAAATGATTTTTTTGATTTAAATGCTTTCTAAATGAGCAAGAATTTTGGAAAAAAAAGGTGGATCTCATTCGAGCCCCGAATACCTAATCTGAGACAGGTTAAGGCCGTGGTGAGCTGTTCAATTTCAACTCTGAGGGGTGCTAATCAAATGACACATGATTTTTTTGATTCATATGCCTTTTAATCAACCAAGATCTCAAAAAAAAAAGTTAGATCTTATTGAGCCCGGAATACCTAACCTGAGACAGGTTGAGTGTTGCTATTTTATTGACAGATGATTGTTTTGACTCGGAGGCCTCTCACTGGATTTAAAATTATGAAAAAATCGAGCTAGATTTTTTTTGGTATCGCATCACCCGTATCAAGTCGGGCCAAGCAGTTGAATTTGGACTCTGAGAGATGCTAAGCAATTGACAAATGATTTTTTCGATTCAAATGACATTCAATCAAGCAAGTATTCTTGAAAAAAAAGTTAGATCTCATTTGAGCCCGGAATACCTAATCTGAGACAGGTTAAGGCCGTGGTGAGCTGTTCAATTTCAACTCCGAGGAATGCTTATCAAATGACAAATGATTTTTTTTGATTTAAATGCTTTCTAAATGAGCAAGAAGGTCGGAAAAAAAGCTGGATCTCATTTTAGCCCATAATACCCAACCTGAGACAGGTTAAGGCCGTCGCGAGCTGTTCAATTTCAACTCCGAGGGGTGCTTATCAAATGACAAATGATTTTTTTGATTTAAATGCTTTCTAAATGAGCAAGAATTTGGAAAAAAAAGTTGGATCTCATTCGAGCCCGGAATACCTAACCTGAGACAGGTTAAGGTTGGGGCGAGCATTTTAATTTTAACTCTGAGGGGTGCTAATCAAATGACACATGATTTTTTTGATTTAAATGCTTTCTAAATAAGCAAGAATTTTGGAAAAAAAGCTGGATCTCATTTGAGCCCGGAATACCTAATCTGAGACAGGTTAAGGCCGTGGTGAGCTGTTCAATTTCAACTCTGAGGGGCGCTTATCAAATGACAAATGATTTTTTTGGTTTAAATGCTTTCTAAATGAGTAAGAATTTTGGAAAAAAAAGGTAGATCTCATTCGAGCCCCGAATACCTAATCTGAGACAGGTTTAGGCCGTGGTGAGCTGTTCAATTTCAACTCTGAGGGGTGCTAATCAAATGACACATGATTTTTTTGATTTAAATGCTTTCTAAATAAGCAAGAATTTCGGAAAAAAAGCTGGATCTCATTTGAGCCCGGAATACCTAATCTGAGACAGGTTAAGGCCGTGGTGAGCTGTTCAATTTCAACTCTGAGGGGTGCTAATCAAATGACAAATGATTTTTTTGATTTAAATGCTTTCTAAATGAGCAAGATATCTTGAAAAAAAAGTTAGATCTCATTTGAGCCCGGAATACTTAACCAGAGACAGGTTAAAGTCGGGCGTAGCTGTTTAATTTTGACTCTGAGAGGTGCTTATCAAATGACAAATGATTTTTTTGATTCATATGCCTTTTAATCAACCAAGATCTCAAAAAAAAAGTTAGATCTTGTTTGAGCCCAGAATACCCAACCTGAGACAGGTTAAGGCCATGGCGAGCTGTTCAATTTCAACTCCGAAGGGTGCTTATCAAATGACAAATAATTTTTTTGATTCAAATGTCTTCTCATAAAGCAAGAATTTCAGAAAAAAAAGTTAGATCTTAATTTAGTCTGGAATACCTAATCTGAGACAGGTTAAGAACGTGGTGAGCTGTTCAATTTCAACTCTGAGGGGTGCTAATCAAATGACAAATGATTTTTTTGATTTAAATGTCTTCTAATAAAGCAAGAATTTCAGAAAAAAAAGTTAGATCTTAATTTAGTCCGGAATACCTAATCTGAGACAGGTTAAGGCCGTGGTGAGCTGTTCAATTTCTACTCTGAGAGGTGCTTATCAAATGACAAATGATTTTTTTGATTTAAATGCTTCCTAAATGAGCAAGAATTTCGGAAAAAAAAGTTGGATCTCATTCGAGCCCGGAATACCTAACCTAAGACAGGTTAAGGTCGGGGCGAGCATTTTAATTTCAACTCTGAGGGCTACTAATAAAATGACAAATGAATTTTTTGATTTAAATGTCTTCTAATAAAGTAAGAATTTCAGAAAAAAAAGTTGGATCTCATTCGAGCCCGGAATACCTAATCTGAGACAGGTTAAGGCCGTGGCGAGCTGTTCAATTTCAACTCTGAGAGGTGCTTATCAAATGACAAATGAATTTTTTGATTTAAATGTCTTCTAATAAAGCAAGAATTTCAGAAAAAAAAGTTGAATCTCAATCGAGCCCGGAATACCTAATCTGAGACAGGTTAAGGCCGGGGCGAGCTGTTCAATTTCAACTCTGAGGGGTGCTAATCAAATGACACATGATTTTTTTGATTTAAATGCTTTCTAAATGAGCAAGGATTTTGGAAAAAAAGCTGGATCTCATTCGAGCCCGGAATACCTAATCTGAGACAGGTTAAGGCCGTGGTGAGCTGTTCTATTTCAACTCTGAGAGGTGCATATCAAATGACAAATGATTTTTTTGATTCATATGCCTTTTAATCAACCAAGATCTCAAAAAAAAAGTTAGATCTTATTGAGCCCGGAATACCTAACCTGAGACAGGTTGAGTGTTGCTATTTTATTGACAGATGATTGTTTTGACTCGGAGGCCTCTCACTGGATTTAAAATTATGAAAAAATCGAGCTAGATTTTTTTTGGTATCGCATCACCCATATCAAGTCGGGCCGAGCAGTTGAATTTGGACTCTGAGAGATGCTAAGCAATTGACAAATGATTTTTTCGATTAAAATGACTTTAAATCAAGCAAGTATTCTTGAAAAAAAAGTTAGATCTCATTTGAGCCCGGAACACTGAACCTGAGACAAGTTGACTTTTGGATATAAACTTACATATTTGATTTTTTATTCACAAATGATTTTTTCGACTCAGAGGCCTCCATTTGGATTCAAAATTATAAAAAAATCAAGCTAAATTCTTTTCGGTCGCGGATGACCTATTTCCGGTCGGGCCTAGCAGTGGAATCTTGACTCTGAGAGATGATTTTTTTCTGGCTGTGGCTCCATAATTTAGGGACATTGTATTGAAAACTATAATCAACTGTTTTGAACACGGAACCTCTTACCTAGGCAGAGTATGAATAAAAAAGAATTAGTCAAGCTATGCCTAGTCAAATGATAGTCAATTTTTCCATAAAAGTGAAAAACAAAATTCGAATCTAAAAAATTGTTGCACTGTTAGTTTATTATTTAGATATTATTTCATTTTGGTACAGCTTTTTACATAATTTTTAAGTTTTTACAAATTTATTAAGTATTTTTCAATTTTTAAACTTGAAATTAAAGCATAAATGAAAAAAAAAATTGTATTGTTAAAAAACAGCTACTGGTAATTGTTCCTTAACTCGACCAACGTCAATAACTCTTAATTTTTCGCTGCTTGCTGAAAAATCATTTGAAGAAAAGTCTGTCGTTGAAGGTCACCAGTGGAGGCTGATCCAGTTGGATTTAATGTGTCTCACTGAAATAAAATAAAAATTCATTAGTAAAGATGCAGCATATTCTGTGTTAACAACAAGCACTACAGTTGCCAAGTAAGCAATCTAAGAAAATTTAATTTAAATATTAAAAAAAAAAAAAAATTATTAAAATTAAAATAACTTGACTTAAGTTTGTAAATAAGAAAATTACAGTTAAACAAATTAAATTTATAATGCAACACATTCTTTCAAAATTACACCTTCATAAATTAATTAATTCTCGCCAAGAACAACTTTGTATGGCCTAGTAGATGTATAAAACTTATTAATTAATTCTAGATAACTATTTGAAGGTAAAGTAGTCTTTAAGAATCCTAAGTTTAAAGATGACAAGATTAATTAAAGTAATTTTAATAAATAACGTTTGGTTTGTTAAATTTCCACTTTATAAAGTGGTAATTTTGAACCAAAATAAATCAATTGCGTTTATTGAAATTATTTTTATTTGAACATAAAAATTCATCAAGTAGATAAAAACTCAATTAATTTGTTAAGAGAGTAATGATTAGTGTACTCAGTGGGGTACTGCCCTCCTACTTACCCTAGGCTCTTTGATTGAGCCGTGGTCTAGCCCGGTGTTCAGCTTTGGTTAAGTTCGTTGACTGAGCCGCAATCCGGTCAAGCGCGTAGCTTCCGTCGAGCTCGTTGAGGGATCTGTAGTCCGGCCAACCTGCCAACTTTGGTCGGTCTTTTTTCTCAACCCGTAGTCCGGCGAGTTTAACAGATTCGGTCGGAATAATTAAATAATAATGTAAATAATTTTAAATTTAATCATTTTGAAAAATAAAAATTTCAGAGTACTTACTTAATTTTTTTTAACAAAAACAGAGATTAAAAAATAAATTTCACGGTCCACTGCAGCACGATGACCAAACTTTACTTGAGTTCTTGCACACTTTAATTATAATTATCTTTCTTTTTTCACTTTTATTATTATTTCATACGTATTGTGGATAAACAATCACACAATTTCGAACACGTGTACCGGTATGACTTTTGGTTATGTTTATGTTCACGATTCATAATAATATATGCATTGAAATTTTCCATTCTATTTTCCGTTCCTTTATTTATGATTTTTTTTATTATTTTCAATCGTCGATCACATAAAATATAAATATTTTAGAACCATAGTGTTATAATAATTAGGAATCAGCGAAAAATAATTAATCTGAAACTTCTCTGCTGTCAAATAGGGATGAATCACCGTGTATTCAAGAGCTATTTGTTCGCGTCTGAATGTCTATGACTTGGTTCAGACCTTTTCTTTGTTACTGTTCTTACTCATATGGTTCTTTACCCAATTTTATTGATAAAACAGTTACTAGTGATGGCTAATTTTAATTAAAAAAATATTGCTTTATTTAAAACCTTTAGCGTACTCTTTGCTATTTATACGATAGTTTTCTAAAGGTAGTTTACAGTTCATTCTTATTCACAAAAACTTCTCACATATTTTTAAAGCTACGTAGAAGCTAAAACCTTCCAGAGAAACTTTTTGGAAAGCATTCGAGTGGTGCATACAAGCAATGAGGTTAAAAACTACTATTTCTTACTTTTTTCTAAGTGTTTGTAAAGCGACAATTTTACGCTCTAAAATCGATGCGTAAAAAATAGCTTTACGCATGGAATGATAAAATAACTTTTTTTCTATTCAAAATACACGGTTAAGAGTTTGTTCCTCGATCGTACAATAAAAATTTTCTTAAAACCAACCAACCATCCTGAAACTAAGTACACCCAAAACAATAAAAACAAAAACCAAAGGTGTTATCTCAAAGGCTCGAGTACCATCCCCTGCAAAAAGGCCGACTTAGAGGAGGAACAATTTCCTCCAGCTAGGGAGGCACGCAACGACCGCGGTAGTAAACAAGCGATCATCCCCTCCTTTAAATAAGCTCAGGTGTTCCCGCCACCGCGAGCCCGCATCCCCAAAGTGACTTTCGAAATTTCACATTTAGGAGGCCGGGGGGAGGGGTAAGTGTACGCACCCCCCCTGGATTTAAAATAACGGCTTGCGGGTGCTACCGTAAATTAGGTATGCGCGTGGCCGTACTCGCGGTTGTGTGTGCACAGAGCCAAACACAAACAAAGGTTGTACGTGACGCTGCCGGCCCGCGAAATCCTTTCGGATGCTTGCGGACCGGGATTTTAAGCACCCGGCTTATCTTTCGAGGACGGCTTGCTTGATGGTCACTTTGGAGTTAGAGGACCTCGGCTTTTTACCTGCCTCGGTTAACTGTAATCGACGGTCAAATTAGACCCAGACCTTTACTTTTTTTTTAGTTTCCTAAGTACGTTTGCTCTGGGAGCATGAATATGTTTTTCTTGGAGGAAGTGTTTAGTTTGAATTAGTACTTTGTTTTGATGATTTGTTGATTTTGACTTTGTTTGGTTGAGCTCATAGTGAGGACTTGTTTATTTGAATTTGAATACATGTATTTAAACTTTAGTTTTTCAAATTGTTCGTTATATGTTCTCAATTTAATTATTATTGCTAAGTTTGCTTTGTTAAAAATGTTTGGAACATGAACAATGCTGGAAGTTTTAATAAAAGATCTTCTAGAAGCTGGGAGGCTCGAAAAGTTTCGGGCAAAAAATTTTGGGCATGACTACTTTCTGTACTTGTTATAAATTTTTAAACATAATAATATTCTTGACGTAAATGATGAAAGTTTATATTTTAAAAATACGACTTAATTTTCGATAAATTAAAGTTTTTCCTGACTCTCCTGGCCTTTTGAACAATTTAAGGCCAAAAATACACTCGCTTTTAACACAAATTTGAAAAAAATAGTCTCTTGTACGAAATTCAAGTTTTAAAGTGTTTGCATGGAAATAAAATTAATCGTAAATTGCGGAGAGCTATTGAATTTCGAACATTTATTGGTGAAGTTATTGGGTTCTCTGAAGTACAACCAAGTGTAAATTTTTGAAATATTCTGGTAATTAAATCTGTTTTTCATGGGTGGTTTTTAATACAAACAAAAAGTGATTAAAAAAACAAATTGTGCCAATGTATCTGTTGAATGCTTACAAAAAAATTTCCGACAATAAGTCAAAAGAGCTTTTTTACAATTAAATTGCATTTCAAAAATTGCTGATGAAATCCAATCAACGCCAGAGGTTTTAGAAAGTGAATAACTTCTAAACTTAAAAAGATCAACATCAAACTCGCAGGTAACTAAAAAATAACGCCAACTTAAGATTCACAGTAGATACAATTTAGAGAAAGCTTAATCCGCAATAAAAGACTAATTAGTTCGACGGCGGTTGGAGCATAAACACTCGTCGATCGTGCTCAAAATAAATCTGCAGGTAAGATCTACAATCATCGATACTGAAGTGGCACAAGGAGAATAAAAAATGAAAGGAGCAAAAAAAAAAAAAAAAAACGCGCCAAGTTCCCATGCGCTCGTGTGTGCGACGAGGCTAAATTTTTTTAACGAGTACACGCCAGACTAAGCTTTTGTGTCAATAAAAGCGAATTCGAGCTTCATACTCTTTTCCCGAGCTTTTAATTCAAAAAGATTAATTTAAACAAGCAGTGGATGTGAAACAATTTATTTTTTAATACGAATGAAAATTCAACAAATCGTTTTTGTATCTGTGTGTCTGCAGTATTGTTTTTTTTTCTGCGCGCTGGTTACTGTAGAGTACCTAAAATTTTTTTCAAGTGCCAGCTCAATTTGCGAGACTTTGTTTATTTTGACTTTAAAATACAATAGTAGATTCTAAATTTTCAAATAGATTTTATCAAAAAAACCTAAAAAATGATCATTGAGATGCTAAAAAACTTTAAAAAAGGGTTTTTGGTCCAGAAAAAAATTTTAGAGTAAAGTAAAATGTCTCATTACATAATTCATTAAGTATACCAGTAAAATGCGAATTATTTTTATTTAATTTGAATAACGATAATAATGACCGTGATTAGTCAACAAAAGTATAACTTTGTCGTAGCAACTTTGACGGATTTTAAGTTCAGAAAAAAACCTTTCTCATCTAAAAGTTTCATCTAATAAGATCATAATATATTTGTTCGTAAAGTACCCTTAAACTTTTATCGATTTTGAAGGTCTAAAATAGATTAATTTCAGGATAGTTTTTTGTTTACATTGATCAAAAATTTAAACGTCATCAAAAATGAGCGGTAATTGAGATAAAACTTCTAAATTTACATGCAAGTATGAACATAAAATCCTTTTTTTTTTACTTACAGCTACCCTCAAGTCAAAAAACGTTACAATCACACCTTTACGACAATCATTTCTATCTAAGCAAACCTCACACTGTGATTTTTCACTTAAAAACCCAAGATTCAATGTAGCGAGCCGCTAACTACCGGTAAATCCCCGCTCCCCCGATGATAACAATTCGGGGGTGGGAGGATGCTTCGTGCTTTCCGCAACGCGCGGATCATCGCCGTCATTGAAGATTAATTGCTATACGCTTCGAGCCGCGGAAGTTCGGAGGTGTATGCGGCCTCCCGTTTAGCGGTGATTGAGTTTACGAGCCGCGATCGTGATGAGCTCGGGGTAAGGTATTTTAACTTATCTCACTTTTTCAGACTAGGGTTAAGCAAAGCAGCTCTTTGGGTGGATAATTTTGTGTTTCAATTTTGTAGTTCGAGTTGAGTTGACATTACGTAAAAAAAGAAAGTTCAATTTGTCGAGTTGAGGTTTGTGGGTAAATATTTCGAGCTTGCGGACAATAAATACCGCAATTGACAAGTTGTACCGAGCCGTATGAATACTCCGGGTGCGTAAATCATCGTAGAATTTTGAAATATGATAGTTCAAAATCGAACTTAATGCGATAAATCAAGCGATTTTCGAGAATTGGCGTGCGGGACAATCCTACCGAATTTGCACGATAAGGTGACGGTTCTTTTTATCGTTTTCAGTAACTTTTTTAGAAAGTTTTTTTTTTAACAGAAAGTTAAACGGAACCTTTGAAATGGCGAAATGAAAGTATTTTTTTTTCAAGCTTTTTGTTGAGAAACAATTTGAGCGAATGAATTAGTAGCGAGTTCAATTAAATGTAATTTAAACTTTTCATTCGTCGGAGATACTTTTTGATCTCAAAAATAATTTTAACTAACTGACCAAATGAAATGCGAAGCCAACTTAATTCAACAAAAAAATTTAATTCTAATTCCATGTTTAAGCAAGTTTTAATTACGGAGTTTACGTAAAATTGAAATAAAATATATATTTTGTCAAGCCACGTAATGGAGTGAATGATTTAGCAAGCTAAAAATAAAAAAATATTTCCGACAAGTACGAACATATGCCATCTCATGATTAATTGAACTCCATACATCATATATACGTTAGCCTGATTCTTATTTATTTTCTTGGTTTCCGGGATTTCTTTCTCGTCCACTCCATCGATTTCGGACTGCTTTCTTTCCTGCAAGCCGCGATCATTAAACCACCCATTTCCGGTAACTATCATTAAAAAAAAGGATTTATGGCCAACGTGAACTAATCGAAAGAAATCTTTTTTTTATCATTTGCTTCCTTGGTAAGAAATCTTTATACTTCAGCAAGTTGTATTGTACCTTTAAAGGTATTTGAAATTTTTAGAGTTGAAACTTCAAAAAATTGATTCTATGGCGAAGTAAAATGATGGACTCTAGCCAAAACTAAAAAATATATCAAATTTAAGATTTACAAGTGCATGGATACGAAAAAACAACAACAATTTTAGAATTGTCTGTAGATTTCATCCAAAATCTTGTATATTATTCGTAATCTTAGGGACAAACACTAAGCTTAGCTGTCGAAAAAGTTGAGGTTTGGTTTTCATTTTTGAGCCAAACACATCAAATCAGTGCTCACAATCCAGGCGCAAAGTAAACTTCAAACTTTGTTTTTTATCTCCAAATCGCTCTTCGCCCGGCAACCATAAGCTCAAACTCCGGCTGAAAACTCCCGGAATTAGCATCATTTTCCAGGGAGAAAAATATTCCAACGCAATTACACGAAAACTCCCAAACTTGAAGTAGGACTTTCGCGACTTGTAAAAAAAAAGAGTAAGAAAAAAAATGCGCTTCATTTTTTTTTCTTCCTCCTTCTCCCGGTAGACTCGTTTTTTTTAACGTAAAGCAGGTAACTCTCTCTCTCTCTCTCTCTCTCTCTTTTGCCGTGACTACCTGGGGAGCCAGCTTCCTCGTAATGCTTTTTCATCGTGAAACTTCGCAAATTGTGTTTCTTACTTAGGTAGTCTGACCCCCCCCCCCCCCACCTTCTTTCCCTCTCCCTCTGATGGGCCACGTAATTTATACACGTAGAGCTTATTAGTGTGTACACTTTTTTTTACCTTGCTCTTTACACGGTATGCCTTTCGCCCGTGATTAGGTGTACAGGAGGCACGAAAAAATTTTCTGTCACACCTGATGTTTGCCCTTTTTTTGAAGTTTGGAAGCTTCTCGATGAATAATTGAATTTTCGTTTGTAACGGGAACTACCCCAAAATGCAAGACGGGATTTAAAAAAAATTTAATTCGTTTCAAACTCATATAAAACTTACATTTTCTGAATCTATGTAAAACTTACATAATTAACTAAAATCAATTATCTTCAGAATTTTGATCACTGAAGGTACATCCTGTGAATAAGATGCACCCTAGTTATCTCAGTGTACTTATTGATCATAAAAGTGCGCCTCTCGGTGCGCCCTATACGCCTGAAGTTGAGACTTAAATACAAAATTTTTCCAGTAATTATTAAAAGTAAAAATAATTTAGGATCATGTTAATAAGAAATTTTACCAAAATCAGGCAGCATTAGAATTAAAAAAATTTATTAATTATTTTCAAGTATTAATTATCAAAATTTTTTTTAATCATCTACCAGTTTAATGCACGTTTTGCATAGACAGCAGTTGGAAGCAAAAGGTTACGAAAAGGAAGAAAAAGTGTATCGGAGAAAAATACAGTCAAGAATTACGCGATAATCCCGGTGCAAAATGCGTTTGTATAGATATAGGATGGCAAAAGGAAGTCTGGAGGTCCGATCGAGTTAATGAATATTTATTCCCTTTGTACGTGATTAAAAAGTATTCGCTCGATTTTTCATGGTCCAAGATACTAAAGAGACTTTTTCTTCTCGGAATCATGGATTGTTATCAGACTATTTTTTTCCTTTTAAGTATACAATTAGCGTTGAGTTGATTTATTTAGTGATAAAAATTAGTTTTTAAAATATCTTGAATAAAAATTTCGAAATTTTTACACGTTTGTAAATTTTACTTCGAGAGATACAGTTTACTGAGAGCTTTCAAAAATTTATTGTTAATTCAGGATAAACTTTTTCAGTTTCTTCAATATTGGTTGAAGTCGACTGCATCATATTTTCGAAAGAAGAATAAACATGAAATTCAACGAAAATTAATTAAATTCCATAAAAAATTTGATTGGTTTTTCGGTAATAAAAACCTTCACTTTATTAGAAACAATAGTACAAACCTAATATTCAAAGTTTGTATTCCATTGTTCAAGAACTCATAACACGAGATTTTTTCATACGATAGAAAAAATTTCGATCCACATTAGTTTATCAACACGAACTTTTATTATTAAAAATTTCGAGGAATCTTTTGCCCTCTCTGGTAAAAGTATGTCAGTACAACTATTCAAATAAAACATAAAGTTACAAAGGTCAGAGCGAGGTTTCGAAGAAACGAGATGAATGACTGAGCAATAAATGGAAGAGTAAAAAAAAAAGATGCCTCGTGTGCCAAGATAGACGTTAGATTGAACGTGAACAGGAATAAAAGGGAGCCGAAGAAAGCACGAGCTCGCGTGGATGACCACAAGCACGAACGTCAATGGGTGTAAAAGCACGCGTGCAAGCTCCTGAAAGCTCGGATCCAAACCGAAGGAAAAATCAAAACGTACCGGTGCGGTGGTCCACTTTCGTACGAAATTTGATTTCGCGATACGAAGATTATGGTTTAGACTGGGATTTTCATCAAAATTCATTTTCAAAAGTGCAATATAATGAAGAAAAAAGTATTAACAAAATGAGATAAAATTTATTTTCAGAAATAACCTTATTTTAGCGTTAACGCGACGATTTCTTTCATTACGAGGCACGAGTGAAAAATTGCTAGGGAAATTATTGCGTGACTGTGTTGTTGCAAACAATCATTTTAGCGTGTGTTAATGTCACGTTGCGCTTGCACACTCATTAAAACATTTTTTTTACTCCGCCAATTTTCTTTCACTAACGATGACGGAGAAAATAGGTCGGTCAAAATTGACGGCAATCATTCAAATTACGAAAAAATCGATCCTTAAATTTGGCTGAAAAATTTTAGACCACTATTCCAGTTAAAATTTTTTTGCTCGAACAAGTAAAACACGACTGGAATAATTTATAAAATCCTAATAAAAATATTTTTGTTAATACGCGTATTCTTGTTGTGTTACATCAACATCCTACATCGAAGGCTGGTGCAAAGAAGAACCTTAGACCAAAATTTTCCACGAATAAGGTTACGACAGAGGTATTTTTTGCCAATAAAATGTCTATAAAAGATTTTTTTAATTATTTTTTCTTTTGGAAATCGATAAAAAAAAAAAAAAAAAAAAAAAAAAAATTTGTCACACTAGCCGCGAATAAAATGACTAATTTTTCCAAGGAGTCATTTTATTCGCGGCTGACGCGTCGAGAATTTTTTTTTATTAAAATACACCAACGCTATGATAGTTAAGGTCATTTTAACATTTTTTTGTATATGTTAATATAATAAATGAAATAGAGACATTTTATTGGCTAAAAATCTCCATAGTTACTTTATTCGTGGCAAATTTTGGTCTAAGGTTTTTCTTCGTTTAAAGCGACATAGAAATAAACTGACAGCTGCATAAGTAAGTCGAACATAGCACGTTAGTCCAAAAAAATTAACAAACAAACCTACTGAAAGGAAAAAGGTGTTTTTTCAGTAGTAAACAAAATATTCCATCCAGAAACAAAAAGTATTCATACACAGTTAACTGTAATAGATCTTGAAGGAAAACTAATCCCTGCATTAACCCTGTGAATCTTCGATTAAGTCTCCCGAAATCCAGTGGCCGTAGGTCAAGGAGCTCGTAACGCTACAATGGTCCGGGCCTAAGCCTCCTGTGCACATATTGATCAGCTTTACCCGCGCTTGCGTGTGTGCGTAATCCTTAAAATGCTAGCCGGATTAGCGTTAATCTTTCTGCCATTACACCCCGGGCGCGTATCGAGTGCATGAACTTACATTAAGCACGCACCGCTCGCATTACCGTGAATACGCGGTTTCATGAAGAAACCAACGATCGGGCATTATCGGGTACAGGTGAATGAATTTGTACTCGCTATTTCCGGTTCTCCTTCCAAATTGAAACAACCCAAGATTATCCCGAACCAGCTTCGATTTAAATTTGATTTCTTTTGATAAAAAATAAAAGGTGAATTTGATTAACGTATCGAGTTTAATATTCATGTAGGATTATGATTCGTGGCCGGATCCTACAAGTACGTTGCATAAAAAATTTAAATAAATCAAATTTGATGTCCGGCTGATGAATTTATAATCAATAATGGAACGCTTTTTCCGGTGTACGTCATTAAATCCCGCGGAATCAAATTATTATTCGTTTTAAAATATCCGAAAATGATCCAGCCCGGGGTGTATTATTGCAAACCAGTTTCTTCGACAATCCCGGGTTCCACTTCTGCATTAAAAATTTTATGTACGTCAAACGCTCCTAGAGACACACCCTCAACCACCCAATAATAACTAAAGGCAACGATTCCAACAATTTCCTTGGCCGGGAATCTCGCGGTTATCCGAAAAATTTGGGTTGCAAATGCTTAATTCACCCGGAAAACGGGGGTGGGGGAACTTAGGAGACCGCGAAACGCCCTCGCAGGAGTATAAAATTTTATCGCGGAGCTATTTTTACGACTTTGGGAGGGATAACGACGCCGACAGAGGCATGTCTCGATTTTCATTGTTTCATAGACGGGTTTGCTGTAGAACTAATGGCCTAATTAAGCACTTTGGAGTTTTAATCTCGCCTAGCGAGCTGGCCTATTAACTTCATCGCGGGGGGGCACGCAGATGTTTAGCTTAATTCGTGCGAGAGAGGATTGTGGGAGTTTTCATCTGGGAGCTCCGGGCTCGTTTGCGTAAACAGTCGCGTTTTCGAGTCCCGGGAGCGAGGCGAGCATCCGTCTTGGCGAGTTTTATTTTCTAGATTATGGCGCGGTGTTATGAATTTTACCCTACGCTCGTAGTTCTTTTCTTCTACCGTTATGAGAGTTTTATTAGGTTACTTTTTCTCCCTACATTATTGTTACGATATTTCGTGTTTAATTGCTATTGTGTGTGGCAAATTTTCACCGGGATTTTTACTTGACCAACTGGTAACTAAACTATTGTCAACAGCATCTCAAATCTTTAACAGATAAACTATAAAAAAATAAATCTACTGTACAGGATATAATTATATTACCTAATGCACGAGTTTGACATCTCAGTCACATATATTAGTCTTAAAATGAAGATAATATTTCTAATTTAAATCTCGTATTTTTTGTACATCATCAAAATACAACTTCCGCAATATAACTCGAGCAAAAAACCTTTACAAGAAACGATGATTTAATGTAATTGTCAAGATCTATATCGCAAAAAAAATTCTAAAAATTTAAATTTGAACTCACAGATTCGAATGGAATTTTTTTTCGATTTATGTACACGAATAATAAAATTTTTTATGATATTATAGGATTTTTTTTTATCAGAATAAAATCAAATTTCTGATTTTGATGGTGAAGGATCCGGAAGCCTTTGCTTGTATTACAATGAAAAAATCGTATTTCTAAGTATCATATAACCTTTCTTTACGGACTTTGTGCTTTAGATATAACTTGTTATCCGATCAAAGACAGCTTAATGAGTGTACCATGCTCTTCAAAAATAAGTTGCTCAGTTAAAAAGATGTTGCTCTTAAAAATACCCTACTTCAAAAAATGAAACCAGAACACAAAAAAAAATCCAGCACAGTCTCTCATGACCAACAATCGCATGAGTGTCTAAAGAAAAGTACACGAGAAAAGAAAGCATGATTCCTGTACAAAAGTAAATTCAATCCTGCGCTTTTCAAATCCCAAAGATCACGAAAAAAAAAAAAAACTTTCAACAAAAGAAATGACCGTCGACAGATTATCCAGGGACATTTAAAGTCCCGGGGAGTCTGCATTAAAAACAGTCGCTAATAAAAACTTTGCGCAGGATGATAGTTTAAGTGGTTTACGCGTCACTTGAGTTCACCCACACACACACACACACAAAATACAGCCGCAACAAGCATCTGGTAACATCTGCGGAAAACAAAAGGAAGAGTCGGTGCGGTGGAAAAGGAAAACCACGTAGCCGAGCAAGCAAGAGAGAGATAAAAAAAAGCGGGGCAATGAAAAATCTGTAATCGATGCGCTCGTCTCCCGTGCCAATAAAAAAAGGAAGGAAGACACACGCGATGTATGGCCGCGATCATTTCTCTTCCCGGCTGGAAATCACGGAAATCTTTCCCGCCTCCCCCCTTTTTTTTGCAAACAGGGTTGAAATCGATCGTAGTGGGGTCCACTTGTTTTTTTTTGTTTTTTTTGTTTTTTGTTTTTTTTTTTTTTTTTGTCGTTGGTTTGGTAAATCTCAAGTTGAGGGAGTAGTTGCGGCTTCGATTTTCGAATGGATAGTCTGGTGGTGTTTTGACGGTTTATCGATTTTTTTTGCTTTTCTTTTTTTTCTTTTTTTATATAAAAGCTTATTTACTTGTAACGAAAATAAACAATTTTCAAGAGCACTCATGCAAACGTTGAATAAACCATAATCCTTAAAATATAGAAGATTACGTTGGACGAATAAATAAATAAAAATAGATCCAGATTAATGAATAATGTATAAAAATAAACATAACCTCAAAATTTTAATGAACTTTAAAGTTATAATACAAAAGTGTTATTACATAATTTCAAGAAAAATATCCAATTTGTACGTATACATTATTACGACATAGTAATTATAACCTCAAAACTCCACTAGGATCTATTACTTTTTTCTTTCTGCCCCTAAGCTTCAAACCGTAAAAAATTCCTCGAAGTTTAAATAAACATTATTACTATTCAAAACTCAAAAGCATATATTTTTAGAAAAAAAAATTTAATCAGTATGACTTTAAAATTATTTAACATAACCTCCAAATTCCACAAAGATCTTTTGATTTTTCCTCGCATGGACTCGCATTAATTTTTAAAACCCTGCTGTACTGGAGGCATTCTTCTATGAGCTTGAGGAGCTTTTTAAATAACGTGTACATTGCTATCGAGCAAAACTGCTTGCTTGGAGCAGTTAAGGGCAGCAGACAATGACCGTGTTGGAGCCAAAAATTGTCTATTCGGTAACTTCCCGCGTGCCTCGTCCATATAAATATACGGATTCACTTCTGGCACCGCAAAAAATTGATACTGCTGGTGTAAGCGTTTTCTTGTTTTGTACTTTACCCTCTTCTCCCCAGAATCACAGCTAAATTTATGATAATGGATCGTAATTTTGAAATTAATACTTGAAGGATGAAGATGATTTTTCGATCGGTACGAATAATTTGGTGATTATAGTAAACAAATCATTGAGTTAATTCGTAAATATATAAAGAATAGCTTTGAAATTACTTTGTTGGGTGTGTCGATCGATAGCAAATTTTTTTCTGCCTAAAAAGTCCACCCTAACCAAGAGCAGTATTAAGGGTGAAAATTACATGAGACCAGAGACAAAAGCTCCCCGTAAGCTCTCAAAATCCTCACTCAAAATTAATCCGTAACATCATTACGAAATCACAATCCGCGAGCCAGCCGACCACCAACGCCCTGTAAAAACGATCCTAATGCCGATTCGTTCCGATTAACGGTGCAAAATTAACGCATATGCATCCCCCGTTCCGCACGCACTTAGGTGCGCACAGAGGCCATAAGCAGTCACGTACTGCATATTTACTGGAAGCTTTGCGCCCGCATTAACAAACCAACGAGCCGCACGAGAGGAGATGCTCAACTGGATAAGCGAATGGCACACGCGCGGGCTGCACCAAATATTGATAAAGCCATTCGATATGCCCACTTTCCTGGGTCAGACGAGCCTTATTCTCCCGCGTAAAATCTCAAGGATCGTGGCTGATCGACGACAAAGGAATTTCGGGGCTCCGGGAATTTCATCAGTTTGAGTGGACGAGAGAGGAATTAATTTTTTTTTCGTGTCTGGGTGGAATGGGTTGAGTGAACGTTACCTGACAAGTAGTTACGCGCGAGTATGGTCAGACGTAAAAGTACCAAGTAACAATGAAATTGAACATAAAGATTATTCCCTGAAACTAAAAAAGCAATTTGAATTTAATATTTTGGCATGAAAGATAATCAATTTTTTTACTCATTGACACGAGCAAAAAAACTCGCAAAAAATTTCGATAAAGGAAGTAAAAAACTGAGCAGCAATGAAAAGTCGATGCTAAACCCCGAATATGTGAGAAATCACGAGTCGAAAGTCTCAAATATCTGAAAAATTTCTGAAATTTAAGGTTTGAAATTTGCAACGTAAAAAGTTCAATCATTAATTTGATAAAAAAGGTTGAAATATTTTAATGATTGATTAAAATCAAGCTAAAAAGCGCAAAATAATTATCGCATTGTAGACAAATTCAGAGAAAATTTAGTAAAACTTCATAAATAATAAAAGTTTATTTATTAATATTTTATACCCGATATAAAATCGGAAACTTGTGAATTCAAGAAAAAGTTCATAAACTTACAAGAACAAAGTACAATTTAAAAAATAATCCATACAAGGAAGGTTCCCCGTAAAAGTTTCGTTATTCTTCAATTTAAGATTCACTCTTACCAGCCGTAAAATTATGGGCGGCTTAAAATAACCCTCGAACTTTTCAAACTTCTAAATATTTATTCTCTCTCTTTCTCTACTTCCTATTAATTGTATCGATCAGCCTCAGATTTTCACAAATGGTTACCTCATAGCGCCCGGGCGCTCGGTGCTGCTGCAAAATTCATTCATCTCGCCCCGAAATTGCCGCAGTGCGCGCCAACCGTAATCTATAGCGTCTCTACCACAAGACTCCTTTTATTACCGGCGTATAACTCTTTGAAATTTTAAAGAACTTCGAAGGGTCAGCGATTGCTCCGGGTTGTTTAAAAATTAGGCCGAAATTTTTATGTATGGTGGAATTTTAGTGGAGGTTGGTACTACTTTTATTTGGGGTTTGAGCTTCGAGGGTGAAAGGGTTAATTTTGCGGAATAATTAAATTTGTAAAGTTTGAGCTGTCAAATGAATTTCGGTTGCAACTTTAAATTGTTGCATTCAATGAAGAAGTTCTTTGAATAAACATGGTACTACGAAATTAGAGTTACCAAGATTTAAAGTTATGAGTTATGTTGCGGCTTTGTGATGTATCCACCAAAACAATATTACTTCTCACAATTTGAAGAAAAGTTTTAAAGTCATAAAAAATCTACTTTTAGTCTTGTAAAAAAATTTATTTAGCGTTTGAGCTTGTAGTACGCTATAATTGACTTTAATGATTTTACCTCGAACAAAAAAAATATAAATTGAAAAATAAATTATGGAAAAGGGTGACACAGTTTTATTCGTGGAAAGTAGGTTTTCATCGTTGTAACAAATTTTATAACAGTTTTCAATGAAAAATCATTAATGTATAGATTATACTGGACTTTTTTACGAGACATTAATTTAAAAAGGGTAATTTGTTCATCAGTGACTTAAATTAGTAATCAGTTGAAATTTTCTTATTTTCTCGAATTATAAAATTTGACAGAGTAATATAATTATCATAAAGGACTGTGTATAAAAAATACTAATGATAAAATTTGTTAGTCTTACAGAGTGTCGCTAAAAAAATTTTCTGTTGTTTCTTTTGTGTGTCTGCTTCATCTGACTACAAAATGATTCTTTCGATCTCAACAAATAGATAATTCTGAAAAATCGATCATTCATTTCTTACTGATATTTTTAAGCAATCAATATTATATTAGCACCAACACAAAATTAAGATCAAACAGCTTCCCAGAATCTCTGAAAAATATCTTTGACCCAACTCATTATTCATAAAAATTATAAATTAACACCACCCACCCCCAGGCAGAAAAGAAAATTTCCTCGGTCTAATTAGTCCCGGAGCTTAAACTTTCCCTAACGCGTAATTAGACGCGCCATCGCGAAAACTTCAAAGTACACCCCAAGCCCTAATTTCCCCTTAACACTCACTGCCTTGGCCGCTAACCCTAGATGATTGACCCTTTCCCTTTCCCAGCGGCCGCTGGAATTGATCCCCCGCAAAGTGCGTGGGGGCGAGATTGGCCAGGGCTTTAACATTCATTTAGCGTCAAACGGGTTAAGCCTCCCGATATATCGATCAACCGACTTAATCGAATCCAAATAGGCGGACGAGCCCCGCCGCCTTTTGACGGCCAAGCGATGATTTGATTGCCAACCGGCGCGGAATTTTTGGTGGCTCGACCTTTTTTTTTGCACTGTCTCGTCTGGAGCTGTGATGATTCGATCGGGGCTGGTAAAGTGAATAGGCGGGAGAATTTTTGATCGAATAAACGGTTAAGAGTTTGGTGAAAAATTTACAATTTTTTATAGCGAGTTTGATATTTTATGGTCTGATATACGATGAGATGATAAAATGAAAATTTGCAGGAGATTTTACAACGTCGAAGCGGTGTTGGGATTTAGAGCCGACCATAAAAAATTGTAAATTAATAGAATATTGTTATTCGCTACTACTACAGTTAAGTAACGTAAAAATAAGATGAAAAAATACTTATTTGTAACGAAAAGAGCAAGAAAAATCAACCAGTCAAGAACAAAACACTTGTTTTTCAAGGATCCACTAACAGCGATAATTGTTTATGAAAAAAGTGGTTTCAGATGTAGTTTATAAAATTAATTTTTTTTAATTTTTCATAAAACAACAAATTTAAAAAAATTTTGGCTCTGTATTTGAGCAATAATAATTTAAATCAATTATGTTCGATTAGACTGTGAAACTCTTATGGTAAAAATGCTTGTATCATAGTCTGAAATAAAGATTTTTTTACTTGCTGAAAAAAGAGCTTCGGAATACAATAACAAAGCAAATAGAGGATTATCGATTCTTCAATTTCACAATCTGCGTATTGAATTTTTCCGAGAGTACGCTCTTAGGTATATTTTTCTTTAAAAATGTATCCTTTTTACATTACCAACATTCTAAACTTTTTAGTTTCAGTATCTACAACTCCAACAGTTGCTGCATACTGGAACATAATCCATGGCGAACGACCGTCCCATAATTTTTTTCATCGCAACGTTACTTTGTCGTTTACATCCACGTAACTCAACCATTCGTATCCCCGTGAACAATAACAAACACGTACGTTAAACGAACAAATAACCCCTTTCCACTTAACATCAACAAGTTCATTCGAAAGCGCAATTAAACTCGCTGACAATGGGGCTTGGAGTCCAGGTAATATAACGCTTCCTTTATCGCTCCCCCGGAGTCCAAACAAACCCTATCAGCCGGAAGATCTAAACGGTCTCCTCAAAAACCCGGGTTCTCGAAAACTCAATAACGCGACATCTCAGGGATAATCGTTTGGGCTCTGATAACTCCCGCTCCCTATTTACATATTCCGAAAGGGTACGGAGGAAGCCCCGCGACCAAGTTGTAATCTCTGAATGGCCCTGCCCACGGAGAAGATCCCGGTCTTTCAAATGGTGATGACGGGCTTGACCGGACGTGACAACCCCCAGGAGCCCCTTTCAAGAGTGATTGATTCGTCTGTTTCTGAGGGTTTTAAAAGTCATGAAATTCGGGGGGAAAAGTTTTGGCTGGGTATTAACATAAGTGACCATTGAACGAAGTTTCCGGGCAAATATTCTAATGCCACGAGCTGTTTAAACGAAACTTTGTTCCTCGGGGTAACAAGCGCCCGGGATATTTACCCCGAACTTTGTTCGAGCTGCTAATGCCAAAGCCAACTGCAGAGTTTTACGCAGCCTGGAATCAAAGTCGGCCGAGTATTCGTTCTTTGTACGCGTTTTGAGATAATTGCGATGATGATGATTGAACGAGTAATTTGGCTCTTGTGGCTGCTTGAGAAATGTAAGTGTTGCAGGGGTTGCTAATTTTGTACCATAGCAAGAATTTAGAATCGGTCTTTGATCGATTTTTTCAACGTTAAGCCGTGAGTCAATTTTTTTGTCGAATCATTTTGATGTGTAGCGTAGCTTTTTTTATGGCGCAGCAGTGTTTAGTCTTTTGAAAATTTTACGATCGATAAAGAAAATTTTTATAAAACTTGAAAAATGTTACGAATATATGCTAAACAACCGGTCGTAATCTTTCATTTATTTTAGCATCATAAATTTAAAACCTGTAAATATGTGTCACGTTTCTTGTTCTGCCACTGGATGTAAGAAGGTCGGTAAGTGTACGTTTTTACAAATATACATTCGACTCTGAGTTATTAATTTACTTTAAATATGTATAAAAGTTTACTTATAAAATTTAATAATCTTAAAGTATTCAGAGAAATGTATTATTTTCAAGGAACTTAATAAATATCCAAAGTTAACCTTATAACTTAGAAAATAGGAATAATATAAATAATCTATCAACAATATAACATGGAAAAAATCTAGTATAAAAAATTTATAAATAAATTACGAGTATTTTCGTTATTTTATTTCTACAATGATTCTCATTGAAAAACCAACAAAGCTGAAAGTTTCAAATCCAAAACACTTATAAAAGTTGACATTCTTGTTCAAGTGGTAGTATAATTACAGGCTATCATCTATCGAAAATCAATTACCAACTTGTCGAGTCCCCGAAAACTACGTAATTGAGTGGGGCAAGCACTTGCCCCAATCATAAATTCTGGGCTCTACCAGTCAACCACTCTTCATTTCTGGTTGTGTAAACTTTAAACTCGACAAAAGCCACCCTCGAAGTCTATCATCTCTCCCCGATGACAATCGCGCACAACAGTGACATTGCTTTTTTCACCCCAAAACAAACCATCCCCCCGCAAAAAAAACCTCCGATGGTACAAGCTAATCGTAGGCTCGAAACCCGGGTTTTTTCGGCCTCGAAGCGAGCATTTAGTTTTTTCTCCCGGTTCTAATACGCTCTGGGACCGGGTTGTTTTTGCCCCGACAGCTCAGTCCTGTTTTTCGGGGATCCATTTCTTCTGGGGATTCGCCCCCCTTTTTTCTTCCACCCCTGATTGATTGAAAATTTTAACCCCGCCGCATTCAAATGCAGTCCCGGAACGGGGGGGGGGGGGGTGGGAGAAGGGTTTTTCGATTGGATTCCGGGAGTCTTCGTCTTGATCGATCTCGGGAGAAGAAACAAAGGGACGTCCGGCCTCGAGTGACTATTAGTTTTTTTCGAGGAGGGGGGGGGGTGGATTACCTTTATTAAAATTAATTGGAGCGAGAAAAACCCTGCCCGAATTTTAATTATGACGTTTGGCGGATGGATGAGAAACTTTTTAATGGAAAAAGTTCGGACCCCGAAAATTTTGTATTTAAATATACACTCGGGACCGCTTATGTTCCGATTAATTAAGCGAACGCTCGGATTTTGATAATTTTTGAAAAATAATAAGAAAGTTGGGAACTTAATGAAGAACTCGAAACACGGGAATAGTTTTATCTACGAAACATTGATTTTCAGGGCGCAGGCGGTGGGAAAAAAAAGGCCGGGCGGCGCGCGAGTGAAGTGAAAAATATTTCGCGGATCTGGTGTTGACGCGGGGGCAGGGAGGGTTTTATATCCGGGAGTTTCTCTATCTCCTCTCGTCGCCAATTCCAGAACTTTTGATTCTAAATCATCTCTCGGTCTTGAAGACTTGTCTCGAATTTCCTTTATCTTTTATTCGTGCAGCCGCGTCCTTTGTCTTCATCCGTCTTTCTCGAATTTCAGCGTTACGGTTTGTTTTTTACCTCTCCCGGCGCCTGCATCCCCGCGTTACCCTTTTACGCTCTGAAACATCGGCGGAGTTTTCCGCGACGCACTTTTTTTCTGTGTTGGATCTTGTAAGTGCGAGATTATTACTACGGCAAATACAAAAGTTTACGCTTATGGTTGGATTTATTAAAAATTACGTTATTTTTTAAAATCATTTTTACTTTTTATGCAGACTTAACAGAGTATGAAAATGAAAAATGATGGTTTTTCTTTGTCAATATTTACAAAAGCTACGAATGAAAAATTTTATTTATGAGTTCACAAAGAATATACGGTATATTTTTTATTTATCTTAGTATAATTAATTGTATTGCAGTAGCTAGTAAAAATCAATAATTTTTTTTTTTCTTTTGTATTAACTATTATTGCAATTATTTTTCCGTAATCATTAAAAAAATTATTCATTTAACAAAAATTTTATGGTTATAAAAAATATATATATTGATTTTGATATATTTTCAAAACTGTTTACAATTAGTCCATTTTTATATTTTTGTTCTTTTTTTTTTTTTTTCTTATAGCCTCCATACAAACAATGTCGAAAACAATTTTATTATTTGTTTTTTGTTAAAATCATTTTTTTTCAAAAAAGCTTCGTCATTTTTTTTCAAAAATTTTTGAATCTATTTTCTATGTTTAAAAAGCTTTTTGAATAGAGTAAAACTAGTCAATTAGAACAGATTCATTGTTTCTCCACAACTGCGATGTAATTGATTCTTTTGTATCAAAAAACAAACAAACAAACAAATAAAAAAAAAGTGTGGGTGGGGGAGGAGGGAAGAAAAAGTAGAAATAGATTCTCACGGAAGTAGTTTCGGTTCGTGACTGGTTTCAAAAAACAAAGATTACGTACGAGTTAGCGAAATGAATCTCCCGGGCTTTATTCAAAAGACATTTATAAGAAATCCTCCCCATAAGCTCTTATATACATCTCGAACACTTCAACGTTTGTCTTAAATTTTATTACCGACCTGCTTTTTTACTCTCGTAAGGTTCGTTCAACTTTACATACTCACGATGTATATTTTAAAGCGGCCGGGTAATAAATTGAAAATGATACCCGTGACAGGCCGTTATTTTCCGGTCCCTTGTCGCTAATAATCGATTATTCTCCCATTCATGCATTGAATTTCACCGAGCACATTGTTGTTATTATTATTTTAATGCGCTGCTACAGTCTCTTCCCCTTGAATTATGCACTTGGTCGTACGATTTATTTTAATTGCAAATGTACACTTGGTTTCGGAACCTTTTTTTTTTTTTTTTATGCATGACGTTGGTTGATGAGAATCGCTCGGAAATTTTTTTTTTTGAAACGTTGGTATAATTTTCTCCCAGGGTTAATAATTGCTTTTTAGAATCCACCGTGATGAAAATTGATCAATTAATTTAATTAAATGGTTCCCACTTTTTCAACAATATCAATTGGTCAACCAATTAAACTTTCATTTTGAGTAAAGCTTCATTTATTAAAAACAGAAAAATTTTAATCGTTCTTTTTTGGGTCAAATTTAAGCTCAAATATTTTTTCCATCTAGAATTTCAGGACTTTAACGAAAATTTACACATAGATATTTTTCAAGTTGATTTCAGTATGAGAGTATTTTTTCTGGCGCTTTTTCCCTCTGTCGCTTTAAATGTCGATCACGGATTTCACAGTCTAAAGTCATTCTAATTTTCTCCAAATTCTCCGGTGTTTTTTTCCCCGTGACCATTTCGACGGTCGCAGCAAAAAAAAACCTTAGGTCAAAAGCTGCCAGGTAAATAGCTAGAAGGAGGGCTTGCCACGATTAAAAAAATCCAAAACCCCTATTTTACCCAAAATTTTCATGCCACGACAAGAATTTAAGCAAATCACCCCCAGCTTAGAAAAGAGCAACAATACCCCCCGGAGCCACGAATAAAAAATCCTTAAATTACAAAATTCAAAAATGCTTTCCTGCCAAGATAAAAGTACGCGGACAGTTTCATGCCACGTTAAGTATTCGAGCTTGTCGCGTGCTTAATCACCACGATAATAAACAATTAAATTGTCGACCCCCTGCCAAGTTAAAAACGCGACAAGTCGTCCCCGTAATTTTTCACCTATTCCTTGCCAAGAAAAACGCATCTCTTTGTTATGTCAAACCCCTGCCACGAAGAGAACTAAAGCTAAAATTAAAAACTTTATCTTATGTTTCACAGCCACGTTAAAAGAAACAAACAAGTGTTTCGTGATGTTTCAACGCGCGCATGCGTGCCACGAAAAGGGTACTGCTGAACATTACTGATTGGCACGAAAAACAAGACACGAACATTCTAAGCTCATCGTTTCGAAGTTGAGCCACGAAAAAAAAGCGAAACAGTTTTTTAACTATTTTTTGGCAAGGCACTTGCCAGGAAAAAGGCTCAAGCTGCGTCTCTGACACCCTGCCAGGAAGAACGAGACAAAGACTTATAAAAATTATAGTTTTGTAAATTAGACCACGAAAAAAAGACGAAAGAGCTTTTCAGCATTTTTTGGGCTAGCCAGAAGAAAAAGACTTGAGCTGCGTCCCCGACACCCAGCCACGAAGAATGAGACACGGGTTATCAAAAAAATAAAGCTCTGGTTTCGGGCCATCGATAAAGGGCGAAATAGCTTTTGAGCACTTTTTAACATAGTACTTGCCAAGAAAAAGACTTCAACTGCGTCCTCGACACCCAGCCACGAGTAATGAGACACCGGCTCTGAAAAATTTAAACTTGTGACTCGGGCCACGAAAAAAGGTCGAAAGAGTTTTTGAGCGTTATTTTACCTTGGCAAGTGCTATGTTAAAAAGTGCTCAAAAGCTATTTCGCCCTTTATCCATGGCCCGAAACCAGAGCTTTATTTTTTTGATAACCCGTGTCTCATTCTTCGTGGCTGGGTGTCGGGGACGCAGCTCAAGTCTTTTTCTTCTGGCTAGCCCAAAAAATGCTGAAAAGCTCTTTCGTCTTTTTTTCGTGGTCTAATTTACAAAACTATAATTTTTATAAGTCTTTGTCTCGTTCTTCCTGGCAGGGTGTCAGAGACGCAGCTTGAGCCTTTTTCCTGGCAAGTGCCTTGCCAAAAATAGTTAAAAAACTGTTTCGCTTTTTTTTCGTGGCTCAACTTCGAAACGATGAGCTTAGAATGTTCGTGTCTTGTTTTTCGTGCCAATCAGTAATGTTCAGCAGTACCCTTTTCGTGGCACGCATGCGCGCGTTGAAACATCACAAAACACTTGTTTGTTTCTTTTAACGTGGCTGTGAAACATAAGATAAAGTTTTTAATTTTAGCTTTAGTTCTCTTCGTGGCAGGGGTTTGACATAACAAAGAGATGCGTTTTTCTTGGCAAGGAATAGGTGAAAAATTACGGGGACGACTTGTCGCGTTTTTAACTTGGCAGGGGGTCGACAATTTAATTGTTTATTATCGTGGTGATTAAGCACGCGACAAGCTCGAATACTTAACGTGGCATGAAACTGTCCGCGTACTTTTATCTTGGCAGGAAAGCATTTTTGAACTTTGTAATTTAAGGATTTTTTTATTCGTGGCTCCGGGGGGTATTGTTGCTCTTTTCTTGGCTGGGGGTGATTTGCTTAAATTCTTATCGTGGCATGAAAATTTCGGGTAAAATAGGGTTTTTGGATTTTTTTAATCGTGGCAAGCCCTCCTTCTAGCTATTTACCTGGCAGCTTTTGACCTAAGTTTTTTTTTTTCGCTGCGACCGTCGATTTATCGATTTTCCTCCAAAGTCTTTGTTCGAGTCCCTTTCTTTTTTTTCGCATTCCCTTTTTACGCGTAGCTGCATCCGGAAAAACCCTTTTGTCATAAACGCTCGTACTAATTGAAACAAAATAAAACTTTACTTTTTTTCTTGCTCGAGGAACGCAATATTTTTTTTTTTTTTAATTTTTATTTACGATGCAGCTAATTATTACGTGCCTCTGTATAATTCGTAACTATTCTCATTATACCGAACAAAATTAAAAAGCTACTGTGCTGATAGTAATTAGGGAAAAAGCTGTGGAACCGATTAACAAAGCGAAATAAAACAACGTTGGCTACTGAAAAAAAAAAAAAAACCATTTCAAGGTATCTAAAGGAAGAATAAACAGGTAAATTAATGAGATTTTGTCTATTTGAGAGCCAAAATAAATTTCTAATCCGAGTTTACGGTTACAGTTGACAAGCGCCCTAATAAGGTTTCGATTAGCTCTCAGACTACTTAAAATTTTATTCAATCATCAAATTAAATAGTGTGAATTTATGAAACAGAGTAATAAAATGCACGGTAAATAAAAACATTCATAGGGTATAAAAAGGATTTATACAGTAAAAAATAAAACATTCACACGATAAAAAAGTAGTATTTGAATAATCTTATAGTTTGGTGGAATCCAGCAGTACTTCGCTTTGCTACTCTTTAATATTTACGACATTTAACTGGCAGTGCGTATTGCCTTCAAGCAAAGTTAATATTTACTTCAAGTACTCGACTTCTTGATTTCTTACCCTCGACTAGCCGTTAGTAATACATGAACCTTGTAACAAAGCACTCAACATACGTAAATATAGCTAATGACTTACGTTATTTTGTAAATGATTCTGAAAGCTTGTCGGACGAAAAATTGGTTATTTATTCGCGTAAAAAACGAAAACGGCAATACCCGTTTTAGAATCACCCAAAATATTATCTGCAAGCTTACAAGGTGTATTCAAAATTCATTTTAATAATGTTTTAATTCATACTAAGCCATTACTAAAGTTTTTTTATACTTTCTTAAATCCAAAATTTAATCATGATCAAAATCCTTAGCTAAAAAATTGAATACATCTACACAAATTAATGGTATTCTGATAGTTTCTATCGGACAGTAATTTAAAAAAAATTTCAATGTAAGCATTGATATGTTTAAATGTACAAGCTGCTATAAATTTTCAACCGGGTAAAATTTTAGCGTACATTGTCGCACCCACGGCCCATTAAAAAAAATAGTATCAACAATGACCATACAACACCTCGCCCCGTCTTAACCCACTCAATCTCTGACCGACGCCCAAATCAAGATTCACCCCTACCCACCCGGGCTTCGCACCTGCATAACTCAAGCCGCCCCCCCCATCTTTTTCTAATTCCTCCTCACACCTACCGTTATCTCCCCCATTTTTCATCTCGAGCCATAACTCGTTTCGGCCTCCTCCCCCCGCCACCCACTGGTCGCGCCTATCTCTCTCCCCCTCGGCCTAGCTCCGCGCGCGCGCCCTGGCGCCCCCCGACTTCCCGCGATTCTCCGTCCGCCGGCTCCGACAGTGTATCGCAGCGCGTGACCGCGCGCGTCTCGTCCCGCGAGTGTTTATGATCGTCACGCTTATGCTCGTCCTTAGTTTAGTGCTCATGAGACTGATCCTCTGAAGAGCAGGTGTGTGCTGTGGTGTTTGGTTGTTAATTGATTGTCGTTGATTAGTTACCAGTGTATCAATTAAAGTGTCGTTGTTTTTTATTAATTTCAAATAAACAATAACAATTAGTAAAAAAATAATAATAGTAGTAAATAAACATTGAAGTGATAAATTTGAGACTAGTGATTTCGTAAGGGCGTTGGAGAAGTGCGGTAAGTGTCAGTGGTGAGCGAGAGTGCAGCCGGAACTAAGCCAGTGGAAATTGCCGGGATTGGTCAGACTATGACGATAACGACTCCCCGTGGACAGATGGATTGAATTCAAAGGTTAATAAGATTTTTCTTCTTCTTCCTCCTTTTTTTTCGCTTGGTCTATTTATGTGACGCGGGATTTTTTGGGCTATGATTAATGGTCCGCTACGTTTAATACATCACAATGCAGCCTCCTTTTTTTACTTTTCGGAAGGAAGATGTGATTCAGATTGATGGTACCTTTTTTTTTTTTTTAAACCGGGCGATCTTTATGAATAAATTACGGTTTGGTTATTCATGGAAAGGGTGTGGTGAGTTGTACCATCGGGGACACTCGTGTTTATTCATGGAAAACCCCGGATTTTAATCTTCGGTCGGGCCGTAATAATTTTATCAATTCGCCGCGCTTCTTATCGTGGGAGAATATCCGTAACGGGATTACTTAAAGAGATCTTGTAGTGGCACCGGCGATATCGTTTTTCCCGGGGGTTTAACTGTAAAGTTATTACGTACAGGCGGTTTTTATTTCTTCGGGTCTTTATTGCGACGGAATAATTGGCGACGGGTTGATTGTTGTGAATGATCATCATCAGCCGACGATTGTTTATCCACGACACGTTTCACTTCATAATCAGGTCGGATTTATAATACCATGGAGTGCGTACGGCCGAACGAGCTTTCGATTCGGGGAGCGTGATGAGACTGACTGATTTTGCGGCGATGAAAAATATTTATTCACGGAATCGACTGGTTTTTGGCGCGATATATACACTCGAATGTTTTGCTTGTTTACGAGAGGTGCAAAGAGAAAAACTTGAATAAATAATGAGAGCGGGGAGATTGTCCGAAAAGATTTTGGGGAAAATTCTGGGTTTGAGGTGTAAGAAGAGATTCGACTGCATTGGATGTTTTTATAATAGTAATAATATAATAATAATCGAAAAGAATCTTGTTTAAATCGAAACTGTAATTGTATATACGAAAACAATGAAAAAAGTAAAAACATGTTTACCATTTTTCAACTTCATTAATCGATAAATTTCAATCAAATAGCATTTGTTTAATAAATAAAAATACTCGTATCCAATTCTCTTCGCTATCGTTACAGGATCTTTTTGTTTTATTTCAAATCGGAGAAAAATAATTAATTAACGTCTAAACTTTGGTAAAGTATGTATAGATTTTCGATAATTCATTTTTGATACAAAAGAAATTACCCGATTACTGAAAATTATCGAAAACCTATCAATTAAAAATTTAACCGTTGAATGTCATGAAAAAAGAGCGATTCTTTTCTACTTAGTAACGCGTTTAAACGGTGTAATCAATTTCGTCTCCTGCGATCGATTCTTTCAGTACTTTCAAATTATTCGTTTAACCAAGATTTATTGTAACAATAACAATAAATCATCAACTAATACTTTTTTTTTGTTCACGCTAGTGATATTAAAATCGGTTATGAAAAAAAGGTAGTTGATAAAAGTGGAGAACTAAAGAAAATCCTGGTCTCGAAAGCTTTTGCAATCAACTTGCGTTGTGAGTTCAAGTTAACATTAATTGTTTTTTATCGAAAAGATATAAAATAATCCAGAAATGAAAAAAGCTTTTTTGAAATGAGTAATTTTGAAAATATGTATTATTTTAATGGAAAAATAAATGTTTGCTATAAGATCTAAATTCTTGTCTTCTACCATATCTACCACAAAGATAGGAGCAAAACATTTTTGTTTTTTTTTTTTTTTTTGTTTTTTTTTTGGGTTTTTTTATCTAAAGTAACAACCACTAATAGATTTATTTGTTGGATTTGTATCCTGCCCAAATCGAAAATTTGGTATCTTCAAGATTATCGTTAATTTTTAAGTAACATTTTTACATAAGAACTATATAATCTTACAATATAACACACACTGCACTTAGAACTTCGAATTGTTTATTGTGATATGCTGTACATCATAAAGTACCTTAACTTTTTAGTTTTAATATGACATACTATAATTCTATGTATATTTTAATCTCTGTAGTTGGAAAT
Source organism: Encarsia formosa (assembly GCA_038277355.1). Classification (NCBI taxonomy): domain Eukaryota; kingdom Metazoa; phylum Arthropoda; class Insecta; order Hymenoptera; family Aphelinidae; genus Encarsia; species Encarsia formosa. The sequence goes on along the minus strand of CM076185.1, from coordinate 7,172,229 downwards.
AAACGACAATAATATATAATATAAAAATCTGTTTTGTCTCAATAAGATCAAACGAGAGATCAAAGCAACGTAAACCAATAACTCAGATACCAAATAGTTTAATCAAGAATCCGCAAATATCCGTGCAATAATGCAGACCCTTCGGATGAAATTAGGGTACGCAAGTGTTAATACAGGTGTCAGGATCGCCCGCCCGGCGGTCAAATTTACCCTTGAGAGTACGCGTCGCAAGCCGTCCACCACCCCCCCCCCCCCGCAGTGCGTTACTCGTGACAACTGATTGAGCTCGTTTGGCGGACAAGCGAGCCCCGCGACGCGACACACTCGTACCCGTAAATAACCCTCGCAAGCTACTTTCTGTTTCATTAAAACCCCGCGTGGAAAATTGAAAAATACGAGGCTGCTTTTTTTTTTGGCCTGCGAATTAATCTCAAAGGTTTAATCAGCCCTGGACCACGCGTCAAAAACTAAAATCCACCCCCGCCCCCTCCCCCAGCTGTTTTTTACGGGGGTTCACGTCGGTTTTAATAATTTTTTTGGGGGGGAGAACAGTGTGACTGAAATGTTTTTTGGAAAGTAAAAAGTATGTGTCTTTTATTAATTATGCTGTTAGAAGTAAAATTCTTTTATGACTCCAAATTGTAATCTCGAGCCATAAGTATACACTAGCAATATAAAATTAAAAAAAAAAAAAATTTTCCAGTTAATATGAAAATGAACTAAAATAACCCAGGAGAAAAAATTTTATTACCATGTATGATCCACGTAATGTCTTTTTGTAATTAGTTCTTTCACACTTTAAATACCTTGTTTTTACTTCACTGGCCTTTAATGAGATTCTCATTTTTTACAGAGTTTGTTGTTTTACTATGGCACAGTCTTATTGCATTGAATGTATCGGAAACGCATGAAAAATATTCCCAGCCAGGTAAAACTAATGAAAGGAAAGTTATATAGCCCCACAAAGCGCGCATCGACGATTTGCATCATAAAAAACTCGATGGTAACAAGTGATTGATTAATATACGTCCAATCATGCCTCCCGCCCCGTCACTTTTTTTTCCCCGCTCGAAGCCTTAAAAACAAGCCCGGCAACTATTTTCCTCTTTTTATTCTCTCTTTGCCCCCCCTCGAGCCAACGAAGTTACACCTCGCACTATATCCAATTTCGTCCCTTCAAAAGCACACACGTAAAAGCACCGGGCGCACGAAAAAAAAAAAAAAAACATAGACGGACGGTGTAGAAAAAAAAAATACATCCCGTCGTTATAAACCAACTCCGCGTGAAATTTATGTTCGTTTTTTCGCGGTCTGATGCGTCGTTGATTACAAAGGGAAGGGCTGCTGACGAATAGCGAGGGGTGTCTTTGTTGGAAAATTTTTTTTTTTTTTAAAAGAAGGGATAATTCGATGAAAGGGATGAGTTATGCGCGACGTTTCAATTTCGGACGCGGCCGAGAGACGACTCTGATTGACACTTTGTTTCGCCGAGTGGACGCGACGCGGATACGAGCTGCCAGTTTTTTACCAAAACGTGTAGCTGGCGACCCCTGTTTGTTCATTCTTTTTTTTTTGTTTAATGAAATCTTTCGCAGGTATGGTTGTAACTAAATGATTTAAGCAGTTTTTTTGGATTACCATTGTTACGTTTGCAGGAATTTTTTTTTTTTGGATTGAACGATTTTTAGTTTTATTTACTGTAAATAATTTATGACATACTAATAATAAATCTTTGAAGGGGTTTTTTTTTATTTCAAACTCACAATGTTGATGTATACTCGAATTTTTTACTTTTTTTTTAATTTTGTCAAAATTAATTTATGTGTTATGACAAAAATAAATAATTTAATAGTAGTAACTTTCATTACGTTATTAAAATTTTGTTTTCAAAAGTACTAGACGTGTAATGTTTCTCTTAGAACTTATGTATTACAAACATGCCTGAATTCATGTTTATATTTTTTAAATTAAGTTACCATGATTAGTAATATAACAATACTGATTAATATCCCATTATTTACATTAAAAAACGTGAATTTTTATGACCTTTTATCGACAAATTGAACTAAAACATAATAATCTGCAGTTTGAAATTTTACATTTTTTCTATTATACAAAAATTTTTTACTTGTAACATTGTTTATTTTATGTTACGTATTTTGAAAAATTGAAAAAAACTTTGATGTATACCAAGGCTTTACTTTTTTATAAACAAAATATTGACTTTTTAAAAAGATATGCGTGAGAAAATTCTAGTATCTTAGACGTAAATTTCAATCGTTGACTTGAACTTTTTAAAGTTTCAAATTCAAATACTCAAAATATTCCAAAAAAAGCCAATTTTTTTTTTGTACCCAGCAAGACCAAGATAGGAAGAAGCTTACTTGGTCCTTTTAATTTTTTTTTTTTTATAAACTTTACATAAATTTCTTATCAGTGAGTTAGGTACTCTCGAGTTACTTTTTTCATAACTGCCACAACGTCAAAACTTCGAGTTAACAAGGCTCAAAAAACTTTTCTCTCGATTTGAATTTATTTAAAATTCGAATTTGAACTTATTTCATAATGTACGCGAGACGTATGACACACTTTGCATGAGCGAGCAGCGATAACGAACGCGAAATAACATCAAACAAGACATTGAAGATTGCCGTACGAAACTTTGTTTCCCGGGCCATTGTTACGAGCATGCAAAATTAATGTTACGCAGTAGTAATGTGTTTGCTTTTTTCGTCGAAACTACTTACCCCCCGAGTGTGTGTGCGTTGTACTCGGCTCGAAATATTTCGTAACAGCCACTTGGGAGTTCGTTTAACTCAATTATCATCGCACGCGGCCCGTTACACGAGTAACTAAGCGTTCGAAAACTCCTCTACTCTTTACTCGATAAATCAAGCTTCAAAGACGCCCGTGCGCGAGAGAGAAAAACTACTTATTCTCGATTGAAAAAAAATTTCATCCCGGGTAAAAAGACCGATCGAATGAAATCATATTATGAATTAAAACTTGCTCGCCGACCCAGTTGCCTAAGTAAAGTAATGCATAAACCTGATTAATTTTTTTCTTTCTACTCCCGCTCTCTCTCTTAGCCAGTGACGGAACGGGATATTTCCTTCCGGTAATTCGATATCCAGCCATCAGTTTCAGAGAAAGTTGGACTCTATCAAGACGATGATCCTCCCGGTCTCTCGCAGCTACTCGCAAAACTTTTTACTAATTAAATCCATTGATTTTCAATCTAATTCAGTAACTTTGCATTTTTTTGAAGTATGAAATTCCTTTTGAAAGTCATAAGTGTAGTTTTTCGATTAAGTTTTAGAATTTTTTTTCACTTTGGAATTGAAATTTTTTATGGCTTTGGTTGAATTTTTTGACAGACTTCATTTTAAATTCTGATAAATATCACAACTCATTATAATATTAAAAAACCTAGAAAAATTTGATCTCTGAGGTTATGTTGTGAACACAAAATTTTGAAATCTAGTAATAAATGATGATTTTTTTTTTAATCTGGAAACAACAATTGCTATTTTTGTTGTTGTTTTCCTCCTATATTTTCGATAGCAAATTGATTTTTGTTATTCTATTTACTTAAGTAACATCCCTGTAAGGTTATCCATTTAATAGCTATTTACTGACCATTTTATAGACTCAATCTAGTATTTTTCTAGTAACTACCCATTTACTGGATATTTTATGGACTCTATCTAGTGTTTTCCTAGTAACTAAACATTTATTAGCCATTCTATATACTCAATCCAGTATTTAATGGCTATTACACGAATAATCTAATTCTCATTTACTGGACAACTATTAATACAACTTTTACAGCGCCACTTCCTCATTTTTCTTCAATTTTAATTAAAAAACAAAAATTTAAAACTAAAAATGCGCTGATATCAAGTTTTTGTAGTTTTTAGTTTGTATATTGTTTAAAAGAAAACCTATCTCAAAAGACAAGTTTTATTAAAGTTTCAAGCAACCTAAATAAAGTTTTTTCCTTACATGCTTGAAACAACATAAAAAATGCTTCAGACAAAATTTTTTCTGAAAATCATCTCTAACTGAAGCAATCAAATTCAGCCTGCAAATAAGAAGTTTTCTGATTTAACGATAGTAACAAAGTAATCAAGTTTTTAAAATTAAACACAATTAAGATACCTCGAAGGCTTCGAAAACTTTTGATGTTTAATTAAATAGATACACGAATACTTCGAGTTAGCAAAGTGTCAAGAGCCCTGATTTCATTGGAATACTTGGCGTGCGTTTAAACTAGGACAATGTCTTAATAACAAAAACTCAACATATTACCAAATTTTCATCAAAAACTCTTAAAATCTTTTGTCAAAATATCACAAGACTCCTTGAGACTGTTTGAACAAACAGTTGATAAAGGGTCTCGTCCCCCTTCTTTTTTTTCGGTCTCGGCCGTTTAAAACTTTGAAAATTATGTGCATAAGCAACTCCGCGGCTTAAATCGGCTCTCGCAGCTTATTCATAAAATTCTTCTCCATGCTTACAGCTCCGTTGTCCACGTGGCGTATTTTTACGTAACTTTTTAATGCTCCATAACTTCTTTCTTTTTTTTTTTTTTTTTCTCTCTCTCTGCGGGCCTCGCATTTACCTCGTTTCGGTTCCCCCCAAACTCTTGGCTGCAGTTTTGTGTTTGTGTACAAAAGTTGAAATCGCGCTGATAAGTACACAACAAACTCATTTTTCATCAAGAATAAAAAGAAGGTTATATGCCGCAACGGGGGTGAAAAAAAAAATAAATAAATAAGTCGTTTTTAATAATTTTTTTTTTCACTTCCGCGTCTAATTATAAATGTCGTGAACTCTTTTGTCTCGCCCCCACCACTTTTTTTTCTTATACATATATAAATAAGTTCTTTTTAATTAACTTTGGGCTTCTTCATAATAATTCTTCGGGAGTTTATGAAAAAGTTTATTATTTACCCTGAAACTTTTTTTTCGCTGGTTAATAATCTGTTTTAAGCTTACTCATTATTTTTTAAGATTTTTTGTTGTTCCTTTGGAGGATATTAAGATATGTAGGGCTTCAAATTGTTTTTTACTCTGAATTTAGTGAAAAAAAAAAAAATATTTGAAAAAGAAAGTTCAAATTTTTGTTCATACTTAATTGCTCTTTAAAATTTACTTTTATAGTAGGGGAAGAAAGTAATTTTTCATAAAAAATTAAGATTTTCGAATAATATTTTTGATCAAAATTTAATAAAAATAAATACGTATAGTTGTTTTTCGATCGTTTATCTAATAAAATAAAACAACTTAATAATTTTTCATTCACCCTTTCTGGTTTTTTACAAACATCGATTCTTTATTTGCCCTTTGTTATACTACGTAAGTAAATAAAAAAGTCCCGACTTTATTCTGATATCTCTTTCAAGAAAAAACCATCCACCTACTCAACTCGTTCTGAAACTATAAAAAAAAAAGAGAAAGAGAAGATAAACAGCGTCATTCTATTTTACCAGTTTTTTAGGGTTCTTCCAATGACCCGCGTCTGAATTTAAAATCCATAAAAACCTCTCGTTCTTACATTCCCCTAAATCGACCCCGAAACAAGCGCGCCGCCAGTGTACAAAATACATTCTGGAAAAAAAATTTTCCCCTCGTACTTTGAAAAAAAGCGTACATCCGCGGGCCGTTCACCCTACCAAGAAAAAAAATTTCATAAAAAAGTAGGGTGCAGTCACCTCCGATAGACACGAGTGGTTTGGTTTACCCGAGTAATTACGGCGATTGGTATTTTCGCACGAACGATTCACGCAATCAACTCGGAAGTACATCTGAATTATAAAGATGAAAAAATTTGAGGTTGGATCTCCAAGGAGCGACACTTAATATTTTTTAAGTGCTGGTTGTACAGTCGAATTTATTGATGATCGTAACGACCGCTTGATACTTTGCGCATTGTTTCTACTTCTGTGGAATTTACTTTGAGCTTGTTTATTAATTCGTTTCAACCGAGTAAATTTTTGTTCAAAAACGTTTTAAATACATTTTGTGTCTCTTTTGTTATGAAATTGCTTCAACTTTCAATATTTGCTGTCTTTTAACTCGTCATGTACGATAAATCCTATTGTATTTTAATAAGTGTTATTTTAATGAATGGGCAAATGTTTCTTCATCCAAATAATTTGCTTAGCGTGTCTACTAATAAAAGATTTATATAAATTTTCATACATTTATTTATATAATTAATTTTAAAGTAGTAGTTCCACCTCAGCGCACAACTCAAACTAATTCTTAATATAAAATATACTGTCAATAAGTATTTAATCTTTCAGAATGTAGGTTTTTATGCTTTTTTCAAGATAATTGATTTGGAAATTAGTAAAATAATCATGTATATATAAGTAATTCTTTACATGTAAATTTCCGAATCCACTTTTACTTTGAAAACTTTATTTCTACGCAAAGTTTATTCGTTCCAATTTATCATCTTTCTAGGTTTGATTATATCAAAAAATTAAAAAAAATTTTCAAAGAAATAATTTTATTTGTTTTACTTGATATTAACTTCAATCCTCGCTTCTCTCTTTTTTTAAACTCTCCTCATCAAACTTTTTCGGTCACGCGGTCTCGATAAACAAAGGTGCAATTAACCACTAAATAGGCCCCTGGAAGCGTTAAATCCGTCGTTTTTCCCACCGATCGTCAGTCAATTTTCGAAGGGTTGATTATTCGAGCTCTGGAAAAACGAAAATTAAGAGCCGCTGGGCGCCCGCTGCTGGGTGCGTATGAATTCGGGCTAATGACTTTTGAGTGCGGCCGGTCGTCCACTTTTCGAGCGGCTCTTTTTAGTAGGTCACAGCACCGAATCCTGCACAGGACACTGATTAAGCTGCGCTGGGTCCCCCGAGCATGCCTTTTTTACCCGCTCCCCAGAGCTTTGGGATTCGGTTGTGAATTTGATCAAATGGAGATGGGCTGTTTAGATTAACGAGATTTTTTTTTTTTACCTCTTGGTTAAACGCTTTGGGTTATTTTTGTGGTATCAGATAGTGAGCCGGGGGATATTTTTTAATGTTTTTGGGGGAAATAGTAGTAATTTGAATTCAAAGAAAAGAAAAGAGCAAAATGGGAGGGGCTATGTGTCTACAAACTACAGTATCTCCAAAATATTGGTCTCATAGTACTTAAAATAGTTTAAAGATAATTTTTAAGATCTATATTCCCCATCATATAAAAAAGAATTGAAAAAAAATCACTGATTTTAATTCTGAAAATTTCAATAAAACAGAACTTTTTAGAATTGATAAGTATATAATTTTAAACCTATTTGAATGTTTTGAATTGAACATAATCGGTAGAGTACTTTCTTCACAATAAATTAGAGCAATCGATATATCATTGTAAGAACATCTGTTCTATTCACATGCATTGCAAATACTTTTATGCAATAACTTTATTTAAAATTTTCCTACGAGTTTTAAAGTCAGAAACATAATATGCATTCAATTTTCATTATTTTATTTTGAGGTACGTTTTAGGTACTAAAATGTACTTTGTAGTTTACAGCAAGTTTCAACAGAAACTTTCTATTTCAAAATTGATGAAAATGAATCAAAAGTATGTACAGAGTGTCCAAAAACAATAGGTAATTAACCAGCACATATTCATCCAGTAAGCATATATCCGAGAAATTATGCAGTTTCTGTTTAAGTCGAGATTGATTACAGGAAAATGTAGCTGTAAGTTGACTTGGATTAATAAATTTCGTGCAATATATTCCGGAATTTCATATATCCTAAGGATTTGCCATGAGAAATTCAACTTGTATTACTCACAGTACAAAATACGTACCAAAAATCAGTTCCATTCAATACGGTTGGCATTTAGTATATTGGAATATTTTGCATATAAATACAAGTTTTTTTTTTTTTTGGCAAACTTACGTTTTAAATTCACGTCCTAATCTTTTAAACTAGGAAGAAACGTAATTTAGAAAAAGAAGCAGAAGAAGACGTTGAGGGTAAAGTTTGATTTAAGCTTCAACTCAAACTGTATTCTCAAAATTAAAGTCTTCCCTCACAAGTTTCCCGACAATCGGGAGATTCAAACTAAAACATCACTGCAAAAGTCTACAATTTTTGAAATCCCAATTAAAGAAAAAAAAAAAATTACTCGACAATTTTCCCAGTGACATAATCACGCTTGGAAAAATACTAATTATAGTTGTGAACTAACAAAAAACAAAGGTAAAAAAAATTTCCTTTGCTCGCGCGCGTATCAAAGAATCTTTAAAGCCATAATCTCTCAACCGAGAAATCACACACAAAAAAATGAGAAAAAAAAATATATACATGTAAATGAGCAAACGCGGGGCTGATTAAAGATCCTTTAAACAAAAAAAAGGGGCGAGGGCGTGCCTTTTAATCTATAAGAATGGTAATTTTCCCGCTCTTCATCAGTGAAAAAGAAAGAAGAAAAAAAATTTGTAAAAAAACTGTTGCTGAAAACATTTTTTTCTCTCCCTCTCTCGGCCACTTGAGTTTTTTCGGTTATTACAAGGACCAAGACGAAAGTCGTCTTCTGCAAATTGAATTTTCCTCCTCCTTACGGTCAGCTTTAATCCTATTCATATCCGCGTCGGCTCCGCGCGGTTCCTTTGAGCGTCGAGGGTCGTGCTTTAAACGAAACGTTATTACTTTACTCCGCCAAGGAGAATGACGCCTTTCGCGTTTGACTATTATTTGGCCAACAATTTTACAGTTTACCTTGGCTTATCTTTGTGGCGAGAAATCACGAGCCGAGACTTTCATCGTGGCAAAAGACTTCGGATGGGTTTAATATTGTGCGTTTCAGCTGTCATTAAGGTTTCTTTGTTTTGACAATTTTTTTTGGGTTATTTCAGATTTTATAGAACCTTTGTGAATGTTTGAAAAGGGGAGTTGAAATCTTACATTGAAGGGGTATACGATCATGTAATTATTTATAATACATAAGTAATCATTTATTTATTTATTATTGTATAATAAACTTGTTTTAAAAAGTTATATTGAAAAATAACAAGTTTTTTAGTTTTGAAACCTATAAATTGTTATACTTGATAAATTATACGCAAAATGTTGATTGTTTTATCTTAAACGTCTCATAAGTAATATACTTATACATAATTTCACATACTTTTTATACACGTATTAAACAAAAATCTGAACTCGTTGATATTATTTACATACTTATTTATTAAAAAGCACCTGAAAAATTAAATGAATCAACCCGAAACATTCATCTCGGTTATCACTGACGCGAACAGGCTTGCATCAAAGCGCTCATGATTTATGAAGACCGGGTTTTCAAAGGGCCAACCAATCATAATCGTGACGGTGATTTTAATCGATTGACCCTTCTCATTGTTTCCGCGGTCTCGCTAACACGGCCATGATTTTCGCCCTAGGCGGGAGCTAATCACGTCCCGGCACCTGGAATTTCCCATTATACCACGGCCGATTGGCTCCTGTCCTGTTTACCTGAAATTTCCTCCCAACTTTGACTTCCGGACACCACCGCCTGGCTTCCCATTAACTCTGACTTTGCGTGCTTCCCCAAACGTGTTGGAATTTTTCTAGAGAAGAAGTTGTCTCGAAAGTCGAGCTAGTATTTTTAGTGAACTCTGGGTATTTCGTTTTTCGGTTAAAAATTTTGATTGCTCTTTTAGTATATGACAACTCGAAAACGATTTTTTGAAAAAAAGTAGTTTAAGGGCTGAAGTGTTTTTTTTTTTAAAATACATTTCGTTATTGCTACCACGTCCAAGCTGTAAAACCGGGGTGCAAACGCGCCCAAAAAAAAAGAATTCGAATATAACAGTACCCATAAACAAAATATTGCTACCATAAACAAAGAGAAAGGGTAAAAATTATTTAATAAAATTCACCCCCGCCCCCCTTCAAATATCCAAAAAGCACTCCCCGTAAAAGAAAGTAGCAGGGGTTATGAAAAACCTTGGAGGAGCTAGTAAACTCTCCCCCATCCCGGTAAAATTTACCACCCTCGTCATTTACATCCTCCCCGGCCGTCGTAAACTCGGAAAAGAGAAAGAGGAGGCTCCCTCTTAATATCAGCTGATAAAACGCTTTTTATCAAAAACACCGAGGCAACGCCATTTTTACGATAATCTGCAGCAAGCTCGTAAAAACAAAAATTCTCACGCCCGATTGATTCTGTTTAGGCCAATAAACTTTTCTTGCGAGCCGAGGAGGAGAAACTTTTTCGAATGGAAAATTAAGCGTCTAGACTCTATCGTACGTTATTCCATTGTTAAATTTAAATGACGTCGAAAAATCGGGGATGAATGGGGGCTCTGCTTTGAAGAGCCACCGGCGGAGTGGGCTTTTTTTTCCTCCCTTCTAATTGTTCAAAAGAATATCGCACTCGAAATTCGTTGAAATGATCATTAAAAAGGGGTTTGAGAACTCTTTTTAAAACACGGTTTGATTGAGAGAAGCGAAGGGGGAATCGATATGAAGTTGAGATTCGTCTGACAGTAGTCGGACCCTTACTACTGAATTTTGTGCAGAATGAGAATTTTACTGGTAATGTGGTTATGAAATTGACGAGTGTTAGATTTAGACATTTTAGAAAAATAAAAAAGTCTGATTTTAAACTAAATTTTAATTTGTTCAATTGTTAAGGTAGGACCGCACCTTCGGCTCTAGTCAAGATGCATTTTCGGTTAAACATTTGACTAGCTTCACGCGTGTATAGATATAGAAGTGCATTAGCAGCAGAATCTTTTTTAACCTAAAACACTGCGACGGGGTTTCCCGTCGCTTATTTATAAAGACGTGTAAATAGTTATTTTTCTATTGTAAATAATGTGGACGACGAAACATAGAGAAAAGTGACAGAAGACGACAGCAGCAAGAGCGACAGAGCGAGGACGACAGAAGAAGAAAGAAGGCAGCAGCAGCGGCCGCAGCAGGTTCGAAGCCAACGGAGCGTTGTGATTGGCTCAACCGCCGCCGCAGCCGTTGCTGCTATCAGCGAACGCCGGACTTCGGCCCGCGCGGCGCAGTTGCAGTTGAGTGGAAAACAAGAGTGGTCGATGAGTTGAAGTGTGGCGGAGAGAGAAGAAGTGGATTTTGAAGCAGCGTGACGTATCTTCCTGCATCCTGATAGTACCAAGACAGCAGGATCACCAAGAGGTTCGGACGGCAGTTCTACGTGGACAACACCCCGGCAACTCGCACCTTGGCAGCCCAGGACGACGATCGGGTCGACCTCGCGCAGGCCATAAGAAGAGACCGGAACCGAAGTACCATCGTAGCCATCCCCGACTCGACGCGTGGACATCTAGTTGACGAGGACATTCATCAGGAAGGCAGTAAGGACGACAAAAGGTGTAAGTAGAGTGTGGACGATTAATAAATAATCTCTTTTCTCTCGGCGGAATCCCCTCCGAGATTTTGTTGTATTTTTTTGTTGTATTTTTGGACAGGTGAATAAATTATGTTAAACTTAATTTTTATGTTTCTTTATTTATTTCACCCCGTCACAACACATATTTTTGTTTTTTATTAATACTTAGAGGAACTGAATGGATGATTTAATTAATTCTATGTGATTCTTGTGCATTCTAGTTAAACTGATAAATATTCTGAAAACTTGATCACATGTAATTATGTAAAAATTGTATAAAAAATGTGCTCTCCCATAAGACTACGGGTTAAATCGACGCGATGTTAATATTCAATTACTCAAAAACGAAAAACCCCCAGGTTCTGAAAATTTAGTGGCATCATTTTTTAATATTTATCTTCGACTTCCTAAAGTTTTAGATTTTTAACACATCTCTTTCTAGTTTGTGCGGTCCTACCTTAATTGTTTATTTGAAAAAAAAAAATTAAAATTTTTTCAAGAATGAAAAAATAAATAATTGGTTTGCAAACTTGGAAATTATTTATTTGTTGTTAAGTTTTAACTTTTTAAATCAAGTTTCTTTTGATAATTTATTCAATCAAAGAGTGTTTATTCAAAAGACTGAAAAATACTTCTTTGTGTTTGTTTTTTAAGTTAAAGCGCTGAATAACCTTTTTCGAAACCCACGAATTGCGTAATTCTAACATCGACCCAAATTTTACACTGTAATTACAAAACTTTTCCCCTTATTCAGACTCGAAAGATTAAGAAAACCAAAATCTTCCGCAAATCCTGTAAACCCAAGTGACTAAAATTAAAAACTCTCCAGCTACTCGTTCGTTCGCGGCGGGCATCGTCAAAGCAATTTGCAGGCCCTCGCGTTGAATCGGGTGCGGCGAGTCGTGGCATCGTCAATAGGGCGGCAAACACTCGTACTCCAAAAGGGCAGCTTGCGACCTCATCGGGCGACCCTTTACAATCCAATATTTGCTCTGAGCTTTATTCGCGCAGGGACCGGAATTAGGTCACGCGCGCGTGCCCAAGGAATTCGCGTTCTACCCGGCTGCAGGCGCGTCCGGATATTTCTACTTAATCGAAATACGCCGAATATAACTCTGGAATTGTCGAGTGTACGGGTCTTGAAAGAAATTTCGATTCCGAGAAATAGTTCCAGGTTAGATTAAAGAAGCTTGAAGTTAATGAAAGTTTTCGAACTGAAAAGTCTGAGAAGATTATTCTTGAGTTATTTACCTCTGATAGAAATTAAGGGATTTGAACATTTGTATTGAAACTTAAGTATTTTTGACTTATCCATAACCGTAAAAAATCAGGAGTAGTCGATCGATGTCATCTGACCATGCTGTTGTGCACTGAAACAATTTTATCACTTTAACATGGAATTAAGAGTAAAAATTTTAATAAACGAGTTATTTATTTTAATTATATTTAAAATGAATTCTCATCGAGTAACGACCTGTTCTATAAAGTAAGATAAGCAGTAAGTTTAAAAATTATCAAATTAACTGTACTGAATTTTTTTAAAGATTTTCATTATACATGAATGAACCTCGTCACGACAAAAAATAATAAAAATAAAATTTGAAACTACGAAAAATTATAAGATCGACCTTAATTTATTTATGATTATATTATTTCTAGATCCTTCAGTATGAAAATCCATCATTAGCCTACTCGAAAAGTCAACATTAATCAAATCAGGATTTAATATTTACGATGATTTCAACTTGATTTGAAGTTTATTTACAGATTGCATAAAATTGATCGAGATTTTCCGTGAAATTGCAGACTGATCATAATTGATTGATTAATCCAAAATAAATTTACATAACAGAATGGCACTCGGAACTTTGAAAATTGTAATTATCAAAATTGAAACTCATCAAACAACCCTTCAACAAATTAATAAACAAAGTTTACAAATCAAATGACGAGTAATCATAAAATTTCATCATCCATTAAAATTTATTTTCAAAAAATCTGCTCAATCTTCGTAACCGAGTTACATCTAAAATTTCTGATTGAAAATTGAATTTTCTCAATTTTTGAATTTATCTCTACTATCTTGCGATCGTTCTAAACATTTGACCACCACCGGTTAGGGCTGCCGCGAGACGAGACGAGGCGAGACTTTTGATAGTCTCGTCTCGAGTCTCGTGAAAAACCAAAATCACCGGTCTCGTCTCGGTCTCGTCTCGGTCTCGTCTCGAGTCTCGACGAGACTAACTTGTAATAGATTCTCCTCAAAAAAGAAAAAAATTAGTGGTATCACCCATTTACGATGAAGCTTATTTAATTTACTATAACGAAAAAGATAATAAAGTTGGGAAATGTAAGTCTGATTTAAAAAAAGAAATATGTAACGTAACATTTAACTACTTCCAATAAATTTTTAAAATTAATTCCTTACTTATTTACCATCACTTAATTGTGTTTATCATCAAAAAAATGTTTTTATAAGTCTCGTCGAGATTCTGACCTACTCTCGTCTCGGTCTCGTCTCGGACTTCCGAGACGAGACCGAGACGAGGCCGAGACTCCTCGAGTCTCGCGGCAGCCCTACCACCGGTCGTATCGTAAAATACAGTTGTCTTTACCGCGCCCGGATAATTGAGCCCACCAGCTGGATTAATTCCCTTGCGACGCCACCACACACAATCAACCTCATAATTGGTCCCGCGATTGAAAACCCGAGGCCTAATCTGATTTTCTCCAAGATGGTCAATTTCTGCTTTCGAGGTTGATTAGTCAGAGATTACAGAGCTTGTGTATTGTCGTGTACGAGAATTATTTATGAAGAAAAATTTCAAGTTCAAAAGTTGATCACACATCATTCATCGATACCATAATTTAATAATTAATGCAGGTTTTTAATTGATTTGTATCAATTCATTTTGATGAAAATGAATTTATTTTACATTAGCTGTTTGACGAGTTTCATGTCGTAAAATTGTTGTAAGTTGAATTTTACTTTAAAAACAGCTTAGTTGTCTGGTTATTTGTTTAAAAATCGTATAAGCGTAACACGTAATTTTACATGTTTTATAACTGAATTTATACCACTAGTGCGTATGTACTCGATTTTACGCACGCTTCCAAATTTAAAAACTCACCCTACTCACCAGTGGTATAAAATAGTATATGCAACGGGTGAAAGCAACCAGGGCTTCTTAAAGTTACTCGTGCTACGCTTCGCGACGCACTCGGTACCTTACAACCGCCCTGGCGACGATACTGCAACCCGTTGCATAATATACTATTACAGTTTTTCAATAAACACATGTATACATTTTACATTAAATGATTGTTTGCACAATTATCATTTTATAATTTTTATGTAAATATTCTAAAAATGATTCTTGAAGTAAAGTTACTTCGATCTACAATATTTAAAACTTATTATAAAGTAATTTTTTCTAAAAACCTATTTAATTTTATAAACACGTTTTGTAATTACGCACAATAACGTAATTAATATTTTTCAAAATTTAAATAATTCAACTTGAAGTTGTTTAGCACGAAATTTCGAAATGTTTGATAACATGCAATTTGCAATTATAAGCTAAATTCGCATTACCAAACACTCGCAACTCCAACTGCTTCCGGGGTAGATTATATTTCTCTGATTAATTTATTCCCTGCTAGAAGTTTCAACAGAACGTCTGGGGTGCCCGCCAGATAGTGGGCAGAAAATTCTGTCAAGCTTATTATTTTATGTATATGTCTATATATATACATATATGTATATGTACCTAGATGCGTTGATGAGAGGTTAGTTTACAAATCGGAGCAGCAGCATGCAGCTCCGATGTTACAAAATTGATAAAAAATAATCAAATAATTTTATAGAAATATAATTTTAATTTTTAATCGATGAATTATGCTTGCTGTTTGAAAATCCTAACCTCTCCCTGCTGTATAGCCACACGTACAATTTGAACAAATTTTTTTTCTTTTGCTAAATATTTTAACACCTATGGAGTCAGGGCAGTGACCTAGCGCATAGGATAGCGATTACAACCTGGAGATGATTTCCCCAGGAAGTTTTGACTCCGGAGAGGCCAGGGCGTATACCTGGTGCACCTGGTGATACTTACGCCAGGGAGATGATTTCCTCAGGAAGTTTGGACCTCGGAGGGGCCAGGGCAGATACCTGATGCACCTGGTTATACTGAAACCTTGGAGATGATTTCCCCAGGAAGTTTGGACTCCGGAGGGGTCAGGCTGAACACCCGGTGCACCTGGTGATACTTACGCCTTGGAGATGATTTCCCTTAGAAGTTTTGACTCCGGAGGGGCCAGGGCGGATACCTGGTGCACCTGGTAATACTTACGCCTTGGAGATAATTTCCCCAGAAGGCCAGGGCGGACACCTGGTGCCCCTGGTGATACTTACGCCTTGGAGATGATTTTATCAAGAAATTTTGACCCTGGATGGGCCAGGGAAAATACTTGGTGTACCCGGTAATAACCCAACTCTGAAGATGCTATCCTAATAGTAAACTTGATGATGTGAACCCACTGGGATCAAAACTTTCTGAGAAAATCATCTCCAAGGCGTAAGTATCACCAGGTGCACCAGGTGTTCAGCCTGACCTCTCCGGAGTCCAAACTTCCTGGGGAAATTATCTCCAAGGTGTAAGTATTACCAGGTGCACCAGGTATCCGCCCTGGCCCCTCCGGAGTCTAAACTTCCTGAGGAAATCATCTCCAAGGCGTAAGTATCATCAGGTGCACCAGGTGTCCGCCCTGACCCCCCCGGAGTCCTAACTTCCTGGGGAAATCATCTCCAAGGCGTAATTAATACCAGGTGCACCAGGTGTTCAGCCTGACCCCTCCGGAGTGCAAACTTCCTGGGGAAATCATCTCCAAGGCCTCAGTATAACCAGGTGCACCAGGTATTCGCCCTGGCCCCTCCGGAGTCCAAACTTCCTGAGGAAATCATCTCCAAGGCGTAAGTATCACCAGGTGCACCAGGTGTTCAGCCTGACCCCTCCGGAGTCCAAACTTCCTGGGGAAATCATCTCCAAGGCGTCAATATCACCAGGTGCACCAGGTATCCGCCCTGGCCCCTCCGGAATCAAAACTTCCTGGGGAAATCATGTCCAGGTTGTAATCGCTATCCTATGCACTAGGTCTCCGCCCTGACTCCATAGGTGTTAAAATATTTAGAAAAAGAAAAAAAAATTTGTTCAAGTCCATTGTACGTGTGGCACACGTATGCCACACGTGTGGCTATACAGCAGGGCTGGTATTGTGTGAATAATATTTTAAAATTACATCAAAATGGATGAGAAAAATGTTCAACATAAGGAAAAAAAAAAAAGAAAAATTTCAGAGTCAAGTTATGTAACTGAACATATTTTTGTTAGCAATCCATGTTACAATTTAAAATAAAAAGGTTTAGGCTATAGCTCGCCAGAATCCCTATGCGTAAAGCATTGGCCTTCTGTCAAGAATCTGGCGATTAACCCTACTAAATTTCTGCCCAATTTCGCTAAATCTGCCCACTGTCTGGCAATATTCTGGCGGAAATTTCTCGCAGGGTTGCGACTCGTGTAAAGCACTCAAGTTTCGAAGTTTTAAGCTATTGTTTTTTTATTGACTAACACTATCTCAAACAATATTCCAACAATTTTTAATTTAATTATATCTTCAATTACATTGTGATAAATTTTTAATGCGATCGTTCAAATGGGGCCAATGGCGGCTGATATTTCAATTATAAAAACGTTTGATCTTACCAAACAAGCCACTGCAATGTCTCTTCAATCAGCTCCGTTGTTCTCTTCTTTCTTCTCGCAGTTCACTATTAAACACAATTAAAATTAAAAAACCCTTGTATAAATGGTCAAAATAATCATGCTTCGATTGTGGGTTTGAAAAACTGGTAGCCATTTAGCGGCAACTCTTTGAAACCGACCGAAAATTACTATTTTTTGTTATAATCACGAATTTTTTTTTTTTTTTTTTTTTTTTTTTTTTTTTTTTTTTTTTTATGTAAACCAGGAGGGGAAATCTTCAGAAAGACACCCAAGGAGGAGTTGCTTGGGTAGTGTCGGATTCTTACCGACTAAAACCACCTCCTGGTTGTGAGTTACCAGCCTAAGGAAGCTATGAACCACTGTTGTTGAAAAGATGGTAGAATGGCCTCAGTCCAAGGGTGGGAGGGACTGGGCGCTGAATACTCAGAGTGGATAGAGTGGAATAAACGACGAAGTCGTTGGAGAAACGAGGCTCAGTGAGCGAAGAAATGTACCCTCCTTTAAGGGTAGTAGAAAGAGGTGCTGCCCGGTATGGGAGCGATTGGTGATCTTTAAAAATTACCAAGTGAGAGGATCACCACACTCTCAAATGGTTTTTATGTCGAGATCGGGCTTCATCCCACCACCCAAGAAAAAAATCCGAAAAATTTTTTCCCAGAGTGGGAATCGAACCCGCGATCCCTTGGTCGAAGTTGTATCGGCCGACTAGGTGCAAGCACTTAGCCGACTGAGCCAACGTTCGACATACAGCCGACTGAGCCAACGTTCGACATACAATAATCACGAAAAATTTTTTGACAAATTTATAGCTATATATGGTTGAAAGATTCATAATTAAATTGTGGGTTCCTGGAAGCCATCTAGCGGAAAATCTTTGAACTTGCCCGAAAATTACAATTTATTTTTTTTATTTTCATCACGAAAAACTTTTTGAAAAATTTGTAGTTTTTAATTCATAGTTTCTCTGAGTGCACTGCCGGCACACATAAGAAAATAACCTCAAAAATCAAAATACACTTTAAGAATATTTTAAAAACTTCTCCACCGACCAGCTCACTAATAAAAAGTACTCATACGCAACATAGCTACTTTGTTCAATAGAAAATTGCGAGAGTTAGAATTAGCTAATTGCTTGCTAAAGTTCTGTAAAATAAAATGTTTTATCTAGCTTCACTTTACTCTCAACAGATTTTCGATTAGCTTTACATTGAAATAATTAACCTTATTTCGATGGCCCGTACGAAGAAAAACACTTGCCGAAAATCAGTCGATTTAAAATTACCAATAAAAGACTGCAAAAAATTAAAAAATTAAAAAAAAACAAGAATCTTGATAAGTTGGTAACTAATAAATCGAATTTTTTTATTGAAACTGATTTTTAATTCATTCAAGCCTTTTACGAGTAATTTTAAATCGACTGATTTTCGGCAAGTGTTTTTCTTCGTACGGGCCATCGATTTAATGAGATTTTTTTCAAATTACTATAGAGTGAGGGCTTGTCGGTCATTATAATTTTGTAAGGTTCAAAGGAAAAGGGAAACAAAGTGAAAATTAATTTGACACGATAATTTAAAATCCAAAAAAAAAGAAGCCAAACCAGTAAAATCATAAATTTTTCAGTTACCAACCGTGAGAAAAAAAATGTAAATTTCATCAACGCGCGAAATCAAAGAATATCCAGAATAAAAACAAAAACAGGCTCCCGTTTCCCGAAAAGCGTCCGAACTCGAGCTGAAAGATGAAACGGGAGTAGAGAAGAGGAAGCTAATAGCCTCTGTTTAATCGAGCGTCCTGCAGACTCGAAAAGCGGCTTTCTTTTGACGCCCGCGCGCCTGTCTGCACGACTCGTTGTGTTAATTTTTATGTTCATCTACCGGAGGAAGGAAGTTTAAAAAAAAAAGAGGGGATGCTTTAAAATTTTTCAGCTCGGGTCTTCTTTGAGGGTAGAATTTAGTTTGCTCTTCGACGCCTCGAATGCTTGTAGGTGTTGAGTTTCAAATTGTTGATTACCTGCAAATATGTGTAGTTCAAACAACTCGCTATTAATAAATTTGTCTTTCGATATGGTGTGAAAAAGTTCTTAAGTGGACTTTTCTGTATTGGAACTTGAATTTTTTCTATAATTAAGAAAAAGTATAAAATTTTAGAGTGACAGAAACTTGCGTACAACCAGATACTATGGAATTATGACGTCCATGAATCCTAATATTCAAAAAATCATGTAAAAAAATATGAAAATTCTTTAAAAAACTGAAAATTTTGAAGATACATTTTTTACAATGTCATTATCTTTCGTAAAGTGTGATAATAGTCAAAAGAAATTTTTGACGCTTGTTTAAATTTCATTTGCATATATGATCAAAAGGCTCATTAGAGCTAGTTTTCTTTGATCTTCAGCTATACCTATAAAAACTATTTCCAAAGTTTTGTAAAAGTCGTCATTCCGGATCATGTGACCTCTCCTTTGATTTAGAGATTACATTTATTATTAATGGTTCTGACGTTTAAAAATTATTTTCAAAATTGGAAAAAATTCGGTGACCAAAAAGTGTGTTATAATTTTAGAAAAGAGTATATGTATACTAATTACTATGCACCTTCGTAACAGGTATATCTTCCATTTAAATTTTTTAAGTTTTGTAAAGATACATTGAAATAGGTTAAACTTACAACCAGATAAAAAACATTAATTTTTAATTGCAAAATGTTTTGGCACGTTAAAAAAACTTTTACCTTATGAAGTGTATTTAAAACTTTTAATTATGCATTCTTCTTCAAAAAAATGTTAATTAACCCATTAGGTCCCAAGAGTTATGAATTTTTTTTGTACTTTGAGCTTATAAAACAAAGCGAAAAAGTTGAAAAATAATTTAAAAAATACCCTATCCCCCTATTTTCGGATATGCCCTACACGATGGCATTGTTTAAAATACTCAAAAATAACATTTTAATTTGTTAATAAACAAATTTAAAAAAAAAATGAAAATTTTTACGTCATTTTTTTTTTTTCAAGCTGGTGAACAATGCCAAAAAAATTATTTTTGCCCTCAAAAAGTTGACCACGGGTGTTCACATTAGTTGAACTTTTCGTGCATATTTGATTTTTTTGGTTTCGATTTTTTTAAACGAAATGGCGGACTAAAAACTTCAACGCCAATAATTGTACGGCAGCGCATGGTTGAATAAATACCGAAAAATTACTTTTTATAAAAAATGACTGTGGTTCCCAAGATTTTTATGGTCACTGATTATGAATCTGAGATCAGAATATCAAAATTGTAAGAATTGGGCCCAATACCATAGGACCCAATACTCAAAGATAAGATTTTATAAAAACAAAAAATATCATCATATTTTACGTAGAATTTCAAGATCAAAGTATACTTGGTCGTTTTTCGAAAAAAATCGTCATTTTCGAGTAAAAAATCAAAAAAAGTTCAAAGTATTGGATTTACTTCCAGAGATCCACAACAGCTCGTCCCCGTGTGCCTGTAACGAATTGAACACAACTTTTGAGATGGCAAAAATATATTTACGAGGTTTTTGGGTTGCTGATAGTGTATCTGAGGTAAAAACATGAAAATCCCAAATATAGGGCCCAATACCGTAGGACCCAATAGTAAAAATTGAGATATCATAAAAATAAAAAATGCCATCTTATTCTGCGCAAAATTTCAAGATCAAAGTATACTTGGTCGTTTTTCGAAGAAAATCGTCATTTTCGAGTAAAAATTCAAAAAAAGTTCAAAGTATTAGATTTACTTTCATAGATCCACAACAGCTCGTCCCCTTGTGCCTGTAACGAATTGAACACAACTTTTGAGATGGCAAATATATATTTTGGGTAGCTAATAGGATATCTGAGGTAATAACATGAAAATTCCAAATAAAGGGACTCGAGGACATGCAGCACCACGTGGTTTTAAAAAAATTTTTTTACTTTTTGTTTTTTAT
Source organism: Encarsia formosa (assembly GCA_038277355.1). Taxonomy (NCBI): domain Eukaryota; kingdom Metazoa; phylum Arthropoda; class Insecta; order Hymenoptera; family Aphelinidae; genus Encarsia; species Encarsia formosa. The sequence goes on along the minus strand of CM076185.1, from coordinate 7,151,104 downwards.
TTCGTCGATCTTTTTAAAAGACGTAACTCACGTGAAATGATTAGAATGCAGGATCTCTGCACATATTTTTTATCTCATTTTTTATTTTTATGATATCTCAATTTTTACTATTGGGTCCTACGGTATTGGGCCCTATATTTGGGATTTTCATGTTTTTACCTCAGATACACTATCAGCAACCCAAAAACCTCGTAAATATATTTTTGCCATCTCAAAAGTTGTGTTCAATTCGTTACAGGCACACGGGGACGAGCTGTTGTGGATCTCTGGAAGTAAATCCAATACTTTGAACTTTTTTTGATTTTTTACTCGAAAATGACGATTTTTTTCGAAAAACGACCAAGTATACTTTGATCTTGAAATTCTACGTAAAATATGATGATATTTTTTGTTTTTATAAAATCTTATCTTTGAGTATTGGGTCCTATGGTATTGGGCCCAATTCTTACAATTTTGATATTCTGATCTCAGATTCAAAATCAGCGACCATAAAAATCTTAGGAACCACAGTCATTTTTTATAAAAAGTAATTTTTCGGTATTTATTCAACCATGCGCTGCCGTACAATTATTGGCGTTGAAGTTTTTAGTCCGCCATTTTGTTTAAAAAAATCGAAACCAAAAAAATCAAATATGCACGAAAAGTTCAACTAATGTGAACACCCGTGGTCAACTTTTTGAGGGCAAAAATAATTTTTTTGGCATTGTTCACCAGCTTGAAAAAAAAAAAATGACGTAAAAATTTTCATTTTTTTTTTAAATTTATTTATTAACAAATTAAAATGTTATTTTTGAGTATTTTAAACAATGCCATCGTGTAGGGCATATCCGAAAATAGGGGGTAGGGTATTTTTTAAATTATTTTTCAACTTTTTCGCTTTGATTTATAAGCTCAAAGTACAAAAAAAAATTCATAACTCTTGGGACCTAATGGGTTAAAAAAAACTTTTCGGTCAATAAAAGTCAGAAGTTAATGCAAACTGAAATTCTTTATTGCAAACTTGTAATCAAGAAAAAAAATTTTCTTCAGAAATATCCAGCAGCCTTTTTACAGTTAACTTCATTTACGTAATCAAAATTCTTTAAAAAAATTCTATGAAACAAGCTTTTAGTATAGCTACTAGTGTTGTTATGTAACTTAGTAGCAATAAGTGTAAAAAAACTTGGACTGGAATGTACATTTTGCAGATTCCAAAATTTTAATTTTCTCAAATTAACTGTTTTCAATACACCAGATTGAAGACTTAATTTTCCAGTAAAATCTTTTGTTTACGGTTGGAATTTCAGTTTTTTATCTGGGGCGCGATTCATTTTTTTTCTATTCACCATTACCGTGCAACCCCCACAATGCATCCTTTTTTCTTTTTTTTTTGCACTGAAACCATTCAGCCAATATGTCTTTGAAGGAACGTAAAATCGATAAAAGGAAGCCCTTTTTTATATTTTTTTTTATTGTACCCCCTTGAACAAAGGCTCTCAATCACTGTTTACGCTGCTGCGTCTTTAGCACTTACTTTACTTCCTTTGTCGGTGGAAAATTCTCATTTTACGCGTCTTAGACGTAACGAACGAGTGGTACGGAAAAAAATACCGTCTTCAACTCTTCCAGAAAAAAAAAAGAGGCAATCAATTGTTTTTCTCAAATCGAGCAATAATTCGCAAACAATTAGGTATATTGTGCACAATGAAGTAAGCCTTACAAAAGGTATAAACCACGTCAAAACAGTCTTAATTTTGATTTTAGCGAATTGAGGATATTCTATTTTACCTTGTTTATTATATTGGAACCTGACACGAAAAATATATAGGTATACAAGCCTATAGAAAAATCGGCTGCTATAATCCACCAGTTGTACACAGTTATACGGGAACCGATTATTACAAGTAACCAAACGTATTTTTTAAATAATTTTCATTGTTTTTTCTTGTGGATTAAATCGGCCATCTTGCCTGTAGGTCAGTAGTATATCTATAGATGTCTTCGTTTGCTTTCTTGTCAGTTCCCAATACGCTTGTGCGAAATGATTTTATTTATCGAATCGACGCAGTGATACCAATTTTTTCCATAATACCAAAAAATATCAATATAAAATATATTTTTTGAAAGATAAGATACGCAAAGTAGCCGAAATAAGTAAAGCAGAATAATCCAAAAAGCCATTTATGCGTTGAACCGCTTACCAGATTTCTCCCGGTCGCACCAATCAAAAGCGCGAAGGGATAAAATTCGATGCTGTTTCGAGGAAAATATTTTACGGGAGCACGCAGGTGGAAAAGAAAATCGTGGGAGGGGATAAGAGATATAAATCTGCGACTACCGGGGAAAGGCAATAGGCGAGGGGATTTCGAGGTCTCAAATCTCCTCCCGGGTAAACACTTTCGGATAGACATTTGATCCGGGTTTTTTGAAAAAATTATTCCTGGGAATAAGTTTAACAGCCATTAGACCGTAACGATCTCGAAATCCTTACTTTATTCTTATTTTCCATGAATAAATATAGTAATAAAAAAAAAATGTCGTGTTTTCGTATTTAATTTTTTTCCCGGGTGCAGGCACTTGACATCGGATTAAAGTTATTTTAGGTCAAGAGGCACCGGCGCTTTGTGCCGAGTTAACGGGTCTTGAAGTGCCGGCAAATATTTATAATTGTGCGAGGAAGGAGAAAAATATTGAAGAGAGGCGCGAAAGAAAGAGAAGTACAACGCGCTTGACAAAATTCGATTTCCGAGTTTTTATATATCGATTACTTTAAAAAATATATATATTTTTTTTCAAGTTCATCAAACGTTCAAATGTAAACAAACTCTCGGAGAATTTTAAACAGTCAAGTGTCGGGACGGAAAAAAATGAAAATTTTTTTTATTGAAAAAGCACACACGCGCAATCAACTTGCTCGATTAAAGCATTATCCGTCTAACTGGCTTTCGGTTTTAATCCGCCAAATTTTTCATTCGCCGCTGATTGGATGAACACGGGAAAATATTGTTTCATCAAAGCTAATATTTTCATCCCCTTCGTAAAACATTTGCACAAAATTTTCCCGAAACCGTTCCCACTAAAACTTATTTTTTAAAACCAGAGTAATAAAGTTGTAATCTATATCAAACTCGGTCTTTTTTACCCCCGACTTAAATTGTAAAAAAAAAAAAAAAAAAATCGTTTCCAGCGGCCTCAAAAATAACCTTTCAACTCGCCACCGAACCACGAGAGCTTTTACGCGCCTAAAGTGTTTTTCGTATTTTTATTTTTTTCTCTGATTAAAGTGGAGCACGCGCAACCAGCGCGTTATGGATGGTAAAAAAAAAAAAGAGAGGGAAAAAACTCAATTAGCGAAGAACGATTTTCATCCGGCTCTTTTAGACTTTTTTTTCTTCTTCGGCGTCACGTCGTCGCGCATCCCCTCGAATTAAGGTCGATTTATCGAATCATTCGGGAAACCCCGGAGAAATTAATCGTGATTCGAGCATCAAATCTGCCATGAGACCTCTTTTTTTCGAGAGGAGATTTTTCGATGTGGAATTCGACCTCATTACCTCGGTGGTTCAAGTGACGTTTTAAATTCTTCAAGGTTGAGTTGTTGCGCTGTACTTGATGATTTTTCGAACGATTCGGGGTTCATTATTTTGGAAACGTTGCGAATTTTTATTTATTTAATATCTCATTAATATTTTCGAAGCTTGTTTTTTTGCCACTCCTTTCAGTTATTTCTTGTATTTTTTATTTGTATTATTGTGACCTATTTTTAAAAAATTTTGTTTTATACAATTATGCTTATAGTGTTTGTAAACAAAATGTTAAATGTTTTTTGTAAAATCCCGAAATTTTAAATCGACAGTTTTGAATTACTCGTATATTTTATATTAACATTTATTATCGAATAATACGTAAGTAAAGAATCAGTTTTATCTACCATCGTTGATATATTGTTCAATTTGACTTATAAACTCAGGAGCTTTTTCCTTGTAGTAAACGAAATAAAACTTAATAAATTAATAAAAGTGCTATAATCTGCATTATTCTCAAAATGTTTTTTTTTTCTTGATAAAATAATTTAACAAATGCTCTAAATAAACAAGATTTATTGAAAATTTTTTATTCTTGTTAACAAAGTTTGAGATTATACTTTGATTTTCTATTCAAATCTTGACAGTTTACGCAATATTCTCAAACTTGAATTTTCAAACCGTATAAAAAAATATTTTTTATTTTTCCATATTTGCGATTCAAAGCGAACCGCGCGAACCGATTTTTCCGGTTCACAGTACAATGAAAGCGCTGGGAGCATCTTTTTTATCGTCGACTTCATGATTAAAATATACAGAAACAGGGGAGTACGCGACAGACAGTTATCACCCGATACATCAATACAGTACAAAGCGAAATTATTTGCGCTCGAGAGCAAACAAAAAGTCTCGACGAGCTTGCGAGCGAGCGAGCGAAGGAAGGAGATAAAAAAGCTCCCGCCGCTGCCTGCTCGGCTGCCTGCACAAAAGGAGAGCACGACACGCTTTTGACGATTTGACTTCTTCAGTCGGCCACTTATGTCTTTGTGACGAGGAGGTTTACTTTGACTCGACTGGAACTCGACTTTTTTTTTTTTTTTTTTCTTGTGCACGAGGAAATAAAAAGGACGCGAGAATTTGCAAACGTCGCTTCGGGCTTGACTCGAAGCCCGGGTTTTTAAAAATTCATATTTCTTTTTTTTTTTATTTTAACGACGAGTATGGGGAGAGATACTTGATTTTACATGGTAAAATTCATTTTCTTCCCGAAGGATTTACAACTTTTAATTAGAACTGCAGGGAACATTCTTGTTTCGGGGGACGTGATTTGTTGAGCCAATTAATGTTCTTTGAATTTACTGGGTTCTCAAATGGAGTTCATGCTTGTTGCTTACACGAAATTTTTTGATCAATATTTTGACGTACAATCTGTCACTTACACATAAAATCTCTATGGTTTTTGAAATTAGTCTATGTACTAGTTTTCATGTACCATTATACCAACATTAAAAAGTAAGTAAATACAGTTTATAAAATTTTTTGTGCAAGGTAAATCATTGTTATAGATAAATTAAAGTTATAGATGGTAAAAAAAAATCATTGTTATAGATAGTATAAAGTTTATATGCTACCATGCAATACAGAGAGTATGCATATACATTTATATGGTACCGAGGATAAAAAAATTTGGCATAACTTGTAATGTCTCAATATAGAAACATGTTTTAGCTAAAAAAAAAAATAAAAAACTATACTTTAGTACAATCACGAAATGATTTTTTTTTCATATCAACACCTGAGCCACATCAAGCTAATAGAAACGTGTTTCAAAGAAATATCTTTACATTACAAAATCATATAATTTTAAAGTAAAAAAATACAATTTTTGTACATAACGAACCTTTATTCTGTAATTTATAAGATTAACGATCAAAAAATATCCTGAATCATATCGCGATAAAATCTCATCTGACTGATCAATTCACGCACAATTTATGAATTCAAAAATAAAAACCTTTTCGTCGTAAAGGAATAAAGCCGCGAGTTCGCAATTAACCCAAAAAGTCGAGCAATCTTAAACTTTCATCTTTCGCGCGCAGGCGGGCAGCAATAATTGAATAACCTCATAGCGCATAATACACCTGAGACAACCGCGGGTAATCCAATTATTTTCTCCCCCGCCCCCTTTTCCCATCACGCGGTAAAACATTTTCCGCTGAAGGAAATTGAGCGGAGAAGAATCACACGGTGGAATTACTCTGTTTTTATTGACCCTGAATCATACAACGTTGCTTTACGACTTTTCACCTTTTGTTGGATTTTACTCGCTTCACTCCGAGGATTAACCTGTTTGCAGTTTTTTTTTTAAATATTAAATAAAGAAAAAATAATTGACGTTGTTTGTTTGGTCACAATTTAATTTCGGTTCAATGGGAAGATTCAATGTGAGTTGCAAAATAATGATCATGTATGGTTCGGACGTAAATTAACCTAAAAATTATAGCTTTAGCTAACTTTGATTTTTGACATGTTACATTTAAATTGTTATTTTGAATAAGTATAGATATAATCGAATGTTTACACTTTATAATTATAAAAGGAATAAATTGAAACATAGAAGAACCACAAATGTTTACACGTGACATCCTAGGCCTTCAGCAGAAATAATTTTTAGGTTAGGTTACGAATCATGAAAATACTGTTATTTTTTCACTCAGTTGTTTAAATTAAAAAATTCTTTTAAGCCCCAAAAATTCCATTGTTTACGATGCATAATACTTTTCAGAAGAGAAACTATTTAATATTTATTTAATCAAAATCACAAGCTTCTATTTGCAGCGTTCGTAGATCGAGTCAAATTTAACGATATTAATTTAATCGGCGACACACGTGAAGTATCAAAGGTTTTCGATATATTTACACGCGATTATTTAATGACACCCATGTCGTTAAATAAATTTGCAGGGGAATTCACGAGAGCCTGTGTAAATTATTTCATTAAAATAAAACAGCCTGGATGAAATTTATGGCACGAGTATCGGACGGAAGGAAAACTCACCGATCAGCAAATATATCGTTATAACCTTTTCGTTTAAATACATCTGTAAGTGCTGTTTTAGCTTCGTTTAATTTAACATTCGGGTCATGGTTTTGTTCAATAGTTTTTCATTTGCCCCGTTTATACCGGTACTTCGGAAAAAAAAAACTTTTTATTTAACGCTTAATCACTCGTAATTTTGTATGAAACTCGGATTCGTTGAACCAGCGCACTTTTTTATTTTGAATTTAACTACAATACGTACGTTTAATTACAAAATTTTGCTGGGTTGAAAGTTTATTATTACCGTTGATTTAATTTTTGTTTGATAACGTTTGAAAAATCTGAATAAATTGTTTATTATTATTTGATTTTTGATAACGTTAATAACTGTTTAATTTGTTAAACAAAAGAATCAAAATGCAGATCATAATGTTTCTGTGTGTAATTTTAGGACCATTTACTCGTTTATTACTGATTTAAAACTAAATACGATTATGAAAATATATTATTTGTTAGCCTTTGACTTCAGCAATACGTTCTTGATGTCTGTTTTTATACAAAATAAATAAAAATTTTTTTTTAACTGCAGAATTAACCCATTAGGTCCCAAGAGTTATGAATTTTTTTTTGTACTTTGAGCTTATAAATCAAAGCGAAAAAGTTGAAAAATAATTTAAAAAATACCCTACCCCCCTATTTTCGGATATGCCCTACACGATGGCATTATTTAAAATACTCAAAAATAACATTTTAATTTGTTAATAAACAAATTTAAAAAAAAAATGAAAATTTTTACGTCATTTTTTTTTTTTCAAGCTGGTGAACAATGCCAAAAAAATTATTTTTGCCCTCAAAAAGTTGACCACGGGTGTTCACATTAGTTGAACTTTTCGTGCATATTTGATTTTTTTGGTTTCGATTTTTTTAAACAAAATGGCGGACTAAAAACTTCAACGCCAATAATTGTACGGCAGCGCATGGTTGAATAAATACCGAAAAATTACTTTTTATAAAAAATGACTGTGGTTCCTAAGATTTTTATGGTCGCTGATTTTGAATCTGAGATCAGAATATCAAAATTGTAAGAATTGGGCCCAATACCATTGGACCCAATACTCAAAGTCAAGATTTTATAAGAACAAAAAATATCATCATATTTTACGTAGAATTTCAAGATCAAAGTATACTTGGTCGTTTTTCGAAAAAAATGGTCATTTTCGAGTAAAAAATCAAAAAAAGTTCAAAGTATTGGATTTACTTCCAGAGATCCACAACAGCTCGTCCCCGTGTGCCTGTAACGAATTGAACACAACTTTTGAGATGGCAAAAATATATTTACGAGGTTTTTGGGTTGCTGATAGTGTATGTGAGGTAAAAACATGAAAATCCCAAATATAGGGCCCAATACCGTAGGACCCAATAGTAAAAATTGAGATATCATAAAAATAAAAAATGCCATCTTATTCTGCGCAAAATTTCAAGATCAAAGTATACTTGGTCGTTTTTCGAAGAAAATCGTCATTTTCGAGTAAAAAATCAAAAAAAGTTCAAAGTATTGGATTTACTTTTATAGATCCACAACAGCTCGTCCCCTTGTGCCTGTAACGAATTGAACACAACTTTTGAGATGGCAAAAATATATTTTGGGTAGCTAATAGGGTATCTGAGGTAATAACATGAAAATTCCAAATAAAGGGACTCAAGGACATGCAGCACCACGTGGTTTTAAAAAAATTTTTTTACTTTTTGTTTTTTATTTTGTCGATCTTTTTATACGACGTAACTCACGCGAAATGATTAGAATGCAGGATCTCTGCACAGATTTTTTATCTCATTTTTTATTTTTATGATATCTCAATTTTTACTATTGGGTCCTACGGTATTGGGCCCTATATTTGGGATTTTCATGTTTTTACCTCAGATACACTATCAGCAACCCAAAAACCTCGTAAATATATTTTTGCCATCTCAAAAGTTGTGTTCAATTCGTTACAGGCACACGGGGACGAGCTGTTGTGGATCTCTGGAAGTAAATCCAATACTTTGAACTTTTTTTGATTTTTTACTCGAAAATGACCATTTTTTTCGAAAAACGACCAAGTATACTTTGATCTTGAAATTCTACGTAAAATATGATGATATTTTTTGTTCTTATAAAATCTTGACTTTGAGTATTGGGTCCAATGGTATTGGGCCCAATTCTTACAATTTTGATATTCTGATCTCAGATTCAAAATCAGCGACCATAAAAATCTTAGGAACCACAGTCATTTTTTATAAAAAGTAATTTTTCGGTATTTATTCAACCATGCGCTGCCGTACAATTATTGGCGTTGAAGTTTTTAGTCCGCCATTTTGTTTAAAAAAATCGAAACCAAAAAAATCAAATATGCACGAAAAGTTCAACTAATGTGAACACCCGTGGTCAACTTTTTGAGGGCAAAAATAATTTTTTTGGCATTGTTCACCAGCTTGAAAAAAAAAATGACGTAAAAATTTTCATTTTTTTTTTTAAATTTGTTTATTAACAAATTAAAATGTTATTTTTGAGTATTTTAAACAATGCCATCGTGTAGGGCATATCCGAAAATAGGGGGGTAGGGTATTTTTTAAATTATTTTTCAACTTTTTCGCTTTAATTTATAAGCTCAAAGTACAAAAAAAAATTCATAACTCTTGGGACCTAATGGGTTAACCTCAAATCTACGGTTTTATCATGAAAAAAATCGTTTTGAAAAATTATCATTATGATGCATAATCAGTCTACTATCTTTTTTTAGTACAAAGTACAAAAATAAGTTCGAAAAGTACAAAATACTAAATAATATTTAAACTATGATAAACAATACACTGATTAGTCATTGTATTCACAATTCGATCCGTGGAGAGGTATTCAAATAAAAATAGGAGCAATAAATTGCAAGATAATTTTTATACCTCTAAGAGGTCTGCAAACCAAGCAGACAAAACGTCGCTGGCAATAAACAAAAAATAAAAATTATCTTGCAATTTAATTTGAATACCTCTTCACGGATCGAATTGTGAATACAATTACTAATCAGTGTTTTGACTTAACAAGAGAGGAAGATCGAGATTTCGATCAAAATACTTTTATATAATAAACAATATTTTTATAAGATTTTTTAACAATAATTCAATTTTGCATGATTAAACCCTCGGGATATCAGATAAAGCCCGCTCATCAACAACCTCCGCATATCGCGTTTCTCCCGAAAAACAAACCTGTTGCAACGTATAAGCTTCCTTTTATTCTCTTCTTATTTCTGCAGGCAGAGGGAGAGAATAGATTGGCGAAAAATTGTTTGGAGATGTTTTTGGACGCCGGGGCGAGATTGGCCACCGAGCCGAATTCGATTTGGATGACGTCGGATTCCAGCCGTTGATATCGAGAAGATTTCCCGGGGATTTCAAGCGCGTGTTTTCGTTCACGGGCTTGTTTTGCTTATTGAAAACCATTCGGTTCAAACTATTTTAAAGGAATGCTAATGAGAATATTTTTTTTTTTCCTCTTTTTTTTAATGAAGAAATTTTTAATTAAAGTGAATACCGAAGTTTGAAAAAATATTCTCATCGTGTAAAGTGAATCTTTAAGTCCCGTGCATGCGGACAAAAAACTTGGGCTGGAGGTACTTCATTTTTCATAAACTGCATTTATAATTGCGGCACTGAGGGCATGGAGCAAAGAAGGTTGAAAAGATTTTTTTTTCAAACTTGTTTAGTGTATTCTCATTGAAGTTTCTTTTGTAAACTCCTCCTAAAAAAAAAAAAAAATCGCATTTTTAATTAAGTACTGCGAGCATTGAAAATGACTTCAGAACTCATTCAAAGGAAATTTTTGAAACTCCAAATCTCTGGAGATCAAAATCTCTCTTAAGTTTAAAAAAAAAAAAAAGAAGACCACGGTGGGGTGCACCAAATATTTAATTCAACACAGCGGTAAACATTATTTCTCTCGTTTTTCCCTCCGAGTTTTATGAAATTTGTGATATTTTTTCCGTCCTCGGGTACCGCGAAAATCTCCGAAAGCTTCCCGTGAAATTCCCTGGTTAATCCTATAAAACGCTTGAAATGTTGAAATACGAGGTACATTATTTTCCACGGACGCCGGGGCTGACGGAGTTAACCTAACGGCCCCGGGTCAGTCTTATACGGGGAGTTTATGATGAATGAAAAAAAAGGAACTGGAAGAGCGAAAGGAGGTGAAAGGGAACAGTGAAAAATAAAAGGTATACGGAGTGGGGCATGAAGAATTCAGGGAAAAGAGTCAACTTGCGGTCGGACGATTATCGTTCTCTGGAATTTACCGAATCCGTTTAATTTTTCAAGAGGTTTTTTGTAATAAGAAGAAAATTTGTAAAAAATTTGTAATTTAAGTTACCTAAAGGTAAATATCAAAATCTAGTACTGAATTTTCAAGACCTGGGGTATATCTGTATCTACAAAAAGCTAGTCAAACTGAAGTCTTACCTTAATATTTGTGAGACACCACGCTCTGGAAATCTGATGAGTGTGTTATACTGCTGCAAAATAATTATCATATTTAATCTTACATAAATTACTTTCATATTATCTGAAAAATAATCCATAAATTTTTTTGTTGCAGGTTAGTTGCAGTCTCTCAAAATTTCAATTGTAAGAAAATTGAATTTATATAAATTTTTAAATTAAAATATTCCACACGAAATCATACTATTTAATAAAAATCCAATAAACTTCCACAAAGGGCACTATTATATCATAAATAAATTAACATTACTTCGCATAAATTATTACTTTAAATCCAGTGAGTATTGTTTTGTTGCACGCATGCATCATTTTACCCATGTAATAACGAAAATTCATGAAATTTCAAAATATTAATTGCATCGCGTTTGATCAATTATCAAACCACAATTCACCCTTTGATTTTGGATTGTTAACGCGAAAAGAGAAAATTTTCAATTTACCTTTATATCAAAAGTACTCTTTCTTCCACCTTTTGAATTGAAACTGAATTTTCAATCAGCTCTTTAAAAATCGCAAAGCAGCTAACACAAAAAAGTTATGTAGCTCGACAATACGTAACTGTGAATCGCGATATTCCATGCATACCAAAACTCGGAAAAAAAATTTTCCCAAGTCTAATGAGACACCCCGCAGGGTGGGCTGTTTTACCCGTAAAAATCAGTTTGAAACAGCATCAACATAAATTATAAACTCAGTCGGGCGCATTTGACAACTTAGGCATTAAACTTGGCTCCAGTCGCAGTTTCTAATTCAAGCCGGGTAAATGCAAATCTCCAGGATGCGAAGGGAATCGACGCGTGCAAATGGAAATGAAGCCACCTGCGGAACTTTTCAGTGTCACGCCGTATGTAAAAGATTGACAAGTCTGATTATCCCTTTTCGAATGGTAATCACGATTCAATAATCCGATTTCGCGTAATCAAGGGCGCGAGTATTTCGAATTTACGAAAATGCCCGAGTTAATAATGATAAACGAATATTTGACTCCTTCCCCCCGGATAATGAGATTTACGGGTTGTGAAATAAATTGATTTTCAACCGGGCAATGTGCGGAGCCGACTGGGGCAACAGATGTTTTAAGCTTACTGTGATTTTCGTTTACGATTAGTCTTCTTCGTGCGTGATCTCTGTAATCGTTCATGAATTCGCGTGTGAACCTGGAGTTAAATTTTGTTTTTTTTTTTTAAATAAAGGCTCGTTAGCGTTTATCCGATTACCGTTAATTATGTTTGCATAATTTGATTTATTAATTAATTAGATCGGGTGAGACAATTTTATTTAAATAGCCTCGAAAATAAAATATCCAAGCTTAAATACAATTATTTAGTCGAAGAGTATTAGGCTCAAAGTTTGAATTTTTATTAAAACAATTTTAATTTATTTTGTTAATTATGATTTTGATTACGTCACATAACCTCAAACAATGTTCTTTTAGCATTTTGAATTTATCAGTTTCTTTTTTGAATAATATTTAGTTTACCGATGTGTCGATTAAATAAATAAATAACTTGTCAGTTTGATAACTAAATTTATTCAAGTTTTTCAGTCATTATGTGATTCAACCCTGATGTTAATGCCAGATGACATAACCTCAAAAATTGATTTTCACTTTACATATTATAAACATTGTTAGTTTTTTTATCGTTTCCTTTGGTAGTTTTCAGTCCGTTAAATCATAAGTAAATTTTTAACAATCGTTCAAATACTTTTAGTTAAAATATTCAATCAAGAGCATTTGTGAATTCAATTAGATTTGTCTGTTGGTCAATTAGAGCCAAACTATCTTCAAATTTAATTCGCTCAAATTAAACTTAAATCTCCTGCCGCGAATTTCACACCTCACTTACAACATCTTAGATAAAACGTCAAAAAACAAAAAAGCGAATCATCAAGACCTAAATTCTCATTCCACCAGTCGGAATGATCCCCGAGCCGTTCTTGCGGTATGGAATCGCAAATGACAGAGTAAGCCAGCCTCGACCACAGTACGATTGATCGACGAGGCGAATTTCACTGCTTGGTCGAGCGAGATGGCACCAGGCCTAAAATCCTCCCGCGATCTTCCCTCCCTCTAAAAACGATATATTTAATTAACCGATTATCCCCCTGGTAATTCGGAATTCCGATAAACTCCCTGCCGTTAATGGCTCGTAATCCGGTTTTGTTGGCCGACGAGCTTTTATTGGAGGATCGATTTTTTATGGACGCGGATTCGTGTTTACGGTTCGCTGATAATCTAATTACATCGCGAAAAGATTACTGTGCTATTGTTTGATCAACCGTGAAGAGTCAAGGTCTTGGGAGCTTTACAGTCAAGAAGACACTAATGCAGCCTGATTTGTGAAAATATTCTTGAGAAGTTTTTTTCTTCACTAATCCGGCAATGAATCTCTTTTTTTCTGAAACGAATTTTCCATAAAATTTTCGTCTTGAAACATAAACTGGTTATCTCATAATTTGTGCAGAAGCTTACATCGCGATAATTCATCACCGAGAACGTAGCTGCAGCAACAGTACTTAATTCAATTTTCAAAGTAACATAACAATTCAAAGTGTCGTAAAGCAGGGGCACTGAAATTTCTAAACTAGGTGTTTGAACTATTGCCGTTGCCGAGGATTTAATCTTTCGATTTGGCAATACTCGAAAGTTTCAGCCGGGCCATTCAGGCAAATTCATTATTAATCAATTTCGACGGATTAGCGTCGTCTCCTCGATTTCGAATTTAACATTATTCACTCGAAAATATTAATCGAATATTAATATTCATAGAATTGTTAAAGTTTAAGCTGATAATGGAACAAATGTACAATACAGTACCAATATACTCTTTGAAAGTTTACCGCTCGAAAGAGTTAAATGAGCTGAAGAGATTTTGTTTTTCATATTTTTTTAGTGTGATGTTTGAAATTGTGAAATTTCTACGACCGGATTAAATAATTCTGTAGAATTAAGGATTCTTTTTGAACAGACGAATAATTTCGTATTGTTGATAATTTTTGTTTATTGTTTACTTTTTTTTTTGCTACAAGTAATTTTAAGGAGGCTTGGCAGCGTAGGGGTCGTACCTAGCGGGGGCCCTTGCGGTTGCATGAAATTGAAAATAAGAAAAAAAGTATTTTTTTTATTTATTTTTATTAGTAAGTGATTATTTATCATTTTTAAACATATTAAAACAAAATTTAAGATAAAAAATTTTTAAAAACGTTGAAAAATTGCATGTTTTGAAGGTTATGTACCGCAATTTTCTATTTTTCTTGTAAATTAGTCCGATAATCTCAAATTTTTATAATTTTAAAATAATCTTCAAATTTTTATCTTTAAAATGACACCTGACTCGTAGTAAACTTGTGGATTTTGATGATTTGCCAAGTTTTTAAATGTTTTTTTCCATAAGAGCCCATGTTAAAAAAAAAATTCTAAACTGATTTTTTTCTCGAAAACGAGTCCGACAACCATTGTTGTGTTAAATAGAAAAGTTGTTTGTCTTACTTCAAGGAATCTACAGGAATTTTTTGGGTTCTTACTTTAGATTTTGAAAAAACTGCCAAGTCTCCTTAAACACATGTATTTTATTTAACGGTCACTGCGACAAAACTTTGTACAACATAATACGCATTAAACTAAAGTTTACAAAATTAAAAATCAAAATAGCTCTCTGGGCGATTTTACCAAGCCACGGTAACAAAGTTGGCTAAAAGCTAACTTTAGCGTGATTTGATTTAAACAATGAAACTGCAGTTAAGTTAATTTATCATCTTATCAGTGAGGCTAAAACTTTACCCAAATACTGTTTTCGCGCTTTAGGATATTGACGATGGAAAATTAGAAATTTTTCACGGTTTTTCAAACATAAAGTATCGATTAGAAGACCGAGAAAGGAGATAAATCTACCAATATCCGATTTATTTCTATCTGCCAGAACAGGAGAAAATGGGGAAAATTTGCTGTACCAGCTAAAAATATCAGTTGATTTTGATTGAACTAAAAATTTATGTGACGCTACAAGAATACTAACATCTGCGAGATCAGTTTTTCATTTACAGCTTGGCAAGATATAGCTGCGGTACTAAAAAGAAACTTTTAACTTTAGTTTGATTAAATTTTTTGATAGCACTGTAAAATTATTGTACTTAAATGTTCAATCCAATTTATTTTTCACTGTTACGAATTTGATAATTCCATGCACTGTCTAAAACAAAATGTTGAACAATGAATTATGATATTTCAGATGCATACCACGTTTGTCACAGTTATTGATTATTGCTTAGTACGCTCCAATAAATCATTTCATGGTATTAGTTGATGTTAAACAAGCTTGTGCTTAAATATTTAATATCAGTAATTGTTTCAACAAAGCTTTCAACGGGTTCTTTGAATGTATGAGAAAAACAATTATAATCTTTGGTCATTGTTTTGAATATTTACATAAATTTTCCGCTAATTGACATTTCAAAGTATTTAAAGAAACTAAATTTTTTTTTAATAGCGTTTCTGAAATTTACTATGTAGTTAATTGAAAATGAAGTATTTTAATTATCATTGAAGTTGTTTCATCAACTTTGTTATAGTAGGATCAAAGGGAACTAGCTCTGAAGATTGAAAAGCACAAGAATTTAAGAATAATTTTTTGTTTCTGCTGAGTTAAGCTCGCTTCTTGCGAAAATTTGACAAACTTACGATAATTGTACTAAATTTGTCACAGCACAACTTCAACTACACATTATAAATTAATTTGGTCGAATAAGTTTGTCGTTCAAATCAAATCAAAAATAAGAAAAATAGTACCAATCGTTTAAGAGACAAATTAATCAACCGATAATCCAGCTCGTAAAGCGGGTAAAATCATTTAAATCGTCCGATGCAAACATCACGTAGCCACCACTTTTCTCCCTGTCCAAACTTCTGTTATCTTCCCCATCCCATCATCGAAGTAGACCGAAAACGAGAAATCCCGCCTGCACGTACCCCTTTCATCCTCCCTATCGGGTATGTTAAAAAAAAAAAAAAAAAAAAAAAAAAAAGTCAAGCCAAAACAAAAGCGCCGTGGCAGGCGGTCAGCGTCAAAAAGTTTAAATCGGTTCCGTTCCTTTTAATCAAGGAAACACAGGGAACGCCGCTGCAATTTCCCTTGGCTTCGTTACCTCCGTGTGTCGTCGGGGGAGAGAAAACTTTTACGGTGATAATGCGCCCGGAAATCAACCCCCGCGGATGAAAGATCGGACCTGGTGGGGGAGAATTTTTTAGATCGACGCGCTGTGATTTATGGATGCCGACGCGGTGGTTAAACTTTGATTGCGGCCGGGCCGAAGTTTGATGGCCGATGATTGGGCGCACGCGTCGGGGGTGTCTTTTTAACGGGTATTTTTTTTTTTCGGTGGGAAAGTTTTTTTAGCACGTGCGAAAATAAAAAAAAGGCTATTTATCATTGGGATCGATTAGTCATTTGGGTTCGGCGAATGTAATTTTGGAAATTGAGCTGTAATTGGTTTAATCAAACTTTGAGGTTATGTAACGTTTTTTCAAAGCTTAACAAACTGTCAATAATTGAATAATTTAATTCAGTACACTTTAATTATTAAATAATCTAATTTAGTGTACTTTTAATTTAGTTTTAATAAATTGAATAAATGAGCTGCAATTTAAAGGTTATGTCGATCTATTAAACAGACATTCTTTGTATTTTTCGTCTGTGCAAAAACTTTTTTTTTTGGTTTTGATAAGCCATAAACGGAAAAAGAGGCAACAAAAGGTTATACTACAGTAGATATTTACTGTGTTTACTACAAACATTGTCACAAAGAGCTTAAATTCTCAGTAATTAAATAGAGAATACAAACATAAATTGAATAACCTGTTTAGATAATTTTTTTTATCATTGAAATTTCTGGTTTTGAACGTTCACGTCATCATCAAACGAAGCTTCGGCAATATTATGATGATTATCATGCGAATCGTGGCAACGATAATCGTCAATTTAATCGTGTATACAAAATACATACGCTTATGACGAACTAAATCTCGCAAACTAATGATGTTCAAATTACTCTCGCGAAATAACTGATTAATAAAAGTAACACCTTTCAATTAATATTTACACACTATTTAATTTTACTTTTTTACATTAAGTCTCTGAAAATTTCAAGCCGAAACTTGGTTGAAAAACCGAGTGTACCCCACAAAAAACTGTTTTCCGTGTAAAATCGGTTTTTACGCCCCGTCATTAAAAGAACAGTAGTGGATGGCTGGAGGGAAAAGTGAAACTTACCGCCCCTTAACGCATTTTTTTTTTTTTTTTTTTCAAACCACCACCCGCAAAACAATTAGCCGTCTGAATAAAATTTCATCGGGGGTGGCCGGGCGGTCGGGTCCCACTCGACAATACGTCGTAATTACAAGCGTCCGATTGCGAGATTGTTTAAACGAACGCGCACCCTTGTTTACCACCAACCCGGGCTAATTAAGGGAGCTTCTTCGGCGTGTAAAAACTTCATTATGAAGTGCGCCTGGAGTTTAAGTACCTCGTCGGCAACCCCCGCCCCTCCACTCATTTTTTTTCTCTCTTTTTGCCTTAATCAACGCACGGGCTGGCAAATTGACGCGCGAAACTTTTCCCGTCGCGATATTGAAAAAGAAGAGGTGCGCTTTTTTTCCTTCGCGCCCGCGAAAGAGTGACAGGGGGTGGATGAAAGCTACGGGTGATATTGTGAAGGGTACGGTTTGTGTGTATATATATATACTTTTTTTTTTTTTTTTTAGAGAAAAGTTAATTGGAATGGTGTCGGACCCTTTTTTCACGGAAGCCGACGAATTTATGGCGATTTCGATGAAGATTATGACGGCTTTTTGCGGGAGGAAATAGCTGGGGGAGCTTAAATTCTTTTAATTATTTTTAAAACTTCCATTAGGGGTTTTGAAGCGAGTGCCTGGCAGAGTTATTCATTTATTTAATTAGATATTTTAAATATTTAAACTTGGATGTTTGCATTAAGTTATACAATGATATGATTTTGAATTAGGTATTTAATATCGATGGTTTGGATCAATAAGATAAATTTGGACTATGCTGCGCAATAACGTACATAGTTGAAACGCCGTTGTAATAACAAATCTAAAACCATCATGAAATAACATACATTATTGGGTTACTGAAAAAAATAGCCGTATTTAGAATAATATTATTGACAAAATATCCTGTCATAGAATTTAAAAAGTATTTTCGATCGATTTCTGGAAAAATTTGAGCCAAGATTGTTTTGGTCGATGTCGTCATTGTTGGCATCACTTTTGGTGCTCCAATAAAGTATTTTATTGCACTGGCATCTCAGATCTCAAACATGTATGTTATTGTTCAGAATACAGTTTATGAAGACAAAATATAGTACTTTTGAGACTTTGGCTAGACTTAAGCAACCAATCAGCGTGTTTCTATATCGGAATACAGTCATGCGGGAGGATTTGACCCGAGTAGTAAAAGTTGAACGTCCCTAAGATTCAGTTGAAAAAGCTGTTTTTTCCAACAGACGGAAATACTGTTGGCCTACTTCATTATTCAACGCGAGAGATCGACTCCCAAAGTTTTATTAAGACAGAAATATACAAAATTTTTGTACCTTCATTATACTTGTTTAAAATTGTGCTCAAATTTTTGAGTACTCCCCTAAAATTTTTGTAACATATTATTTTACAATTTTTTTCTTGATTTATGGAAATATCGATTAAACAAACTAATATTATTCACAAAATCTCATTTTAATCTTTTGTTGAGCTTGGTGTTTCAAAACTTCTGTTCATGAGCTTTTCAAACAATCAATTTGAATAATAAAACTTCAGATTTTAAACAGTAAAAGTTTTTGAAAACTTCTGTATAATTCATGTGGGAGCTTTCGACACTGCTCTCGTCCATTGTTCAAATTTTCATGCGTTTTTAATTCGTAGATTGAGAGAACGAAAATTTCCTGCTCGTCGAAGTTTTATTAAAATTACCTCGATATATCTCGCTTAATTCACATTTTTCATTTAAAATAAAAAAGAGCAATGTATACTTTTATACAGACTAAAATTCATAATGTTCGGGAAAAAAAATTATTTTTATCTGGGAAAAAAATTTTATAATAACCACGCTCAAAATGGGTCAATAAACGCTTCGAGCAATGATTCCACGCAAGTTTAATGCACTTGTTCGAATGCAAAGTGTCAAAAGTATCCTATAAGAATCCACTTCGAGCACAGCTCACGACATGCAAATTCGGTTTTTAAAAAAAATAGATTTAAAAAAAAAAAGTAAAAATGATCTCGATCCACCACGTCTACTCGCAGCGTGATTTATTTTTCATTATCAGGGAATATTTTGTGTTTTAATTATTTCAACACGCCGGGGACGAGGAGAGCTTTATGCGAGCTTTAATAAAGAAAAGCTTCCGCGCAAGTGGGTTCATATCGCCGAATGAGGAACGTCGATATTACTCGAGCGTTTAATAAGGGTCGGTCTAATAAGTTAAATTTACGATCTAATTAAGTTTGTTTCCACGACAATGAAGAGCCAAGGATGCTATTACGGTTCATGCAGATTCAGCCAATTTGTAATTGTAACGCGCGAAAAGGAGATGACTACTTTTTATTTGAACTTTGAGTGAAACTTAGTTCTGACATTGTGAAATTTTTTTTTCCCTTTTTTGAAAACTTTTTTAATGGTGTCTAAGAAAAGTAGTTGTCTTTTATCTTTCATAAAAGAAATTTATTAAAAAGAAGTGTAATACTTCTGAGTATTGTTGAAACTGTAACAAAACGATTTTATCTTAAATCATATTTCTCAGACGGAATGAATTCAGTTTTTCAATCTTCAAAGTAGCAATTAAAAAATGAATGAATGGTTTACGTGATTGGTAAATAATTATCATTACATTAAAAAATTCATTTTATAAAAAGATTGATTTTTATTAACTAAATAAATTTTTTATTTACTACCGGATATAAATTTCTTTTTTTTTTAAATGTCATTAACAAATTTAATTGCTGATTTTCTTTTTATACTTGACACCTTTTTCGAAATTCAGGCTACTTGGTTTATTAAGTAAACGAGTGCAGCTTGGTAATTGCAATGTTGACACAAACTTAAAGTTACTGAACATAAGATAGTACTTAACATTAAAAATAAAACTGATCAATATTATTTAATTTAGTACGAAAAACCTTTGTGAGTCAAAAGAAAGTAGGACGCCAGCAGCAAAACCATTATTTTACTTCCGATCAAGAATGTTCAAAGTAAAGTTGTTGCCTTGAGCCAAAAGTTTATCAAAGAAATGCTTGACTCTTTTAATTTGAAAATTTTTTCGAATTTCAACGATATATATCTGATGATGAAAAAACTTTATTCAATCGTGGATTATCTTTGAAATTAAAAAGCAGCCAATATAATTGTGAATTTGTAATAAAAAAAAAATTTTTGTAAACTTTGACGTACTTTTAAAGTTTACACTTTACAGCTAAAATTAAAAGTACGATTACTCAGACCTCCAAGTAATTTTTAAAAACTTAAAATTTAGAAAAAATAGTCACTACTTGCTCATAGTTTTAAGGTCCAGTATCAACTTTGCAAATATTGTCGGTCCAGTTTGGTCAAATAATAGCTGTAAATTACTCAAAACTTGGGTGTAATTGCTACAACTTGTCACTTTGTCCAGTTTCTAAATTATTCCCCGGCCTGGCGAATATATCATCCTCCATGACAAAATTTCTGACCACTGTCCAGGGCAAAAACTTTGGCTGGGAGTTCCAACTAAGTTCATGTGACAAACTAGATAAATTTGTTCTTTAAAATTTTTTTACTTTTTTAAACTTTAGTAACAAATCATGTTTTGAAAAGGTTTTTTAACTAAAAAAACAATAATTACATCAAAATAAAATCATTGAAAATTCAAGCAAGTTCATTAAAACCGTCGAGCCAGAGAGAGTCGGAAATTTTTTAGTTCAAGCTCTTCAACCGATAAGTACCAGGGGGAGCAGAAAATCTCTTTCTTCTTTACATCGAGTCAAAGGGCAAGCTTATCATGCGGAAGGCACCGGACGACCGCAAAAACATCACAAAGTTCGGTTCGAAGAGTTATTCGGTTTTTAGTACCGGTTAAACGCCCGCCTGTTTTGCGAGAAGCTCGCGCTTGGATGAATTTAATATTTATACTTGCAGCTTTCTCTCGTTTTGCAGTGCGACGGTGCGGCAGAACAAATTCTTCGGGTGATTTACGCGAGTTCGAAGCTAGTTTTTGGGTAATTTTTTTTTTTTCTTTTTTCTAGGGACGGATTAATCGAGTGGATTTTTTTATACGCCGGTCGGGTGTAATGAAAATGGCTTTGGACCAATTAGCTTTTACATAATTTTTTTTAAATTTAGTGTCTGGGTAAAAACTGAAGTTTTTTATAAGTTACGTTATTTCAAAATCAACGTAGGTAATTTTGAAAATTTTCATTTTCTATTTTTTACAGTATTGACAGTTTGAAGATTTTTGTCTAAAAAGTTTTTTTTTTTAAACTTGGACTATTTGTACACTTCACTACAATTTCCCTTTATAAAAGAGAGCTATCGCCATCTTGCGTAAGATTTTTATTCGTGAGCTGATTGGTGAACAAGTTTTTAAAATATTCGAAAAGTGCATTTTGAGGTTACTCTTATTATTTTTTCCTATGCGCGCTTGAAGCGCGCTCAGAAGAGCTAGTCAGTCAAATAAGAGATTCAAATCATCTATTTAGTGATTTTTAAATTCATCGACATTTGATGATTTTCGAAATACTGTTTTTGCATGAGCTTGTTAACTGACCTATTAATAGTGGTAAATAAATGAACAAATTAGATTTCACTAGTTACTTTTGTTTGTTAAAAAGTATAAATTTAACATTAACAATCGCTCGTTTTGTATGCTAAGACAATGCGAAACAAAACATAACTCATACATGTAAGTAAGTGAGTAACTCAGTTTCAAAAAACTGTGAATGAATTACAATGTGCTAACGATGTCTGCAGAGTTTGTTTGAATACAAAATTAAACTTTTAAATGCTCATCAAAAATTTACGACAAAATTAAACAATGATACAATTAATGAAAATTGAGTCCGACTTCCTTAAGCTGATGACTTCAGGTAAATTTTTTTTTTCAAAACTCAATTTTTTAAAACTTCTTGCTCAGTCTCAATGATTTTAATTTCGGACACACCAGTCCAAGTATGTACTTAAGTCAATGATGAACTTTTGTACTTTTCGTTGTTTTTCCACATTCTCTCAATCCATTTTTCCATTTTCAATTTAATTCCATAATTATCAAGACAAGCCCGACTAACGAAATCATTCACCCTGTCGTCGGGGTAATGAGGTAAGGAATTATGGTCCGGTCGCAGGAGGGTCACGTGCGCGACGAGATATACGAGCTGGGTTCCTCCATCGGGTTGTTATTTACCCTTCCTCCTCCTGCATATTGTATATCGAGATGATGTGGATTTATTGGACTCGTATAATTTACCCCAAAAAGTTACTAAATCACGTTCGGTGACTTTTAGTGTACTCCAAAAAAAGCGGTAAATTATGCAAACAAGGGTTGTGGGAAATTAATTATCCGGGGGGGGGGGGCTTCCTTAAATTGACCGTCAGCACTTTTATCCCGCTTCGGTAGCATTGTTGTGCTCTGTTAAACATGGCCCGGGCTTATCTCAGACCCGGGGACTGTAATTAGGTCGACGCCCTATTGTTAATAACTAACGACTTGGTTTTTGGAGAGGGACTAAGTCAAACATTGAGTTTTGCTGGTGATTTAGGTCGGTGACTCTAGATCAAATTAGGGCGCGGACAGCTTGGATGATTGTTTTTAAGTCAACAGATAGGATTTTCGAAATTCGTCGGATGAAGCTGCGATGAGTTTGAAATATTTACCACTCTGTAACAAGTATGAATAAAACAGAAATTCATTATAGTCAACCACACAAAAAATGTTCAAAAATTTTTTTATCAAGTGATGTACTTGTACAGAAAAACTAAAAATCTCAATAATTTTGAAGTATTTTGAGGTCTATTACACCATCAGATTCACAAAAACTATTTTCCAATTAATTTTCAAAAAGAAAACAATGTAAAACAAACATGTCTCAGCACCGTATAATAATTTAAAAAAAAAAAAAAAAAAAATATGACATTGATCTGTTTACTTGAAGCAAAAAAATTTTTTATCATTGAGAACTGTCAAAATTTTTATTTTCTAGTAAAAATAATATTCCCGATGAAAATTTTTACAATGTATCAGTAGTTTCCAGATCAACACCAAATCAAAAAAAAAAAAAAATCTTCTCTCCCACTGGAACCATACAACACTTTTCTCGGATGCAGTTGATTTAACAATAGCCTGAATCTGTCAGGCAGTGAAAAATTGACGTATTAGCTTTATTAGACTACATCATAGTTTTATGTATTCAACTTTATTGTCAAAGGATGCATACCAATATGCGGGCCCTCCCTATACCTGGATTATCTCATAAAAAGCTGTTTCTTTAGCTCCTGGTGTACTTAGAAGGTCTTTTATCTATGTTCAGTCGATCGTCTTCGGTTGCAGTGGATGATTCCTCTCTAGCCATCTAGAAGATCTTGAATGCATTAAAAGTGCGTGCGTTATTTTTGGATATCCGTACTTAGCCTCCGGCGTAGCGTCACCTCTCCGCGGAAACTTCGCGTTGTCCGCCAGGCTGCGCTCGAGCTTATTATTACCGGGATGAAACTAAAATCGAGCTCCGTCGGTCAGATTGCTTGACTTGGAAGAGTTTGGATGGTATTTTATCTTATTAACAAATTATAAGGTACGGGTGAATCGGAAGAGAATGGTACTGTAAAGATGTATTTTTGCTTCAGCGTATTTAAAGCTTTGCGGAATCCGCGAGTTTTCTTGTACCTCAAGTGTCGAATTAAATATAGCTTTTGTCCTGACCATCCCGGCCTTCGGTACGCTGACTATTCTCAGCCTTATTGATGAAAATTATTGTTGGAAATTAACCTGGCCAACTCGCTAAAGTTATTTATAAATGAATCGTTTTGGAATTAAGATTCAATTCTATGACACAGTTTTTAAAATATCACATTTTTACATCCCGAGCAAACACTGTAATGCGGCTGCCGTAGCCGCGAAGTCGGGCCGAATTCGGCTTCCGAACTCGTTACGAATTCGGTCGGGGGCGCGGCTAGGGTTTCGGCCCGAGCGCGGACTGGTGCATCTGGCCGAAGTTGCGGTATAAAGATGATTCCTACAAGAGGTTAGAAATCCAGTGTAGTCAGGGTGGACACATAGTGCTCCAGGAAATAGCTTCCCCAAGACGTTTTGACTTCAAGAGGGTGAACATCTGGAGCACCAGGTGGTAAGTATCCCCGAAGATGATTTCTCCAGTAAGTTTCGATTCCAGAAGGGTCAGGGTGGATACCTCGAGCACCTAGTAATACTTACGCCTTGGGGATGATTTCCTCGGGAAGTTTTGACTCCGGAAGGGTCAGGGTGGACACCTGGTGCACTCGGTGATAGTTACGCCTTGGAGACGATTTCCTCGGGAAGTTTTAACTCCGGAAGAGTCAGGGTGGACACCTGGTGCACTCGGTGATAGTTACGCCTTGGAGATGATTTCCCCAGGAAGTTTTGACTCCGGAAGAGTCAGGGTGGACACCTGGTGCACTCGGTGATAGTTACGCCTTGGAGGTGATTACCCCAGGAAGTTTTGACTCCAGAAGAGTCAGGGTGAACCTCCAAGGCGTAATTATCACCAAGTGCACCAGATATACACCGTGACCATTGCGGAGTCAAAACTTCCTGGGGAAATCGTCTCCAAGGCGTAACTATCACCAAGTGCACCAGGTGTCCACCCTGACCCTTCCAGAGTCAAAACTTCCCGAGAAAATCGTCTCCAAGGCGTAACTATCACCGAGTGCAACAGGTGTCCACCCTGACCCTTCCGGAGTCAAAACTTCCCGAGGAAGTCGTCTCCAAGGCGTAACTATCACCGAGTGCAACAGGTGTCCACCCTGACCCTTCCGGAGTCAAAACTTCCCGAGGAAATCATCCCCAAGGCGTAAGTATCACTAGGTGCTCGAGGTATCCACCCTGACCCTTCTGGAGTCGAAACTTACTGGAGAAATCATCTTCGGGGATACTTACCACCAGGTGCTCCAGATGTTCACCCTCTTGAAGTCAAAACGTCTTGGGGAAGCTATTTCCTGAAGCACTATGTGTCCACCCTGACTACACTGAATTTCTAACCTCTTGTAGGAATCATCTTTATACCGCAACTTCGGCCAGATGCACCAGTCCGCGCTCGGGCCGAAACCCTAGCCGCGCCCCCGACCGAGCTACAGCCGAATTCGGCACCGCTTCGGATAGTTCGGATACGAATTCGGGCCGAAGTCACGCCGCATTAAAATGTTTGCTCGGGATTACTAGGACCCCTCAGCACGCTGCAAGCGCGCATAGGAAAAAAACAATTTTAACCTTAAATTGCACTTTTCGAATATTTTAAAAAACCTTCTCCGCCAATCAGCTCACGAATGAAAAGTTTACGCAATATGGTGCTAGCTCTCTTTTAATAGTGGATTACGAATTGACTAGGCTATACAAACTATAGAAATATAAGCATGTAATGCAAGATAAATATCGCTATTAATAACAAAAGTTGAACAAAAGCACTACATTCAATTAAGCTCTAATCCAGTGCAGCCATCGCCTAGAAAAAAAAATAAACACTCACAAATTCTGAAAAAAAGAGAAATCTTTTTAAAAAATAAAAAGAAATGATTTTTTCACTACACTTTTTCCAGCCACAGCTCGCCGCGGTCAGGCGTACCAAACTGCCGGGCTCGAAGCTTTATTTCCACAAATAAACCATTCCGGCCAAAGCTTTGGCGTATTTCACGAGGGAAATAAAAGAAAAGGACGGAAAAAATGGTAGTTGGGGGATGGAAAGAAGTGTCCCGAGAAATCCCCGACGATGTCTTCAACGGCGCGTATTCATTCTCGGCACGCATAAATCGCTTTGATAAGGAATTATTTTAATATTCCCGGCCTGTGCGTTTCTTCCCTTCTTTGAAAAGTAATGCCTACATCGATGCACGGATAATAAGCTTCTTTTTTCTTCTTCTTTTGAGGTTCCTGATTCGAATTTCAACGGGCTTAGTTTTGGAGTTTTTTTATTGGTTGATCGATCAGGAGGCTTGAAATTCAAAAACAAAAACGTATCATTTCTATTTCATTTTTAACCGACGGTTGTTCAATTTCAAGGCATCTCAATCACGAGTGACGTTCTTACGACTTTTAATCCCGGTTATATTAAAAAAATTTTGACGAATTTCTCGAGGGGTGGATTTTAAAATTACTGCATAGCCTCGAGTTTTCAATAAATATTTCGAAACGTTCTTTCCGTGATACCTCACCTGGAATAATATAATTCGATCACTCAAAGTGAATGACAGTCGAAAAAAGGCGGAGAGCAAATTTTTCAACCAAAAGTAAATTTAACTTTGAATATTCTTCCATAGTGTACTCGTTTATGTGATGAAAGTATTATTCAATTACTTCAAATTTGACGAAAGAAAAAATTTTTTTTTTTTTTTTGAATACATCAATGAAAATCTTTTTATAAATTTAAAATTATATTAAAATGCTTGATATGCAGGGAGCGGGAGAAAACGTCAGATGACAAAACGTCAAACGACAAAATATCAGAACGACAAAATGCTAGATAATAATAACACCCATGTAATAAACAACAATTCAAAATCAACAATCATTAACTGAGGATCTAGTCCTTGCTTCATTTCATATAACTGTCTGAGAATAAGTTGAAAGGTCAGAACGACAAAACGTCAGATAATATAAACAAAAATTTTATTTTTTTAATATAACCATAAAAAATATTTATTTCAAACACTTTTATTATTACAACAAATTTAATTTTACAATTTTTTTTACAAAAATTCTACAGTATATCATATAATTCAAGTGATCATATACAGTTAGTGCTTGCCGAGAGTCGAGATTTTTTCTCGAACTTGTCTTGAAATCAAGACAAGACCAAGACGAGACCAAGACAAGATTTGTATTCTCACAGTTTTTCAAGACCAAGACGAGACCAAGACGAAGGTCACTCTCGTCTCGATAATCTTGATAATCTTAAAAATCAAAAATTTAAACACAAGACATTTTAAAAAATATTGGCTTTATTTTACTAAACTATTGGCTTGTATAATACAGTATATCATATAATTCAAGTTCGGGGGGAAATAGTTATTATGAAGTTTCTTTTGATTTTGAACAGTGAATTAATACAAACGTGAGAAAAAAAATTGATTTTTAATATAACGGGTTATTTTTTAAAACAATGCGCACCGTCGGGCCCGAAGGGCCCCCGCAGAGGCGCGCCATAAAATTTAGTTCCAACCAAAATCTAGTTCGAAATTATAATTTGTTATAATTGCAATAAAAACATGAAATTTATGTCTATTATCTGACGTTTTGTCGTTCTGACGTTTTGTCGTTCTGACGTTTTGTCGGGGACCCGATATGCAAGATGAAACAACTTGTCTGACACGTGTAATATTTATCCATTCATTTATTCAAGCTACACGTGTAAGACAATGTTCTATTTTGGCGCTTCCCAGTTACTGCGACAAGTCATGGATTAATAAACAAAAGATTAATAATGAATGAATATCTGTATTATACGCATGATTAAAAATTATTCGAAAATTCAATGTAATTAACTTTTATTAAAAAATAATTAATTATCGTGGCAGTAGTTTATAATATTTTAACAATTACAAAAATAATTAAAAACCTCAAAATAGATGCAGTATCATGTAAAAAATAAAAAATAAACTTCATCTCTAAAATCAACTGATATTTTCTTTTAAAACAGTTCTCTTTCCTAATCACGTACCTTCGAAACCAAACACGAACAGAACCGTAGGAGAAAAAAAAAAGTTGTAGGTAGTAGCATGTAAGAAGTGGAAGAGAAAAAAGTTTCCACTGCGTAGCGACATTCGTCTCAAAAGTACACGTATACTTTTGCCATTTGCAATTTATATTCCACCGGGTACGAGATTTCAATGGGGTTTTCCGCTGTTGACGTGTGTATAGCTTCGAGCTTTGCCCAAGTAGTTTGAAGGAACGACGGAGTAATCAAAGTTCACATACTTTGTCTGCATACGAAATTGTATTAAGGTGCCTCCACTCGCCTCGAGCCACCTGGATTTTACACGGAAATTCGCTTCGAGATTATTTACAGAAAATCGTGTAGTCCCTTGACTAGCGTATCATCGATGTAAATTGACAATAAATTTTCAAAATTAACTCTTGTAATTTAAATCTATTTTACGCTACTAGAACACTGTACTTTTACTTGGGTCATCATTTATTTTGTATGTTAAAAAAAAATTTCAAATTTTATTATTTTTAACTTAAAAAAGTTTACTGGGTTAACGTTTAAATAAATAAACATGTCTGCATGCATACGTTGGGAAATCTCAAAGCCAAGAACTAGATTATGGTTGAAACTTTGGTAATTCAGCTTTGAAAAGCTATATTTTTTATTCTTAAGCCATATAAACTCATTAGCGAAACTTTAAACTTCCTCATTTGTAAACTTTTAAGCCATAAATTATTCGAAAACCACCGGTAACGCTAAATCTTGAAGTTTTCTTGACTGTACATACGAACTACAATCTGATATAATTTAATTAACCAAAAAAATTGATCCCAAAATTCAGCGATACAAAATTATTAATTTATTTTTGACGGGATTAGTGAATCTGAAATCAAAAAGAAAAAAAGATCTCGCAG
Organism: Encarsia formosa; assembly: GCA_038277355.1. Lineage (NCBI taxonomy): Eukaryota > Metazoa > Arthropoda > Insecta > Hymenoptera > Aphelinidae > Encarsia > Encarsia formosa. Next base: position 7,122,190 of record CM076185.1, on the reverse strand, counting down.
AATTTTTTCGTCCCCTAAGCGGTAATTAATTGTATTTCTTCATCGTTAGCGTTTAACGGACTTGGGAAAAACTACCTCTGGGACGATTTCAACAAACTTGTCCAAAGTAATTCGACGGCCCGTGCGAAGAAAAACCATTGGCCAAAATTTGGGGAGATAAACGTAACAAGGAGGGCATGCCGCGATTAAAATATCTCCAAACCCACATTTTCCCCGATTTTAGCCTGCGGCGATAAAAATAATAGGTCAAAAGTGCTACCGGAGATAAACGTAACAACCACACCCTCAGCGGCGAATAATAAATTTGTTAAAAATTAAATTCATTTTTTTTAAGGTCGCGACGAATAAAATCATCCTTCGGTTGCTGCCGGAGATAAAAGTAACCCCAACTACGCGATATAGTCCGAGAAAAATAAACAACCATTTTGGGCCGCGAAAAAAATAACCCCTTAATGCGTGAGCGACGGAAAACGTCCCTCAACACAAGGGCGGAGAAAAAAATAACCCGACAATGACTAGCGGCGAAAAAAATAACCCCTGCCTATCTCTCGACAGAATTCAAGTCTCTCAAGCACCGGCGGCGAAAAAAATTACCCCTGCCCGCGTCTCGACTTATTTTCGGTCTCTCGAGGCCTGGCCGCGAAAAAAATTACCCCTGCCCTCGTCTCGACATAATACCGGTCTCTCGAGGCCTGGCCGCGAAAAAAATTACCCCTGTCCTCGTCTCGGCTTTTTTTTGGTCTCTCGAGGCCTGGCCACGAAAAAAATTACCCCTGCCCTCGTCTCGGCTTTTTTTTGGTCTCTCGAGGCCTGGCCACGAAAAAAATTACCCCTGCCCTCGTCTTGACATATTGTCGGTCTCTCGAGGCCTGGCCGCGAAAAAAATTACCCCCGCCCTCGTTTCGACATAATATCGGTCTCTCAAGGCCTGGCCACGAAAAAAATTACCCCTGTCCTCGTCTCGGCTTTTTTTTGGTCTCTCGAGGCCTGGCCACGCAAAAAATTTCCCATGCCTGCAGGCCTCGAGAGACCAAAAAAAAAGCCGAGACGAGGACAGGGGTAATTTTTTTCGCGGCCAGGCCTCGAGAGACCGATATTATGTCGAGACGAGGGCAGGAGTAATTTTCTTCGTCGTCTGCGCTCGAGAGAGCGAAAATAAGGCGAGTCGAGGACAGGGGTAATTTTTTTCGCGGCCAGGCCTAGAGAGACCGAAAATAAGTCAAGACGCGGGCAGGGGTAATTTTTTTCGCGGCCAGGCCTCGAGAGACCAAAAATAAGCCGAGATGTGGTCATGGGTAATTTTTTTCGCGGCCAGGCCTCGAGAGACCGATATCATGTCGAAACGAGGGCAGGGGTAATTTTTTTCGCGGCCAGGCCTCGAGAGACTAAAAATAAGCCGAGACGAGGGCAGGGGTAATTTTTTTCGCGGCCAGGCCTCGAGAGACCAAAAATAAGCCGAGACGAGGGCAGGGGTAATTTTTTTCGCGGCCAGGCCTCGAGAGACCGATATTATGTCGAGACGAGGGCAGGAGTAATTTTCTTCGTCGTCTGCGCTCGAGAGAGCGAAAATAAGGCGAGTCGAGGACAGGGGTAATTTTTTTCGCGGCCAGGCCTCGAGAGACCGAAAATAAGTCGAGACGCGGGCAGGGGTAATTTTTTTCGCCGCCGGTGCTTGAGAGACTTGAATTCTGTCGAGAGATAGGCAGGGGTTATTTTTTTCGCCGCTAGTCATTGTCGGGTTATTTTTTTCTCCGCCCTTGTGTTGAGGGACGTTTTCCGTCGCTCACGCATTAAGGGGTTATTTTTTTCGCGGCCCAAAATGGTTGTTTATTTTTCTCGGACTATATCGCGTAGTTGGGGTTACTTTTATCTCCGGCAGCAACCGAAGGATGATTTTATTCGTCGCGACCTTAAAAAAAATGAATTTAATTTTTAACGAATTTATTATTCGCCGCTGAGGGTGTGGTTGTTACGTTTATCTCCGGTAGCACTTTTGACCTATTATTTTTATCGCCGCAGGCTAAAATCGGGGAAAATGTGGGTTTGGAGATATTTTAATCGCGGCATGCCCTCCTTGTTACGTTTATCTCCCCAAATTTGGGCCAATGGTTTTTATTCGCACGGGCCGTCGAATTACGTCCAATTGCAAACATGAGATCAGAAAAAGAAGAAATGCACAATTACCGATGAATAGACTCACTGAAAGCTGCAAGCGATAATTTCTAAACTATAAATACAAAAAAAAAAAAAAAAAAAACATTTCAAAAATTTTTTTTAACTCTTAATAAATAAAGTTTTTGAGTTGTACTACTTACTACCAAGTAGATTTACTATCATTTCAAACGCATCAATCAAAATCGAGCGTGTGAGATCTCACTTTGAAGTTCTTGATTCAGACTTCAAAGTGAGTCAATTCTCACTTAGGATGGCATATTAAGTATACCAACCACGTATATGATGTACATCATCATAGATTTTGATACTAAAAAAATTTAAATGTTTAGAAACACTTACTTGACAGTTATTAAAATATTTTTTTGAATAAAATAAAAGAATGAAGTTAAGTGTTTTTCGTAAAAATGATATATCTCGAGCGAGCTTCTTCGAAAACCTGGGCTACGTAACCGGCAGCCAAAATCCGGGGTAGCTGTAAATCGCGACGCGAATTTTATCCGCTTACATAAGAGGATGCGCACACATATAAATCGCGGGGCTCTTTTTCTCTCACGGAGGGGAGGATCCGAGATACGCTGAAATAGGCTCATCTCTTCATTTTCTTATTCCATGGATGGATATTTTAACTTTGACCTTATGAAGTAGATGGAGATTATGATTTAGAGTATTTTCATGAAGTTCTGATGTATTTCGTAAAGGTACTTTATATTTCATAATTGCGATAGCTTAGATACTTGCTAAGAAATAGATTAAAAGCTTTCTTTTCTGTATTTTTATTCAAAAAATGTTTAAAAGCAAACTTTTATTAATTGATGTAGCACTTATCAACTTCAAGTTTAGTTTATGTAAGATGAAATGATTTTAAAGTTTTATTAAACTTTAAAGTTCTGTCTTCTTTTTAGTATTTTTTTAGTTCATTGTTTTAGCCTTGTCGTAGTGTGTCTTCTCTGGTTTACAATGTGCGTTCTTGTGAAAAGCATGAAAAATGAACTTTTCTGGTAAGCCACAGAATTTATTGTTTAAACACTTAAATAAATAAAACATACTCACAATAAGTTTATGAATCATAAGACCTTTGTCTGATGTAACTTACCAAGGCTTACATAAGGGGTAATTTCAAAAACCATGACACTCCAGAAACGGAAAAAAGCAATAACAATTTCAGCCGACGGTTCCAAGCTGTTTGTTCATTTATCATTTTAAATCTCTCGGAAAATCCAATTAATAAAGAAGCGCCTACTCCTCGTAAAGCCTCAAAGGAGGGCGGGCTTGTTTCCCCCGAAAAAAAGAAGTGATTCTTTCGTCGCGATCATGTAAGACGATTTACTTAGCGGAGGCTCCTTTATGTCTCGAGCTTACAAAGTGTCTCGGGGGCAAAAAAAAAAGTTTCCCATTTTTTGGTGAGCTGCCATCGTACACACTCGACGCCATTACCCGGGCTCGCGCCTCCCTTAAACTAAATTATCCTCCGCACATTTTTACGTAATTCTATAACAGCAGTGTATAAACGTCTAGAATTTTCGGTACGCTCGGCTGTGTCCTCATTCTACGGGAGGTTTTATTATATTATTATCATAGTCATTTTCGTGAACCGTCAGAGTACAATATTATTACGTTACAGATTTTTTTTTTCACCAGTGTTTTGTAAGATAATAATCTTTCGAAAACATTTCAAGAAATTTATGTATGTCATGATAATAGTCGTATCAAAGTTTAGAGTACATGTATACATAGTAACATAATGAGATCAAACAGAACAATAGTTACGTATAATTACATGAATTTCGAGATGTATTGTCAAGTTTTATTCGGAACGAGTAAATAATTTTAAATTTGTAACTGTATTTAGCAAGAGAATCAATACCCGTTATAAATTAGCCTTACCTTAATTTAATTAATTTACTGCAATATGTGCACTACATTAAGTAGTAATAAATAATTTTTTTTTAAATATTGCTAGCATTTGACGTACTACGTTGCAAAATGTCAGCATATAACAATATTTTAAAAAAATATTAAAAAATAATTTCAGAATGTGAAATTGCGTAATGAAGTTAAGAAAATAAGTATAATTTCCAAATAAAAATATATTTTATTATAACCATGCATTTTATCCAGCACTTGGTACTGTATAAAACGATAAATATGATCAAACCGAATTTTTTTTTGATAAATTAATTTTTACAAGGGTTCATCATTCAAAATAATTACCGAATATTATCACATTACCACTTGATGAAAGAGTTGTACGGTTGAACGAACTAAACATAGCTTTAACTTCTAAAAATTCAAGATCCACATTACTCTTTTCCAGGTCCGGGGAATCGATAGCCGTATCTGTATTCATACCACGACCGGGAAACTACGCAAATGAAAAAAAGCGGGAATGAAAAAATTCTCCGATAGCCACTTTTCGGTTACAAATAGGTTCTCTTTAAAAAAAACCCTTACATATTTTTAACACCGAAAATCTTGACCACGAAAAAAAATACCCAAAAAAAAGAAAAAAAAAGGTTTACCGTTTTTAAAAGTAATGCACGACGACGCGAGATTCGTTCTTAGGTAAACACGTGTGGATTTTCGGCGTAGCCTCGAGCGTGAGCGAGTATCGCTGGAATTGAAAATTTTTTCTCTGGGAAAACGGTTAATGCTGTGTATTTTTTTTTTTTTTTTTTCCTTTTACTTTTCGTTCGCTGGGTATTTGCGTTGTTTTTTCGGTTTGTTTGGTTTTCGAAATGTAGATGAATACGAAGGGGGTCGTGAAAATTCGTAAAACAAAAGAGGCTGCGGGAGTTTTTAATTTCAATGTAAATTCCGTGTTATGGAGTGCGTGATTTTCCTTCCTTTTATTTTTCGTGGAAGTTTTATGAATTTGCATCGAAATATAAATGACGTACAGTGATACACATTTTTTTTTTTTCATCGTGTTCGAAGTCTTGTGAAAAATTACTAAAATAACTTTTTTTTTCTTTAATTTAATATGTACTAAATATTGAGTAAAATCACACAAAATTTTTTTTTAAAATATATTAAAAAATATATAATAATAATAATAATAATATTAATATTATATATTATAATTATTAATAGATTTTTTGTTTGACAGTCGAACTCTATTTTTATCTAATAATCTAAAATTTCGTAGTATAATTCAATTTTAATCTTACAATAGACTGTATGATCTTCTGTTTAATTACTTTAATATCATTACAAATATATTATTTTATATTTTACGGAGCAGTAAGAATTGAAATATTTTTTCTAAGTGAAAATCAGAATAGAGTATTTTCTTCTTTTGATTATTTTTTTAAAAAACTCTAAGCGGATATCAATTTTTCCACACAAAATCAGAATAAGATTCAACGTTCAACTTATTCTCGACAAAGGTAACAATGCTCTCGTCTTATACATAAGAAAAAAAAAAAAAGAAAAAAGAACTTATCGCGAGTTTCACCATGTGCAAAACCGAATATTTCACAAAAGTTTTTTGTCGCACCGCTCCGGGCTAAAAAATCTCACTCGTAATATTGCGAACTTCTCGGTAGGACTTCGATAAGCTTAAATTAAATTTAAAGTTTTAAATAATGTCAACCAAAGAATATCGATCTGAGGGAACCAGGAAAAATGAAATTTTTCAACTCACATGATTAGTAATTAATTTTTGATAACCTACGAGGGCTTCAAAAACGGATGATTGAATTTTTTGAAATTAAAAAAAGTTATTACTAGCTTTTTTTAATCAAATTCCTCCCATACAGTAAACCCATAGTTTTTACAAGTTAATTTTGGACTCTTTATTAAGATCAAAGTCATAATAAAAGTCGCAGGTAGCGTTTGGTAATTAAATAAAAACGGGAAAATTATTAAAAGCCTACAGTTTTTTTCAGCATTAAAGTCGAAATAATGTTGAGATGAAATTGGAGTAGCAGAAAAAGTCGTGGGAATAAAGTTGCTCGCAAACAAAGCGTATGTTTGTAACTCGCGGAAATTAAATTTCTCGCCCAGTTAATTTTCCGGTCGAATTATTCTCGTTCGCCAAACAGGAAGTAAATATACAAGAAAACTCGCTCTTTCCGCAAACTTGAAATGTATCAATTCAAAATATTGTTTTCTTTTTCAACAGTACTGATATTTGAAATTCATTCAATCGCTGCTCGTAAATTTAATTTTTCTTCATCAATAATAAAGTGTCGAATAAATAAAAAATTTTTTGGCCAAAAAGTAACTTTTTAAAATCGGAAGAGTGAGGTTAGCTTGAAATCACTCCAAAAGAGTAAAAAATCACTTTTTACTCTTATGGAATGATTTTTCTTCAAATATTCAAAAAAAAAATTTGGGTTTTCAAAATCTAAACTACCTTTTTTTATATAAAAAACAAAAAACGTAAAAATACAAACCATCTGCAGCATAAAAAAAATTGAATCAAATCCGAAGAATAAAACCTCGGTGGGGGTTCGCTTTCTCAATAAAATTTTTACAGTTTCGTACACTCGTGTAATATACCTTCTTTTTTTTTTTCATAAAATCCCAGCTGACCCTAAAGAGTTGAAGCAAAATAAATTTTCAAATGAAAATAAAAAGAAAAAAAAATTTATAAATACCGGGTTAGCAGCAATCTCGAGGAGGGGGGGGGGTTTAATAAGAAGCCCACGAAAAAAGTGAGCTCTAATCTCGACGATTTTTCAAAGAGACCGAGATAGCCGAGCTTATACGACGCGCGGGCGTCCTTTTTTACGGTTTGCACGTGCAACGTACAAGTGGTTCATATTAGTCAACGACCTCTGTTTCTTTTTTTTTTTTTCCTTTTTTTTTTACCCGTTCCTGACCTTTTTTTTTTTAATGCCATTGAAAATCGATTCCGCCGGGAAATTCAAACGAACGACCCCCGCCGCTAATGTTATTACACTTTGCGCGGTGAATTTTTATGCGGCGAGTGTGTTTCCGTGTACCCGGGAATTAGGGACTTTTGATTGTTCTTTCTATTTTCCTTGCTTTTCTTTTTATGCTTGGTTTAGGAATAAGCTTTAATGAGGTCATTATTGTGTAGAGTTTTTAAATGATCAAATTCGTAATTGAACAAACAGATACAAATATGATAAAAGAGGATGAAAAAATTTTTTATTTATAAAAACGGTGCGATTGAAATGAAATTTTGTTGTATATTATAATGGTCAAAACCTGAGCCCAAGTTCTGCCACGAATAAAGTGACAACGGGGGTTCTTCCGGCATTTAGAATCTCTCTAAACCGCTTTATTTATGATTCTAGCGTGCAACAATAGAAGTGAAAATGAGCTTTGCAAGCAGTCTTTCCGTATAAGATAGCGAAAAAATATTTCTTGACACGCCAGCCTCAAATCGAATGACTACAAGTTTTCAGCTTATTAAATTGTCGCGCGAGTCTTTTTATTCGCGGTTAGTGTAAGGAGACATTTTTTTTCAGTTTCCTAACTTACGGCTCACGTTTTATGTTTCGTTGGGAATTTAAAATCAACAATATTTAAGAAAATTTTTTCTAAGTTTTATTAAACTTATGCAAACATAAATAAAATATTGAAATTTGGTATTAACTATACAAGTTTTCTGGGAGATCAAATCTTAGATTAAGACCCTGTAAGAAATGCTAATTAGGAAATAGACATTTAATGGCTATTTAAAATGTCTTCAGACTAGAAACAAGGTAATATTAATAGCTAATTTTTAGATTGTATGAAACGATTTTTTTCCATGTAAATAGCCATTTACTAGATTCAAAATTAATGCATATTTTTAAATACTAATCATTTGCTTTTAACAGCGAAATTTATAAAAAAAAATATTTATCATAACCTCATAAAAAATAGGTATTCCATAGAATTATGACATTTCTAAAATTACCATCAAATTATATGCAATGAGAATCACCACGTGCAATACGCTGTTTTGGAGGTTATAAAAAATTTTTTACCCATTTTAAACGGGCGATTCATAGAGTAAAATAAAATAATTTTTGATAGCTATTTTTTGGGTATTTTTAATTGAATAAACATAACCTATCGCTTTACTATATTAAAAATAGGAGAAAATTGGCAATTATTACCTATTTTCTTAGACTCAGTTATTAAATATTTTAACTAACCTTTTTCTAGTTTCAGAGCCATTTTTAATATTCGCAATTCCAACAGGGGAGTTACTTAATAAATCGCAATCTTCAAACAAACAAAAAGTTGTTTTTCCGTCCTTAAAAAAAAATTTCAAAACTTGCTAAACAAAATCATTAATCTTTCGTAAAATTTAAAAATCTAATCGGAAAAGAAAATTACTCTTCTTCTAAGAAAAAAAAAAACAAACATGAAGAATATTGAAAAAAAAAAGGGAGGGGGAAATCTTTCAGCAGTATGAATTTCAAAAAATATACATCACGAACGTCACGTTCCACCGCGAATCAAATTAAGAATAAATCCAGCTGAAAAAAAAGGGGGCTAAAAAAATATACTCCGCGATGAATAATCCACGAAGACAGATACGAACCGTCAATCGAAACGTGACGTCGGCAGCAGCTGCGTTTACGCCGGGGACCATAATAAAACTCGCGACTTTTTTCCGATGGATTTTTTTTCTTCCCCATCAAAGTTGAAAAGTAAAATTGATTTTTTCGAAGCGACTCGCGAGTTGATTATCAGGAGAAGTCTCGACTTGATTTTAAAGTGCGTGGTCAGGCTCGATTTGAATTATCTTGTTTTTGAAAAACTTTCTTTTGAAAAAAACCTTCCCGTGTGAATGTTTAATTATTTCGAGTGTAACTCGTACTGACCTGGATTTTTCTTGTCAAACGAACTAATCCTACAAAGCATGCAAGACTTTCGATGTGGGAAAAAAAATTATGAAACTTTTCAAGCTTGACGTCTCGAAAAAAAAGTACACAATACGTTTGAAAAAAAAAAAAAAAAAATTCCTTCAAAGAAAATACATTTTTCTACTAAAAACGCAATAATGTAACTCAGAGTAAGTCAGGAAAAAAACTACAAGCTCTTGGGAATTTTCTTTGAGTTTGAGTGTACGGTTGTAAATTTGTAAATGATTTTTTTCTTTGATGAATTCAAAAAATTATAATTGGAACAGAAATTTGTAAAAGAAGTATATTTTTACGTTACGTCCAAGTATATTAAAATTTTGTATTTTTACAGGTGTTCAATTTTTAAGAAATCTTAGATTAATTTGTACCTTGAAATTTGAATTAAAACTTTCATGCTTCTTTTGAAGTTCACTTTGCATCAAATGGAGCTATGATCTTTTTATTTGAAACACGTCCTCTTCAAAAAGTAGCTCCAATGTCTTTCTTTGCGAATCATGTTTTATAATTACAATCAAAGTAAAAGCATTTTTTTTTTTTTACCGCTCTATTTTCAATTCTGTTTCACTTCATTTTTATTTACTCTTTTTCTGCATCGAGGTTGGAGTACTTGAAAAAAAAATCGCAATTAGTACCTGGCTCGGTTTTATTCATTAACAAAATGTAAAAAGAAAAAATAAAAATTTAACTGAACTAGGGTTTTTCGCAAAGCGGAGTGTACCCAAGAAATAAATATTCCATCCAATCAAATCACGCGACCGATTTCAAAAAGAAAAATAGATTTCAGAATCCGCAAAGCTACTCGTAAAGTTCTCATGGCTTGGTTCAAAGCTAAAAAAAAAAAAAAAAATGGATGGACGCACAGCTTTTTTCGTGCGGTCGCTGTTGATGGAGTACGGAGTCATGTAAGATTCATGACCAGCCGCATCTGTAAACTCTAAACGTTTTTTTTTTCTTTTCTTCCTTTTAAAATCTGAGCTTTCTTTTCTTTCACCTTCAAAAGGATACAAATTTCGTATGCAGATAGAAAAGTTCCGGGAGATAGTAGAATTTTTTGCATATGGTTGCACATATGACCAGTTTATCAATTTTTTTGAAACTAAATTATTTTTAATTCCTCTGTATAATGATAAAAAAACATTGTCCTGGATTTTAAACGATTGTGATTGAGTCAGAACGAAAAATTAAAAATTATTTTGAATTGAATTTTTAATATGAGAAACTTTGATATTTTAACCAAAGAGTATAATTTTTATTGCAAATTCAGTATAATAGTTATGACTTGATTGGTAACTTTTTATATCTAAAAGTTTTATATTACAGTCTTAAAAAAATAAGAATTTAAATTATTGAAGTATAAATATATGTTAATTTTTGTTAAATATCGAAATTATAATAATAACTAAAATGAAATAAAAAAAAAAAAACTAAAAAAAGGGTATTTAGTTCATAAGTATTAAGAAACAATTAAAAAATAATGTCCAGAAAGTTAAAAATTTTCGAGTAAAATAATTTTTTTGTTTTGAATTATCTATTCCAACCGTATACTATATTTCGTAGAACGAATTTGTAGATTGCTTGTAGTTATAAAGAGCCCCATTTTTTAAATAATGATTCTGTAATATGTATATAAATTTCGTAGCCATTAATAAAAAAAATTATTAAAATATAACAGTAGAGATACGTATACCACGCAAGTGCGTACGCGTATCGTTTTCAAATTAATCTTGCGGTAGTCTTGGAGGCAGATAAGGGAGGCAGGTTCAATTTACCGAAAACTCTCGCCGTAACCTTAATGGCTTCTGGCCAGGATATTCAAGTGTAATTTTTGGATGATTATTCTAATTTTATTGAATTCAATAATTTTCGGATAAGTTTTAGCTAGTGGATATTTTTAATGGCTCGGCATGAATCATTCTTTACTTTGAATTACGCACGCTCGAATAATTTCGAGTTCGATTGGTTTTTACCAAAAAAAATCCACGATTTATTATTGTTGCCTTTTTTTGGGCTTTATTACAGAATCCTAGCTCTTATGTAGAGTTGAAAGTCATAAAAATTGATGAATGAATGTTTACGAAACGTCTATTATAAGCGTGAAAATGAAATGAGTTACGATGATCATCTATTCTTATATTTCTATTATTCCGCACAATAATAGCATTATACTACTTAGTATAATGTATTAAAATAGTATTGATAGTAAATCAGAAAACTGAAGAATTTAATAGAAATTTCTATGAGGGTTTCATTGTATATGCCTTAATCTGAATTTCGAAGTTAAGCTTGAAATAGATCAATAGTAAAAAATACTTCAAGGCTTTCATACAATACAAAATATTCTTTGTTAGAGAAAAAAATTGACGTCAGAGCGTGTTAATCAAAGCAAGAGAAAAAAGTAACTCATACGGTGATCATTATTTTATTTTATCAGTGTTCAGTAAATTTAACCTCCGGGAATAAATCAACTATGATGATAATTTAGTGCAACCTCTCATTATTTACATGTAATCAACTCTTTCAAGAAATTAATTAAGAAACTCATTATTCAAACGAAAAAAAAAATTGTTTTGAAAACCCCCCAAAGCTATTTTTAACGAACTAGTTTCAAATATCTATCTAATAAATTTTATTGATGTAATAAACCAATAAAATTTTCGTAATTGATTATTTATCGAATTTCTAAATGATGTAACGGACGAAAAAAAATAATAATAAAATACTTGATTAAATTTCAAAATTTCAATTATCGACATTTTTTTGATCATGAAACTTTTACAATTAACTTTTCCAATTTCTTCGCCGGAGCCAGTCATGGATGTTTTGAATTCAATCATAGAGCTTTATCAATTTTTAATGAGTATCTGCTTTGGTAGACTCTCTTCTTCGTCAACGTAAACGAACTTCAAAAACGAGATGATTAACTTAACCAAACAACTTTTTTGCAAAATTCAAAATTCTGAGCTTTACGATAGACACCGATAGCAAACTTTCAAACATTTTTCCCTTCGAGTAAGGAAAAAAAAATTCATGACGAGTCACGAGGGAAGAATAGCCAACAGCGTAAGTGCCATAAAGCGGCAGGTCAAACTTCTTTGGTTCATTATTCATCTGAAAGTAAGCATTTTATCGAACTTGATCGCCACATTCAGGATACATTGATAACAAATTTACAAAATAGAGTATCAATATGAAGTAGAGCCTTTATATCTATACTTATATGTAAAATGACTTACTTAATAAATATTAAAAATCACTAAAAATGCAGTAAATAAAATTAACAAGACAAAAACCAAATTTTTTTATTGCATTCAAACAATTATTTCTTAAATAGAAATAAAAGTATTTGTTGCGTAAGTTTCTTTAAAAAGTTCAAAAAGCCAGCAAAAAAAAACTTTTAATATAATGGGTCACGCTTAATTTTTTTGTTTCTTAAACTAAATTAACTTTTGAACGTAGTCTTATATATAATTATATAAGTATAAAGTGTTTATATGAAGAGAATAAAATTTAGAGAAAAAGTTTTATTATCTCTTGAAGAGCTTATGATAATTTAAAAATCGTAGTAATTTTATAATGTAGCCTCAATTTTGAAAAATTCCAACACAGTTGTGCGTACAAAAATGTTAAGATTTAGCACTGAAAAAAAAGCGTGAAATAAAAGTTTATACTCTCACCTCTTTTTAGAAGCTGAATAAAAAATATATGTAAATTTGAAATTTACATGTCACACTTTTTGTACAATGGCAGTGGAATGTAATTTTATCTTAAATTTCCTGAAAAGAAATTTGTTACAAAAATTTGCATTTCAAAAAGAAAACTTTTTCTCTTTTCAATGATTTGTGGTGAAATTTTTTTTTTTTTTTTTTTTCATTCTACATTTCATTGAACTTTTCGTGAATAATCAATAAATAAAAAGTGTTCAGCAAAAGCTTTTTTGTTTTATTCGTATCGGTTGATTTTACCGTCGCTTTTTCTATAATTACCAATGCCATTTTTTAAATTGAAACAATTACGAATTTAAATTATTTATTCAATGAGTGCTATTATTTAATTTTACTTAATTGTACGCATTTAAAAAATAAAAAAATTTGAAACAAATACATGTCATCATAACATTAAAATTTTTTAATTTTTATGTAAAATATTCTGATTCAGAAAAAAATACATATGATCACAATAAATTAAGATAATAAAAATAATTTCATAATTAAAAAATGCTCAAAATTAATTAAGTTTTTGACTTGCAAATTATTATTCAATTTTTAATCAAAACTAACAAAAACAAAATCTTTTTGATGACTTTTTACAATTACTAATTATTCACACAAATGGACCATATGAAATGTAAATTATCTCCTATCATTAAAATTCCAGTGTCGTCTTCATAAAATTAGCATTTCTCAGAAAAAAAAACTATTCCAGTCACTCACCCACTCTTTTCGGGTACTTGAAAAACCCTCCTCTCAATTCGAAAGGTCGCTACTCGAATCCAAAAATAAAAAAAAAAAAATCAAAAAATCAATTACACTCGGTCGGAATCAATTACCATAGCCGGGAACCGAAAAATTCCCATCTCCCTCCCAATAAAACCCCGGGAGCAGAGAGTGGGGAGGTTAAACCAGGTCAAACGTAACGACAAAGAGAATGAGAGGATCAAACGCACCCTAGCCATCCGTGGCATCCGACGTCGTAGTCCTTTGCGCTGGCGGCGTCAATATCCCCTGGTCTATACATATCATGCAGTGTCAAAGGGCATGGCTCCCTACCTCCCTCGTTCCCGACTGCTTATCTCGTCCGGTTTTCATAATTTTACCGTATCTCCGGCTCGACGCTATGAAATACTCTGAAAACTGGATGCACGTGCGCCTTCTCTTTACCATATGGCTACCGGCGCGAGATATGCATTAAAATTCAACATTAATTTAGAAAAAAATTTATGTCAAAAATTATGCAAGTCTTTATTTTGAGTTCCGAGACTAGTAAAGTGCAATAATTAGTCTTCATAGCTTTGAGCCACAAAATTGTACGCAGTTGAGAAAAACTTCGTCGGTTTAGAGTAAGAACCTACTATCTCAGCGGGCCAGAGCAAGAACCTGCTATCTCAGGGACCGGAGTTAAAAGCTACTAATTCACGGGCCCATTCAAACAATGGCATCAAAATTTTTTTTTCTTTTTTGAAGCGTATCTTCTGTACTTACGTTATAACTCTGTTACGCTTCAAAAAAGAAAAAAAAATTTTGATGCCATTGTTTAAATGGGCCCCTGAGACAGTAGCTTTTAACTCCGAGCCCTGAGATAGCAGGTTTTTACTCCGACCGCTGAGATAGCAGGTTCTTACTCTAAACCGACTCCTTAATGTTTATGATAATGTTATGTTATCAAAACTTATGAAACCGAAAATTAAACCCAAAAAATGTCCCAAGAGCTCATAAATCTGTATCCAAACTGCAGAACTAATGAGTAGAACAAATTAAGTATTTGGATTTGAAAATTTTATACCGGAATTATGAAGCCAGATGAATCACTGAAAATTTTAAGAAAATATGTAAAAATAAAGTAGTTATTTTCATTGCTCTCAGTGATTCATAAACTAAATATTTGTCTGTTGACTTTCGACTCATGTTTCTTTCTAGCTGAAATATGTGTTTTTACTTTTGCTTGAATATTTATATTAAGGCTTTATGTCACCTGTTGAGGTCATTGTATTTGACGAAACATTCGTACAAACAGTTGTGCAAAATAAAGATGAGTTTTTAAAACTTCATTTCAATTTTATTCACTCACCAAGCATCAAGTATTTAACTAACCTTTGTAAAACATCAGTTTATAAAAATTCAATTAGGGATATTTAATTTTTCGGCTCATAAGTTTTTGTTACAAAGCTCTAGAATCCAATCAGGTTCATATTATTGTTTTGAGACAAGTCTTGTAAAGTGTATGGTATACAGTCTGACTATACACGAATCTTACTACTGAAACTGTAATTAAATTTCATTATCCTTGAATGATTACAAGAATTACTTTCTATAATTTACACTATTATTACTAAATACTGAAAATAAAAACCGAAAAAATATTATTTGCATAAATAATATCACCCACCAAAATATTATTTTCCATAAAGTTCATTAATCACTTAATTCATCCACCCAACCCAACTCCTAGCTATCATAGAAAACATATTCAATCGATCATTTCACCTAAGGATTCTTCCCCAGAATATGGCACTCATGAGATCATAAACCTCCTCCAACTATAAAGAAAAAAACTTCTTCGTCATTTCTCCATCCCCTTGGTTTATATAAAAAAACTTCTCCGTTCAACGACCTCCTCATCATTACCCTTCTAAAAATACTTTGTCCATAAAAAAAGTCACCCTGTTACAAAGTGACGTGGCTTACGGCAACGCGTCTGCTTCCGTATTTTTCCCGATTTTTGAAGTTTTCCTTGCCCAAATACACGCACGTGATCCAGAAACTAAGAAGGGATGGTTTCGTTCAAACCAGCCGCATGACGTAAAATCCAATAACTGCTGTGCTGCTAGCGAGTCGGAAAACATTGTTTCCAAAAATTTAGAAAGAGTTTCTGTTTTAAACTTTTTTCTTTTTTTTATTGGAAGATACAATAATTTTCAATCATGAGCTTTTCAAAATTGATAAAATTTTTTTAATAAAATGAAAAAATAAGTTTTTTACAAAAATACAACCGGGTTTGGGGCAAGTTGAAATATAAATACGAATCATTCGAAATGCCCACGCGAGTAATGCTTCCTATCCGGATTTCACACAAATTTGGAAACTAAGCCAGGCGCGTGGAATCTATTTATGCGTCGTGCGCTTAGTGAGTTATTCCCAACGGCGATGAATTATAAAAAAATTTATCCGAACGTGCCGGCAAAATGAAACTTTCTGCGGGGATTGAAAAGTGGTCATTTTTTACGGAGCCGAACGGATCGCTTGTTAAAAATGGATTTTTTGGTTTTCAGCTTTATTTACCAGATTAATTCTTGATAAACGAAGAATCAGTCAGTGAAATTATTCACGTACGATTATTTTCGACTTTTGATTTCGATGACAAATTTGTGTATATATTGTTTCCTCTGATATGAATTTTTTTGAAAAATTTTACCTCGTTTGTTTTTGTTTCAAAGTAATTAGTTCGGCACGTATAATTTTAGCTTCTACATTTTCTGAGGAAACAAATTGATTTTTATTAAAAACAAAATTTTCAAAATATTTTAAAACAGTGATTACATTGAAATGCAGTGTCACTCAGAAAAAGTAATTTGTTTCAATTTTACTTTTTCGAGTGAACTCGAGCAAATTGAAATCATACATTTTTGTAATACTTTTGTAAGTTGATGTTAAAAAAGCTTTATAAAATATTAAACGTTTGTACCAAATTTATTAAATTTTTTATCATGAAAAAGTCCATTTTAATTTTTTAATAATTTATCGTTTATTTAAGGAAGGAACTCGTTAAAACATACAAATGAATCAAAAGCAATAAAATATTTTATAAAAGTTGTATTTATAGAACACATTTCTGAAGTGTTTATAAAGTATACTCGTAAATTGTCGTAAATTTGAAGAGGCCTTTCTTTCATTCATATAATCAATGTTAAAAAAATATAATTAAAATCTTTGTTTGTAGAGAAGTCTAATTGTTTTAGCTAAACAGTAGCATGAATTTGCGTCAAGTTGTACACACTGTGCACTGAATTCGAAAAAGATTTATTTAAAAAATAATGAAGGAAAAAAAAAATAATATTAAAGTAACAATTAATGAAATAATCAAACTTTTGAAATCGCTCATATGATCTTTAAATTTTATTGATATTTTAATACTGTTCATCACTTTAATTTTGCCTGATAATTCGACGAGGAGCTGTGCATTCCAGAATCACTGATTATCCTTTTTAATTCTTTCGAAAAACTTTAAATATTGGAAACCTTTGATCCTCACTCAAAATGAAGTTAATATTCGATTTTGGGAATCCTAAATTTTTTCAAAAAGTGCAGTAAAAACACAAAATTAGCATCCCCCTGTAACTCAACCCTTGGCTTATAGATACCAGATAGTAAAAGTTTGTATCTCGAGGAATAATAAGTAGGAGTGCGGTGGGATCTTCCGAATGCAGTGTCGGACAAGAGCAAGACGGATGGGAATCTCCATTAGGCTTCCGTCCAGATGGCCTGGGCGTCGCACTTAACCCCGCGCGCGTAGTGCAGTGACACGAAGCTCCTCGTTTCTCTCTCTCTCTCTCGTTATCTCGACGCAAAATTAACGGCCGGGCTGATTGTTTCCAAGTTATGTTGTTGTTTCCTACCCCTGGCACCGCAGCCCGGATAATCACGACTTGCGTTTTGTGTCTTGATTATCGATTTTGTGATTAATTTGGGTAAGGGCCACTCCGACCCACCCCCAGTTGTAATCCTCTGAGTAATGGAGAAGAGAAATACCACCGCGACTGAAATTAGCTCGGCTTGAGAGTGCGTTTCGAGTGGATCGAGCTTTTTTTCTAGGGCAATTTTTAAGTGCGCGTGGGTTCCGTGCGACAGAGAAGATTCTGATGGATTGGGATTATATACGATTGAGTGTGACTTTTTTAAATGGGTTTAAACACCGTACACTTGAGCTTCAAAGTTACAATTTCCAGGGATTATTTGAAATTTTTTTTTTTTTTTTTTGTTCAGTACGGTTGGGAATTTGGAAAACTTAAAGGGTACTTACCGAATTATCGTAACTTGTAGGGAAAAATTTAAATTAAGCGACGAAATTTTTTAAAAATTTTCGTAAAATGAATAAAAAAAAAAGAATTTAAAGTTTGCAGACAAGAATATATCTTGAAATTTTTCAGGTCCCCGCTATGGTTACCGGTACCAAGTATCAAGTGATGCTAAAATCACAATTTTCAACTACTTTTTTTTAGTACTGTATGCATCATAGTTTTACATACTTGAATGCATCATCATTCATAATTGAAATTCAATGTAGACGTTGAAAATTTTACTTTTATAAAGGATATTTGCTTCTTTTTTTTCAAAATAATCTATCCAGAATCGAATTTTTTTATTTCTTCTCACTACTATAGAAAAATAGAATAATTAAAAGACAAAAACTTTGTTTTTAAAAGTAAAGGCTACACAACCACAGAGCTACCTTTATTATCATATCTTAACCATAACTGTTTTCTTTGTTTTTTTTTTTTTTTTTTTTCAAGTATACAACAAATTGAAAAAACATTGATCTCATAATTTTCAATACAACAGTACCGATAAGAAAATCTTTCTTTACCATTCCCCAGCAATACATAATGAATTTGATCCCACGTCACCCTTCGCCCCATACAGTATTTCATAACGACTTTTGTTTTCAGGATCCAGGTCAAGGTCAACGTGAGAACCGCATGGGTAAAAATGGAGTCGCGGTGGCGTGGTGGTAACCAACGCGCCACATCGCAATGCGCATCGTCCCTCGGTTGCAGCGCCGGACGACGGCTCCTGCTTCTGGTCCTCGCTCTCGTCCTAAATTGCGGTAAGTTACTATGATCCAAGATACTGGGGGAGAATATTCCACCAGTAAACAAGCTCGTTTTTACCCTCCGCGGAGATTTATCTAATTCCAAGATCTCCGGGATTATGCAATTAGTTAATTGGTGAGGTCTCGATCCTGAATTATCTGTTTACCAGTGTATGATTTATTCTGGGCGTGGAAGGAAATGTAGAAAAATTATCAAGTAGTCTTTGCGACAGTCAGAATTTAAATAATTTTTATTTATGCGTAACAGTTCTTTCCGACTCTTACAAGAATATAAAAAATACTACATCTTTTTGATACTTCATCTCAATATTTAGAAAAAATGGAACTGTAGCATATTTTCTGCAGGGAATGAGAATTTTCTACCCCCGGTCAGTATGAAAGATCGCTGGTCAGTCGTTTGCGCATCGATTCCCGTATGGCTATGAACAAAGATCTATCATAGAAAAAATAGAAACTCCTGTTTCAGATCGGAAAATCTCTTATTTTCAACTTCCGGTTTGAAAATAAAAACTTAAAATTTTTTTCTCGGTCTGGTATTGTTTCGATATACAATGCCATGTCTGTAATATTCATTTGTCATTAATAAATTTACTTTTTTTGTTAAGTTGTTGATTTCTTATTGCTTACTAAAGATTTTCAAAAACATTGTGTCTAATTTAGACGATTGATTAATTGGGGCCTGAGAACTGAAAATTTAAGCACTGTGATAGCTACTTTATAGAATTTAAAAAAAATAATAATATGAATTTGTCTTAACTTAAAATTGAGCCAATGTGCAAATTAATAGTTAATGTAATCGATACTAGTAAAATTTCAATTAACAGTACCTAAAAACCCTCTCAATGGATTATGAATTCATTAGTGCATTAAAATTTGGTTCAGTATTAAAGTGCATTATTAAACCTATACGGGTCACCGACAAACGACAAAACGTCAGAACGACAAAACGTCAGATAATAGACATAAATTTTATGTTTTTATTGCAATTATAGCAATTTGAAATTTCGAACTGGTTGGAACTAAATTTTATGGCGCGCCTCTGCGAGGGCCCTTCGGGCCCCACGGCGCGCATTGTTTTAAAAAATAACCGTTAGTGTTTTATTAAAAATAAATTCTTTTCTCACGTTTGTATTAATTCACTGTTCAAAATCAAAACTTCAGAACGACAAAACGTCAGATAATATATATATATGATATACTGTAGGAGCTTTCAACTTATTCTCAGACAGTTATGTGAAATGAAGCAAGGACTAGATCCTCAGTTAATGATTGTTGATTTTGAATTGTCGCTTATTACATGGGTGTTATTATTATCTGACGTTTTGTCCCGCTCCCAACCTATACGGTCTCTTAAAATAAATCTACATTTTTAATCATAAAAAAGAAGTAATAATAGAAAAAAAAAAAAAAAATTAATTAATGAATTACAATATGGATTCAATTTGGTTCTATGTACTTATTAATCTTTTTCATTCAATTCTTGTATAAAATTTTTAAAATCCTTACAATTGTTTTAATAAGACCTTAATTTTATTATATTTTTATAAGTATTTATGGCTTGAATCGAATAATAATTTTTGTAAAGTTTTAAAATCATAAAATAACTTTAATTTATTTACGAAAGCTTTAACATGATTTTATATTCAAATAAACGAGCAAGTTGCTATAAGAAACCAGAAAAAAAAACTGTCGCACACTCAATCACCCCGCCGTCTTCCCTCTAACTACAAAACAACAAGATCATAAAGCTCCCCCTGCCCTTCAAAATTATAAACAATATTCATGGATTCAGTATTTTATTACGGAGACCTCGAGCCCCGAACATTAAGGGGAAGAATGATGCGAATACCGAGTAATCGGGGGCGGGGGTAAACGACGTGTCAATTTCCGTGGCTGGTGGTTAAGACGATGCCTCCTCTATTGTAATTGATGGGACCGAAAATTCATTTATCATTCATCCACGGTATAAAAAAAAAATAGAAGAGGGGGCAAGAAGGAGGAAGAGTACCGAAGCTCTCGAGAGCGCCTTTTTTTCAGAGCTCAAATTTTATTGCCACTTCATGGGGATTTCCAGCGTTTAATGGCTTTTAGAGCTTTCGAGAAAAAAACTTTTTTTTTTTTTTATGAAGGGTCCGGAAAATTGTACGCCGGGTGGGGGCGCATTATACCGTCGAGTGAATATTATTTAGTGTTTGTTAAGTAGTTTTTTACGTGAAAAATTGAATGCTAAAGCTCGATTGGTATTGGAAAATTGAGTGTTTCGTTGAATAAAAGTTGTTCTTGCTGTAATTGATCTTGATGTAAATAATTGTTTTTACTTGTTATTCAAACTAGTCTCAATCGGCGTGCAAGCGCGCTCAATTTTTAATCCTGAAAGTAAATAAACGATAATTTATACCTTCATTTTCAAAAAACGAAGTTGAAAAATTTTTTAACTCTGAATTCATCAAATATCGTATTCGACCTGCAACTAAGTTCAGTTCGATATTTTTGTATTTATAGCTTAAAAAAGTCGTTTTTAAAATAATTAAGATTTTCATTTTATTTTATAGAATTCTACAAAGAAATTTAGTCCAATTATTGGAATAACGTATTCAACTATTCAAGTTTTTAATTTTACGTTCTCAACCAATCAAATCAATTATAAAACGAAGATACTCGAAAATGCTTTATCATTGTAAAGAGAGATTGTTCATTTAATTGTCCAGATTTTTTTTTTTTTTTTTAATTATGATAAACTAAAAATTAAATCCACACATCAGAGGTCACGGTTTACTTTATAATTTCAAAAACTTTCTCATGAAATTAAATGAAAGAGTAATAATATTTTAAAAACACAAAAGTCAGGGAGGGAATATCGCGCTTTAAATACACTCATAGAAACCAAGAACAGAAACGGAAAAGCCAATTAAGAATTTAAGTCACGCTTCCTCGTCCGAAACTCCATTTCGAACATCTTTGTTGAAATTTTCTCACGCGAATCTTCAAAGTATACACAAAGTTCGAGTGAATGCAAAACGAAAATCGCCCGGGCCAGCGACCCGCATAATATATAAACTCAAACAAACTTTTGACGGCAAAAATAAATGATCTCGCGGACATCGGAGAAGAATATTCCAGCAGCGACGCCAATTTGCGGATTTTCAAGTCTCAACTCCAAAAAAAAGGACGAAAAAAAATCCCTTCCGCACTTATTCGTCTTCTTCTTCTTTTTTCAACGGCAAACGCTTTCCTGACTTATGCATGAGCGCCACCATGCGTGGATTGGATTATTGATTTCTCGTTTGGGTTCGATTTTATTTTGTTGTTTTTTTTTCTTTCTCTCCCTTACTCTCTTCCTTTTTCCCCTTGTCTTGGTCTCGGTTTTTCCAATTTCGATTCCTCGTATCCCCGTGCAGTTGTCCCTTTTTCACGTGCTCGAGGTCAAGTTCTCCCTTGTTTTTCCTCGAGTGATCATTTATTGAGATTTCATAACGGATTCATAAGTCGTAGTCTGGTAATTTTTTCGTAAAATATTTATTCGTGGAATCGAGCCAAGAAATTTTGCTCCTCCGAAATATTATAGCTTATGATATCCTGCCAGTAAGTTATCGTACTTTATTTTAAAAGTTTTATCCGTTCTCGAATAGTTTTAATTGTTTCGAAATTATTGTCGACATAGTTAATGGCACTGTGACAGTCAACGTTATAATCAATATTGTAATTGAACTAGAAATTCCACTCGGATTGTTGATTGATTGAATAGCCGAGCTAATTTTATTTAGTTAATTATCAGAAGACTGCCAGTCAAAAAGTTTTTCGTTGAACTTTACACTTGTTTATTAATTTCAGAAGTGAATTGACAATGATTTTCACAATAAATAATAATTACACTTGCGCAAAGTAGATTGTTCCGCCGTAACGGAAAATGGTGAAGTTTTATGACTGACGTAAATGTATTCTCAAATTTGAGTAGTTCTTTGACTGTCAGTAAAAATTGTTTAAAGTGGTTTGAAAAAGTGTCATCTAAAAAAAGTAAGACAATCTAATAATTCATTTTCAAATTATTTGTATACCTCGCCAGTAATGTGCTTGTTATAGCAAAGAATTTATCGGATCAAACTAGCGTAACTGGCCAAAAACTGTTGTAACTAATCAAAAATCATTTTCACAAAGGCCATTTATACCAGGACTAAATAAAAACTCTGAATCCAGAGTACAGAGTCAAGTCCAGAATTCAAGCTGTTGGACTCGGAGTTCCGGATCCTCAAGTTCGACGAATACAGAGTCCGGACTTTGACTTTGATTCGTAAAACAATCACAAATGAGTCTTGGAAAAATTTGGGGCATTGACATTTTCAGAAAATCAAATCGCTCTAATACTACAAATCCAAAATTACCACTCTTCCATAATTGGCAAATAATTCGCTGCTGAAGGTAAATCCACCAAAGGGCCGAAACTTTTCCCGGTTTTAATTAAAAACAGTCCCCGAAAACAGACCGCACGGTCCGCTAATAACTCCGTAGAATTAGACGTAACCGCGAAAATCTTCACCGAGCGTTTTAATTTTCCATTAACTCGTGCATCTTCCGGCTCTTTTTCGGTCGGGGTACGAAACGTATGTGTCGGCGTCCCAGTTTCGCGCTGCTATCTTGGCTGAAGTTTCGCCCCCCGGAGCGCCGCGGCAACGTCCACGCATGATTTACACTCCAGTAAATTCTTCGTGAAATATATAAAGAGGAAAACAAGAAGACGCAAGCGGGCGGCGGGTGTATCTTGTAAACATCATTTTTTGGGTTTTAAATAAACCCCCCCGCCCCCCCACTTTTGTCGGGTGGGATTTTAGACGTTCATAAATTTTGAAAGCTGGCTTTTTTTTTTGTACAGTTTAACCAGGAAGCTGCGAAAAAAAATGTGTCGCTGGAGATGCGTAATTTATGGTTTTGGGTAATGCCGAGGACCATTTTTTTTTTTTTCGAAAAAACCGGAGAAAAATTGAAAAATATGTGGATTGGGGTTGTCGTGTACTTGGTTATTTATTAATTTTTGTTTTTTTTTTTTTTTTGGTTATACATAGTTTGAGAATTTCGGATAAGTTTATAATGGATTTATTTTAGGGCCAGAATACAAAAATTTTGATAGTAAAATTACTCAGTAAAGTATGTACAAACTCGGTAACTTATATTATGTTATAAAACATCCTGAATATTTAAAAATGTGAAGCACTCGTCCCACAGCAAAAATAGTTTTTATCATCTCTATTCTTATGCTCAAACTAAAAAGTGATAAAAAGCCTTTTTTTATTTATATTCAATTAGAGTAAAAAAAAGGTATAATATAAAACTAGAAAAGTAAAAATAACTTTTTTCCTAAAATCTAAAAAATTTAGATATTTTTTTGAATTTTCATACTCAAACATTTATGTACAGTACAAATACATATATTAAACTGTTTAAATAATATGAACTCTATATTAGGTAATTCTATGTATAGTACGGTAATTGATCGGATCAATTAGTTAAAATTTTTTAAAAAAGCTTTAGCCATTTTGAAGTTGATTTTTTGGCTTTAATAAAACAGTTTTTTTTTTTTTTTTAACAAAAGATTTTCAATTGAAATCATGTGTCAACGTGCTCGTCTTTTAACGACCAACATAAAATTGAGGCAAAAAATTAATCCATATCTCTTTGTTTTAAAGAATTACATAAAAACTATAAATATTTCTCTTTTCCATAGTTTTTTCAACACATATTTTCAATTAATACATGAAAAATAAACCACAATACAAATAAAACTAAAGTATATTTTTGAGAATTGAGATTTCTGTCGAAGTGCCAAAATGTGTACGCTACATTTCCAATTTTCGTGCATTTATGTATTTTCTCTCTTCATAACGTTATTGAAATTTATTGTTTCTTCGTGATTATTGCGGCCGAAGTCACACAATTGTTTTAAACTGAACGCTTGACTAAATTTTAGATTTCCAGTTTGAACCTATTAAGGTGGTTTTCTACCAGAGCTAGTCAAGTTCAAGACTAAAAAAAAATTATTACTCCAAATTACTAACAATTGGTTATTAAAATTTATTTTTTAACTTTTTATGGCTTCTGAAATTATTTTCTACCAAAAAAACATTGACAATCACAACAAAACATTTTTTTAAACTTTTAACCTCACCTTTGAATACCCCAGTTTTGGAGGTTATTCACGTGAAAGTTATTTTTGTAAAATTATTGCAAAATTCCTAGAAGGTCAATTTTTTGCAGTTTCAAGAAATGAATTCTTCGATAGTGAAACTATATGTATGTAGTTTTTCTAAAGGATCTCTATTGTAAGAAGACAAATATCAATAATTTAGTACACTTTTTCAGCGTAGCGGCCATACGCGTAATGAAAAAAATTCAATCTTTAACTTGCTGTAACTTTTAAACTATATGGTCAATTTTGATCAGACTTCGTAGAAATGTTTATTAATATCTAATAAACATCTCCAGAAAGTTTGAGCTGATTCTCTATTGTCATGCATTTGGTAGAAAACCACCTTAAAAGTTATTATAAAGCAATTTTTTTTTTACTGTAAAATATTTTGTATGAATTCTATCGAATCTAGAATGTTTCACGAAAGTTCCTTGTTTTAGATCCTACACTTTGAGTTCGATTTTATTTCAGTATTATTATTTTTTGGCGACTGCACTCGAACATTCAGTCTCTTTTTTTCTTCGCTTTTAAAATTCTATAAAATCGAGAAAAAAAAGGGCGATCGTAAAATTTAAAAGCTCTGGAAAAGGCGCTTGAGGAATTTACGATTTTTCAAATTGAAAAATAAAATCTTGATACTCAATAAATAGGTAATGATTTTTCACAGCCGCTGGTACCACAAGGAATTAAAGAAAATGCTTTCAATAGTTTTGAAGATCGGAAAATACTTCGTTCCACCTCGCTAATTCTTTTTTCTCTACAGCTTGAGTCTAAAAAAAAAGTTAATCAAGAAATGTTGTTTTCCATCAATAACAACAAAAGAAAAGAAAAAAAAATACACCCACCACCCAAATGATACATCTTCCCCCACAGTCCAATAAGCTTTTTCGAAAAAGTAAATTTTTTTCGTCTCCGATCGATCATACCAATTTTTTTTTTTTTTTCTCTCTTCTCTTGCGAAAAAACCACACCTTCATAAACATCGGTAACAAGCAGCTCGTCCGAGTTATGACCTTCATCACCCGAACAAATGTACTCATCGAAGCTCCAACCGCCATTATCCTTCACGAAGATAAACGCGGCGAGATGATACCTGAGTGAAGAAAAATAAGAAGCCCGTTTGATGAATAAGCTTTTCTCGTGGGTCGCTACCATTATTGTCAACCGGTTTTAGGTTGGTCCGTTCTGCAACAAATGAGGAGCTCCGATGAGCGAGATTGTGAAAAATTTCGCGCTATACTGTGATGAATTTTATTTCTGTTAACGTCGCTAAGCCTCGCAATTTCTATAAATATCCTTTTCACTAATCGCGGATTTGACTTATTCAAGGAAGTCTTGTGCGCAGTAGACCTAACCTCAAAAAATTTCTATATTTTTATGATTATCAAAATTGCTGAGGTCAACACTGTCAAAATATTGTATTTTCATTAGGGCTTCACGATATTCGATAAAAATATCGATATCGACTCGATAACGAGACGATATCGATACGATATTCGATACGATACAAATTTTTTTAGATCGATAACGATACGATAAAAATTATATTCAATATCGCCGATATTCTCGTATCGACGATATGTAATTGTTAACTATATCGAAATTTATCGATCTCGAAAAATTTTTTTTTATTAAAAATTCCGAGATTTCTTAAATTTTTCAATCTAAGAACTGAAAAAATAAATATTGTATGTTTTGTTAGATCAGCGTATATATAATTAAGCTTTATAATCAAGCCCCGAAGAGGCACAATTTAAATATAAGTTTCAAGAATAATTTATAATTAAACTGCATAGTCCAGTGGCTACGGTCACCGCCTATAAATCGGTAAACTAAGGTTCGATTCCTCAGTACTTATTGTTATTTTTTTTTTTTCGTTAACTTTTGCTCTGTTTTAAACTGTTTACAAGTATTTTTTTTTTTTTATAAGTAAGTTTTTCTTTTTTTTATTAATAAAACAAATATTAAAAACCGTATGAATTATTTATGGTTACCAGAAAACAAACAAACAACAAACAGCCTGTTAATAAAAGTATTTTTTTCTGTCTTTTTTTTTCAATTTTTAGATTTTTTGAATGCCAATAATGAAAAAAGGTTGAAATAATTTGCAGCACAGCTAAAAAAATATTTTTAAATACTTTTTCAACTGAATTAATAGAAAAAATAAACTTTACTTTGTCTATGAATAGAACCTTTAAGAATATAAGTTATTTTTTAAAAATATGAAAATTAAAAAAAATAAGACAGAAAATAGTATATTACACATCTGGGGAGCGAAAGTAAAGAATGTCTCAGAGCACGTTTAATTATCATTCGAGCCGTAGGCGTGGGTCAAGGCGAGGGTGATAAAAATGTACTCTGAGGGATTTTTTTTTTCGCTCCCTTGGTGTGTATTGTGCTTTTCGTCATACCTTAGGCAGAAAGTAGCAATTTCCAAAACCTCGCAGCGAGGAAAATTGCTACTTTCGGCCAAGGTGTGATGAAAATCACTTTTATTAACATGCTGTTTGTTGTTTGTTTCATCACGTTATTTTTATTCATTTTCTGGTAACCATAAATAATACAATATACTGTTTTTAATATTTATTTTATTAATAAAAAATAAAAACTTATTTCTAAAGAAAAAAAAGTACTTGTAAACAATTTAAAACAGAGCAAAAATTAACAAAAAGTATAATAAAAAAAAAAAAAAACAAAAGAATAGTTAGGATATGAATCTACAATAGCAAATCTGAAGGCGGTGACCGTAGCCACTAGACTACGTGAATTAATTAAACTTTGATCTTAAAACTTATATTTAAATTGGGCTCCTTCGGGGCTTAATTATAAAGCTTAATTATATAATTGTTTTGTTTTGATATTATTATTTATCAATTTAATCTTCATTTGGATAATCAGTTTAATGTTTGTGGGATAAACAGTTTATTCATTAATTCTACTTGGAACCCAGGGTTGTAGACGCCAAGTGTTATTGGGTTGTAGAGCTATGATGTTAAATTATTTATTCAACTGTATGAAAAATACCCGAATACCCAGCGTTATTAGGTTGATGAGCTTGGTAGATCGATTAATAATTTTTTAATTAATTTTTTGTCGATCGATCGACAAAAAATTGATAAATTTATCGACTCTCGAGACGATATCGATACGATACCGATATTTTTTTGCATAAGTATCGTCGGGACGATAATCGATACGATAATAATGATCCATGACGATACGATATCGATAATTTCCAAAATATCGATATCGTATCGTATCGTGAAGCCCTATTTTTCATCATATTTAGTTTTGGAAAAGTTACAAACGAATAGATTTTAAGAAACTTTTTCATCTTTCAAAATTCGAATTCGATACCAAAGCATATATGTAACTTTAAAGGTTAAGTATACTTAACCTCAAATTATCTATAATTTTGTAGGTTAGTTTTAAAATTCTACCTTATATTTTTATTCTTATGTAATGTCTAAATTGTAATGTCTAGATTGATAATAAATAACTTCAAGATTTATCAATAATTTTTACATATTTCTGTGTTTTCTCGTGAATTTATATTTACCCAACCTCAAACTTTCTCACGTTTTTTGTTTACTTCAATATCTTGTAGAGTGACTAATCAGAATTTATTCTTGATATGAGAGAAGAAGATATTTTAAGTCAATAATCCTGAATTTAATCAGCATCAGGAACTTAATTTCACTAGTTTCAACAGTAGAGTCTTGAATGAAAGAGTGTTTGATATGCCACGGTACACATCGATTTGTAAGAAGAGTCTATTTTATCT
This sequence comes from Encarsia formosa, assembly GCA_038277355.1. Lineage (NCBI taxonomy): Eukaryota > Metazoa > Arthropoda > Insecta > Hymenoptera > Aphelinidae > Encarsia > Encarsia formosa. The sequence goes on along the minus strand of CM076185.1, from coordinate 7,093,677 downwards.
GACACCTTTTGTCCTCATTTCCAAGCTCCTTCTCGTAGTCCCACGTCGGATATATACTCTTCGCTACTTCTTCGGTATCGTCTTTCGCTTTTAATGGAAAGACGAAATGAAAATATTGAGAAATTTCGACGAAAGTACTACATCTCAAGCCTTGAGAGCCTTTTATTCCGGGTATTTTAAAAAAGGGCCACGGCGAGCTGACGCGGTGCTCGAGAGATGCAAATATTGTTGATTCGAGGGCTTAGTGACTTCACTTTTTCAAGTGGCTTTCCAACAGTATTTTTCTCTTTTTTTTCTCTCTCTTAACGGATGAACTTTTAATAATTCCAAGGTTGTGCTTAGCCTCCCGGAGGTTAATCCTTTCATCGGATGAATTTCTGTTTATACTGTGTTTTTTCATTTAACATTTTATCCGGGGAAAATTAATTTATTCACGGTTGGAAGATTTGATTACTTGACTGTGTTATTTGTAGAATGCCGGAGGTTTGATCGCTGACAATTCTGTTGGGATTCGGCATTGATGTGGTATTCATTGAAACTGTTTAAAGCCTTACATTGTCCTAGAAACCCACACAAGAAAGCAGACTACTTCGGTCGATTTAATTTAAAATAATAAAATCAATTTTACCTCTCGAGTTTCAATGGATTCACATTTTTTCTTATTGATGACGTTTTTCTTTGTTCTCTTAATTCAACCTTGGTGGAATCTCGTACGTGATAAAATGTAAACTTGATTAAAATTCACGAAAGTCTCTGTACATTTCATTGACGTGGGTTACAGGAAATCAGTGGAAGAGAAAATCCAGCCAAACTAAACTCATTTTATTTTAATGAAATCACTCGAGAGAGCTCGCGTTGGACAAATATTTTACACGGAAAATTTTCAGAGACTTGAATTTTTAAAACCTCATTGTGCAATTGTTACGTTATCTTTACAACCTCACTTCAAACTTTAACAATTTGTGTAATTTTTCCCAACCTCCGGGCAAAAATGAAAAATAATAACTTCCTGCGCTTTACTAATTCAATTTTCGCTCTCAAGAACATGATGAAAGCATCCAAAAAAAATTACATCCAGGGGGCCTCGTTAAAATTTCCCATTGTTTGACAAGAAAAAGTATAAGACGTTTCTCTCTTACTTTTTTTTTTTTTCACCCCGGTAAAACCCCCGAAACTTAGCCTATTCATATTCCAGATTTCATTTCTTCGCAATCCCACGATGTTTGCGAAACGCGTGGAAAGTGCGGGCTTCATTGTTTCAACCGCGATATAAAAGATATCAGGGGAACAATGGGCGAATATTTTTACGCACGAGACGAAAAGAGAGAGAGAGCAACGTCATATCCACGCGAGAAGGAAAAATTGTTTCTCGTTTGCCTTTGTTTTTTTTTCCCGGTACTTCTTACTTGAAAAGTACCTAAAAACACAGTTTATGTCTAGGTCACCGCCCGAGTACGTACGAGGGTCGTTATTGTATGTACGCCCTTCCTGCTCTCCGTCGCAGTTGGCTTTTTTTTTCATGCTCACTTTGTTTTATGGACCTCAACTTCGTTCTCTCGCCCCCCCCCCCCCTGGTTATATACTTATTTCATGCACGCTTATAGAGATGTGAATACGAAGAAAGAGCTTTTATGCGGGAAAGAATGTACTAATGTTGTAACGCCAGCACTCTTTTTTTTACGTCACCACTTTAGTAGTGATTAAAAGAAAGATCATCATTTACATAGTTTTTATTAACATGAATTTATTACGTATTAAGTTGGAAAGTATTAAAAAATTTATTTAACATAATTATCACATTATGTTTAAACATAAATTATTTATTTTAATTTAAATATACTAAACAGAAAAATATTTCTTAAATTATACGAGTGACACAGTTTCATAGTACAATATATTAAAAAATATTTATAGTCTTGTATTTTTCAATATAGACTCAAAATTTTTTCTTATTTGAATCTATCCGAATATGAAAATTATAGTAATAATTAAAACGTTGACCAATATATTCAAATCAATGTATTTCTAACGTTACTAATCACAGCGATCTCTTTGTCTCGTTTTCAGAAATAGTTGCGACTCATTACGCATGCAAATCATGAATATGTTTATACGAATATTACGAATTCATGAATAATTAAAAACAGCAGCCCTCATTACCGGCCCCGTGGTTACAAAGAAAGAAAGAATAAAAACCCAGAATCAGTGTCTAGTATTCATTCCCTAAAAGGTGTAATTTTCCATTTTAAAATGAAAATTATTCCGCGAAACTCGAGCTGGGTCTGTGTAAACAAAGCCATATTCTATTACGAAAAATCTCGCGCTTATTATTCAAAGTGTACACAAAAAAAAAGTGGAAGTAGAGGCCGCTTATCAGATGAATACGGCAAGAGATAAAAGTAGAAGGTAAAAGTGCAGGATAAAAAAGAAGAAGAAGAAGAAGAAGGACTCGACCCAAGCGCCCGGGGATCGTGTTCGAGTTTTATCTCATCCGGGCGGGCAAGATGGGAAGAGCCTGCAGTAATAAACTGGGAAGGTAAAAGTAGGAGGTAGGGCGCGGAAAATTAAGAAAGAGAGTGAGATATGACGTAAGACCGCCCCAGGCTGAATAAAACCGGCGTGCGTATGTAAATAACGCACTGGGTTGTTAAAACAATATTAATAGCCGCATTAAAACACTATGGTGCGTTGTAAACTTAAACAGACCGGACTGCCAGTGATACTTTGTGAATTATTCATAACCCTAGCGAAGTTGAGGGAAGCGTGCTAACTACTTTGATGGAAGATTTTTTACCTCGAGGGCAATATTTGATGATGCAGCTTTTGTATCTTACCTTACGTCTGACCAATAAGGTGCTGTACTACTTTTTTCAATACTTTTTGGAATTTCATTTTTCGATTTCCACGGCTGACTAATATCGAGCTATACTACTTTTTTCAACTCTTTTTGTAATTTAGTATTTGAACAGCATGGCTGATGGATAACGATCTCTACTACTGAGACTTGAAATATTCTAATCGAGTACGTTTGAGTGTATTTAATTAGCCGAGAAATTTTTGCTATGCTCTAATTACATTTAAACAATGAATTTACTGCTAAATACGGGTCTGACTAGCCTCAAATATTTCTACACGCATGTTTCAAATGTACTGACATAAATTTTCAAGACTTAATCATTTTCAAAGAATTTTATTTTTAAAAAGTACAAATATATAAATTAAAGCCTCTTAAAAAACTCAATTAAAAAAGATTTAATTTAATTTTACAACAATTTAAAAAAGTAAATAAATGTTTTTTATCTTGATTCAAAAATTAAAAAACATCAAACGCTTAAAACCAAAGTGCGAAGTAAAAAAGGAAGGATTACTTTGCTGTCCGTGCGCGGAGCGAAAGCGAAAAAAAAAAAAAGGATTAAAACATGAAAAGGCTAATTTTGTTCTTTAAAGTGCATCAGATTACTCGACACGCGTGTGTGAGCACGCGTCCGACGGCAAAAAAGCGTCGGGGTAAAAAACTGGATAAAATAATAATCCCGGTAATAAGCTTACAAAAAAAAGCTCACTCTCACGCTTAAACATCAATCTTACCTTTAATCCACACAAAACAGGTGTAATAGAAGAGAAAAAAAAGTCTCTCATATCCCCTGATCAAAATCAAAGGAAAGAAACATAAAACAAAACACTGCATTAATAATTCTTCAAAGGCAGAACAGCGAAAGGATAACGAAAGGGCGGATGCTTCAAAGACGAGTTACGCCTGCATATGGGCTGCTGTTGTTTGTTTGTTTGTCCTTTCAAATTAGCCTGATTCGTTTAAAACTGATCGACGTTCTTTAAAGCTCACCATGGTGAGAGAAACGCCCTTTTCTGCGAGAAATTAGAATTATGGAGAGAACGATGAACGGATTTTCCCGGGCGACGAAAGAGGAAGTTCAATTTCTCGTGGTTGAAGGTTGAGTCTTGGGAAAGTTTTTCCCTGTTTAATTAACGACCAAGCCTGAGTTTCAGTTTACTTGATATAAAATTGAGCCATTTGAAATGATGTACGCCTTTCTAAACGAATGTACGGAATTTTAGGTTTAAGTTTGAGGAAATTTAGTAAAAACCTATGTTATTGACAATATACGAAAAAAAAAAATAAATAAACTTAAAACACTTAAATTTTAAATTCTAAGTTGATCTTGCTCTTAAAATTTTTAAATAATTTTTCACATGTAATTGTTGCAGCTATTAAGCTATTGTTTTCAAATAAACACATTTAAAAGTTTTAGTTTTGTTGTAAAAAAAATATTTCATTCATTATTTTGTTTGAAAAAGAAATAAATAAACAAAATGTAGGTAATTATGAATATTTTTTGAAAGATTATTTTTTACTGGCTTGCACACAGTTTTAGATGTTATAGTTAAATTTCTGCTTCCACTTTAGTTAATGAACACTCTAATTAACAAAGTATTTATTTTCCTTTACGAGCGGTATATGATAAAACAATTTATAAAATTGAGTCCTGTTATTTACTCGAAAGAGCAAGTTGAACAAAGATCATACAAAAGAAGAGGACGAGCGTTCGAATTTTAATGAATTCTTTTTACCTGTGTTACGGAAAATTCAATACTACCATGCAAAGACGAATTCAATGCCAGATGAGCTGATAAAAGAGAATGAAAAAACGAGCAAAAAGAGAAAAACAGAGCAGCAGCAGAACAGAGTTGTTTAAAAAAAAGAGCTGCAGTTGCCCTTTCATTCTTCCTTCTATTCTTTCTTTGCTGTTGTTTTTCCCCGCCTGTACTCGATGTATTTTTCTCGGGGTTTTCACGAAACACTAGTGGTACGAAAATTGAAAAAATCGTTAAAATTAAAATTATTTTCAACAAGCCAACAAACATCAATTAAAAACTTACATGTACCAATTTGTTGAACGAAACAACCTCATTTATTGAAAATTTTGCGAAATACACTTTTTTTATTGATCTTTTGATTGCAGACGTAAAAGCTTTAATGAATTTCGAAAGCAAGCAAACAAAAATTTTGAGCTCATATTTTCGTCGAGGCAAATCTTAGTTTGGGTAAAATTTCATCAATTTCGTGCTTCTAGCTCTGATTGCTAATATTAAACATTCCATGACTAACAAAAGCATTAACGACAAACTAAAATTTTTTCCAAAATGAAGAAATAATATTTTCCCTCGCTCGAGCAAAGATAAGAATTTGTTTATGATTTTCCCGATTAAATTTTTCGAGGCAAAATTAATGATTGCCGAGATAAAAAAACGAGGTTGATTCATGGTTATACGCGTGCATTCTGCCTTTGACGGATGTTGCAAAACTGGCACAGCGATAATAAAGCTCTTTTTTTTTTCCTCGTCACGGCGCATTTCATTTTTAAGGGAGGGAGTTCAAATGGCGTGAGATCATTTTTATTATTTTGTCGGAACGAATAAAAAAAAAAAAAGCGAGAGAGAAGGAAAAGCTTGTACCATCAATTTCTATTATGAGTATGAATTAAGAGAAAGCATGATTGAAGTTTATTAATTGGTACGGGAAATCTCTTTTCCCGTTAATAAATGTTGGTTCATTGGGCGTATATTTTTAGCAATTTATAAAGTGTTTGGGAGTCTTATTTGTGGTATCTTAATTACTCATTATCGATACTTTTTGATATGAAGCAAATCAAAATGTACACGGTAAACAATATATTTTCTGAATATTGATATACAATACACTAAAAACAAACTGCCCCAGATTTAAAATAAATAAAAAAAGTATGAAAACCGTTTTACGAAGGATTTAAATTGATAGGTCAAAAAGAGCAATTTAGAATTTCAAATCAATTGCTTTGAAAAAAATGTTTTGCTTTTTTTTTTTCAGCTATCGCTTTGTAATTTACAAGTCCTCTATTTTTGTAAAAAAAGTTGTTGGGGGCGTTGTAGCGGTTTTCTGCCACGTTGTGTTTGCTTCAATTGCGAAAGCATTTTCGAAGTTTCAATCCTGTTTTTTAGTTAGCCAATTTTTTACTTGAAATGAAATATTGATTTTTCATTACTGGTAATAAAGGTTGTATAAAAGCTTCTGAAGCAAAACTCAAACAGTAAAAAGAAAAGTTTTCAGTAACAAAACATTCTCTGATACTTTTGTTTTATCATATAAAACTTTACGTAATAAAACTTTATTTCATTAATTTTTTCTGTTAAATTAGCTTTAAAAAAAAAGCGTTAAGTGTTATAGAAAAATGATGAAAATTCATAAAAAGCATACGTTGATCACATATCAATAGATTTTAAGAACTACAGCATAACAGATTATTATTATTGTGGGAGTTGATAGTTTTTGAGGTTAGAGAACCAAATGACTTTAAGCATAAGAGACGAGTTTAAGACTTAATTAGAAATCTAATCAGGATTTTAATACGTAAACATATTCATGTAACAAACACAAAAAAAACATACGAGAAGATTTTTTTATATTTAAATCTTTTTTATTTTTTCTAATAGTTTTTTAGGTTAGATCGTTATCTAATCGAGTAATTTTAAACATGAAAAAATCTTTATTTACAATATTTAAACATTCAGATTTTAAATAGCTCGGCATAATAGCTACTTTTATTATTCGAGAAATTAACAGTTTTAGAGGTTAGAAAAACATCTAATCAAATAAATCATACCATAATAAAAATTTTTACTACCATAGCAAAACCGTTTTTTATAGTTACGAAATTTTCTAATTTTTGAAGCTGGAATCTCGCCTAATTAAACGACCTTCAACAAATAGAAAAAAAAAGTAAAACCTCAAGGGTTAATCCATCCACCCAAAAATAGCCCATCAATCCCTCGTGAATTTATGTCCACGGTGGTGTATATCAGCAGCGCCGTGCCGGGAATCGTCGCGAATCTCCGAAATCCTCTTAACCGCCCCCGCCCGTCGGCCACTTTTTACCCTAGCCGGGAAGGAGGCTAAAGCCGCGATTTCTCCGGCTCGGTAACGACCCCCGAGCTCTTGGCTTCTTTTTTCCTTCCCCCCCTCCCCCCTCTTCTTTTTCTTATTCGCGTCCTCCTTTCCGCGAAGATCCACCTCGGTCGGGGGAAAGAATGCACATCCTGGCGCGAATTGCTTCCACGATCAGGAAATCCTTTTTTTTTTCTTTTTTTTTCATCTCCTTGTTAGGAAATTTGTAGGGGATATGTCAGCGTCATACTCCGAGATTTTCAGTGTCTTTCTTACTTTGTTATGAGTGAGAATATTTTTTCTTGGATTGAATCGTTCGAATTTATTTAAACAAACAATTTTTTTTCAGTTTGGAGGCTGGCTTGTGGTTTTATCTGCTTATTTACAATGGGGAACAATTTTTTTTTTTCGATGTTTTGGAATTTCTGGTGTGCTTTTACAACTGTTTTTGTAGTTTCAGATTTCAGCTAGTAAAAAGTTTGTTTAATTTAAAAGTTTAGTATTTTCAAAAAAAAAAGGTTTTGTGGTTTTTTTTATCTAAAAATTTTACTCTAACAAAAAAAAAAAAAAAAAAAAAAAACAAATAAATAAATAAATAAACGAACCAAGCTTAAAATAAACTTTTAAACGTTTTCAGCAGCTAGAAAAATTTTTTTTTACAGTTCTAACTAATAATAAAAAAAATCTACAAACGTCGAAATTTTCAGATTTTCATGATTCAGATTGAATTTGAAACTTCAAACATTGACCGAGTTGAGTTCAAAATTTACTTCAAAAGTTCTCGTAGACCCCAACTTTCATTTCCTAATCGTCAGAGAAAAAAAACTAGCTTCAAATAACGCCGTCACACGCTCCAGGCTAAAAAAAAAAAAAAAAAAAAGAGAGAGATAATTTACATCCGAAACTTTTAGTAAAAAAACCTTTCGCTCTGTATACAAATCTTTACGTTTGAAAGCATTACAAATTCTCGTGCCATTTACTTCCAACCTCAATTCACGTCATGGTTGAAAAGTTAACCACACGCATTCAACTCATCGAGCATATGAAGGCACGCATTTGCCAAACTTTTTAGAGTAATTGGGGAAATGCTAAAAGAGGTGGAATTCTATTACTAAAATTACTTTGGATAATTAAGAGCGAAAAAAATTTCAATCAACTCATTTTAAGCTGTAAGTTAATATCAATCGTCAAAAAGCATTTCAAAATCAGATGCGAGATCAAAATTTTCGTCTTCATCTGACTTTACTAATTTCGAATGTTATTCAGTCTTTATTATAAAATACAGATTTTTAAATAAATTTCGTTCGAGATTTCAATTGTGTAAACTAAAAACTAAAACTCAATTATTTTTCGATAAATTTTATTAGACAACAGACTAATGTAACAGACGTCGAAACAATAAACAAATTACGCATTTACTTCTGTGTGGTTATATAATATTACTCTAAATTGAAAAATAATAAAAAATTTATTTAAATTTGAAAAAGCTTCTGTCATCAAAATTTCCGACACGTCACAAAAGTCCCCGCGCGTATAAAACTTCCAAAGCCCGTTATCGACTCCGGTGGCTCCTCCTTAAAGGTCACCAGAAACTCGGTGGATCCAATAAACTAAAGTAAGTTTCGTATTTTTTTTTTTTTTTTTTTCAGAGTGTCCAGTTGCGGGAGTCCAAGCGGAGATGGCGGGGATGAACGCGAACACGCTGGACAGGACGATGAAGCCGCTCGACGTTGACCTGCCGCCGACCCTGCCGATGACCTTCGGCACCGAAAACTCGACCGTAGTTCACGCCCAGATCGGATCGACCGCTCATCTCCCCTGCGTCGTTCACAACATCGGTGAAGGAGTGGTGAGTTCTTTTTTTTTTTAATTCTTATGGTTTCAGAGCAATGGGAAGTTCGCAATACTTGGCAATTTTTTTTTTTTTCTTTTATTGCGAGTTTTTTCATTAAAGGGAACATCCTGTTAAGATAGGGGGAAAACCTTTAGAATTTACTCTTTAAAAAAATTTTGAAAAATCTGTACAGACAATTTTTGTTAAAATACACTGAATATGAACTTTACAGACCCATACCTTTGGTAATTTTTTTTTTTTTTTAAATCCTAATTTTAACGTTTAAAATAGCTTGAATCGTTTCGCACCAAAAATAATTATACAAAACATGGCCGAACTAAATTTCTTATAAACAAAATTTTGCCGCAAATGCGTTTCGAGTCTTGATATGTTCGAGACATGAATAAAAGTTGAAAGAGCACTTTTTTGGTTGGCGCATGCACAGTTGGTTACCGCCAAAATTTTCTTTTTTCAAGCCCCTTCGAACGATTTATATGTATCTTGTAGGGGTTTGTCGAGGGGGTAGTTTACCTCCCTAACCCTATACCCATGCATATACCCTTTACCTGAAGAATTAAAAAGCTAAAAATGTTTTTAATGTAATGGGAAGCCAGTAAATGGTAGACAATATACTTAGCTCTACACCAAGTTTGTGGATTACAGAAAAAAACAGATAAGTCCACTTTCAAAACATCGAACATTATCAAGTTTTTAGTCAGAAAAACTAATTTTAGTGCGTACCTAACTAATATTTTTCAGTTTAAGACAAGATATAAAGTAAAACTACTAAAAGAAATTAAATTTTTACAACTCAAAAATCTATTTGAACGTAGGTAATTTGTAATCCACATAATTAATTAACATTTCAGTAACCATTTCTCTGGTTTTACGAATTTCATGAATGTAATTGCAATTATTATGATGATGAAGATCGTAATTCGTGTAATGTAGTTTCGGTTTTGTCGTAAAATTTTTACTAATTAATTAACGTTTTTTATTCGATTCTTGTTGAATGAAAAGTCGTATTATAAAATTGAAATTCAAACAAAAATATGAACAAGAGTTTACAGCCGCAATCAATTATAAACAAGTTGAAACACTCATTGTAAAAATTGAAACGATTCGCTAATTTTAAAAACAAGCCAGCCGGAAAATTTTCCAATGTAACCGAATTTTCGGTGGCGTTGTAAATATCTTATAAATTTTTCGGCCGCGTTGAAGCTCGAATAAAGTGTTTTATGCATGAAGTCATTCGCGTACATCTAGTTTTGAAAAATTGATTGTTGACTCGATGACACGCGTACGTTGTACTTCTGAACGACCTGAATTTCCATTCACTGGAAATATTTTTTACAGCCCGCGTTTCAGATATGCATTATCGGTTATGCCGAACTGGAAAAAAGAAATATTTTTCATGAAAAGCGTTGAAAATTTTGGCAACAAAATTGATTATTAAAAAAAAAAAAAAAGCGGGAAAAAGAAGGAAACAGCATTGAATTTAAAAATAGTAAAGGGAACGTGTTATTCAAGTTGATGTACTTTGCATTCGAAAGAAGACTCCGCTCGAGGAAATTTTCCTAGTTCGATTACCTCCAAGTTTCCTCATTGTGAGCTTAGTTCTCCCAGAGTTCGGAATAAAACTTTATCGGATCGACTAATTGGTTCGAAGGTAATTAATAAATAACTAATTTCATTCAAATAGTCATCTTAATGAAATGGCTTTACGTAATTTAATTTCATTCAAAGAAGATCGACTTTTAAAACAGCTCCAATTGAGGCTAAATTCCCTTTTTTTCTTTTTTTTTTTTTAACCTTACTTGAACTTTCTTTTAATACCTAGTCAAAGGAAAAATCACATTTAGTACATTTAATTCAAATTTTTTTTTTTTTTAATCCTACGTTTCTATTATTAGCCATTTTTATTTATTGAAAAATATATTGTCCAAATGATCAAGAGAAAGTGATTTTATTTGCTTAAAAAATCGTCACAGAGATAAAAAATATTAATTTCTGTGAACAAAAACCAATAGAAAAATCTAAAAATAAATAATTTTTCAAAATTAATGCAATTTTTTTTGAAATACCTCAGAAACTGAATCAGATTCCTTCTGCACTCAAGTACATCACAAGCCTCGAATAAAGTTTATAAAAGTTTTTTCAAAATACATCGTTTCGGCACAGTTCTTCAAGCCAGCCTCAAAAATTCAAATGAGAAAAAGAAGTTATCTGCAGTCTCGGACCCCATCTGCTCAAAAAATCAAGCTCTCCGTCTTTCGAAAAAATAGAGTTACGTTTCCGATCGAACAGCCAGGCCGTCTATCGCGTATTTGACTTCCATTAGCAGTCGGAGAGTAATTTTTTTTTTCTCTCTCCCGGCTTCCTCCGAAGTAAATTTCTCCTTGGGTTAAAAGGAGAGCCTCGATTCGGATCTTGGTCGTATAAACGAGATTGTTACATCTGCTTAAAGCCGAGTTACACGAGTGTCCTCGCAAAATCGATAAGCCTCGAGAGATAAGCTCGGGGCGAAAGAATCGAGTCGCTTTATTTTTTCGAATCGAGAATTGATTCCCGGCATTAGGCGAGCTTACTGAAACTGTATGTCTGCGAGGAAAACTTAGAAGTTACAGGATGGGACATTTGTGAGTGCTGAAATTGAATGAAAACATTTTTTATAACTAGAGTTTGAATTAAACAAGGTGGATGGACGAGAAACGTTTATATCATGGGAAAAAATGCGTCGGAAACTTGTATCTTTAATAAGGTTCCAGGAATTCGAGAGCTTTCATTTTCAAAAGCTCGTCATAGTTTGTCAAGTTTCGACATTTTACAAGATACGCGTATGTATCTTGATACTACAGAGATTATTCTCTTTCTCGTTCGTATGCAGTATGATAAAAAAAAATGAAACTTGTACGTCTTCATAGTTGAAACATTATAAACTTCGATATTAGAAGATATTTGTGTATTTAAAAACATTGACATGAAATTTTCTTGTTTTCTGAACAAAGAGAATAAATATAAAATCATCTAATTTTTATGAAACGACAGAAGCGTAAGATATAAATTTATATACTCATTATAATAAATTTTATTGGCTACGTGTGCAAATACAGTTTTCAAATTTTTATTATTATTAATATCAGTACATTAATTAATTTTCAATTGTAAATTTACGAGATTTCTACATTTATTAGTTCAAACAGATTAAAATATTCAAAAATGGGAGATTTTTCGTTAATTACACTTCAAACGCTCAAGAATTATAAAAACAAGCTCCATTCGACATTTTTATCTAAAAAAGAGGAGAAGAAAAAAAAATTTACACCGGCCTCACTTTTTAAATCCATTTCCTTTGTTGTAATTAATGAATGACTAAAATAAATTAAGCTCCGCAAGCTCGCTTCCGTTTGAATTTTAATTAGACCGTGAAAAAAAAAAAAAGAAATCGCTGGAATTCCATAACGACATTAAAACGCGAATGATAAAAGTTTTCAAATCCGCATTGAACGGTCCCGTATCGAGCCGGACGTGCAATTAGCATTTTCCCTTTGTTAACACAAAAGACCGCGAAACTTCTTGCTAGAGAAAAAACTTTTTTCCCCTTTTTTTTTTTGTGTACGATAATAAAATAATTACGACCACCTGAGAGCAAGCTAATAATCCGATTACTCGGTGCAAGCTCGCACTTTGCTTTGTTTTCTTTGGGTTGAAATCGACGAATAAAGGAAATTGCGGAGGTGTTAAAAGGAAAAACTTTGGGGTATTTTTGGTTAGATTTTTTTTTTCCACTCTGTAGCAAACACCATTTTGTGTTGTTACGTGGAAAATTTTACGATTATTTCGTTTTAATTTTATACGTTGAATTTTTTTGGTATTACTTTTGTTTACTTTTCATTTTAAGATTCTGTAATAGAAAATAAATGAAAAACATGTTTTTGGTCATAATCTGTTGAAATCTCAAATTGACACTTTAATTTATAAATTTTTTTGATAAAATAATTTTATATTATTAATTACTCTTAGTTTTAACTTAGAATCCATAAAGTAAAATACTTTTGATGTCTTCCATACTTTGCATGATAACGTATTATTTTCATAAAATAGATTCACTCTTAGCGCTACACAACACGAGTAGGTTTTTTGAATAGTGCTTGTAAATCAGACCAAAGAGCAACAAACACAAGCTCCCCGAAAAATCCATTATCAGCTCATTATCCCGCTCAGTGCGTTCGGGCTCAAAGAGCCGAAATCGAGCTTTCTTTACGAGCGATTTGAGCGCCCGACCCAATTACCCCGCGGAACCGGCCGGGCAACCACAGGGACAGCCAAATATTTACAATTAGCGAAATTAATTACCCGTTGTGTTTCCGTGTCGCGGTCGGGTTTGCAAAAAAAAAATAATCCAACTCCATTATACCCCACCGAAGATTTGTTTCGAGGCTAATGCAGCCCGGAGACAAGAGGTGATTCTTCAGCCGAGATATTTTTCACTGCAGGGGCGGCGTTGATGATTGTGAAGAATGGAAGCTGGATACTCGAGTCGGAAAAATCTCTCAGCTGGTTTATGAGGTGACTCGGGGGATAAATGGCCCGGCGTCTTTTCGTCGGGGTAAGTTGACTGTTGTCGAGATTTTTTTAAGTTTATCATTCTTCAGAGGGAGAAGTTCAATTTGCGGGCCCGCGAGTTATTTTCGCAGCTGCACGGGGCAATCTGTCGCGGTAACAATGCTTACGCGGTCGCGTGCTACACACGCACTTCAAAATCTCATTAGAGGTGAAGTGCGTGTGCATCATCGCTGCTACCACCTCGACATCTGCGATGGGCTTGGTTAAACCCGACGTGGTTAAATAAATTGCATCCACGAAAACAAATAATCCGCCGAGATTAAAATTGAATATCTACTTTTCAATCGAAGATTGGTCTTTTGTTTGGTGGAAATTGACTAAAAATAAAAAAATAGGTTGAAAAAAATTATTAATAGTTAATAACTAGTTCAAAATACATTATCTATAACAGTTATTGAATATTAACATATACATATATTAATTTCTTTTTAAATTATTCATAAAAGGTTGTAATAGTTCATAAAACTGTTGATTTTGTTCTTTAAAATGATGGAATTCTAATGTTCAGAAAAGGTTTACCATGGTTTAAATTTTTTATAATTCTCGCCACTTTTATTGAGGTCACAACTGAAACCATTAACAACCATTTTTCACGTTTTAGGAAATAAAAATCATAATTTTTTTATTTCGAATTTTGTCTAAAAAGATTACATCCCTCGCTATTCCAAGATTCCCCATCGCAATCACGAATTGACATCCAAAGAGGTCATTAACTTTTTTTTTTCTTTTTTAACTTTTTTTTTACGAGTGTAATTAAAAAACGCAAAAGGCGACACGCCTGGAAAAACGCGAAAGGCTAACCCATCCTAATGCGGCCAACACACGCGGCTGGCTCGCATTAGCCCCGAGGGGGAGGGGGCGGCTCTCGCAATTACGCGTACATGCGGCGGGACAGACGAGCTAATGACTGCCACCCGCCGGAGAAATTAGAGGAATATTTTGCAAAGCAGGGCACTTTTTCGAGTGCCGCCCCCTTGCGGTTGACGCACGGTACTTTCATGGAATTTTGAAATTTTTGGAGTTTACGAAATTGATCTAAAGTTTTGAAACGTTCGATGGGTTTTTTTGTAAACAAATCAGGTCAGCTAGGTGGATTATAGAGTTTAGGGTGGATTCATTCATCAACTCGGAGAATTAACACTCGGCCGGCTCATTATAGACGGAATGTATTGACATCGAGAACAATTACTCATTGGAGTGAGCGATTGGCGCCTCCACGAAACTTCCCTTGGTACGTTTTGAGCGATGGGTGCTAAGTAGATTGCTTCTACCTACCAAAGTCTTTTGTTAATTCTGAAGCTTCACTTATAAGAGAACGATTGTTCATTTATTGAAATTGCTACATAACAAATACATAACTGTTAAGGCTCACCGGTAGCTAGCGCTGTCTGATGATCAAGAATTTTAGTTGCCTTATCATAAATAGTGCTTTAATCAAGGAGTGAAATAAATATTAGTCTTGGATTTCACCGTGTCCTACCATCGAAATTAAATGTTTATAAAGGTTACAAGAAAGAAAATAGTCATAAAAAGTGAACTTTTTTTTAAAATTGTAATGGGGACGAAACGTTCTCTTTTATTACGGTTCGATATAAAAATTAAAACTTTTGTCAATCTTATCAAAAACTTTTACTTTTTGCATAATTTTAAGATAAATAATTTAATTTTTTTTTTGAAAAGTGTAGTTTTGTAAGTAAAGAAAAATTTTTGTTTTTTGTTTTTTTTTTTTATTAAATTTAACGTAACTGTAAATTATTCATAGATTTTCAAAACTTTGTCACCTTTATTTATTTATTTTTTTAAATATTATAAAAAAGTGACTTTAAATAAATAAAATTAAAAAAAAAACTTTATCGTATCTATAGTAAAAAAGTATCTCTAATACTTATGAAATAGAACTTTTATCAAGTTTGTACTTAAAAAAAAAAAAAAAAAAACATTATATACTTTCACTAAAAAATATGATTAATCTGGGAGTACAAGAAATCAAAGAAAGGCAATCTCAAGTACGCCCTTGGTACAAATCCGCTGCTTTCTTTACTCACAGAAAAGCGATTTATTAAATCCGAAGTTGTGCATTCAAAACGTAGTAAAAACCCTAAACGATCAAACAACCCTTTGCAGCGAACTACTCTGAAAACCCAATTACATTCGTATACACTTCGTGATATTTCTCAGGTACGCGTCTCGTTGACATTCGTATTCGGGCTGAGACAATGCGTCTTGCGTACGACGGCTACTTTTCCCTCTTTTATTTCTCCTTCGCTCATCCCCTTCGCTTCCCCAGTTTTCCGGTCTCGATGTATTTCACCCAAGTTTTATGCTGGTCATGGATAAATGGGAATGGCGATGGATGCTGAGTGACTGCCGCGGGGATTGATGTATGGTGATGGATGAAAATGAGGAGTGGTTACGAGTTTTTACAAACACTCTCGAACGTATCAAACTGTTGTCCGAACGTCGTTTGTGAACAATTTGTTAAATATAAATGTTTGGTAGGTTTTATTGATGTATTGAGTCACTTGAAATTATGGACTGTCATGATGTTGAGAGGAAATTACGTTGAAGTAGCTGTATCTACCATATTGTATTAGTAAGATTGACTTTCATAATTTAAAAAAATTTTTTAATGAATTTACAATGCTTTAGCTTACATTGGCTACTACCAAAAACGATTGCCTGGTTTTGATTTTAAATTTCAAGTTATCCAAAAAATTCTAAAAAAAAATTTATAGCCTCTATTTATCATTTAGCCATGACGGGATACTTAGGTAAACTATTTTTTGTTTTGCTTTTATCAAAAATCGTTTTAGCGTATTAATAAATTTTTCATAGAGCAACTATACAGTTGACAATTCTATCAGCTTATATTGCTTTCAAAAACAAATCCTCGAATATATCTTTTACTTTTATCGTCTGAGTATACTTAACTAAATTGCGAAGTATAATTTCAGCTTTTACTCCAGAGAACTCAAGAATTTTTATTTGACCAACTTGATTTCAACTATTATTATGCTGTCGAGTAAAACATTTTTCGGAGAAAAAAAAGGTGGATTTAAAAATATCCGACTCTTTCATGGTTTCAACCAAAGAAAAAGAACAGTCAACCCGAAAACTTCAAATGAAAATGTTTTTGAGATGTTTTAATCAATTGAACTTGTAAATGAAAAACGAAATATATCTTTCGTATCGTATTTTGTTCGCACGAAGGCGTTGAACACGAGGGGCTATGCACTCCAGAATGATTGATGATTCTTTAGATTTTTTTTGATTCTTTTGTGATTCTTTTGGCAAGTTTGAAGTATTTAGAGCCTTGGAATCAATTACAATAAATATTTTGCTAAAAATAATATTTTTCGAAGATTTTTACTTGAAATGAAATTAATATTTTATTTAAAATATTGATTTTTATGTGTGATTCTTTTAGTGATTCTGAAGTGCATAGCCCCTCGGTTGAACAGCTTCGAAGGAAAATTAAACGAACCACCCGGCTCAGCTTCCCGTTCGAACTTTCGTGTTTTCTATTCGACTCATCGGGCAATTCTCTGGAGTTTAATTAAACAAATCCTTCCCAAGTCTTTGAAATTATTCACTCCAGATATTGCTCGAACATCAGTTTAATTTGAAGCGTACGCGAGAGCCCGTAGAATCAAAATTATTGCACGAACGAGCTCCGCTGAATTAATAATCGATTATTCATTGCACAAGCCCTGACCTACGTGCTCCCATAACAACAATAGTTAATTATTATTAATTGAACGATTTATGAATGAATTTACGTTGCGATATGTAATTTATTCGAATTCGAATTCAAATTGACGCGCTGGATCTCGAAGCTGTAAACAATCGTCGGAGCTGCAACTGCAATTATCGCAAACGTATTTTAATAATATTTCCCGTCACTCGTCGACGACATTTAATACCGAAATCGTGCTAGCCTTCGTAGAGAGATATTGCACTTGGGTCGAAGCCATTAGGGGTAGTTTTTCGTTCGAAATGGTTTTTTGAAATTTTTTCAACGGTGGAGAGAAATTGCTAATGCGGCATTTTGTACCTCCCGAGGTTGGATGAATCGTAACTCGCTAATAATAATCAGCATCATTTTTCGATCCGACGCGGTGTACCAACTCATTAGATATACGTTTCGAGAGGGAAATTTTTCGTTTGCATTGATAAATTATGAATGAATCTAGATAATTCAAGAAAATTTGTGATTTTTCCTTTAAAAAATATCTAGAATCTGGAATTATGTTGAAGAATTTTTTTTTTTTGCTTTTCCTATTTTTCTAAGTCTTATAGTTTGAAAAAGTTTCGAGTTACCGAATTTAGCAAACATAATTTTTTTTTTTTTAAGTTATCGAATGAAATTTTAAAATTAAATTAACAAACGTTAAATTTATATTTTTTATTCATCAAAGCTTACTACAAATAAAAGCCAGAGAAGAAATTTTTGGAAACATAATCCGTAATTATGGAAAAGAGTAACAGAAATTTCGTAGATTTTTTTGTGTAAAGCAAAGTTTTAAATTTTATTATTGTTAGAAAAACTTATTTGGGCTTTTTTCGGTAACAAGTGTCGATTTGCCGGTTTTCATTCTACTGAATCGGTAAACAATTTTTTTCTTTTTTTTTTCGAACAAAATTTTAACACAAGACTATCAAGAAAATCAATCAGCAAAGCCTTACAAAGAGTAGATTTTTAACTTACACAGGTAAAATACAGTAAAAACTAGTAATTTACACATGTAACTTCTCATAGCCAATATTTCCTCATAGCACATACTTCCTCTTCGTACACTTTTAATTTTGCAATCAATTTCCCCGTTATTAAAAATTCCTCCAAAACAACCAAGACAGTCTTCCCCTCCAGGCATTCAATTAACTCGGCCCGAAACACCTTGGAAAATTCTCGCCTCCGGGATCGGCTTAAAACATCGCCGAATAAGGTTCGATGTCGCTCGGCGGGCGGGTTGTGCGCTGGAAAATGACGTTTATCGGGGGAATTTACGGCGGCCCTCCTACCCCCACCCCCGCGTTTTCTAATTATGCCGCCCGTAATTAGCCCCTTTCCATCCGGGTGCGCCGGATCGTTTTTGCGGATGTACGTGACTCCGTTTCGCGGCGATGTTAATCTTTTCGGAATGCGGGGGCTGCTTCTTGCCCGCCGTATGCTTGACTTATAGTTCGGCTACCGCGAAATTTCACCGGGATTATGTGCGCCCAGGGACCTTTTTTTTCGTTCTTGGTTCTTATGAAAGTGTGGGAAGATTGAGATAAAAATGTTTGCGACCTGATTTTTTGAGGTGAAGTAAAGCGGGCTTTAAGTGGACGTAAAATACTGTTGGGGATAAAGAGTCCTGGAGAGATTACGTTTGAAGTCTTGAATAGAAGCGAGTGGTTGTAGTCACTTTTTATGGGAAATAAATGTCGGGTTGGGGCTGGATTATGATGAAGACTTGAGCGAGCACTGATTGAAAAGTTTTTACGACTTGAACTTCGCGATTTCAAATTTGATTGGGGTGAGGATTATTGTCGAAATTTTTTTTAATTTTCTACGTAGACTAGCCCTGTTGAGAATTTATTGAAATAGTTGACGGTTTTTTTCAATTTTTTTTTTTTCAAATACATATTTGTACTTTGAATTAAAAAAAATTCGTTTACAAAACATCGGTTCAATTTACTTCACATCGTTCCACTGAAGTATGTTACAAATTTTGTTCACCTGAAAAAAGAGATTTTTTTTATTTGAGCTTTTAAATTTGTTTGTTTTAAACAAATAAAAAAAAAATTCAAATTTTTCGTTCAGTTGTTGAAATAAAAAAATGTAATTTTCCAAATATTAAAGGACAATATTGACAATATGAGGACTGATTTAAATCTGAATTTTGAATAGTCTAAAATCTGAAATGTTAAACCAACTTCACAGAGTGAGTTATGAAAAATTATGAAATTTTCGATAAAATTTACCGAAAACAGCATGAATAAATCATATTCAAGGCGGGTCATTAGTAGATTAAATTTGAGTAAATTTACTGAAATAAAGTCTGATAAATAATTATTCACAACTTTTCATGAAACACATTTAAAAAAGATTAAATTTTTGTAAACTTTCCTCGCATCTTTCCCCACTTACAAAATAAAAATATCGCATTCACTTCGTAACGACACATTTTTTGATAAATAAAAAGCTCCTCCATCAATACAGACTGCGGATTCAAAGTAAAAAACTTCCTTTCAGAAGAATCAAAGATGCAAAAAAGGCCAACAAGCGTCGTGCCTCCAAAGCAGTGGAAAAAAGATAAAAAAGACTTAGCAAAGTACGAGGATACATATTCACGGTAGCTACGGAGGGATGAAAAGCGTAAGCATAAAGCAAAGAAAGATCGACGGATATCTTTGAGCCGGAACATAATCTCCCGGCTGTCTTTAAAATTAAGATCCGCTCGCATGCGAACGTCTCAAAGGCGTTAATTATGTAAAAAAAGTAGAAGAGGAGGCGGGGAGCCGTTTTTCCGCTGGAATTTTATCTCCCGCGCCATTATGTTATTTTGCACTTTCCCGTAACGCATGAATATTCAGCCGGGTTCGCCCGGTTTTTGCCCTCCTGCGAGGCGAAATGTATTCCTAACTTCGGGGGCTTCTCTTCTCTTCCCGCGCGCGCGGTCTTGGCTTGCAGATTGTGAATTAGAAAGTTATAAAAAATTCAAATCTGGAGAACCTACCGCGCCTGGTTTTATTGGCCGCGGGACACTTTTGTTTTAATTTCGGGGAGGGAGGGAAATTTAATTCCCGCGAGCTCCAGAAACCTAGATTCGTTTTATTTAACGTTAAAAAAGGGGAGGGAAAAACAACGTGACCCCGTTTTTAAATAATAAGACTTTTTGAATATTCCAAGTGTGCGTGCTCGATGTCTCGTCAAATTTTATAATGCTCTTGAAATTCACAAACGGCTTTTTTAATGAACACCAGCGAGGTCTGCCGCAGTGTTTTTTTTTTTTTTTTCTAGCTCAAGAAACACACTCGTCTGGTACCAAGATTCGTGTGCGTTCATTCAAAAAAATTCTTTTTGCAGATTTTAAGAAAAAAAAAATTTAATTATTTTTGGAAAAAAAATGTTTAAGAGGAAGATTTTTCTTTTAAGTTTTAAAAAAATGTTGTTTGAAAAATGGAAAAAGGAAGAATATTTTTTAATAATTCAAAAGTGAAAAAAAAAAATAATAATAATAAAAATAAATGAAGTGATTTTAGTTACTGTTTACTGTTTTTGTTTAATTGTAATTAATTAATTACATTTTCAGTGAAACAAAATTGACTTTTTACGTTATTTAACAAAGAAAAACACCGAAAAATTTTGTGACATGCTGTTTGTGGTTCATCAGTAGTAATTTTTATTGCTGCTCGAAAAATTAATGTAATAAAAAGGTTTTTTTGTGTATTATATTTTTATAGCACAAACAATTTTTTCTTATTTTCATCAAATTATTGTAAATATTTTTGCAATTAATTCCGAGACTTTTGTTACATTTTCATTAGACTATAAATAGTTAATAAAAAATAAAAATCATAAATCTTATATCAAAGCTGCTCTGAACCCGTAAATTTTTGATGAAATGAAAAAAAATATAAACAATCGAAAAAAATTCCCGCACCGATGAGAAGGAGAAAATAAATATCCGAAGTAATCACAACTTTGATAAAATAATAAGAGCGTGAGGGGGGTTGGGGGTGGGGGGGGGAATAAAACTTTTCTCATCTTCCATTCGAATCACATCTCGATTTTTTCGATAAAACTAGCTTACTCTTATCTTTTCCCTCTCTCTCTCTCTCTCTTCTTTCCTCTCCTACTCGAAATTATACTTGTAAACAACGATATCTCGAAGATCACGATCCTCGCGTTATGCAGGCGCGTGCGCTCCCGACCTACTTTGAATTTTTCACGACTTCGGTGTCGGTGATCAGCGAGCCGGAAAAACACATCGCGAAAAGCGCATTGAAGTACGAAAAAGAAAGAAGAAGAAGAAAAAAATAAATAAGGAAAGTAAGGGCTCAGGTGCACCGTGAATATTCACGCCTCGAGTTAACCGAAATATAGAGAAGATACGCGAGCGAAGTTGATGCGTCTCAAACTTCAATAGGATTCCGCTTGTTCATCCCGATGTTGCAGGATCTTAGCTTCGTGTAGAAGAGGCATTGGACTTTGCGAATATTTCTTTCTTCAATAATGGAATAAGTGAGCACGGAAGGGGATATGTTTTTTTATTTTTATCGAGGCTTGAGCAAACAAGTTTTTCATATTTATTTCAGAACTGGAAACCTTTCCAAATCGTCTTGCGATTAAGCAGAATTTGGGTCATTTGGGAGCTGACCCGAATAAAAAAGATAATTAGATAAAAATTTCTCTATTATCTTGCCAATTCACAAGTAAGTCAACTTTTATTCTCCAATTTTCCACTCTATTGAAAGTTTGTTTGCGGGAAAGTACTTGATTGTTGGAAAAAAAAACCTCTGCTAAGCTCGCTGAAATCAAAACAACTTGCTTTTTCAAACGCGTGACTCGTCAAAGCTGATAAGAGCGAGATTCGATTTGACTTTGAAAAATTTTTGTGATTTTTTTAAAATTAACTTCGTTAATGAATATGAATTAATGGTAATGTCATGAAAAAAAATTTTAATTAAATTTGGTAAATTATTTAGTTAAATCGACCCGAATAAATTTCGACACAACTAATTGCATAATCAATTAGATGTATATCATAATGCAATTAGTATAATTTATACAAATAACGCAGTAAATTACTTTAAAAACCATTCAACGTGTATTATTAAGTCAAGCAATTTAAAACACTTCCCATTAAGTTTTTATGGAAGCGTATCGGTCCGCACTGAATGAACAAAATCCAGTTTCAAAACTTTTCTCCGCCCAAAATGATTAATTAAACATCCAGACTCATAATTTAATTCGGTTTGAAGCTCAATCAGTATTTAATAAATCAAACTTCCAGCTCTGCGGGTGGGGGGAGGTATAAAGCACGCACTTTACTCGTAGGATAATCTTCCCTGCTTTCCATAGTACGCGAACTCAACGACGACCACGATGCTATCAACGGTGTCTTTTATGCCCGCACCGGAATGTAATCCCGGGTCGGGTCGTGCGGGGTGTGTTTTCATGGCATACGACAGGGACACCTGCGGCTTTGAATTTTTCAACTTTTAAATCTAAAACGGTGTATTATGCGACGTAATGCGATGACGCGAAACCGAGATATTTTTGGTTTTTTTTAGTTTTAAATAAGCTCGGTTTACGGATTGAAGTTGGACGTTTTTACTCGGTAATCGGCAATTTGAGTTTTATGGGATGCACTCGAAGAGGAAATTAATTATGGGATCCATTTACTTTGAACGAACGGAAATTATTTCATTTTGTTAAATGAGTCCAAACAAAAGGGGTGGGATTTAAATTCGAAGTTTTGTTCAATACTAAATAAAGTCTTTAAAAAATTTAATTTTTATTTAAAATTAAGTACCAAATCAGTGCCAGAAGAAAGTAACAGTTACTATTAAAAAATAAGTTTATAAAAATAAAGAGATTAAAAGCGTAAACCTCCGATTTGAATATTTCCCACCGCGATGTAACAAAACAAAAGAGAGGCCTGGTAATCAGCGTCCAAGTTAATAATCTCTTTGCTCACACGATCGAGCGGGCTTAATCAGTTCGAGCGCTCAGTCGCAACTTTCGCGCATGAAGTTCCACAATGCTACAATGCTCGCGCTCCGCAGAGAAGTTGCAGCTTCTCGGTAGCTCTCGGCTGGATAATAATGCCGCGCCGATTTTACATACGGATGCGTCTGCGGCGGCAACGACGTCGCTTTACCAGACCCGAGCGATACGACTCCGGGTGCAGCGATAGACTTTAAAGGCGCGATTTTACCCCGGGACTGTGACACCCTTGATCCTGCGTCGCGGATTTTTCCACGAGATGTTTGAGCTCCTGAATCCGACTTTGGGTCCCAAGTCTTTCTTTTTTTAGAGGGAATTTCTTTATATAAATTTTTTACGATGGAAGGATATGTAAAGTGTATTTGTAGCTGTACAGCCTTTCAATAGATTTCTAATAGCTCTAAGTAAAAAAAAACTGTGTAGGGTAAAAGAATAATTTGAAAAAAAATTATATAAATAATTAAGTACTAAAAATGAGATTTAAAAATTATTTTTTTCCGATTTTAGTATAAATAAGTTAAAGACTTTCATTGTAATTAGCAAATCAAACCTTGATGACTACGAGGCGATTGGGAAGCTTTACTACACATGTTACTTCCAAAATAGACTTGTTTTTAAAATAATTGTTCGCAAAGAAAGCTCTACACATGATTTATGAATACGCTTGAAAAGTGTCTGGTACATGATGCAATTTTTCCCCACTTTTTTTTTCTTAGCTAAAAAGACTTTTCCAACACTTTTTCTCTCAGAGCACTCGAGAGCCTGGTGTAAACATGCGTGAAAAGTATGCTTAGAGCTATACTACTGGAGTAGGAGGAGGACGGAAGGAAAAAAAGTAGGGTGAGAGCCGCGAATTTTGACGTTGGAAAAGGCAAGAGGACTCGTTTGGAATTCGGAGCGTTCTTGAATTCCGTATTTTAAAGATATTTTATTAACACCTTTGAGGTCTAAGAATCGACATTTCGTTTATTCCTTTCGGAGAAATACCAGAGATTTTTTCGTCTCGAAAAGTATTCTCGATTGCTCGACCTTGAATAATACTTTTGATTGTTTCTGGGAAATCATATTTTCGTAATAAAATAGATTTGATGATTTTTTCATTATTTTAAACTAGTCGGAAGCTTGTAATAAATTAAACAAAGGTTTTTTCCATACAATTATTTTTAATTAAATTTTTTCAGTCTTAATCCCGGCCGTCACTTTGAAGCCGGACTTAATTTTCATAATTAAAGTTACTCACACAACTGCGTAGTTACAAAGGTACAAATTTTAAAACCCTGTTCCGAAGAAATTTCATCCAAGAATTTTCCCGTACAGTTACGCGCTGAAAAGTTAGCACCGGTACAGAGATAAATTCAACTTCTATTTCTTTAGAGAATCCCTCAAGCGAAATCTTGGAGATTTTGAAAAAATGTTTTAACATTCATTTTTGAACTTTCCGTGAAACACGCGAACATCCCTGACGCAGTAAATTCTTAAAAATCATTGTACGTACGTACTTCACTTTGAAGTAGAGTCTAATTAAGAAGTGAAAGACAATTTTCTTTAGCTTCTAGGTACTACGAAATTTAATTTGATAGTTTTTCGAAGGAAAAAAAAGTTCAATTAGAGAAGTTTACGTAAAGATAATAGACTTTTTTTTTGGCTGTGAAATAATTTTTCGAAAAAAGGGTTTTTCATAAAACCACTTTTTAATGCTATTTGACCCATTTTGGAGGGAAAGATTTGAGAATGAAAGCTTTTTAGCATTTGTACTTTCCAATGGAAAATTCATCTGTGAAGAAAGGTTTTTTTTAGAAAATTTTACTCGACGAAAAAGAGGTAATATATGTATAAAATAATTTTCAAATGTGCGAGGTTCGCCACTTGACATTGAATTATTCGTCTCTCAAAGTTAAAATCGCTTCTTTTTATTTCAGCAGTTAACTGAGCCCTCGAATCTGAAACTTTAAACTCAATTTTTAGTCTATATATTTCTGGAAAGCAAGTTTAATTAGATCTAAAATAACGGCTGGCGCTGGTGAATTGAATTTTGGGATTTAAAGTAAGATTCTGGTACTACATTTATACTGCAGAAAATCTTTTACAGATATATATCAAGAAGAATGAAAATATTTAATTCAAATTTAAACAGATAAGACTTTTCCAAACCCTTCTTTTTTTCATTTAATTTAGTGGTGAATAAACAAACAATTGAAAAATTTTCAATTTAAGTTCTTGAGACAATATTGATCAAATTTTAATAAATAATTTACTTCAATACTTTTTTGAACACGGAAAAGAAAATAAAAACCTCTTCCTTGTAACCAGTTTTGCAAAAAGTAATCAACAGATCAAAAATTATAGAAGAGCATCTGTCAATATTATAATGAAAAGAATTTCTCATTAAATCATATCGAATCTATTTAGAAACATCTGTGCTTCATCACGTATAACGAAGACGTAAAATAAAACACGTGGATGAAAAGTTAAAGGGAAAAAGCCACAAGTCGAGCGTACGGAGCATGAATAATTCAACCTAATGAAATCACCACGAATTATTGGGGCGCATGCGCGCAAGGCTCGAAGTTTGAAAAAAATTAAGGCATCTTATTCCGAGGAGCAGCTACTTTTATTTTCAAGGGTAAAAGGTTTCCTGATCTCGAATTAAGGAAACCGGGCGTGAGGGAGAAATTGAGTTATTCAATTTCGAGAGAAAGTGTGAGCTGGGATCTGATTAGCATTGGCTTTTTGCTTCTCTCTCCCTGTCTCTCTCCCTTTGTCTGATGATAAAAGATGAAAAACGCATTTGGAAGGATCGTTTATCCGTAAAAGAGCTTTATGAATCAAAAAAAATTTTCGTCTATTGTAAAAGTTATACATTAAGCTTAAAATACTTGAACTTTATGCGCAATTATTCATCTATCGCTTCATATATTCATATTAAAACATTGTATTTAAATTATAATTCATTTGTAGCGGAGCATTGGCAATTTATAAATAAATACGTTTGATTTCTTACCGAACAAGACACTGCAATGTCTCTTCAATCAGCGCCCGTAGTTTTCTTCTTTCTTCTCACAGTTCACTATTAATCACTCACTAAGACACTAAAAAACTAATTTATAAATTTTAAACTTAAATTAAAATTTAAAGACCCTTGTATATATGGTCAAAAGAATTATGCTTCGATTGTGGGTTTGAAAAACAGGTAGCCACCTAGCGGCAAATCTTTGAAACCGACCGAAAATTACAACTTGTTTTATTAATTTTATCACGAAATTTTTTTTGACAAATTTATACTTATATATGGTCAAAAGATTCATAATTAAATTGTGGGTTCCTGGAAGCCATCTAGCGGAAAATCTTTGAAATCGCTCGAAAATAACAATTTTTTCACTCTCAAGTATGTACTGAACTATTACAAATACATGTACAGAGAAAACTGTTTATTTTCAAAAAAAAAAAAAAAAAATGAATATTTCATTAATTTCTTGGCCTGTTTTTTCTCAAATTTTGCTGTTTAATAATTTTTAACCGGCAAATTATTCACAGTCCCGGAAGCGCAGGATTCCCCAGATCGATTCCTATCTTATCCCTGGGGATTATTTTTTCTCCTTAATGGGATGCAGTTCAGAAAAGACGGA
Source organism: Encarsia formosa (assembly GCA_038277355.1). Lineage (NCBI taxonomy): Eukaryota > Metazoa > Arthropoda > Insecta > Hymenoptera > Aphelinidae > Encarsia > Encarsia formosa. The sequence goes on along the minus strand of CM076185.1, from coordinate 7,066,933 downwards.
TGCTCTCTGAGATACGGACGTATCTTTAAGCTGGCAGTAACGCCATGTACTTGACCTCCTAGATAAAAAAAAAACTCGTATCTAAAAAGATGCTTTTCAGTCGTGAATATAGAGACGCTGAAAAGATGCCTTAGAAGTGTATTTAAAAATTCTTGCTTCTGCTTGAGATTATTATTTTTAAAAATTTGAATGTACCTTGATACTCGCGGGGCATGTAGCAAATAAAATTCTTTACATAGTCATTTTACTACAGATTTCATCAAAGTACTTGGGATGGCTATCGAAAAAAAACTATCAACTTGAAAGCGGGCAATAAACTGATATTTACTGCCAATAGATATTGTATCTTGTATTGATAAGAGATCATCTGATAAGACATTTTGTGCATAACCAGTTTTTTATGTTTGAATATTATTTTTTGAATTAACTTTTACTTATTATTGATTATAATTTTGATATATTTAAGTAGCTTAGTTTTTCTTTAAAAAAATACTTTTCATCTCACTTTTTGGGCCACAAGAGTTTTTAGGTCACAATTGGATTACACTTTTGAACAAGATTAAAGTTAACAGTATGTGAAAAGGGCGAGAAAAATTTTAACTTAGCTTTTTTTCAGTTGACCTATTTTTCTTGAAAAATTTTTGATCTAAACACACCAAAGAAAGAAAAACTTACAGTCTTCAAAATATAATATTTTTTCTTACTTCAAAATTCAGTGATCCAAAAAAAGGGGCTCATTCAATTTTTAACCTCAAAAATTTTATTTTGAAGTTACTATATATATACGTATATTAAAAAAAAAAGTTTCGCTTATTGGAAGAGGACACGGCCCTTATCAAAAATTGTTTTCTTTCGCGAGGCATAAAATTTGCAATAAAAGTGTAATCTAAACTTTTTAATCGAATTTTTCAATGTCACCTCTCCGCCCCTCATCCTTTTTTTTTTCCAAAGCTATTAAAACTACAAAAAGAAATTTCGTCATCTGGGTGAAATGAGAAAATTTTCGAAAGAATTGTAACTATAAAGAGTGCGATATCACTTAGTTTAAAAGGATTTCTTTGTTTTTCAATTTCGTTTGGGATTAGTTCAACCTTCGTTAAAGCGCCCGCTTCTTCAAATTACCAAAACTTTTTGAATTTTACAAATCCCGGCTATGGCGTGTGTTAAATTAGAGAAAATAAACTCTAAAATATCCTTGAAAAAGCAATTTCAAAGTTATTTGTAGAGCTAATGAGGTGTAAAGTATTCATTCGATAAAAATTCTCATATTAAGCTTCAAAGTGAATGAGGGTTAAATTTAAAATAATCAAAGTTATTATCTGTTAAAAGTTAGCCGTACCTTCAAATTATTCCCGATGAAAAGAGTAGTGATAAAACAAAGTAAACTTTTCATTTGCTACGAGCTCAAAATTCAATTTAAATTAAAATTTTAGTGAATTATCCAGGTTAATAATATAACAAATAATCGAATAAATTTTTTCGAGCTCTTTGTTTGTTTATTTTTAGAATATACGTATTTTTAAACAATTTCTGATCTTTCACAGTCAGTGCATTGACCCATTAGCTACTCATAAAACTCGTTTAAAAAAAAAATCAATTCTTCATAAACCGAAGAAACAGCAGCTCAAATGAAGTTCTCAAATCACTCCTTAAATCACACGACTGACCAAATTAGCATCAGTGGGTAGGCTCAGGTACCAGTTACGAGTTTACGTCCCCACTTCAGGTCGGGGGAGGAAAAAAAGTTATTTATTCGAGCTTTGTCTTTTATGTGTACGCAGCAGTGTAAGGGTTTATAAAACTCGTGGCTCGTTTAACAGCTATATATACTCCCGCGCGCCCGGGGTTTAACGACCTTCAAAGTATCTTCGGCCCCCTTCATCCTTGGTTAAGTTTTATTTTTCTTCCCGGGCTACCTCCCCCCCTTTTTTTACCCATCCGGTTGGCGGTTTACCGCACTTGGAGGATCGGAGTTGGTCCGTTATTAATTAACGTGTATTCTGGTTAGAGATTGAGAAAGATTATTTCATTTTGGATGAGATGTTTTTGCTTTCAAAGTGCTGGTGATTCGGGAAAAGTATACATTGAAATTATTCAAAATATTTTATACTGATTTTATAACAAAGATTTTTCAAAAAGTCGTTTTGGACGGAAGTCGAAACGAGAAAAAATCAATTCTACATACAAAATCGTATTCTGTTTGGAATATGAAAAAGTTAATAATATTCAGTGAAGCCACATCAATTTTCAAAAATATTTTTTATTTAAAAACCACATTATCACTAATTATTTTCTGTTTCATTTAAGCATCCAAAAATATTTTTCTTAAAAAATTGTAAAAAAAATTCAGCAGTTTAACCTATACGAGTAATCCCTCTGAACGAGAGCTATCATCGAAAACTACCTTTTAAAAGTAAAATTAATGGACAGTTCTAATGACGGTTTCCGGCAAGGAAATAAAAAGTTATAATGGCCACTTTACTATTTTTTTTCTTTGATAAATCACTCGAAAAATATGAGTCTCAATCAAAATTTAATAAAGCATGAGTGCGCGTTTGCATGAAACTTTTCATTAGAGGCCACAATTAAGGAAACCCTGCTTGATTTAGAGCCTTCATCGCTGCAATTTAGAAAGCCTCTTCTCTGAATCAGCAAGATAACCGAGCTCAATGAAAATATGTAGATACTGCCGAGCTCATATCAGGCTAAATTAACTTTACGGCTTATGAATTTTTTAACGCTTCATTTTTTTTAATTTCAAGCTAATTTACTATTCAATAGCTGCTTGTTTCAATTTTTCTTAAGTTAACAAAAACCTTTCAAATTTTGAACGCAATAAATTTTTTTTTAATTAATTGAATCTTTAAGGTGAAGATGTAACCGAGTTTTCATAAAATTTGTCGATTGCAATTTAAAAAAAAATAAAAGTGAAAATTGAAAAAAACGCTCTGTAGCGCGCTAGATAATATTTTAAGCTATTTTTTAAGCCTTATTTGATGAAAATCGGTTAAAAAATAACTTCAGGAAACTTGGAAAAGTTTTCTTCTTATTCAGAAAAATTGTAGTAGTGTATGTCGTCTGCTACTGCCAGTGGCTGCCGCCCTCAATGTCCGAGCTTACTAGTAGTCGGGTGCAGAGGATGTAAACTGTAAGATCTCTGATTATTTTGGTACATTTAATTTTGATGTGTTCTTCTGATTTTTTGATTAATACCTTACTACAATGCATGAAAATTACTATTTTTTAAAATCTATTGATTAGTCTAAGCATGAAATTTTTCTTTTATTGATAGTCAATTATCTTACTGGGTGATGGCAAGCGAGTAGCTTTTAGTGTTTATAAATAAGAAAAAGAAAATGAAGAAGAAAAAGAAAAACAGCATCGAACAAAGTGTCCAAAAACTTGAAGAATATTTATGAATATGACACTAAATTAATTTTTGTGCATGATTTGTAGGTTACAAATTAAGCATTTTGGGAAATAATTTATCAACAAAGAAGAAAGAAGAATTATTTATTACTGCCTGTTGCTTATAAAATTTCTAATTTATAAAATTTTATCTTTGCATGTGCTGCTGCATGAAATAAATTTGAAAGGTTATGGGAATGGGGTGCATGTACGGTTCGTGTATTTATTTCGCGCGCGGTAGCAGACGATGCAAGGATCTGCTACACATGGTTAACGGGAGGAAAACGATTTTCCAAGTTTCCTGAGGCCAATACTTAATATATTCATCTGTGATTGGGCTTAAAAAATAGCTAAAAATAGCACTTAGCGCGCTACAGAGCGTTTTTTTCAATTTTCCCTATAATTTTTTTTTATAGCCACTTTTTACTTCCAGCGCTGGTTACGTCTTCACCTTAAAGTAAAAAAAATGCTTGCATCATTTTTAAGTTTTGATGCATTCATATCAGAAAATTATATTCAAATAAACAGTTTTTTATTTATAAATCAATGTTCAAGTGACAGTTGATTTAGAGTAATAAATTTTGGTATACGATACAATGTTATAGATGTATTTTCAGTTTATTTGTTCAAAACTATTGTTCAGGTAATTTGCTGCGGTTTGAGTCAAAATGATATCGATGTACGTGTTAGTGTCTCTATCTACGGTTCGACATCAACTATCATATCGTGCAGTCCCCGTAACAATAATTGCTTCTGAGTAATTGTAAATCGACTGCCGGGGTAATCAATGTCATAAACATGGGCTTCTACATCAAACAATATCGTTTACAATCAACTTCAAAACTGCCTCTTTCAAATCTAAAGGAACCCTGATTTACATTGGAACAGCATCCGCAGGGGAAAAAAAAAGTATCCGAAACTCGGTCAGCCCTTTGTTTCAGGGACACTTCCTCTTCCCTTCGTTTTTTCCTCTCCCCAAGGAAGGAGATAGATGGCAACAAACGATCTGTAATTCGACAATTCCCTCACACACACACACATACACACATGGAAGGCGATAAAGTCGATTGCAGCGAACTCCCACTCGGTTTATTTTATCACCAGAGGGGGAGGAGAGCGAACTCATTGTTACAGGGACGGTTTTGTTGGACCGTTTTACGACTTGGCGGAAAAGTGACCACTTTTGTACCGTGCGTACGGACCCTCGTAAAGGCTCGCTCGAGTTTCAGACGCGGGTGCTAATGATCGAAGTTTCGAGGGCTTATGCCTCGATTACGGAGTTTATCATACTTCGCTGCCTGCCGATTTAGTAATGTTTGATGCACTGGCCGTCTTGTTTGTAATTAGGTTTCAAATCTTATTTAGAGTTATTAAAGAGAGTCAATTTGTTTATTTATTTTTAAAAAATTTTCTTTTGTTTGTATATTTGATTTTCAGTATCTATTATACATGTTTATGTCCTTATATTAGTTGTCCTTATATTTATGGACTTATTTTAGTTGGGAATAAGCAGAAATTTTTAAATTTATAATCGATTGAGGTTGCCACAATATAGAGTCCAGTAATTAAAACAAACTAAACTAAAAATTGGCAACAGTGTTGAAACGGTATAAATGAGGATTATTGTTGCTTTATAGTCATAGATTACTATTATTTTTTCCAAATGAGTCCTACTTTATTTTTATTTTATTTTTTTATAAACTTTTACTTTCACTGGATTATATTTAAAAAAAATTATGAAAAAATCGGTCAAACGTACTTTTTCGTGTTCAAAAAACTGTTGGTCTATTTATTAAAACTTAAAACTTTAGAATGTTTTTTAATTTTTCGACTCGTTTATTATAACGGCCATTTATATTTAATTAATAATTTAAATTCTAAATTTTTTCGCCAAGTAAAAAATATAAAAGTTCACTTCCCACTCTCGACATTTTTAATTTTTGCTTTGTCAAATTTTTTCACCCGCCAGCCAGCATTTAATTTTTTTTTTTTTTTTTTTTTTTTCTGGTTACTCGGGGTAAAATTATAAACCGTCGCTGGGTTTCTTCATAATGAGCATTTTTTTCCTCTCGCACACAATATTTTTTGCCGAATTTTTTTCCAGAAAGATTCAAGAGCGCTTTAGTAAGTCCTCGAATCATTACAGCAGCCGTAAATTCAAATAACGAACCCCTGGCCCTTGATACGCACGCGTGGGCCGTCAAACGGAGACCACCGAGATTCATGACGCATTAGGTTTACGGAATGGGAGCAGAAATAACTCCGGTCATGAAACCAAGTTTAATGACCGTATTATTTTTCCGGTGTGAAAAGTGCTGAATACATTGTTGTTTTATTACCGAGTTTACCCTTTTTACGTACCCTTTGACGGTCGTTACCGAGAAATTAAACCCTGTAATCGCCATTTTTTTCCCCGTAAAGACAGAATTGAGTAAATTTCCAAACTGACTAAGTTCGTTATTGGAAAGGTTCAATCGGTGAACAAGACCGGAGTCAAGAAAAAAATTCTCATCTTTTAACAAAAGGTATGACCAAGAAAAACAGAGGATTGAAACCTTTTAAATCCTCGGCTCTTATTCAAATATCTCTAGCGGAGAAACCACTCATTTTTCTCGCTGCGGTGGAAAAAGGAACAAGACCGGGGAGAGAAAAAAGCCAAACAGCCGTGATTTCATTTCGCCGGGTGGAAAGTAAAAGAGAGAGAGAGAGAGAAGAAAAAAAAAGGAACAGAGAGAGAGGAGAGTAAAAATTTTCGCGAACGTTTGGCCACCGCAATCACGGATAGGTAGCGTAAGCTCCCGTGTCGTAAGCTTTTATCTTGAGGCATCTTTACGGCTTAGCGAGCTCGTTCGAATGTGTATGCGTGCAATTGCGAGAGGCTAAAATTTTAATAGAAACTTATCGTTCCGAAGGGATTTTTCAGAACGAACGCTTTGCGTTTCGGGTCCGGTCTGTTTAATAAATTTCTTCGTGTTTTTATCTTTTATTTTATCAGTGTGTAATGTTTAATGGAAATTTGAAACGCTGCGAGTAATGATAATTTAAACAATTATTAAAAACATCTAAAAACCAAAAAATGTAATTATTTGATTTGAAAGTTATTTTAAAACATTCAATTGAATTATGTAAAATTTTACAGTAGTAAAATTATCAAGATTATAAATAATGTAGCTAGAGAAGTTTCAAACTGAACGAACTTGAGAACGTGGATGTGATAATAAATGAAACAAATTGAATTTACAAGTAAACATTTTTTGAGTCTACTTTATGAATACGAGCTTAAAGTTATTGCTTGTTTCACTGTTTACAATCATTTCAAAAACTGTAAAAAATTTCATGGGCAAAGAAACTGAAATGCAAAAAACTGAAAAGCATATAAAATTGGCTGTAGGTATTCAATACAGAGAAACTTATATATACAAAAAAATGTTCTTTTTTGTTTGTTGGTTTTTATTTTTATTTTTCTTTAATTTATCTAACGTCACTTTTTTGCTACCTATTGGTGCTAATTTTCGACCAAGTTACAAAAATAATCTAATTACAGTTCAGGCGGCTTGTGACTAAATAAATATTCGATGTAAAAAAATTAATAAAGAAATTTAAAAAATTTCGTACAATATCGATGTGGACAGTATAATATTTATAAGAATAATTAGTAAAATAAAAAAATAAAAAATATTAAAAAATCAGTAACCGATTATTAATTAATGTCAGCGATTTAATTTAAAAATTGACGCTTTAAAAAATACATTAAACATTGGAATTTCGATAGTATTCTGGGCTCGCGAGAGGCATCAAATATTAGGAAGTTGAGTTGCGTGCCAAAGCACGTCCTGCATATTAAAATCAAACCCGCATTTAAATATTTAAGTAAAATCGCAATATCTTTCAATTCGAGTTATATCCCCGCGCTCAAAAGAAAAACCAAAACCCGCAAAGAACAAATTTTTCAAATGAAATTTTATTTTTTTGAAAAGGATTGAATCAAAAAAGCGCTCACATACAAATAATCATCTTTTTCGCGCCTTTTAAAATGTAATCGCTTAAAAGCCTCGGAAAATCTTTTTAAAAAGTGGGGGGTTGCGACTTTAAGCTCAAAATTAAAAAAAAAAGGGAAGTAAAGCTCGAAGGGAGAAAAAACTTTCTTAATAATCCGTCCCTTTTTTTTTCAAAGTCTCGTCGCGTCGTTTAAAAAAAAGCGAAACAATAATTCTCTTTCCGCCTCGAGAAAACTTTGGACCGCATACGCGACCGTTTGATAATCAAGGGAAAGGCGCGAGTTGTTGTGTGTATATATCGAGGTTTAGTCGGGTCGCCACGCCATTAAATACGAATAATTTTTCTCTCCGCGCAATTTCCACGAGTGCCGGCGCCCTTTTATACTCTCTCCTTCCCAATCCTTTTATTCTTCATTTCTCTCCCGCGACTTTATATTTCCAATCCTTTTTTTTTTTTATTTGAGAACGTGATTAAAAAAAATGAACTCGAGTTAATGAAAATCTAAGTGTATCGATTTGCAAACGATGAAATGACCTTTGATTCTCGATTTTCCCTTTATAAAAGAGAGCTATCGCCATCTTGCGTAAGATTTTTATTCGTGAGCTGATTGGTGAAGAAGTTTTTAAAATATTCGAAAAGTACACTTTGAGGTTACTCTTATTGTTTTTTCCTATGCGCGCTTGAAGCGCGCTCAGAAGAGCTAGTTTATTAATAAAATAGATTTTAGTCTGATCGGTAAGCAATTTAAAAAAATAGGAAATAAATTATAGATAAATCTTTATATTAATTGTCCTACAACAAATAATCACAAGATATTTATATCGGTGTTACAGTCTAATAAAAATATAAGAAATAAACACTAACTTTGATTTTTTTAATATTTATTTTGGAGTGTCATTATTTTTGCAAATAGTTTTGCAAAAAAAATAAATTTTTTAATAAAATAAATAATTTTTTTTTTCTCTTTGAATGAAAATTACCGCCCACCAAGCGAATTTTGAGTCCGGAGGGCTTTTTCTCGCATTAGGGCGCAAAATTTAAAATTTAATAGTTGTTTAGTAACGAATTTTGCATAGAAATTTCCCCCTCGCGACATATAAAATATCGTTTGCACCTCGACCGGAAATACTCTTATCGCGCCCTAGGTACGAAATGTAAAATTCAGTGTAGCTTGATAATCTTATACTCATTCAATGAGTCTACAGTACAAGATGAAACGAAGCTAAATTCATACAAACGCAAGACCAGCTGCGTCATTAATTTAACCAGTACTGCTAACAGCTCAAATTACTCGAAAATTAGCGTCAATACAAGTGCGTCGCGTGGGAGTGGCTTTTGGTACCAGGAGCATCCGACAGATGGCTCGAGGAAAACTCTTTCCGTGAGAGAAACCACCTGCTACCGAGTATCTATAGAGAAAAACGTAAGGCCCAACTATGATATCTCTGCGATATTGGGGGGGACCTTGCCCACTAAACGATTCTGATGATCAAAAAAGCACGTTAGTAGTGTAAATTTGCAATAAACAAAGGTTTATTGTAGCGAAAAAAATTTTTTTTACGGCCCGGGTAACTGGGCCCAGTTGAGAAATCAACGATTTATTGATTCACGTACGTAAATCACAGTTCGTGTAATGCAAATGATTTATTCGTCAGTCATAAATTACAGAATTTATTTTATTTATTTATTTATTTATACTTGGGTGTATAAGTTTAAAGTTTTATTAAAAAAAAAAAAATTTTTTTTAACTTTATCAATATTATAATGCATTTTTATAATAAAATTTTAGTTGAAACATTTCAAAACAAAAATTTCATTGATAAAAATAATAATTAATAAAAAAAATAAAAAGAATGGTTGGTGATTGTTCGTAGTAAAATTAATTAAATGATCCAAGTGTTTGGTCTTAACGAACAAAGTATAAATTTATTTAAAAATTACATATACTGACGTTTCGTTGTCATTAACAGGACAACCTTCTCAAAAAGGTAAATAAATATAGATATAAACAGTTTTCGATCGACTTGCACTTACACCAGTGCATTTTAAGACAAAATTAAAATTAAATAAAAAACAATATTAAGTGTACAATGTTTATAATTTTTAAGTAACTTATCTGTGATGACTACAGTCATATATATGTCTGTTTATATCTATATTTATTTACCTCTTTGAGAAGGTTGTCCTGTTAATGACAACGAAACGTCAGTATATGTAATTTTTAAATAAATTTATACTTTGTTCGTTAAGACCAAACACTTGGATCATTTAATTAAAAATAATAATTAAAAAATTCTCATTGCTCAATATTTAACAAATAATTAAATATAGCATACTTATAACTTATGTACTAATTTGACTGATAAAATGAATTAAAAATATGTATGAGTCAAATAAGGAAAACGTATGAATAATATTATCAAGTCTTCAATTAAATTTGTGTCGTAATTGCTTTAAGCCACGCCCATTCTCTTGCATCCAAAGCACCCAATAAAGATAGTTTTTTCAAAACTTCGTTATCCCAATCTCGACGTCCCGTAATGTCTAATTTGTCCGAAAAACACAGAGTCTCCTTCGTCCGTGGCGCGCGCTGCTGTTGCAAGCAGAAATATCGCGGTCGAAAACCACTAACGATCGCCGTATAATTGGACCGAGTCGAGTACGTGTGAAAACGCGCGTGCACCCAGCAGAATTGGTAAATCCTTTAGTTCGGTAAACGCAAATGGCCGCCGGCGCGCTTCTGCCACTGCGGTTGGAGATGAAGAGTCTGGAGAGCTCAAGTGAGCCTTTTTTATCGAAGCGTTTGGTTGCGAGCTGAAATTATTTACTCCTTGAGGGTTCAATTTTTTTAAATAGTTCAAACTTTTTAACAAAACTGATGATTGAGTTTACACGTTGGGAACGTTCATAAAAAAATGTTAAGAATCAATTTAAATATCAAAACTCGTCATGTATTCGATTTTATTGTAAAAATCTTTCGAAGCTATACTCAAAATTAAAATATATTTTTATTGAATACCTGATAATTTAAAATCTCATTAAAACATTTTAATCGAAAAATATTTCAAATTCTAGTCAAGGGTATGTCAACTAATCGAAATTAATATTTCTTACTTAAAAAATAATTTTAATTCGTAATTATACATTCGGGTAAAAAATAAATAAATAAACACAAAATAAACAACTATAATATACAGGTCAAGCACGTCCAGTGAAAAAAATTAAAGTAACTCAAACAAATTTTTGCGTTCAAAACTACTTTGCGTAAAAAAAAAAACGTTTCAACTAAACAACCATACCAACAAAATAGACAGTAATTACAGAAAAAGTTACTCAAAAAAATGTTAGTTGAAGTGTAATGGAACTTTATAAAAGTATATTACAAAAATGATTTGCATGAGAATTTCATCTGTGTAATCTCATATTTATGCAGATTTATGACATTTCTTCTTTTCATTCCAAACATTTTAATATATATGATAAACATTTTTTCTTTTACGATCAAAATTAGAGAAGAGCCGTCTGGGAGCAGAATATTTTTAGTTTCCGCATGTTTTATTCGCGCAAAGCATTTCATGAAAACTTTTTCGAAAAAATTTTCCCTTTACCACTACATATCTAATGTATATTACGGTCCGAATGCCAGAATTATTGCGAACCTCTCGAACTATCTTTCCTTTTGCATGAAAAATTTACGCTTCGCGAAACATTTGAAATATTTTTTCGAGAGTTGCGCTAATATTAATTAAAATTTCTACTAATCGTAAAAACTTGAAAATTTTCAATTTACCTATCGAGTCAATGTTTACTTTACAATGAGGTAAAATTAAAAACCTACTTTGCGATAGACTAATTTATTAGGAAAAAAAATAGGAAATGTAAGAGCTGGAGTATCTAAGGCAATTTATTACTCCGAACGAATGTTTGCTCGCGGACGATAAATTTTCTAAAATTCGTATGTGCTCGGTGCGCGTTTGGTATTCATCATCAGAAGTTGAATAAGTTTTTAATGTTACGATGATCAAAAGCCGAAAGAGCGAAGATAAATATTTCGTTCTCTTCGCTCCGGCTTTCAAAGAGTGTCCCTCAAAGGTCACGAATTTTTTTTATCACAGTAATTATTGAGTTCCTGGTTTCAAATTCTTTCACGTTTGAAAATTTTATGTTTGCCCTGCATCTCATTAGTAAAATCTAGCCTTTAAAAATGCAATCGTTGGATTTTTTAAATTAAATTAAAAAAAAAGAAGAATAAATGGATGGTCCCAAATCTGCCACGAATAAAGTTACAAGGAGGCAATTTTTGGTGACTAAAATGTCTAATTCCCTTTATTCATAAATTTAACTTTTGCGATTTTTATAAAATGATAGCTTAGAGTCTTTTTATTCCCAGCTGATACGTCGAAAAAAATTTTTTTCACCCTAGTGTATCAACGGACTCATATGAAAGCTCATTTTCTTCCAATCTAAAAAAAGTTAAAATCATGAATAAAGTGATTCAGAGACATTTCAGCAACCGAAACTCGCCTCGTACACTCAGAGAAAGATTTGATTGGACCAATCAAATATTCTTTGTTCCCTCAATAGTCGAAACATTGTAGCAGTTACAATACGTAAAGCAATGATAATAATACATATTGTTGCGACTAGCAAAGCAAATCTAACCTAACCTAGCTAATTTTTAAAATTTTAAAATTGATGTCATTATTTCTTAAATATTGTGATTTTTATAATCATTTGTATATTTTTTAAGATTAAAACAATTCATTAAATACATTAATTATACCAAAATCACAAAAAAGAAATTTTTAAAAATTAAGTTGTACTATACCAGTGTAACTAGAAACATGTTAACCCTTAATACACATTTAGTCAGCGCTACCATGATATTGTTACTGCTACAATGTGCATCATTGTCTCTATATTAACTATGGCATCTTAGATGTTACAATATATTGTTGACCCAATCAAACCTTTCTCTGAGTGTAACTTTATTCGTTGCAGAGTTTGGGCTAAGGTTTTTCTTCGTTGGGACCATCGAGATATTAAATAAGCAGAAAACTGAGTTGAGACTTGAGACAAGTTTAGATCGCTCTTGAAAAAAAGTATCCATAAAAATCCATAAACCAATTTGAATCTCGATGATAACCGATAGCCGGCAATAAAACGGTTACGGCACGACTTTTTCAAACATCATTAAAAATTGAGGATCCTAAAGGGACGGGTGAAAAAAAAAGTAGCGCGTATTAAATCGCAAAACTTGGGTAACAGTTCGAAACTGTTTACCACGATTGCCGAGGATTTGAAAAGTTCGATTGGTAGATGCGTTTAGAGGAGGTTTCCGATTAACGCTCCTGAAAATCGCTTACTTTCGAAGTCTTGAAAAACGTCGGGGGGCTGAAAAGTTTGCGGAATGCCGGGAGAATTCGCGCGCGAGCTTCGATTTTCGAGGATTGGAAATTTAGAGCGAGGGTTTTTGGATTCAAGTGGTTAATCTAACGCCGATTTAAAAAAAAGAGTCACGGGCTCAAGTTTGTTTCGGGAAAAACATTTATTTATTTGTTTTTCGTCAGAGTCGCTTTGACTGGTTTATTTTTTTATTTATCGTGTTTTCATTCCTTTGATGAAAAAAAATTGAATTTCAGGTTTAAACACTTGGTGAGAAAAAATTGTCGAAAAAAAAAAAAAAAAACAATCCGTGACTCTTTAAACGAAATCAAATGGGATCTACATTTTCATTGGTGACAACGCGACCGCGGGATTTGACTTTAAATTAAAAGTTATGCGTCGAGCAATCGATGAGAAAATTCTTTCAATATGCACAGTGCCACGGCATTTTCAATAAATGGAGAGGAAAAAAAAAAAAAAATTCGAAGGGCTAAATTGGCTTTTAGGGAATTTTTGAACGGTGCGTATTTGATTATCGGAATTTTATCGGAAATTTTCGAAAATTGAAAACTTTTCTCAAATAGGTGCTCAAAGCGTTTTTTACCGAGTTTTTTTTTTATTAATTTGATGTCAAAACTTATACTTTATTTTTATTTTTTTAACTACGAGTGAAAGTTTTGTATTAAAAAATATTGAGCTAGGTGTTAATTAATTAATAATTAATTTTCCATATAATTAAAATAGGTCTAATTATTTTATTATTAAATTATAATAACTCAAAATAATTTAAAGAATCGTAGTATTATTTTGTTTATATTTTCAGAATTTAAACAGCCTACAAAACTGATTATCAACCAATAAATATTTCTTCAATAAGCCTCTAAGAAGAATTTGTGAAACTACCATTTGTAGCAATAAAGTATTTACACTTCAAAAATTTGAAAATACATTACAAAGAAAAAAAAAAAAAATTACCAGACACGTAGCTTTGAAAAATAACGTAAAATTCACCTTACGACAAGCGCGCGGAAGGCTTGATCGGCTTATAAAAGAAAGCATCACCATAACTATTTCACGCCTGCTTTTCCTCCACTCCTTGCTATCGTATTTCAACGTAAAAATTTACGCTCCGACGCCTCGTAAATTCAAAGTATAAATCTTCGTATTGTTATAGGATAATTTTTTTTTCAAACTTTTTTTTTCAAAATTAACCTTGTTTCGAGCTACACAGAAAATTTTCAACGAGTCACTTTACGGGTGGTAATCGAATTTCCTGCAGTTCGTTCGAAACTTTTTTGCGGTAATTTTATTACTGCATGCTTTGCGCATATTTCATCAGTTAATTTCACGAATTTCTCAGATTTCGAGTATATTTTTTGAATAATTAATCTTTTTAAACAAAATTTTATAAAAGTAGGTTTCTTTCAGTATAAAATATTTTTTGAATACAGTCAAAAAACAATTAAATATTTTATAAATCTATTTCTGGGTCTCCATGCGTGAAATATGATAAGAAAGAAGAAAAATTTCTCTCGTCTCCATAGGAAATTCAAAAGACTTCTTATGAAAATGGTTGAGAATTTCGCTTTTTTTCCGTGACCTAAATTTTTCTTGCTTTATCAGCTTATTTTACTTTTGATATATGTGCTTATAAGAAGACGTACAACTATTTTTTTTTTTTTTTTTTACTCGAAATTGTCAAGAAAATTTTTTTTTAATAATAATGCAAATAAAATTACATTAAACATCTGAGTTTCTTAAAGAACGCTCAATAAAGTGACATATAAATAAAAAAAAAAAAAATGGTTATAAAAAAAATTTTATTCGGAAAACATCGTACGCATTCTTTTAAAAGTAGAATTCAGCGATGCTCTTTTACCGGGTAAGCTCTTGATTAAACCATCTATTATCAAAATAAATGAAAAAAGGGGGGTTTATTTACATGTAAATGCCGGAGCGTCCCAGTTAAACCGTAACAACACCATTGTTCCCGAAAACTAGAGTAAACAAAACAGTAAAAAAAAGTGACCAGAAAATCCGATCAACGGGCAATGGCGCGGGGAAAAAAATTTGCACTGATCAGTCGTTTCGGCCGAGGTATTTTCCAGGACTGAAATAACGAGATGCCAATCAAGCCTGCGTGCGCAATTACGGCCGTTTTAAATCTGCGAAGCGTGCAGGATGCGCTTAATTTTTGGGGAGCCGTTCTGTGAGCAAAAATTTGGGATTTTTATTTTTACCCGAGGGAAATTGCAGGATCTTTCGTAATTTGATTTTAAGGTCATTTTGAGTAGATTCAAGATATTAAATATTGGTAAATTATTATACGACTTAACTTATTGTGTCGTGAAATGAAAACCTTGAGTCTCGTCAAAATGATTTTTTTTTTTTTTTATATATTTAAACGTCTTGTGGTTGACTTCTAAACATGGTCTGACGCTATTTTTCTATATGAAAGTTTTGGAAGTTGGCTTTAGTATAGCATTACTATTGGACTAGGTCAACGTTGTCCTGCTGTATACATAAAAGTTTTTAGAGCTTTTATTTTAGTTTGAGTTAAATTTTATCTGATCTTAACTAGAAACTTACCAAAAAGTAGCTCTGAAATTTTTAATGTATTATCTCAAAACGAGAAAGAATTTTAGATTGCAATACCGACTAATTTTGAAAAACATCAGAAACTGAAATATATTCAAAACGTAAGAATAGAATTAATCTTTTCTTCTGCAGTAAAATAAGAGTAATGATTAAAAAAAAAAAAAATCTTTTTTTTAAATTATGCAATTTTAAATCAATTTCAGCCTCGGGTAATCTCATTCCAAAAAATTTTATTCTTGCTGAAGTAATTTTCTTCTAATTATATAACTAAAAAAAAATTCTTATTTAACCAACATTAATTTAAAAATGAAAATGTAAATTTTTAAATAATTCTGTAAAACAATTTAAGTTTATAAATTAAAAATGTTCTTAAACATAGCATCTATTTTGTTACACTCTTTAACCAAACTAAATTAATTGCTTCTAATAAAGTTTTCTTTCATTTTATATAGTTGTTTTGATGACAATTTAAAAGATTTATTAAAAAAAAAAAATTCGAGTAAAAAATTTTGAACTAAAAAAAAATCCTGATTGAAATTAATGAAAATTTCAAAGCTTGCACTAACTCAGAAATCTGTATCATTAAATTTTGCAACAAGCTTGCAAGCTCAATCTCGGACACCATTCAAAAATCGCGGTAAAAGCTTTGAATCTCATAGTGCGATCGATAAATGAATACTTAATTTTATACATTGAATTTCGGTAAACGCATGATAAATTAACGTACGGTGACCGAAACTATTGTAAAGGAGCTTTTATGTGTGTACACAAACTCCCTCGGACACACAGGTAGAGAGAATTTAGTAACGTAGTTTGTTAGCTGTCGACCGGCCGGGCGTACCGAGCGAATCGAGTTATTAATTCTCGAATGAAATCGAAGGGCGAACCCGTTGCATATTACATAAACTTTGAGCTGTGTCGTCTTTGGGTAAAATTCATAATTTTTGTAATAATCTCGATCGGTGATTCACGAAACTTTACTCCCGCTGATTTATGGATACTTTGTCGAGTTCCGAGATTATTCTAATAAAACTAGGAAAAACCTTAGATCTTTTACAACACCCTGTCGTAGTAAAATTTAAGGCCAGCGGCCGTAAAACCATGACATGTACCGAGTGGATCCATAAATCTGTCCGAATCAAAGAGATAAAAACATCTGGGGGGGGGGGGGGTAGAAAGAAATTTTCTTTTCATAAACTTCTTGGTAAGAAGAAGTATCGTCAAAACTTCCGTAAGACTTCAAAAAATAAAAACAAAAGACGTTATACGGCAAAGTTTCAAAGCCCCAGCGAGCCAATCATAAAAGCCGAATATATTCTCGAAATTTGTCGGCAAATAATGGCCGTGTAACTCGATATACCGCCCGGGAAGCTGCGACGTCAAAGGTTTCACTTCGGTGCTGTGGCACAAGAGCACATACAATGGTGATTATACGAAGCAGGGCAGGCAAAAACTTCGGCTGCTTTCTCAGACCCGCCTCGTTAAACCCGGGATGTTTGGATGAGATTTGATGAACTATACCACGAGGAGTTATTGATGACTCTCGGTGCTTAATAGATGAGATTTGTTTTTCGATTAGAGAGGTTCAGCGTGGAACATTATGAAGTGGCAAAGACCTTTTTTTTATTCTAGTGAATGTGGTATTCAAAGGAATGCTAAGTGGAGTAAAAATGTTTTTGAATCTTTATTTAACATTGATGATTGCTATTAATAATTTTTTATATATTTTGATACTAAAATGGATCTACTTCAATAAATTATATTTGAAAAGCCAATTAATATTAAACTCCAAAACTCAAAGTTTTTATATTTTATTTAAAACTTTTTAGCTCATTATTTGATTGAATACTGATTTTTTTTAATACAAAAATTTGAACTCTTCATAAAAAAAAATAAAAATAATAATAAATAAACCGGATATAAACAGTAGATAAATGGTACTATTTTGTCCAAATACATTATTGCCTTCGATTATTATTCATCCAAATTAATATTATCCAAATATTATTGCCTATTGGTCATTGTGATGTTTATCTAATTGTATGACATCTAAAGAGGAGGGCAATGCCCTTAAACGTTGTGCAATAAAAAATTTATAACAAATTAAATCTTGTTATTATTCGTGCCTGGATCATCAATATAAAGTCACTTTTCCCATTGTTGCCTTCGTTAAAATTTTTCGTCGAATTTATTCAAATGCTAAATTAAATTTCTCGAGTACTGAATCAATTAGGACAAAAATACACTGTACGGGATTGTCAGATCTGATTAGAGCTGGGAGTGGGGAAGGGCACTAGACACATGTGCGAGCTTACATCAAGTGGCATCGACAATTGCTCCATGGGTATTCCCCTAAGCGATTGCCGCCCGGGCTGGTTCTCAGGCTAAATGGTTACGACACGCCCAGCCTGAGCTTGTACCGATTATGACATTTCTGCGTGGCTCGCTTTGATTAGTTTATTTTTCAAACTATTCAGTGAGAATAATGTTAAATAAACGTTTTTAATTATTTTAAGATGATTGTTTTATTTATTCATGAAAGGTAATTGAATGATTCTCAATCAGCATAAATTGATGTTTGTAAATGAATGAATTCCGGGCTGAATATAATAGAATCGTTAGAACTAAATCTTAATAAACCTTAACAAAAGTTGCTACAGGTGCGAAAATCTCATATTTTTTAAGTGCAGCATGGTTTTTCAAGATTTGTTTAAGTTTATTAAAAAAGTACATTTTCATTCCGGGAGGCAAAGCAAGTGCGTCAAAGCTTTAATTCTCCAGCTTGTAAAATTTCCATCGCAAAGAAAGAAAAAAAAAATGTGTTTCATGCTTTTAGCGAATTAAACTTTAACATTACGCATGAACATCGCGTGATTAAGTATGAATAACAAATTACATTATATCCCACGCGAATTGGAAAAAGAATCCCTGCAAAACAATTAAATTTTATACATCCTCCATTTCCGTATAAAACAATTTTCATTTTCTCATAATTTTCTCATAAAAGCTCTCTACCTCAAACTTGTAAATTCGTATAATCACCCTTACAAGTATCAGGAAAAACAAGGTGGGCCCGCAGATAAAGAAAGACCCGAAAAAGATAAACCATCGAGTCCGGTTCGGCCATTAAGTCTTCGTACCGCTGTGATCAATTGCGGGGAACAAAGCCATTCTTTATCGCAGCTCGGCTCTCGCAGGCAATTAAAATTTCTCAGCTTGCCTTGCCCCGGGATTTTATTTTGTTTCTCTTCTATGATTGATAGGCTCGCGGAGAAAAGCCAGCGCAATCAAGGGGAGGAAGGAGGAGGACTGCTGGAGAAAAGAGATTTCTTAAATAAATGAAGAAGACCTTTTTTTTCTTTTTTTCATGACTTATTTGTCTTGGATGGGTTCGTATCAATTATTCACATGAATGTCCGGTAAATTTATCTTGCAAGCCGTGACTCTAATACCAATAGAAATAGTTGGGTCGTTCAACTCTTCGTTGGTTGATTTATGATTATTTAATGGAATGATCATTTATTGCACGGAGTGTAGTAGTATTTCCTCAAATATTTCTAGATGAAATAACGAAATTATTAATAAATTTTAAACTTAAATTAAAATAACAGGAACGTTGTATAAGAAAATCTGGTAGCCATCTAGAAGTAAATCTTTGAAACTGACCAGAAATTACAATTTTTTTTAAATATTATCAAGAAAAAAGTTTTTGACAAATTTATTGTTTTTAATTAATAGTACAATCATAACCTCAAAATCAAAATACACTTATCGAATATTTTAAAAACTTGTCCACCAATAAGCTCATAAATAAAAAGATTACGAAAAATGGCGACAGCTACTTTATACAATAAAAAGAGAAAAGAAGATAAACAATTTTTTCAAACTTCCCTTACATAGTAATGGAATTTTCAAACAAGCCAAGAGTACCTAAAACTCGTGCACTCACAAACCTAAAACAAACAACCCAATCCGTCAAAATTCGCAACCCCGGGATCTTGAGTTCAGGTGGGGAATCGTATACAACGCGAAATAGTCAATGTAAACTCAACCTAGCTGCAACTCGCGAATTTGTCGAAGGGCATTAAGGCGTGTACGCGTGTACAGGCCATTCGTCTCACTTCCGCTGATTCATGAAAATGCGATTGACTTGCGAGGGCGTGACCTTTCCCTCCTTCTTCCAGTTTCTCCCTCCCTTTATTTTTTAAACCGCAGAAAAACAAAAAAAAATTTACCAAGTTTACGGGAGCATAAAATTTAGGTTTGGGACCTTCCTTGTTTTTTAAACTTATGATTATTATTTTGGTAACGCCCTTTTCTTCTTCTTCTTCTTCTTCTTATTTTAATTTTAGCGTGAGGTGAATTCGAAGTGGTCTCGGCGTCTATTATTTTATTGCAAAGTCCAG
This sequence comes from Encarsia formosa, assembly GCA_038277355.1. Lineage (NCBI taxonomy): Eukaryota > Metazoa > Arthropoda > Insecta > Hymenoptera > Aphelinidae > Encarsia > Encarsia formosa. The sequence goes on along the minus strand of CM076185.1, from coordinate 7,047,137 downwards.
TCGCGTGGGGAGCCAGGGCGGGCGGGGGTGGCGAGAGTTTTTATTCCGTAATTTAACGGTTAAGCTAGCGGAAAAAAGTTTGTTTTGAAAGTTTTATTTCCCATCCCTCCCTCTTTTTTTCGAACTTTCAGCGATTTAAATTCTTTGAACTCTTGCCATAAATAAGAAAATTTGATTTATGAATTTTAAAATTATTCTCTGCCTCCGAGTTGAGAAGAATCCTTTTTTTTTAAGATTTTAGTTGGGTGTAGCGATGTTATGAGCAAAATTATTATTAATATTTTTGAGCTCAAGTCAAATTTTAAATTAGATTAAATATTGTTAAATTTTGGGAAAGCTTGCAAAGCTATTAGTGCTTGTATATTCAAAAACAATGGATTATGAAACTACTAATGTGTTTGCTTATTTCATGATTTATATTACCCATTATTATCACATTTCTCATGTCGCTATTAATCTAAAACAAAACTTTAATCCAAGCTTCAAACTATTAAGTCTAGTCAGTACTATTAAGTCTGAAAATTCAACCATTTGTTTTTATTTAATAAACAATTAAAATAAAGAATTTAGGATACTATACGTTTTTATCTGACACCCTCTTATTCTAAATATATATATTATTCAAAACTATAAAAATCATATCAACCATTTATTTTAGAAAGAAACAATTATTAGTTGGAAAAAAATTAATTATTTACGTTTTGTATTTTATTTGGTTACATGTGTTGTTATTACATGTTCAAACTCAAAGTTTATTATGAATTGATTCAATGGTTTTTAATTAAGTCCATTACACCACACCGAAAAATTAAAATTGAAGAAAATCACATATAATAAGGTACCTTGGCCAAAGTTAAACCAAAATGATAACTTTCAAATCCACTCAAAAGTCTTGTCTTTTCTCTATTAACCCGTATTTTGCAATATTTTTTGAAGATTACAATAAACCGATACATCATCAAGATTTTAATTAAACAATCAAAGCTTTGGAGTCTCGCAGGTGTCGCGGCGGGGGTAACTCATCGCCCCGTAAATTATCATATCATCACGGGCCGTTCTCGTCGCCATTATGATAGCGCGCGCGCGCGAGCTCGTACAATTCATAATAAACGGTATTTGCATGCACTCGCGCCTCTAATTGCAATCAAAATTTAGGCGACTCCACCTACTCCCTGCCGAGCGCGTTTTCATATATCAAAGTACGAGCCCCCCCTCGAGCGGTATATATAATTTACAAAGTGATGACATTCGATAGTAAGACGACGCGACGTTGACTCCCGCCGAGCTCTACGTATTTTAAGGTAATTGGGGAGGATGGGATATTTTTAAAATTTTAATCTTTATGTATTGAAATGAGGGACGGAAGGTGACTGAATTTTTGAAATTTCAGCTTGACTTACTGTGTAAAGTTCAAGATGAACCAAAAATATTTTATCGAACAATGAACCGTTACTATAGTACTATGTAATCTACTAATTTATGAGCATGCTAAGTTACAATGGTAAAAAATTTGCAGTTTTTGAATTGTTTGAATTTTGTCAGATGTGACTTACGTTTACTTAGTTACTACAATATTATACAGTGAAAAATTGGAATTTTCAATCGTTTAATTACAAAATATAAAAGCTGAATTTTGTACCTGAAATCCATTTTTGATCTGTTGAAGTTTCTGAGATATAACATACATATAAATATATTTAATGAATGCTCAGATCACGCTTTTTCAAACAGCTTATTTCAATGTTTCTTGAAACTAGACCGTAAATTAATAAATCACGTAACTCTTGGATTATAAATTTTAAAAAACTCAGTATAACCGTATCGTCATCCGATCGTATGAAAAGGAAGAGTATTCCAACATGTAAACAAGCTTTATGGATTTTCTCGAAAGACATTCAATCAGAAAATAAAGTAAAGGAGTAAATACAAAAAATGACAAGTCGGACCCTCGGGCCATTCTAGTCTTCAATAAACTACCTCGATCCTCGAAAGATTTTTTTTTTTATTATATTTTTTTCTTCTCTTTTATTTTTACCTTTACACAACCTTTATGCTCGGGCCGAGTCTCTTCAAATAAAGCAATATTTGTTCGGCCTGATAAGATTTGCTCGCTCTTGTACTCTTCGCATTCGCGTTGTGTGCCTCGCCGTTTTAGTCTGTTTTGTGTGTATTCGTTATGGATAGAATTTGTTCTTTTGTATATACAAACTTGAAACAGGTGTTTGGGAACAATTAATGTTGTTGAACATTTTTTTCGAAACTAGGTTGATTTTAAGTCCACTGGCCTCGGATAGAAATTTTTAGTCAAATTTACACATACAAATTCTGAATTAGCAACTTACTTACTCATGTGAGGACTCAATCTAAAAACAACCAAACTAGACAGGAATCCTAGAGGTGTTAGATTGTTTTTAGATCTGAGTCCTCATATAAGGCCATAAGAGTCGTTCCAGAGTAAAGTGAACCTCAGAAAAAAATAGTTTTTTATCAATACCTTAAATATATTTAATATTTAACATAAGAAAAAAACTGATGTTAATCTTGCTAAAAAAAGTATTCCATTTCCTGTTTTAATAGTTTCAGTAAACATCTTAGTTGAAATGAGGCTCTGAATCCATTATTATTTATAGTATAATTTTCTCTGTAGCATCATCAATTCAAGTCAAAGGTGTACAGGTATCCCACCAATCAAAATGGAATGATCCAATAAATAAATGAATTATACTTAAATTAAGATGAGGAGAGAAACAATATAAGCATTGAAATACGAAATTTGAATAATATTTTTCAGGTTACGTGGATAAGGAGAAAGAAGGATCACCACTTATTGACCGTGGGTCTTTCGACGTACTCGAGCGACGAGCGTTTCACGGCACGACACTTTCAGCACAGCGAGGACTGGACCCTGGAAATCAAATTCGTTCAACAAAGGGACGCCGGCACGTACGAGTGCCAAGTCTCTACCCATCCGCCCACGAGTATATTTCTCTTCCTCGAGGTCGTTGGTAAGTACATGCTCGAGTACCATCCCAACTCTCGCCCTTTAATTGATTGCCCTCCAGATAATTAAGCTTTATTTTTTCATCCCCCTTCCCACCCCCTTTTTGTCCTGAGATTTGAATGATTTATCAGTGCGATTTACCTTTTGAATAATAGAGGTGAAAAAAAAGAAATTGGGCTTTGGTTTTCGGACTTTTACTTATAAAAAAAGTGACTTTCTGGGTAGTATGCTTACTGATTTTTAAACTTTTTGATAATGTAGTTAAAGCTTGATAATTCACTACTCTGTTTGGATTTTAACTTTGAAATTTGAAGGTAAATTTAGCGGAAAATTACAATAATTATTTCTATTTGTTTTCAAAATAGATTTTTAATATTTGCCAAATAAATTAAAAAAAAAAAACTATCAGTAATAATTTATTAAATAAATTATAACGAAATAGGAAATCTCATAAGATTTAAAGGCGATACGATTGAATGTTTATAATTAACGGTGTCTATATGAAAAAAATTTTTTTTTTAGTTTTCATTGTACGCATATTTACATTGCCTAATAGTATTTCTAGCATGTTGGTTGTTTATCTTTATAATAGTACAATGAGTTTTTGTTTTACTTAAAACATACTAAAAAAATGATTTTGAATATCAGCCATTCAACCACGATAATGTTTTCAAACTTAAACAAAGCTCGGTTAAACAACTACAATGGCTTAAAAGAGGAATCCATTGAATTTTTTTTTTTTTTTTTTTAATTAAAAAAAGGAAGAAAAGCCCTAGGGGTAACCCAGATTATTTCAAGAAGCCGTGCTATTTGTGTATCGTAAAAGAAGAGTGGTTCGGATGTACGCAGGCAGCAGGAGGAGGAGAAAAAAAGAAGAAGGGAGGGGGAAGAAGAAAGTTGAGAAAATTCTCGGAAAATTCCCATCTGCAGTAGTTTCAATGCCTTTCGGAACACTACCACTACTCCAGAAGTAAGAAAGTGGTGATGTAGGTTACACTGGGAAGTGTTCTCGTTCGAGGAGGATTCTTCTTGCTCTTGCGATTTTCACCAAATTGAAATGTCTGGAGTATCCATTATTCATTCATTCGAGTAATAATCAAATGATTCGAGCTCCGTTGGTAAATTTTCGTATGATAATTAAGTGTACGAACGAAACGCCTCGAAAAATATTAACGTTCCGTACGAAACGTGCTTTTTCAATCTGAATAATCAACGAAATAAATTAACATTTTTTAAATCATTAAATAATTTCAGTAATTCAATGTGTGGTCACTGAAACTTCCTTACAAGTTTATCATATTAATTATTTAAAATAAAATTATGCGTTTGGAACTCATCAAGCCACTCCACATATCTGGTTGAGAAAACCATTAAACAATTCATGATTGAAACAGATCAAAAAACTCTTTTTTTAGTCGATGGATCGCGTGCGCCAATTTTAAGAGATAAGCATTGTATTCTGTCCAGCGTAGTATCTCTCTCTTTCCTCTTCTTTTCACGAAACTTCACAAGACCGCCCCGGAGAATCCTTCTTCTATCCAAGAAAAGTGTATATATAGGATCATCCTCATCACTTGTCAGAAAACTTGTCAGCGAGTTTGGGAGAAAAAAAAGAGGAAGTAAAGTTGCTCGGTAAACTGAGTAACTTTATTTTTTCACGATCTTTATTGGATTCTTTTGTAGACGTGTATCCATTTCAAAGACCCTTTTTTACACTTGGATTTTGAGATTTGTTAAAACTTATTTTTAGGGTCTCATCAGAAGTTTCAGACAAAATATAAATATGTAACAAATTATTTTGTTTGAAGTTTTTAAGAGTGAACGATGCAAGAATGCAATCTAGTTTCGTCTGCTAGGTTTGCAGAGCTCTTCAGGAAGTTGCAAAATTCTGAGTTCTTTCGAGAGCAAGTCATCGAGTCGAGTTAAAATTAAAAACCCAACATATATTTGATGAAAATTGCACATTTTTGTAATTATTTTTTATTTATGAGCTATCCGGAGCCAGGCTAATACGAATTTTTAATTTTTAGGTTAGGTGACACAGTTGACAGACGCTTCATGTAGTTCCAGGCTACCTTATTCAATAAATTTTTTTGAAAGTATCAAAAAATAGATTTTTGAATAAATTGGCTCTTCTCTTCAGCAAAATGTTTCATTAGTTTCATTTCAAAGTCTACTTTCGTTTATAGATAATCCACAAATCATTTACAGTGAACCATCTTTTCTTATGATAGTCATAAATTTTCAAGAGTTAAGCCCTTCAGAGACGACAACAAAGACATTTTGACAACGAAGTCGCGCCCTTTGTAAAACGACGTTTTATATATAATAAGTACCGCCGGTTTAATGAGCTTACTAAACGAGCTCGCTTTTCGGAAAACACGGTATCAAACGATATTACACCTTCGGGCGTCTCGATAAACCCGTCAAAATAAAGCGGTGCCCGCAAGATTTAGCGGCCTCGGGACAGAAAGTAAATTCATCTTCCGTAAAAGACCAAACCGTAAAACTATTTCGCGCATGCATGATGATATTATACAACGCGTTTCCGGGGGTTGAGTCGACGTTAAGCGTGATTAATTGACGATAAGTGTCTGAGGGTGGGGAGGTAATGCAGCACGCTTTGCGATTGCACATGCATAATAAATCTACTTTCGCCGCGCCCCAGTTTAATTCCTCCGCGACGAGTACTTGTCTTAGCGTGATTTACTCGCGGCCCGAGAGAGAGATAGCTGAGAGCAAGATGCATTGTCCTCTTTGTTTTTCGTCCTTCCCAGCGTCTTACGTTTTATTTCCTGCTGTTTGCGGCGAATCTTTTCTTACTCTTTTTTTTTTTTCTCGACCCTTTTTGTGCGGAAAGTAACAAAGAGGGTGAGAGGGAAAAATTAACGCCCAGAGGTTTGAATTTTACCCGAGGTACTTTTGTGAATCCGTAATCGTGGATGAGTTAATATTTTCGAGATCGATTAGAAAATGATATGGCCAGAGATTTGGGTCTCGAATTTTAATTGTTTTTTCATTAATTTAGAGGAAAAATATTTTGAATTTTGAATTTCGACCACACACTATCAAGATTTGTAGGATCAAAAAAGAGCTTTTAGAAATTTTAATGTTTTAAAACCAACTCTTTGAAACTGAGTCTGAAAATTTATTTACCCTCCAGTTCAGGAAAAAAAAAAACCAAGAAGATCCGTGGTCTCAGAATTCTGAGAGCGTAATGGCTTTGAGCACGAATTTTTTAAGAATTGAAAGAAAGCAAAAAGCGCTAAAAATTTTATACGAAAACTGATTTAAAAAGCCATTAGGACTAGACATTAGTGATTTAGTTCATCAATTGGTTCAAAAAATTATTATTATAAAAGTTACATATAACCTAGATGTCTGGTCATCTCCTTGTAAGTTAGAATTAGAATGTAGGAATTAGTTTAAATATTTATTTTTGAAGTGGTAGGTGAGTGAAGATAGAATAGTTTATTACCACTTGTAGCTTATATTTAACTGGGTTAAAGTGCCAAGTGCTCAAAAATAGTAAAAAAAAATTACTTAGAATTTAAGTTAAGTCACATTATCAATCAGGCTTGAATATAAATTTTTTATTTGATTTCGAATGGAAAAACTCAAAGAAAGAGCGTTGCATCAATTATAAAAAAAAAAAGTTTATTTTGGAACGAAGTAAAACTTTTATGATTAGAAAAAGTTATTTAACACTTCGAAAATAATAAACTTTTTATTTAATTTAAAAATTTAATGAATAGATTTACTTTTATTAACATTGAAAAGAGGAATCAAGTTCAAAGCTTTTAAATCACCGCAAAAATCCACAAAGGTTTTGTCAAGTAAGTCCACTGGTACATATTATAACGAGATTAAAACATAAAAGCGGATTTATACCAAAAATTTTAATAATCACGCGCAAAAACTTTTAGGCAATTTTGGAAAATGCACAGCTTTAATAAAATATAATGCTTGAATTGATAAATTTCAAAGTGTACGCTTTCAGCGTCGTGTAATGAGTGCACATCAATTAACTTAATGACATCTTTTTGGCTAAAATATTTTAAAATGACCGATAAAGTTAATTTTAAATACTATTTTCATTTTTTGACGTTTTATTTATTTGAATATTCTAGTGCACAAAAGATTTATGCAACCTGTGCATGATATCGTTGCTCTTTGAATATTCAAAATACCTTTGAAACTAATCTCAGACTTTATGTACATTTGACATTTAAAACGTAGTAAGTCAGAAAACTTTTGATGTCAAATGGATTATCACTGAAAGTCCTTTTACAAATCTACCATTGATTCAAAAACTTACTTACATAGAAGAAAAATACCTGCAACAAAAACAATATTTTCCTCACAATAATAATCTTTTTTTTAAGTTCCTCGGTTCTACTAATAGGGTTTGTTTTTGTAAAGCTTTATTAAAGTATAGAGGAGCTACAAAAACAGTAAAACAAAAAAATAATATTAATTAGGCTCTTACTTGCAGGCTACATTGCAACATAGTGCAGCATTTAAGTTCAGTAAATTGACTTATGTATTTTGAATCTAGCTTACACCGTCATCTTAAGAGTCAACAAAATTGCAGTATCTTTTGTAGAGAGATCACCTTGTTACAAATACTAGAAATTCTGTCTTTGAACTTTCCTTCCAACATCTTATTATTTTGCATAATCAATTTACTTGGCTGCAACTATGAGTTTACTGTAAAATATTTCATAAATTTAATAAAACTTGACCGAAATCATCTAAAAAATTAATTCCGGAAATTTTAATGAGTTTTAAAAAACTAATCGTCCTCAATTATGACTTTTTAAAAAAAAGTTACCGGAAACCTCAAAAAATTGGAAAAACCTCTCACAAATTAGATGGCGATGAGCGTCGGATAATAGGGAGCTTGGGAAATTCGGTGTCGAGGGTAGGGGCAACGCGAACGCCTCGTAACGTTTCAATCAGGCTTTGGGGGCTTTGTCTTAATCCTCGAAGACGACGTCAAAGTCAAGGGAGGCCCCCTCATATTCGCAACCGGGCGTAAAACTCGGTCCGATGATTAACGGAGGAATCGGATATTTTACCTGATTTACGTCTTCTTCGTTTCTATGGGTTTACCGCGCGGAAAATTAATTATTCAGGGTGGCCGGAGGGATTTACCGGGGTCGAAAATTATGCGTCAGCGCGGTGCCAAGGTGGAAAATTTGTCCCAAGTAGATCAGAGATTGCGCTTAATCTGTGTGCCAAGCTACCCGACCAAGATAATTTCACTGGTCCGTGTTATTTTCAATGGAAGAGGCGGAGGTTTTTAGGTTAGGGTGATCATCAAAAATTTTTTTGTTGAAATATAATCATCAATTTTTTTTATCGAAAAATTAATCATGCTGAGAAAATTCTGAAAATTTATGGAAATTGAAGAGCTTAGACTAATTTTTGTTTCTTCAAAATATTTTGTCAGAGAATTATTGCAAAAAATATTTGTAGCTAAAAAATTTAATGTTTTTAAGGTTAAATTGGACTCGAGTCGCCATGGAAGTGTATATCTATATATGAAAAATCACGATTTGACTCACGTTGTAGAGGTAAACGTCCTTAAAGTAGCGATTGAAAAAGTAAAGACTTTACAAGATTCTTGATTATTATTATGAAATAATACAATATTATAAATTAAAACTTTACAAAGCATTTTTCCAACACCATGTTTATTCGTTGGCCATTTTTATGAAATTACCACGAATATTCGATCGTTTTTTGGAATCATAGTAGCAGGTCGAGCGCACATAAAAATATCCCCGGTTCTCGCCAGCCCCCCCGTGGGGCAATTTGCGATCGATTCTCTTGGCGGTCCGCGATTCTGGTCACGCTTCCGGAGGATCGCTTATTTCCGGCGGCGCGCATCGTCCCCCCCTCTTTTTCGCCCCGCGAAATCTCGCATTAGCGGGGGCTTCGTACAACGTGCTGCAGGAGGAAAAGGAGAAAAAGATGGGAGCCTCGGGCTTTTTACGTGTGACAATATCCAAGTTACGATGGCTGTCTTTGAGGTCAGCTCTGCTCGTTTCGGGATAAAATTTTCTTCATCGAGAGGTTTTTTTTTATTTTGAGTGGATGAGTTCATTAGAAAGCTGACAGAGTAATGCTATGAAGATTTAGTTATGACTGTGAATTGCTTTTCAACTATTTTTGTATTTATGAATTAAGTAGAAAATATTTATATATTTAGGGGCCGTTCATTAATGATGTCACGGTCGGGGGGGGGGGGGGTAATAGTTTGTAACGTCACGTTTGAAAAAAAAAAATTTAAATTTTTACTTAATATGTTTACATAAATAAAACCTTAATTTATTTTAAGCCTTCAATCAAGCTCACAAAAATCAGAGTTTGAAACGATTTTTATTTATACTATATTTTTTATTTAATTAATATTATTGATCGGCGTAATCAAGAAGCGCTTTGCATTATTCGTACTGATGAAAGCAGTGAAGATGCCGAGTAGATTAATGTGGATGAACTTGATATTTCAACTGAAGATCACTGTAGCAGTGCGGAAACAACTAATCAAAATAATTCCAATAATAATCCCTTTCCTATCATCCAAAACCTTTCACAATGGATAAATGTCCATGGGAAAACGAATAAAAAAGTGTTTTTCTCATCTATTCTTTAAGAATTTATTAAATAAATTTAGTGTAAAAATTGTTCGTTTAATCAAAGTTTAAGTAGTTTATAATTTTTTATAAGGTACCTAGTATGGCCCCCCTAAGCGAGAATCGACGTTGTGGCGAATCAAATCAATATTTTTTGACGTGTAAGGAATAATTTTAAAGGTTAATTCAAGAGCTTTAAAATGAGACCTTACGCGTACGATTTTGATCAATGAACTTGAAATGCCAGAGGATTTCCCAAAACACGTTTTTTTAAGACACCAAAAATTTGTGTACCTAATATGACCCCCTTGAAGTTATTTATTAATTGCGATTTGTTCCTATTTTTTAAATCAATCAGGATATGAGATTTAAAAAACTTCAAAATTTTCATTATTTTAAAAATTATTTATTTAAAAATTGAGCCTTTTTTACAATTTTTTAGAAAGCTTTTCAACCAGTAGAAAAATTTTAACTTTAAATTTTCATCAAAGTTTGTTTTTTGAGCTAGAATGCTTTTTTAGTTATAAAATGAAAAAAAGCTTTGAAACAATTAATTTTATTTTTCTTAAATAACATTAGGATAGGATTTTCTAAAAAGTAAATATGAAACTAAGGACTCTTAATATCGGTACTAATTCGCGGGGGGCCATATTAGGTACACTGCTAAAACCCGTTAGAAAACGAGTTGAACAAAAACTAAAATCGCATTTTAAAGCTAAGACAATAACGAATCGAAGCTACTTATGAAAATTTTGGTCAGTTGTGTCTAAATATTTTGGCAGACCATTTAATCACAACGTAAAATAATAACGAAGGTATACGAAACGAGTTTTAGGTATAAGACGTGCGAAAAAATAATTTTCAAATGTTCTAAACAACTCAAAACTTCATAATTCAATGTTTTTGACTCCTTCCTACCTTGTAGAAATGCTGCATATCGAGCATATTCAAAATAACAGGGGGAAGGGGGGGGGGGCATATTAGACACAGGGCCATATTAGGTACACCTACCTTATATTATATTTGCGTAAAAGAGTAAATAAAATCAATTTTTTCAAATTATACTTTTCTTTCAAATCAAAATTTGAGGGGGGTCTACTGGCATCCCATGACGTCCACAGGCGGGAGGGGGGTTTAGGTTTGTGACTTACAGTGACAAAGGGGGGGGGGGGGAGGTCTAAAAAGCCGAAAATTTGCGTGACATCATTAATGAACGGCCCCTTAGCATAAAAATTTTGATAATCTTCACCGAAAATATTATCCGGAAAAATCAAGTCTTATTTACAAATAAAGATACAAAATTTTCATGAAGCTTAGCTTAAATTAATTTATATTTTTTGGAACTTGCATTGGGACTCGAAAAGAAGGGCACGTCGTCAAAAGTCCCATTCGTTTCGATTAATATTGAAACTCTAGAATTAAAAAAATTCTTTGATAAGTTTTATTTTTTCTTCAATCTAGGAATTTGTAAAATTCTAAATAAAATATTAAAACCTAATCGAATTTTTATATCAATAAAATCTTCAGCCTAAGCTTTGAACTGTTTACCGATCAATTTTTCTTTGAACTACTCGCTAAAATAGGTTAATCTGCTATTGGATAAATGACATATCAGCTCGTCGAATAAAATGAAATGTTTCAATTTTAAGCTATCAAGTATTCTATATTGGATAAAATCTATTATTATTATTATTATTATATGAAAAGGTGATGGAGGAATAATAAAATAAATTGAACTCATTGGTCTTCACATTTACTAACATGTTTCATATCAAAATTGTTTCGAGTAATTTTTTTTAAAACCTCATTCGAAATAACGATTATTTTAATAAGTATAAAAAAAAATCTCGTAATCACTATAAATATTCAATTAAAAGTAAAAAAAGATAGATTTTTCGCTCACCGTCGGTCTCAATTCGAAAGCGGCAAACAGTGAATCAAGTGGAAAGTCTTAGCCACAGCTTTCGCTACCCGGGGAATCCCGACAACGCTGACTTAACTCTGGATTTTCGGGCGAAGCTCCCTGGAATCTAGACTTACACGCCTCGGGCTTTATACGGGGGCCGATGCCTTAGTAGTTTATACCCGTCAATAAACCAATGATAAACGTCCGATAAAATCTATTTTCTTCAACGTCCCCCTGTTTATTAAAAATCAACCATCTGAGTAAAGAAATTTGTTTTTTATTGTCTCGAAACTTGTCTGCGTAAAAACTTTTTTTTTTACTACTACTGCTACTCCGGCAGACTTATATTGAAAAACGTGGGATCTTGATACACTTTAGGTAATAAAAAAGTGGGTGGAAAGAAAAAAAAAGGTTGTATACGAGGGGTATTGAATAACGCAGTTTTCCTCGATTTAGCGGTGCACTCACCGTTAGTGCCTATCCCGGGGGACTAATATTGTCTGAATTTTAAGAGACTTTCCCTGTATGAGGGAAATAAATACCGTCAGGATTGAGCGAAGAAATAAAGCCATTCGATATCCATTGTTACACCTCGGTTAACCGCAGTTACAATTTCAATCTTTTTTTTTTTTTTTTTTTGTTAGAAGTGAGTGATATGAAATACTTTCCACAAATGAACTGTAGTTGAAATTTTATCTCTGCTCTGTAATTGTGTACAACTTTATCGAGGTACTTGGATTTATTTTTTGTAGGTTGGCAATAATTTTGTTCTTTTCATTAGACTTTTTTTCTAATTGATTTTTCGCTATGAACTCTACTAAAGAAGCTGATCCATGAAATTTTGAAACCACGACTATTTTATTCTGGAGGATTATAGGTTTTTGAAATAATGATACATAATGACCGGGAAAGTGTGATGAAAGCTTTGTAGCTTTTTTTTTTTTTTTTTTGAAAAGCCAAGTTTTAATGTTTTCATGACGAACACAAAATTATTATTGCTTTTTGAATAGAGTGATCTTACTGGATTTTTTTTGTATAAGGAATCAAAATGAGAACTGTATTAAAAATTATTATTAAATTTTTTTATTCAATGATACACATAATTTGTTCAAAAATTAAATAATTTAATAGAATATATAAAATATTTTTTAAAATTAACTTTGATGGATCATCCTTATCAGTTAGAGGAGCTCATTACCATTTGATAATATTTATAAATTACGTATATAGCAATAGTTATTTTAATTTCTAATATATTAGAAAATTAACTATGCTTTTCAAATTTTTTTCATCAGTAAAAACTGATATTTTTTACAAAATTTCTGAACACTTTTTTATTTAAACCGAGGGTTTCTTTTTTCTCAGCCGACCGTTCGTCATTTTTGATGTGTCGTGGTGGATAACGTGAAAAAGAACTTTTTTAAATTCAAATGTTGAAAAACGAGAGGTTCTCGAAGTGAATTTTTTTTTAAAAATACTCGCTTTTTCTCTTTCCACTCCTCTATTTTGACTAAAAAAAAATTTGCATCCCTGATTTGTTACCGAGCTGAAAATTTTAAATTCGGTGTGAAAGAAGCAATCATTTTTATGACAAAAAAAGATATCTCCTAAGATCCTCCCGTAAAAAAAATTTTCTTCCATAAAAATAGTAGCACTGCAAATATTTATTTATTTTCTCAGACTTTTTAAAATACAAGTTTCATCCCCACGTTATGAGAAGCTTCATAAAAATAAAAGAAAATGTATTAAACACGCCATTGAGTATTTCACGAGGCGTGGAGCAGATGAAAGCCCGCTCGCGGCCCGGCCAATTTTCCTCGCGACTCTCGAAGAGTCTAAAAGGCGAACTTTTGCGGGATAATTAATTACTGACTTCATTAGCAGACACTCTCGGCTTAATCTTCATTTTTTTCCCTCTCACTTTTTTATTCTTCTTCCTTTTTTCCGACCCGCGCAAATGATCTTTTCAATTATTGCGCTAATCATTGTGACTTAACTGAAAAGCTTGCGAAATTATTTTGGTTTTTAATGGATTGTTAAAGTAATTATTATTATTTTTTTTTTAAGAAGAATGAGGGATTTTTACTTGAAGCTTGCGCAAGCTCGATTTTTTCGAATTAAAAGAACTAAATAATTGAAACTAAAAACTACATGCACTCGTATAAAGAACGTCATTAGATTGGTTAAAAGTTTATTCAAAGTTCGCATTGTTGACCCAGTTTGTTTAACTTTATTCTCGTACGTACTTCTTTATTATTTTTCCACGTGGGAGTACTTTACTTTTTTTTTTTTTTTTTTTTTTTTTATAATCTCTTCGATTGCTTTTTACAAGTTCAATTTAAAGTTTGAAACCAACCAAATTGAAGTTACAATAATTAACAACTTCTTTTTTTAACTTTCGGTAGCTTCAAAAAAGGAGGTATTCAAAAAGTTTTTTAACTGTTGCCTGACTGATTTCTTTAAAAAAATCAAGTTTGAAGTTTAATCTTGCACTGCGATAATTGAATTTTGTTTTTTTCACTTCAGCTATTGGAAAATTTTTTTGACTCTTCGAGGGTACTCGAAACGAAAAACTGGGCTTTTGACGTTTCCGTCGTCGTTAAAAAGTGAATTTTCCAGCATAGGAATCGTTTACAGATTTTCAAATTCACCTCATTTTCGAATTTTTGGAGAATTTTCTTGAAAGCTCAGACTTGTTTGAATAAATTAGTGGGAAACGCACTTTTACAAACGAAATTCCATTCGATTTGAATTTTAAAAACGCTGCAGATGAAAAAGAGGATTCGCGTACTCGGAATAATTATTATTGTTTTTTCATTTTAAAAAGTTCATTCAATCAAAATTTGAGTGTATGTTTTTTTCGAATTTTCAGCTTCCAAGTTTGTATTTTAACAATTTTTAACTCACGTCTTGTTTCAAAAATTAATCCATGTATGATTTAATTATTTACTGAAACATACCGAAGTTGATAATTCTATTTTTTAACCGACCCAATTGAAAATCTCCAACATCAAGTTTTTATAAAGAACGATATTTTTTCTCCAGATTCAATCAATCATCAAACCACGTGTTTCAGGAAGCAGTACAATTAATCGCGTCCGTTTGAATAAATAATATCGGACGATTTCAACAAAAGCTCCGGTAAATTTAACTTTCCAATTATAAAACTAATCGTTTCATTCGAATGCGGAAATAAAGGAAACTGAGAGAGAGAGAGAGAGAGAGAGAGAGAGTTGGAAAGTGGCCCACTTGAACTCTTCTTCTTCTTCTTCTACTTCTGCAGTTTCTCGCCTCGGAGACTGAAACTCGTTGTAATTCAGAAGTTGAGGGAGAGACTCGGACGACCTGGAATCAAGAAGGGGGAGGTTGATTTAATTTATATAGACGTGCGTTGTTCGAGTGCAGTCTTGAAAGCATTTTCGATTTCCACTCGTTTCACGGCCCCTCGACAACTGCTACGACTTTGCGTGTTTATTCAAACCGTTTCTTTTTGAGAATTTTTTTTCGATAGAAAAGTTCAAGAGGTATAGCGTTTTTTTTCCGCAAAATAGTGAATGAATTTTCGAAAAGATAAAGTGTTTATTGAGTATCCGGTTCACGTTTTTCTACACTGTTGTTTTTAACGACCGCGTCGATTTTCGGTACCGCGGGGAGATCATATCTCTAACCAAACCGCGAATAAAAATATTTTCAAAAATAACATTCCAGACCGAGTGCGGGGTTCAACGACGTGAAATAACATGATTACGTGGATAAAACGTTTATTCGTTTCGGCTGCATTGGGCAAATTAAGCTTGAAATAGAGTTGATTTGATTATCACTTAATTTATACATAAATGATTTACTTAGTGCGGAAAGCTTTATTTTGAAACTCTCTGATAAATCAAATTTTCATTTATACTTCCATCATCTGAATAACTTTTATTTTAAAAAGTACGCAAAATGAAACTATACTTGGAGTTAGGTTCTTTTTATAGTAGAAAAAATTGAGATTTAATTGAAGATTAATTTTTTTTGTAATAATCGTTTCATTTCAATTAATTACCTTCAACCACAGTAAAATAAATGATTTTCTTTGTGGAACAGAAATACAGGAATACAGAATAATTTGTAGTAACGATAGCCATAAATACATATATGTATTAAAAATAGAATTGATTTTTTTATTGAATAATTTACTTTGCTAATTTATTCACTATCTTTTTTTTTTCAGTACAAATTACCATTTTGAATAGACAAAAATTTTATGAATAATATTAATTGTAATCAAAATCAATTGATACGCACAAAATCTGCAACTACTATCGTTGGAAAAAGCTCCGGCATCGACAATCAAGATCGGCTTTTTTTTTCTAAACGTAGATTCTGGCTTCAATCGAGCTTTAGTACAAATAATCCACGATATTTGATGGAAAATAACGCACCAATAGCTACAGCTCGCGATTTTATCATCAGCTTTTATCCTGAAAAATGCATTACTCTCGACGCGCCCAATCGAGCAGTGACATGATGCTTTGACTAATAAAAATATATCCGAGCAATGATGTATAGAAATAGTGGCCAAACTGGGTTTATAAAGTAGGTACTTTATTGTGTAACGGTACCAGGATTATATGTAAAACGGAACTGTGGTTCATTTATTTTCAAAATACATCGTAAAGATCAACCTATCACTTTAGCCAGTAACAATGAAGTAAAAAAGCTTAGCGCAAAGAGATCATATTAACTGATCTTTTCAAGCAAAACAAAGTTTTTCAGCTTTTTATTAGTGCGTCACGCTAAAATAAAAATAAAAATACGAGCTACGAAAAAAATGTGTTTTTTTTTGTAACATTTAAAATAAATTATGAAACTTTAATTTATTCTCAAAATATTTACCTATAAAACGTAAAAATAAAATAACGCTGTAATTATTACTAAGTTAATTTTCAGTAGCGCTTTTATGTATTTGATTTTCAGCGATTCGTTGGGGTGTAAGGTCTTGACTCTTGTGTCAACATGAGGCGAGATCGCGATTACTTAAGCCTGCACAGATGTTAACTTGGTTCAAGCTGTGTTAGAAATATTTTACGAAAATGAATTTTTGAAATTTTTTTTTTTTTCAAGAGTGTATAGTTTTTTCAAAAACTAACAAATGTCATTTGAATATTTCTAACACAGTTTGAACATTTACAATCTAGTTTTATGATAATAAGAAAACTTACAAGGTCTCGAGCTAGCTATGAAAAATTTACGCAACATTTTTCAGGAACCAAAGCTTCAAATATATCGCTGGGTGATTTCATAACATGCATTTGTATGTGAACTCTTTTCTCGCTGTGATGTCAATCGAAAAAAATACAATTATTTCAAAAAGTGTAGATTTAACAAGAGTGCACTGAGAGAAGGATTTGGTTCAAGGAACCAAATATATTTGGTTGAAAAGAAATCGGATAATTTGGTTGTGGGAACCAAATGTTTGGTCCACACTCCACGCGTAAAAATCCAGCTCCCGTCAATTTGAAAAATTAATTAAGTTTATTTAAATATGAGTTTTCTCTTGACAACAAAATTATTTTTCTCTACGAAGTTAAATCAAATTACTAATCGTTTTCAATCTAATATAACACCGATCATTTTAATAAATTTTTCGTGAGTTCATAATTTTCTGAATTACTGAAAAAATTTTTTGAGGTTATAACAGCGAACTGTTTGACATGACTGTGATCTATACATTTGGTTCCTGTAACCAAATCATTGGTCGCATGAACCATAGCTTGGGAGAAACCAAAAATAACCAAATCTTGGTTCACACAACCAAATTTGGTTCACTGAACCAAATCCTTCTCTCAGTGTGGGGAAGTACATCAGATAAAGAAGCGAAAAATTATGTATATAAGATAGTCGACCAACAGAACAGTTATAAAAATTTCGATAGTCAAAAAATTAGATTGAGACACCATGAAGATCAACGCATTATTCCTGGCAGCCGGCATTGCTAGCTGTTACTGTCATCCAGTAAGTTCTTTGAGTTTTAACACTTTTTTAATACGGCTTATCGTTAACTTTTTTGAAAACTATAAATATTTAGAAGCGTGAGAAATATTTTCTCGTCTGGAAAATTATTTGTAATTATTGTCCAGGTAACGGAAAAACTTATCTCTTATTTGACGGAAGAACCTTCTTCAGAAATTTCTTTGACAACGCCTGATCGTGAACCAGAAATGAACGTCGCTCTATGGGTGGTAAGAAATTTTTTTTCTCAGTATTATTGATTTGAGTTACGGTTAAATTGTGAAATCTGATTGAACCACAAACTAAACTACAGGTCAAAGGGATTTACTGGGTAGGTTACAAGCAGATCCAAGACAAATGCGATCAACCAATGAAAGATCAGTGCATGTTCACCGAGGAAAAAGTTATGTGCTTGGTAAATATTTAGTTATGAACATATTTAACAGCATAGCCAGAAAATATTAAAATTTTATGAATATCAAATATTAATCTTATATTAAAAAAAAAAAAAAACATTGTTACCAGACATTTCCAATAGAAAAATTAGTTTTCCATTGAACAAATAAAGAAACAGTTATAATTATTAATTACAGGCAAATTACCTCATTGAGCACAAAGATTGTAACGCAGAAAGAGAAAAACAAATTTCAAGTTCCGAGAATGACATGAATGTTGCTCTTGTAATAGTAAGCAAAAAAAATTATTCTAATATATTACATCTTTTCAATAAATATAATTGAACGTTAATTATTTCTTGAATGAAGGTTAAGGGTGTTTACTGGGCTGGTCACAAGAAAATCCTAGATGAATGCGTGGAACCGATAAAAAAAGAGTGCATTTACGCAGAGGATGAATTAACTTGTATAGTAAGTTTTTTTTTTTTTATGAGTACATGTCCATGGTAATAGATAAAATTTATTTATTTTTGTTATAAAAAATTGTTCAACTTTATTCGAAAATGTTGTAAAAGTTTTAAAAATTAATTAGTTTATTTTTTTTAGGCATCGTATTTTGATAAACATATTGAGTGTATAGCTGAGAGGGAATAATCGAGTTGAAATCAAGAAATCAAGATATATTTTTTCAGAATGAACAAAAATAAAAAATGAAGCAAATTGATCGTTTAGAATGACCAACTATCAATTTTAAATTTCAAAATTAGTTTAAGAACTGATGATGTTTCAAAACGCAAAAAGCTGAATTTTATAACAATACTCATTTCTATGATACCCGTAAAGGACCCGCTGCATTGAGACTTAATAATATTTTTATGTGACTGTAAAAAATAAGTTAAACCTTGACCCACAATTTTAATAATATTGACGCATCCAATTGAATCAAAAACAGAATAAATACTACGATTGAAGGACTTATTGTGTGTGATTAGTGTAGCAATCTTGATGTACGTTTGCTGATACTTACTTGTGATTCAGTCAACTGTAATTAAGTTCAAGTTACACTAAAGAACACGAATTGTGATTAATCATGACAACACAGGTGTAAGCTTGGTTTACTTCTCGCTACAAAAACTTATGTAAGGCGATGAATATTGTAACTGTAATCACTGTATCAAAACTATAATTTTATAATAAAAATATGGAAAAATAGTTGAATTATTCATTTTAATCAGACTGTATCATAATTTATATATTTTTGAGTTTTTCCATATAAAATTATATAAAATGAGCGGTCGTTGGGTCAGTGGTTAGCGTGCTCGCTTCTGAAATAACGTCGTTCGAGGGGTCTTGGGTTCGATTCTCCGCGCAACTAACTTGGAATTATTTTCTTCGTTCGTTGCGTCGGTTATGTCGATCCCTACGTTCACCCCGACTGCTTTGGAGTCGGTTTTACCGGGGGCCATCATTTCAGCGCTGGTCGTAAGTTTATCTCGACCGGGGGCAATATTTGGGGCATACCTTCCCAATGAGCCTTACCCGCTTCGGCACTGGTCTAATCCAAGACTATCTGATTGGGGGCGATATGTGGGATCAAAAGTCCCAATGAGCCTGCTGGTTCAGCGCTGGTCTTACGATTAACTCGAATGAGGCACATACCCTGGCTTTCCCGTACTCCACATGGTCCATATGGGCCATGGGCTAATGCGAAGCAGTGTAGGGACAAAGTCGTCAATAAGCCCATACGGAGCATAAAAAGTCGCGACTATAAATAAGTATAAAAAAAAAAAAAAAAAATTATATAAAACTCTACATTTATAAAAATTCGTCATAGACATAAAAAACATTATTTTCGAGAAATATCGTTGAAATTTTTTCCACGAGAAATTTTTTATTCCCGAATAAAAATAAAAAATCCAGTCCTTCTTGAACAAAATTTAAATTCACTTGCTCGTGTCGCCCCCCAAGTGCAGAGTAAACAAACGCCAAACCCAGCTAAATGATTTACGCTCGGAAAGTAAAACAAGGCGGATTATCACACTACAGTAGCTAGTTCGTACAGACTTTGTCGATCAAATGGAATAAAGAATTCGTCCGGCTGCAGGTGGAGAGAAAAACTTTGATTCCGAATACACTTTGGCCGAGCCCGAAAGTTCATACGGATTCAAGCCGATTCGCAAGCTCGGAGCTTTCATTAACCAACAAGGCGTTATTTACTCGAACCGGGATTTTCGAAATCACGTTTGAATGGTCCGGGCCAGCAGCGCGCGGAGATTAAACTTTTTGAAGCTACTTTCATACATCCCGCTAATTCCGTGTAGCTGGGGGCAGGTGAAGCATTTCGAAATTAAATTCATCCGAGCGGTGAATGGTTGATGCGAGTGCGTTAAATCCGATCATGAGTTTTCGAGAGATAATCTTTTTAAATTGATTGTTATATTTTTTTTTTTTTTTTTTAAGGGGTTAGGAATTTTACGAACATGTATTCTACTGGAAAAATTCGGAGAGCCCGGTTGTATCAAAGAAAATTTGATTATAAATTTTTAGCTCGATTGTTTTTTTTGAAAGTTTTTAAAACTAATTGTTTGCGTTTTCAAAAGTGCGTGGAACTTCATTCTCGTACGTAAAATTGAATAGTTTTTTCCAAAAAAACATTTTTAAAAAAACTTTTTTAATAAAATCTGCACGAGATCTGAATGTACTACGTAAATACCATAGGTAATTTGTGTTGGGAAAAATACTGCTTCATGCAAAATTTTTGCACTTTCAAACTTTTCATTAAATTTTTTGCATTTTATTGAAATTTCATCAATTAATTATGCTTTGAAATAAAAGGAAAACACAATAAAAAATAATTAAAATTTTTTGAAATAGGTTTTTATTTGTAAAAGGTCAGACTACTTTTATTTGAATAATAACTGGTCTCCGATCTGAAAAAACGGTTTTTGTGGTCAATAATGATTGTTGTACTAGAACAACTGAATTTTGTTTGCAAAGTGAGAGAAAAAATCACCGATAAATATAAAAATTTACTTGCGCACCAAAAAAAAAAAAAATAATAATGATAATAATTCTGGCTTTGTAAAACCTTTTTTTTCGAATTTACAACTTAGTTTCGGTAAAATACTAGGCAAAGGTAATAAAAAAACAAACTCATCAACTTTTCAAAAGTAACCACTCGTGCATCAAATAGGAGTAAATCTCCCATCTTTGAGAATATTTCAAGCACTTGACGACCGCAGCTTTTGTCAATCACCGTAATTGACACGCGTCTTATACACGCGTCCATTCATTCCTCATGCAGTCACGTATTCGTTATCGCCGCTCGAACGCACTGACTCGTCAAAAGAAAAAAAATTCGCACTTTTTCAAGTGGTTCTCTCAGGTAAAATTTATTCAAACTCTTGAAAACTTTCCTAAAAATACAATTTTGTTTTTTCGTTAAAAATTTTTTAGGATCCGTAACCGCGCTTTAAAATATTCATCCATGTAAACCCAATTTCCGGTGTAGTTTAACCCCCTGTAAATAAATAAACAAGGCTTACACAGTGAAAAGCATTATTTTCGTGTATTTTATGAGCTTTTCATTCGAATAAAAATCAGCTTGAACTCGGAGTCGTTATTTTCCCCAAAAAAAAACTAAAACGAGCATCATTGATTATAATAACAGCATCACATGCAAACGTAAGCTCGCGAGGGTTGCAGATAAACTCCAAAATTTTGAAACAAAACAAAGATCAGCCATCAGCGCTTCCTCCCTATCCAAATGTTTTTCTTATCCAATAATCTGGCATAACGAAAAACATTCTTTTATCTCAATATCATCCGGCTTAAAAGTAAAATAAAAATGTGTGTACAAAAAGCGAGCGGCAACTGAAAACTGATACAAAATGCACCGGGCGGGATTGTCGCTGCGTCGAAACTTGGCCGTAAGTAGAGCGACCTTATGTTTTTCTCGGTCGTGAGTTTAGTCACGTACTTTTCTTCTTCTTCTTCTTCTTCTTCTTCTTCTTCTTCCTTCGCTGCTGCTGCAGTATGAAATTTTTAAAGGGATTCTTTCTGATAGGATATTACGGACGTTCAAGATATAATTAAAGCGTCCTTTGTTCTCTCGGAAATTCGATAAACACGTCAGTGGACCGATGCGAGATTATTTTTCTTTTCCTACTGAGTTATTTAAAAAAGTGAGCTAGAAAAGTCACAGTTGACGTTTATAAACTATCATATCAATTCGGAAATATCTGGTTATGAAATTCGTAATAAATAAAAATTTACTTACTTGGTTTGGAATTATTTGTAATATACTAAAACAATTATTCCTCATTGTTAAGACTTACATATGTATATTATTTAAATTTATATTGCTCAATTGTTTTCTCATTAAGGTGTACCTACATATTTTTTATATGTATTATTACTTCTCGAAACCAATTAATAAAGATTGTGCATATTTGAAAATTTTGGCCTTAAGAAATTGGCAAAAGCCTTTATTTTGAAATTTATATGAATGTACTACAATAAATTATATCTTGCTTTTTCCTGTTAATAAGCGACAGTAAGGTCTATAAAAATAATGTTGTAACTTACAAGTAATTAAGTCTTTGTTTGTCATTTATAAAATTGCGCTCAGAACAGGCTTCTTTAGGGATTCATGATTGAAAACTATTTTTCCAACAAAATAATTTGCTTTGAATTTCAGATTTTGAATTTGATTGATTTGATTTGTACAAATGAAATAGAAACTTTTTTTTATCCAACAATTATCAGAAAAAATCGATATAATATTATAAACGTCACATACATTGAAAATGACTTTTTCAGAATTATTTGCATTAATGGTTCAAAGGGAGGGCCGATAGTTCAAATAAATTTTTCAAGATTAATCAACTGGTAAATTAATTTAATCTGGTGGGAACTTTTAATTCCATCTCGATCCCTTCTCGAATCGTAAAAGTTTTGATCCATTTATCCAAAAGCGCTGAGCTTTAGGACCCTTGGAATCTTTTCTCGTCATTATCGAGCTGAAATTTTTTAGAAAGAATAAGGCATTGTACGATCGGGTTCGTAAATATCGACTTACTAATGAACGTTTTCAGAGCCTTCCTTTTTCTCTCACGCACTCGTGCATCGGTTTAAATGAGAAAGAGGATTTAAAAAAAAGTGCGGTGGAACGGATGCTTCAGCTTTTTTTTTTTTTTTTTTTTTCTTTTTTGGCTGAATAATTTGACGCTATGAATTAAAAAGTAGGTGAAAGGGAAAAAAATAAAAGGACTTTAATCTCGTTTAATCCTATTTTGATTGGGAGAAAAATTTACGTATTTCCTTACTGGGTCAATAAGCGGAGGAAAGATTTCTCTTTTTAATTCGAGAACCTTTAAACTTTATAAATTTATAATTATATTAATTTTTTAAATTTTTTGACAGACCGAGATATATATATATATAATTTCAGCTTCGCATACATGAGAAAATCTCGGAGCGAATTTGTAAATTCAAAAATTTTTCCTTCCGTAATATTTATAACTCAACTATCAATTTCAGCAAACCGCACTTTACGGTAGTTTTTTTGTTCGATCTTCCTTTAAATTTTTTTTTTTTTATGCATCAGGCTATCGAAAATTGGAGTTTCTTTTTCCATCGATAAGCCACGATGAGTCGACTCCACTGGTATTTTCCCAACAATCTCCCGATACAAGCGACAAAAAAAAAGACTCTAAAGTAAAAAAAAAAAAAATGTCCCAATATTCAAAATCACACATAAAAGCAGGTCGGGTACGAAAACAACGATAACTCGAGTCGGAAGCTGCAGCGCCGTTCCCTCAAATCAAATTCAACTTTAATTAAGTCAATCGAATTAATCGCGGTGGCCTGGAAATGGAAAGCGACTGATTCAAAGCCGCTCCGGTAATGGACCCGCCGATATTCCCTCCTTGATTCGTCGAAACTCTTGTGTTACTCTGCTTTTTTTTTGCGCAAGCCCGTAAAATGTAATGATGCCTAGGAATTATAATTAAAAGCTGGAATTTTCTTATTGGAAACGCGCGCGAAGATATACCCAACTCTTATTGAATTACTCGGATGCTTCGCTGGATAAATAATTAACCGGTCGTGTAATTTTTTCACGATTTGCGGGATTCTTGAAATTAATAAACGTCGGATATGATTAAATTCGATTTTGCTTTATGAATTTTGAGAGCTGGCTCGGAAATAAAGCACTGCCGTGGGGAATATTGAATTCTCGGGGTAAAATATCGCGACTTGTACCGTACGAAGAAGCTAACATCTGCGAGCTTGCAACTTTACGAGACCGGAAGCTTACTTTGTTTTTTTTAACTTAACGGGTCGGCTAAATTCAGTTGAAATTTTTTTTTTTTTTTTATCAGGTTAGTTATAATAGAAATGAGGGGGAATATGACGATTCTTCAGTAATATTTTTTTCTAAAAGTTCTTGATTTTTAATGAATTAAAAAGTTTTTTTTTCGATCAAAATTACCAGAAATATGGTTTTTTGAATTGTAGTAGTCGTGACGTCATCACTACTTATTTACACGGCTAGAATATATATGTATATGAATATTTCGAAAATTTTCAAGGCCTACAGTTAAGCTAATTAAACTTAATAATTTTTTTTTATTCATCTTGCCTATTACTTTTCATTGATTTTTGGTAAAATAATTCAAAACTATATCAAAACGAGATTCATGATAAATAAGCCGATCTGGTTTATTATTTTTACCAGTGATTGTTAGTATTACTGACAAGCAAAAAAAAGTTTGACGTAATAAACTTTACAACGAAAAAAAAAAAAAAAAAAGTTCAGTCGAAAGCGGAAAAATAGCAAGAGACGCTCGAATGCGCTTACTCGGAAAATATTGGCATTCAAAGGCGGAAAAGAACAACAGATCCACGTAGATTTCGTCGGGTGACATCGTGTACATTATTCTAAAAATATCGGGACATCGTAAATTGACGTTTAAACTTTTCCGATTTGTCGACATGAGCTCTGATTTTGTTTTGACGTACGAATTCACTTCCTAAAAGTGGATTTCTGTTGAATCTAGTTTTTACGTATTTTACCTTTTTTTAATTGTAAACATTTAAATAATCACATGATTTTCTAAAATATTTTGAGTTTAGTTATTATAATCTAATGAATTTTGTTTAATAACCGATTGAATAGCTGTCAAAAGCACCGACATAACATTGCGCAGAAATATTTTATAAAGTTTGACGGAGTTGTGTAGAGAAAGCTTTCATTCTAATTGATTGACATTAGATGATTCGTAAAAAAATCAAAAGATTCGATTGAAGCAAAAAGTACAACCCGTAAAATTAAAATAAAATTTTATGTCTAGGGGATAAAGAATTTATGTTCAAAGTACAACAGCATGACGTAAAATTCAGACGTTTAATCTTTTAATGAAAACTTGAACAATCCAAGTTATTTAATGATTACTACCACATCGTAACAATTAGAGTCGCAAAATGTTTAAGTTTGTCTTTTTTCGTAAAAAAAATTGAAGTTTTTAAAGACAATAACACTAAATCCATCATAATTCAAATCAGTATCGTTAGAAATAATTGTTTCATCAAGCACAATATGAGTTGATCATTAAGAATCGAGCTTATAGCTTAACTAGAGTACTTGTGCAAAATGTGTTAGAATTAGAATGCGAGCGCACATCGGGGTACGATCATTAGCTGCTAAAGCTGCTTGATTGGCACGTACAACTCAAATCAGGGATCTAACGCTACTTAGATAAACAAAATATCAATTCATCGAAATCAACCCAGAAAATGAAACTTTACTTATTAATAAATAATGTAGATCACTACTGTAGAAGAAGATTAAAATTATTGGTTTTTTCATTTTAAGAGTAGAGTGCATTATTTTTATGAAAAAGCTTGGTTTTATCATTCGATACGATAAATTCAATCAAAATTTAAAATGGATTATACTGAAAAGCTCGCTTGTTAGAAATGCGAATTAGGTTATCCATTTAATAGCCATTTAATGTCCAGTCTAAGGTCAATCTAGTATTTTGTTAGTAACTAGTGATTGAATGGCTATTTGGTGTTTTACATTTCCATGTAATCACTTAAAAAATCTTCTTCCCAACACGCTGCATAAATAGTGTATCAAATAATCCAAGGTAAATCAACTTAATTCGTCAAAATTTTCAGCAGCAACGACGTTACGCTTAATTCAAACGCGGTAGCTCGAATTAAGCGAATCGAAAGCCTCGGTAGGCCCGCTTCTCGATATTACAACTTCGCATCCTCCGGCTCGGTAATCCCAGCCAAACAGAATGATATCCTCTCGCAGCGGCGATAATCCAGCCACGACGGGCTCTTATGCGCAGACTTCCGTTGGAGCTGCAGAAATACAAGCTGCCAGCTCCCAGCCGCTGAAAAGCAGCCTTGGGGCGTCGCGACGGAGTAACTTCCCCCTACCGACCTGCTGGGGATCCACTCCCTTTAGCAAACGGAAAAAATTATTTATTCAAAGTAGTGCGGAAGTAGAAGATTCTACGATGTATTACAAAGGCAAGTTATATTAATAAGTCTGTTTTATGCAAAATATTTTGTATGATCTTTTATGCTGTATTAAAGTATAAAATCAAACTCTGTGTCGTAAAATGATAACCATATATTTACATTAATTTGAATACATCAAGCTGATGTAAAAAGTTTCACAGATCATATGTCTTTATACGCGTGCGTGCGATTTCGAATTTATAATAAAAATGTAAGTTTCAATAAGAAAACTCCTATAAATCCTCGTTTATTTAAGAACGTTAGCTAGCGTCGACGTCTACCTTATATATTTTTCGATTTCCAGATGCTACTTCGCTTCAAATACAAAGTCAAAGTGCATCAGATTGGCGGTGACAGGGTCAACACCTCTTTCATATCGGAGCTTTCGAGCTTACGGCTTGACGTGGCCGGACGAAAAATCCAATGAAACATATGATAAATTCACTGATATCAGAAAAGTTTTTCCTCAAAAACCTTCAAACACACATTGACGGTACTTTTATAACTCGAATTCAACTTTTTTTATAATGATGAAAGATTCATACCCGAAAGATACAAAAAAGTTCGTATTAAAAACTTATCAATTAAAAAATCAATGGGGTTGATTAACCTACCTGCTGATTTATGACTCACAGTTCTGAATTCATAGTGCGTGGTAGAAAGATGTATTTCCCTTATCGATTTGGTGGCGGGGGTTGCTGAAACAGCAATTACGCTCGTAGTAGGGGAGCAATCCACGAGGTGGCTGTTGTCGAGCTTGCACCACTAGCGAGAACCGTGGACTTCAAGTACATAGGGGCGGGTTTGGGCGTGAGCTTCTGAAAAAGTAATAAGAATACGGGGGGCCACAGGAAAGTAATAAAAATTACTTTTTACTGTTTCCATTGCCAGAAAAATTAAAATCAATTATATAAATATTTTTGGAAGCCCGACTGTTAACAGTCGGGCTAGTTACGCCTTGAAGTGATTTTACTATGAGAGTGAGATACAATGTCGTTGTCAATATAATTTTTTTCATGAATTTTTTAAAATTTTTTGAAGATTATTTATACCTTTTTGTTAAAGCACTGCTATTAGCTCCTATTTAAAATACACCTTGTACAGTTAAAAATTTTCAAATATTATAATTTACGTTAAATTTATTATTCATATAATATTAATAACATATTTTATAAGAACAATCTAATGTATAAAATATATATTTACATAATTTATATGAACTGCAATCACAAAATTTTCATAGCATTATTTCCTATAATTTGGTATTTCCAATGAAGAACATACAACATTCATTTATTTTGTGATAATACGACATACATAACACAACAATAATTTTACTAAGCTTACTCTTTTAAGTCATCAAAAAAAAAAAAATTATGAATCAAATATTTTCTTATTAGTATTCATAACAGAACTAATTTCAATTTTTTTACAATTTTACAATTCGATAAGAATTGTTTGAGTACTTCCATAAAATGGGTTGGTCCTAATATGTACACAAGGATTAAAAGGGCGTAAAAATTTATAGTTATACCCATGTTTTATTTAAATCTTATTGGAGAACAAATTTTTAATATTAAATTATAATCAAATTTGAATTGAAACGATAAAAAAAAAAAAAAAAAAAATTAATCTTGTTAACATCCTGATAAAAAAGCTCGACAATGAATCACACCATCAGCTCCAAAAAGCCAAAGTTAGTTCGTTAATTACCCACCGGAAACTTAGAAAGCCGCCGGAAGCAGCTAAATTAAAGCTCTTCGGTGTGTCATCAGGTGGCGGACCTCATCTTCCTCCCGCTCGGTACTTCCCCGAGGCCTGGAATATTCACTTTGTGCCTACCTTCCAAAACTTCCCTAAAAGGCCTCCCAGGCCAGACTATCGGCAAAGTTCTCTTACAGCCTCGCTTCGGAAATTTTAATTTTATAAATAAAACCAAAGAAGAATAAAAATTTTTCCGAGCCTGGGAGGGGGTGGATGAAATTCAACTTGAAACCAGCGGATTTTAAAAGTATTTTCTCCGGTTCGCCCTGGGGATCGTGCGGTCGCGTATGCGAAAACGTGAGAAACCACGCGGATGCAATTGAAATGGGAGACCTGCCGCTCGGTCAACGGCGGGTGGGGGTTTTAGTGAGGTTATGTTTCTATTTGCGCTTTGGGGAATTGATAGTTGACCGACCGCGCTCCGAGCTCCGCACTAAATGCGGTATGTCCTTTTTTTTCTTTCTGTGACACGTGATTCATACAACTACCCCGGCAATAAAAATCCGATTTTTATGTTCAAATGGAGGATTCGGTGTGTTTTATTCAAGTATTTGGAATCGATGAATTAAAAGTTGATATTTAGGTTTTTTTTATGCAAGATGAGATCATTATTCGACGATATTAATTTAACTTTTCGTAAGTTTAATTTGCTTCAGAACAAATTTTCAGAAAGTTTAACGAAATCTTGTTTTCAATGCTTCTTACTCGAAATCCTTATATCTCAAAGTATTCTCGAGTGATTGGGTAGATTGGTTAAAGATTTAATTAAAACCACAGCGCCTCTCAAAATCGATCTTCAATAAATCAAAAGTATCCAGTAAAATTTAACCATTTAAGTAATCAGCCTAATTTTATTCAATCATCAGTCATATTCAGAATTCTACAAAATTGATTTTTGAGCACTATTAAGCGTCAAAATCAACTCGTTTGGGCGTAAATCCTCCACAATCAACAATCAAGTCAGAAATCAGCGCAGCGTGCGAAAAAAGCCCGACCTTTTTTTTTTTATCGTAATTACAGAGACAACAATTAGAATATAATGAATGGCTCCGGGGTGGGTGGATGCCGCAAAAGTAATTACGCGAGCTGATGAATAATTAAACGCCTGGCATTGAATTTAGGCCGTAAGGTCTCGATTATTACGGACGAAAATCCATGTGTACCCATCTATTCAACCAAGGGGGAGAAATATGACCGCATTAATTGTCAATGGTCGAGTATTAGAAAATGAAAATTTCGGTCCATTGTTTTCCGACGGGAAATTAATTCGCGCGTTTAAAATATTGTTCGATTTAATGAACCCGCCGCGGCTGTAAAAATATAGCTGGGAAAATCGATTTACCGGATATCGAAAACCATTATTGCAAACGACGTAGATTACCGAGTGGTATTATGAATAATTAGAGTGATTTTTCAAAAGTTTTCGGTCGAGATTAAGGTGAGGGTAAATGCACTTCTCGTCGTTGAGAATTAACGCACATACTTTTTACGTGCCTCATCTGCTCTCTTGACGAAATGACAGGAACGGCGAGAAAGGAGAAACAAAAGTTGGTTTTCATCCCCCCCGAGATTTTAAATTACAAGTGCGGGGAGTAACTCGAAGAAATTCATTCTGCTTCAGTGAACAAATCTACAAAAATGGAGTCTTTTTTACTCGTGAGAATTTTTTTTTTTTTTTTTTTTTGATGTAGCAAAAAATTAATGAAACATGTATTTAATATTGACAAATGTAGACTAATCATTTTTTGCTGCGCAAGAAAGAATTTTAAATTTTTTTTCACAAAAGTCTTGTGAGGTAATTATCTTTGCTACATTTTAGTTCAACTAGCTCTTCTGAGCGCGCTTCAAGCGCGCATAGAAAAAAACAATAAGAGTAACCGCAAAATGCACTTTTTGAATATTTTAAAAACTTCTTCACCAATCAGCTCACGAATAAAAATCTTACACCTGCGCAAGATGGCGATAGCTCTCTTTCATAAAGGGAAATACTTTTTTTACATTAAAAAAAACGTTGACAATGACATTTTGGTTAAATAGGTCTGGCCATACCCTGTTGGAATTGCGAATATTAAAAATGGCTCTGAAACTAGAAAAAGGTTAGTTAAAATATTCAATAACTGAGTCTAAGAAAAAAGGTAATAATTGCCAGTTTTCTCCTATTTTTAATATAGTAAAGCGATAGGTTATGTTTATTCAATTAAAAATACCCAAAAAATAGCTATCAAAAATTATTTTATTTTACGGTCGATTTCAATCTATGAATCGCCCGTTTAAAATGGGTAAAAATTTTTTTATAACCTTCAAAACAGCGTATTGCACGTGGTGATTCTCATTGCATATAATTTGACGGTAATTTTGGAAATGTCATAATTCTATGAAATACCTATTTTTTATGAGGTTATCATAAATATTTTTTTTTATAAATTTCGCTGTTAAAAGCAAATGATTGGTATTTAATGATTAAACGAACTTACTTGTACGTGAAGTTCAATCATAATTATATGAATACTTGTTCGGAGATATTACTATGTAGTAGAGGCTGCCTGGCTGCCGACAACGCCACCTTTTAGAGCTAGAAAACTAAAAAAAGTTACCACTGAATCCCCTAGTGCCCCCCCCCCCCCCCACTCCCACCTCTCCTTATCCAGCGCTCACCAACTTCATTTAGTTTAGAGTCAGGAAAACGCAGGGATGGGATTAAATGTTTGTTTGATATTCTACATGTAAAGTAAACATTTATGAAATTGGGTGGGATCCCGTAATATCTCCAAACAAGTATTCATATAATTATGATTGAACTTCACGTACAAGTAAGTTCGTTTAATCATTAATTATATATCATCCGACTTGTTCGGAGATATTACTATGTAGATGTTTAGAGCAGTGATTATTTGTCCATATACAAAAATGAAAAATTTTATTTCTAAAACTTCAGGTACATTAGCATAAATTATTTATACAGAAGTGATACAATATAAATACATTTCATCTAGAACTTTCAAGAAAACACAGTCTCAGCAAAATTTTCTCCTAAATTAACTATTGGTCTGTCGTAAAACTTAGCAAAAACCTTAGAGTTGGTTGACCAACCAACCCTATCTTTAATAGTAGATATGTCTAGACCTTTGGCCTTTGCAGAAGATGATGCAGCGTGTCTTGTGGAGTGAGCCGTATAAAATCCTTCAATGCCAGCCATATCCATAACTGTCTTCAACCATCTGCTTATTGATTGTTTGTTTATCTTAACATGTGGGTTTCTAAAAGAGATCAGTAATTGATCTTCCCCACCTCTTAGGTCCTTAGTTGCATTTATATAGGCTCTCAAAGCTCTGGCAATGCAAAGTTGTGTCTGATCAAAGTAAGGAAATAAAGCATATGGCTGCATGACACCTGGTCTGGATGTTTTGGTCAGGTCTGAAATTCTGACTTCCACCCCGCTTGGGATGAATTTAATATTGCTTAATTTTATGAGAGACAATGATTGAGATCTATATGCAGAACCCAATGCGAGAAGCATTGTTAGTTTTAAGGTAAGTCTTTTTAAATCCAGGTTGCAGTTTTCACCCCAGGACTTTAACTGTGTAAACACTCTGTCCACGTCCCAAGTTGTTTTATACTTAGCAGTGGGAGGTCTCTCCAAGAAAATAGCTTTAAAAAATCTATGCAAGAGTAAACTATCAGAGGTATTTACAAGATTGATCTGGGATATTGCAGACCTGAGAGTATTAAGTGTACTATAAGAAGCACCCTCATTGTACTTATCTGTAAGGCAGGTAAGTATGTCCTTCTCGCTTGCCTTGAAAGGGCTGATTTTATTTTTTGTACAAAAATTCCACCAAAATTGTAAGTAAGAATTGTATTGCTTGCTGGTACTAGACTTGATGCACCTTGTCAGAATTCCAATTGTGTCTGCTCTCAAGTCTTGCTTTTCATACATCTGCCTTGAAGCACTGCTGAGACCAGGGTAAGGCTGGAGGCTAAAGGGTGTGTCATTTTCCTGCAAGGAGACAACAATAATGAATCAGAGGGATTCAAGAGTAACGGTTCTGATGCTAACAGTTTCATAAATACTGGGTACCATGGTTGACTGGTCCAGTAAGGGACAATAATAATCCCTCTTGAACCCTCTTCAATTATCTTTTTTAATATTCTAGGAATCAGGGAAAATGGTGGAAAGGCATACCAAAAAAAATTAGACCAGTTAAAAGTCATAGCATTAATCAGAAGAGCTTCACAGTCTCTTCCCACGAACAGTAAGTATCACACTTCTTGTTTATCCTTGATGCAAACAAGTCTATATCCGGATACCCAAATTTATGGCAAACCTGACTAAAGGCATATGGAGCTAATTCCCATTCGGTGTCTATGTTTGATAAGCGAGAACCCTCATCAGCAGGATTCTCCTTAGATGCCACATATTCTGCGAAGACCCATATATCCCTCGCTTTACACCACTCCCAGAGCTCCTTAGTCAGCCTATGAAGACCTTTATATCTGCTACCGCCCATTTTGTTTATGTAGGCTAAGGCAGTCAAGTTATCTATCCTCATTAAAATTTGGATTCCATACCGATCACCAGCAAAACTTTTCAAAGCAAGGAAAGCTGCCAATATTTCCAGATGATTGATGTGGCATGATGACTCATTGGCATCCCAAAGCCCTTTAGCCTTTCGCTGACCACAGACAGCCCCCCATCCCATTAAGGAAGCATCTGAGTAAATTTCCATATCAAAATTGCAACCTCTAATTTTATTATATGCAGACATTATATTGTCCTTCCACCATTCCAACTCCCCAATAGCCTGATCTGGCAAAGAGGTAAGTTTACTCATGTTGTTATCATGATAAAAGAGAGCTTTCCTTTTGGTAGATTCGAGCTCTTTATAATAGAGCCATCCATATGCCACTGCAGGACAAGCTGCTACGAGTACGCCCACCACTTTAGCCAAGTCTTCAATCCTAACACTCTCTCTCACCGACAAAATTTTTTCTACCAAATTCAAGATCTTAACCTTCTTTTCTAAAGGGAGTTCTAGAATCATCTCACCAGAATCTATCATGAATCCTAAAAATTTACACTTTCTAGCAGGTATAACCTCACTCTTTCCCCAATTTAATATTAAACCAAGAGTTGAAAGTAATTGAATTACTAAATGCACGGCTTCAGTGCATTCCTTGAATGAATTGCCAAAAATCAAAAAATCATCTATATATGCAACAATTCTTATACCCCTCGCCCTAAGCCAAGAAAGAATTGGTTTTATAAGTTTTGTGAAAACACAGGGAGCAGGAGAAATGCCAAAAGGGAGAGCTGAAAATTGGTAAAGTTGACCATCGAACCAAAACCTCAAAAATTTTCTAAAATCAGGGTGAATTGGGACCATCAGGTAAGCCTCCTTCAAATCAAGCCTACACATGAAGTCTCCCTCATTCAAAATATTGAGAGCTGTTCTGATATCCTCCATTTTGAAATGTTCTTTGACAATAAACCAATTTAGGTCCTTAAGATTCAGAATAAATCTTTGGGATCCATCTGGCTTAGGGACTAAAAATATAGGGGATACAAATTGGCCCTCCGAAGGAGAGCATTTTTCTATAGCTTGAGAATTTAAGAGCTTGTCAACGGCTATTTTTAAGAGTTGTTTATTTTGGGATGAAACCTGGTGGGTTACTCTCCCAGATAATTGAAGAGGGTTTTTAATAAATTTAATCTTGTAACCACTCAGTGTCTCTAATACAAATGAGTCCTGAGTGATAGTTTTCCAATCGTTTACAAAGAATCTTAATCTACCACCAATATTTACCTGAGTACTTAATAGCGACGACTTTGCTGTGGCTGTGTTTGGTGGTATGACTTCTTCCCTGGGTAGGGCTTGTGCCGGTTGCTGTTGAAGGGTTTGGCTGAAGCCTGTTTCCTGAAGCTGCCCGACCCCCCAGCTTCTCTTCTGCTGGCCGGGCTCTCCCAGTTTAAATTATTATTGTGGTGGAAATTTCTTTTAGGTCCAAAGTCTTTCTGAGACTTTTCAAGTGCCTTAGCTGATTCTTGATGGGCCTTTAATTTACCATCGAACAAGAGGCCCGTTGTCTCGGTTTTCCTCAAAAGTTTTTGCACCATTGGATCGTTACAAAACTCTATAGCTTTGTGCCGTCTGGACAGCGTGATTTCGTACAGGAGATGTGATAGTAGTTTTATCGAGTCGGCCAGGTTTCCTCTGACAAGTTTTTCATCCAGGCCGTCTATATCGAACTCGGAGAGATAATCAAAGACCTGGGCAGTAGCAGCTAAAGCGCCTGACGCCAGGTTTGCGTAATTTTTTAAGAAATTGTCGTTTCTTATGAGCTTAGGGTTTAAGAAGTCGTCATCCAGCTTGGGTGGTTCTAAGTTCAATTGTCCAGATCTAGGAATCTTTTCGAGGATTTTTAATTTTTCGCTCTTGTCTTTGCTAAGGCCCTGCTTGATCCATAACTGGATACGTTTACACAACTCAGTGCTAATGACGAGATCCTTTTTTTCAAGTTCTGACGGACCCATGTACTCATTGTAAACATTCAGCACCTCGTCCAGTTCGGGGTCGGCCTCCGCTGACGTCTGCTCGTTATTTTCCCGTGACTCCGCTGACGGCTCTGACAGTGCTTGCGCGCTGGTCTTTGAATGTGACTCAGTCGTTGTAATACGAGAGGCTTTATCCCGCTTATCACTTGAATTTCCAGGACCCTCATTGTTTGTGAATTCCTTAGTCGGAAATTGGAACTTCTTTTGTTGATGCCTTTCAACAGCCAAAGCTTTCTGGACATCTGAAAATATATTGAAGTCCCTTTTAGTTAGGTGATCTTCCTTACATGACTTCCATTTAAGTTTATAGTCATTTTAAGCCGATATATAATTTTGACCTCGGGTCTAACTAGACCTCAGAGTAGTACTGAAGATTTACAATCTTCGGAAGCCAGTGACTCAAGTTCGATAATCAGCCCTATAGGACCGCAATCGACTCAGGATCACTGAACATCCTCGAGGGTTTTACGATAATGATTCGAAGAATCTAAAACAAAAATAAAAATAATTTTGAGTGGTTATTAATTTATCTTACCCTCGAGGGACAGCTCCTCATCATCCTCGTCCATGGCTTTCATCTTCTTTATTCTCAAATACACAAGTCGAGCTTCGTGCTCTTGAATTTCGCGTTCAATCTCGTCCATTTTTGCTCAAGATGCGTCGTCGACGGCGCCAGAAACCATAATGAAGTTGGTGAGCGCTGGATAAGGAGAGGTGGGAGTGGGGGGGGGGCACTAGGGGATTCAGTGGTAACTTTTTTTAGTTTTCTAGCTCTAAAAGGTGGCGTTGTCGGCAGCCAGGCAGCCTCTACTACATAGTAATATCTCCGAACAAGTCGGATGATATATAATTAAAAATATGCATTAATTTTGAATCTAGTAAATGGCTATTTACATGGAAAAAAATCGTTTCATACAAT
The DNA here is from genome assembly GCA_038277355.1 of Encarsia formosa. NCBI lineage: Eukaryota > Metazoa > Arthropoda > Insecta > Hymenoptera > Aphelinidae > Encarsia > Encarsia formosa. The sequence continues at coordinate 7,011,426 of CM076185.1, read as the reverse complement.
CTAAAAATTAGCTATTAATATTGCCTTGTTTCTAGTCTGAAGACATTTTAAATAGCCATTAAATGTCTATTTCCTAATTAGTATTTCTTACAGGGATATAATTAACATTTTTATGCGAATTTGAAAAAGCCATTTTTTCAAGTTGAAAAAATTTACTTCCCAAAAAAACGATACACTGACTGCAATTTATATTTTTTTCATGTCATGGCTTCAAAAAAATTTTCCAAGTTGCATTATGACTAGACTGACGAAAAAAATATTTTCTCTCATTGTTAGTTCCTCCAGACGGCACAAATTCACTCCCCAGTTTCAAACCCAAAATTATATTTCAAGTCACGAAACGAGGTTTTTTTCAAAACAAAGCCCATTTTGGTAACAATAAAATAAAAAACAGCTGACTTATTGTTACGGTTAATAACTATACTTAAAAAGTTCACCCACTGATTGTAAAAGTGATTTCATGCTAGGGGGTAAAACAAAAACTGCGTTAAAAATAAAGGGTGCATCGCGCACCAATTACTCCCGTTTAAGCTTCCCGGCGTCATCGCCAGCCAGCAATACGGTTTACGCGGGCGCATCCAAGAGGCAATTATAAAACAAGCCTCCGCCTCGGCAATTATAACGAGTCGAGGGCAAAATATTCGCGAACCGTTCCTTCAATTCCAGAGTAATCGGCTCTCGAGCGTTCTGTTTTCGATAACTTATTTGTTTGTTCTGGTAAAGATTGCTTTTCCTGATAACTTTTTGAGATTGCAGGGGAGGAAAAAAATTTGTTTTAAGAAGATGCACAATACGTAACATTTAAATAAACATTCGACATTTGCTCATTTATATTTAATATAATCAATAGGGTTGGCAACCAATACTTTAAAAATATTTTTTTCTAAAAGTACTCGATTTTTAATGAATTTTAACATTTTTTAAATAATTTTTAAATTAAAATTGATCAAGAAAAAAATTAAGAAAAGTTTTTGAAACTACGGTCTGAATAAATGTCTGATGACGTCATTGGACCGAGTCCCATTAGAAGTATATCTACATATATTGAAATTTGGAAAAATTTAAACACTTGTAGCGTTCCTTCAATTTTTGTTTTTGTTTTTGTTTTGTTTTTTTTTTTTTTTAAGAAAAAATATGTGTCGATTTTCTTTCGATATTCTAACTAAATAAGCAAAAAGATACTATAAATTTTAAAAAGTTGCCAACCCTGTTCTGATACTTACGGTTTAGTAGATTTTTTATGTTCCTGAAACGAATCAAGAAATAAAGGTAATTTATGCAGTTTGAAACGAACATCTTTGAAACTGATTTTAAAAAAAGTTGTTGACCAACTATTATTTTTAAAAGCTTAAAAATAAAGCGAAACGATATAGATATAGTTACAAGCTGTTCATAATTTGGAATGGGATAAAACCCGGTCGTATAAAAAAATTTTTCTGTTCAAGTGATATAAAAACCTTTATTCTAGATCTTCGGAGGTCATAGAAAATTATGTCAGCAAATTTTTTTCAACCCCCTCATTTTTATAAATTCATCCAGCAGAAGTGAAATAAATTTTTTCACGAAATATGAATCTTTTTTTTTTTTTTTTGAGCGCATTAAAACTTCGTACAAGTTTTCACGGAAGAATGTACGCAGAACAGAATCTAGAATAAAAGGTAAAAATCCCTCATACCAAGCACAAAAGTTTACCCAGAGAGCTCTGTATGTACTGCATATGTAAAAGAAAAAAAAAAAAAAAAAAAAAAAAAAAAAGAGTATAAAACTAAAAAGCCATTTCAATGTGAAATAACTATTTATTCGACTAAAAGTTCCACACTACAAATGCAGTTTGAAACGAAGATCTTTGAAACTGATTTAAAAAAAAGTTGTTGACCAACTATTATTTATAAAAGCTTAAAAGGTCGATAAAGCGAAACGATATAGATATAGTTACTTATAAACTGAATGAATTTATCTGTATACTTAAAAAGAACAATATTATTACTAAGTTATTTTATGGTTATTATTATGATTTTTTTCTTACCATGCTTCAACGTTTATTTTACAAAAAGTGAAAAAAAAAATTTTTGTTCCAACTGCGGTTTAATTTTATAGCAAAGATACTTGTGGAGGGGAAAAAAGCTGAGCAGACGGAAGTGAAAAAGCGTTAAATAAAATCGAGTTATTTGTTTATCTTTGGGAGCTTTTTTGCCAACCAAGTTCGTGTACACAACCATTGATATTTCCACTTACATTGATGTGATTGGGCGTTTGCTCAGAAAAAGTTGCTCGATAAATAATGCGCGTGAATATTAAGGAAGAGGAGATCATTTCCATAAATTGAATACATTTTTTTTCCCCTAGATGTTTGCTTATTTTCTTACCAAAACTCGCTTTTCTTGGTTTGTTGATCATAATTAAATGGACTTTTTGTATGATTTATTTGAATCTGTCAGCTTCGTATTTCAAAAATAAAATATTTACTTTTGGTAACTCTGGTTACATCTATTGAGCTGTTTGATCATTTACTGTAATGAGTAGAGGGAAATTCTTCTCCTAACTAGGTTACCTACCTAAATCAATAATCTTTGTATTATTAAAAAACAAAGCTTCAAAATCCTTTTTTTTAACAATAATAAATGTTGTACATTTTTGACACTGCCAAAACTTGAAAAAAAAAAAAAAAAAACATAGTTTTCTCGATAACTCAAAGTATTTGGTTTTTCAAATTTTGTTTTTCGATTTCCACCATAAATCAAAGAATGATTCTCATGCTAAAACTTTTTTGTTTAAAAAACTCTTTCCCGAATATTGTTTGTACTTCTGAGTCAAAATTCGTATTCGATACGCAGGCCCAAACTTTACCAGATGAAAAACTTGAATCGTAAAATGTTTACGAAATACCTGTTGAACGTGCCTGCGCGAATGTGTGGATGCATAACCGAGAGGATGGATATTAGACTGGTTTAAGTAGTCCCTCGAGGATTTTCCGCTCATTAGTGCCGGCTTCGCTCCAGGCCGGCAAAATTTTCGGCTTACCGCACCTACCAGCCGGATAAACTGCTTTTTCACCTCTGCCCGACCAGTTTCGGGTAATTTCAATTTACTTTTCTGGCTAATTGTGACTATTGGTTTTTGATTGAATGCTGATAATGAATTTAGTGTTAAAGTCATAGTTTTAGAAAAATTACAGAGTGTATTATGAAAATGATATTTAAAAAATTTTAGTTTAGCTTATTAAACTAATTGAGCAAGAAAAAAATCGAGATATCATAGCATATATGTGTTATATTTGACTATATTTTTTTACTTTTTTCAAAATATTAAAAAAATTTATTTTTTATATTTATAAAAATTTTATATATAAATTAAAAATAAGATATAACTCAATTATCTTTAAAATGAAAAATATTAACTACAGATGAGTATCTATGATGATAAAATTTTGATTTATAAATGTATTTATTAATTGTAATTATTTTTGAAACTCGTTTAACTACGTGCTCTACTTACTGGACTCATAAAACATTATAGTCTGTAAAATATAATGTAAAGTGTCGAAAAGTAGGCGACACACGACATCAAAAATATTAACCAAGACGTGGAGTTTTTATAAAAACTAATAGCACCTCGTAACATTAAATGAGAAAGGCAAACATTGATTAAAAATAATACCCATCGAGAAACGGTCTTTTAACAAGTTTAAAATTTACCACGCTTCCCGCGCCGCGGCCCGGCAGCTGTTTATCAAGACACTTTATACGCCGCGCAATTTTCATTAGCCCCGCAAATTGAGACACCTTCCAAACTTTTCAAAAAAAAAAAAAAAAAAAAAAAACTCTTTCAGGGTAACTTTGACAGTTTTATTTAGCTCCCGCGTATAAAGACGGGAAAAATTGACCCCAGGGAGAGATAAATTACATAATTCTCCATCAGCGACACGACCGAACTCGATTAAGCTTGTCCGCCGCAGGGGCGAATAAAAAAATAGCGGCGAGGGTAAAACACGAACGCGCGAGAAGTGATTGAAAGCACCCGTCGTGTTAGCCTGCTCTGCGTCTTTTGTTTCGAGACCATTGCTCATCGGAGCCCTTTTTAACCCTTGCTAATGTTCGGTATTTAATTTGATTTACAACCGTTGTGGAGTATTACATGGACTATTATTCCTTTGAAACTGTTGGTATTAATTGTGGGAATAGTAAGTGTCTTACTATTCCCACCAATCAGGAGTAGATACTTTGAAAACAGATAAGTAGTGTGCTTCAGTTTTACTAAGTCTTCAAAACTGTAAACACCTAGTTTCATTTTTAATTTCTTAAGCTAGTACTTACGTCTTGACATGTGTCTTATTACACTAATTTACCCATGAAGAGGTCATCCTAAAAATTATGACGAAAAGTCAGGAAATATCCTAATTATTAATAAAACATTGTTCGTTTGACCATGTTAATTACTTTACAATTAACTTTTATTTTTTGTAATTGCATGTCAAGCGTAAATTAACAAAATTCCATTCAGAACTTGTTATAATTGAGAGTTAACTGTTCTATATTGATCGTGATAGTCTATTTCAGTCTATTTCTGTTACAGTGAAGTTTTTCTTAGTTTTCAGACTTACTTTGCATTAACCGGTAATCACCTTATTTACATCATAAATAATTCAAAAATTTACGCTTCACTCTTCACTCTTCGCCAACCTTATCACTTTTAAAAAAGCTTTCCGCACCAGCATGAAAAGAAGAAGAAGGAAAGTGCTGTATGGAAACTTTGCGCATACTTCCGGCATAAAGTTTAGCCCGGCTCCTCTCTCAAAGGGTGCCACGGCCAGGCTGTTTGTGTGCCTTATTATAAACTCGAACGAGCTGGCCTCGTGTGCATACACACGGGGAACATATACACGCGGCTCTCCCTTTTGTCTCCCGCCGGATATTTTGTTTGCGCGAGGTGCGTATTACCCCAGAGGCGAGCGTCAGCTTGGACGTGATTATGATTTCGCTCATCCACGGATTATCATGTGTTACTGATTGATTTAATTATATGCGTCTACTGTGTCACCTTGATAATTAGTTTTAGATATAACTATTGTTTTTTTTTTTTTTTTAATTAAAATGTCATAGAAAATTAAATGTCAATGTTCATCATGATTTCCGATGTTTTTGACATCTACGTACAGACGGAAATTATTCAAGATTATACCGATGGTCCCAGCGAAGAAAAACCTTAGTCCAAAATCTGCCACGAATAAAGTTACAACGGGGGTACTTTCGTAGACTAAAATGTCTCTAAATCACTTTATTCATTATTTTAACTTTTTTAGATTGGAAGAAAATGAGCTTTACTATAATAACGTTGATGTATTATGATAAAAAAAAATTCTCGACGCACCAGCCGCGAATAAAATGACTGCTTGCGATTTTTATAATCTGAAAACTTAAAGTCATTTTATTCGTGGCTGGTGTGTTATAAAATTTTTTTTCATCATAATATCTTAACGGTATGGTAGCAAAACTCATTTTCTTCCAATTTGCAAAAGTTAAAATGACCAATAAAGTCTTTTAGAGACATTTTACTGGCCAAAAGTACCTCCATTGTAACTTTATTCGTGGAAAATTTTCGACCCAGGTTTTTCTCCGCTGGGACCATCGATACATACAAAAAGCTTCCAAGAGCTTGCAAACTTAAATTATGTAGGATTGTAAACTGAAAAATTTTTTTTTGAAACAAATGCAATCGCAGCTTTTTATTTTCAAAATGAATACGTTTAGAGTACAATTACATTAACGGTAACAACACGCTAAGCTTGAAAAATTGAAAATATATATCTGTCTTGTAAAAGGGAAGGACCGATAAAGGTTACTTAAACGAGAATTTTTACATTTTTCGTAACCCCAAGCCAATTTAAAAAAGAATTACTGCTTCTTGAAGTGGCTGAAATCTCGTTGAATTTTCTTATTTGAACGTTCACGATCTAATATTTTACGTGACTCACTAGAGGCATTACCTAAACCGTGTAATTCAAATGTTATATGGTCTGTCGGCGTTTAAAACTTTGAAAAATACGGAAATTCGTTGGATTCACCCCTGGGTATAAAAACGGTTTTTACTTTTATCTTACTGATATCCATATCCATTTTATACGGTTTTCCTTTTCAAAAGCTTTAATAAATTCAAGTTGGTTATTTCTGTTTTTACAAGTGCACCTTTTAAAATGAAATAATCTGCATGGTATTTAATTAGCGTAAGTTAGCCGTGGTGCTAAAATTATTCGCGACATTAATTCATTTGTTACAATAATTAATTATCATGAGTTTAAATCACAAACTATAATACAAACGCCGGATTATTAATCAGAATAATAATAAATGGAGGATGAAACTTTATTCATGGGAAAAAATTAAAAATTGAAATTTTCACATTTTCTTGCAATATTTACTATCTAAAGCTACGCGCATGATACTCTATCCAACTCTCTCGCAAAAATTCACGCTCTTATATAGCTCAATAAAAAATACAGTAGAAATAAACGTCAATTCATTGAGTCTTTATCAACCAGGGTACACACTCAGGACCGAACGGGTCCGCATTTTCATAAAAAAGCTCCCGCACTTGTTCTCATTCATTCTCTCCTTTCATTTGGTCTCTCTGTGTGCGCTCTTCAAAAAAGCAAACAAGCAACTTACAAAGAAAGAAAAAGACGAAAAAAAAGAAAGGAATGGAAGGAAGTGAAGACTCTCTCTCGGAGAGAGATAAAAAGTTCGCGCTCTTATCCCCGACAATGGGCGACAAAACCTATAAACTTAACCCATTTCTTATGCCCCTCGCGGTATCGTCCCTTATATCATTTCGTCGCCACAAATTTAAAGTAACTTAAGTACACATACCAACTAAGGGCAAGAAACAAAAAAAAAATAATAGGGAAGTGGGTTAGCGCGCGTAAGGAATAAGTAATATCAAACTGGCGGAAGAGACTCGCTTCCGAGAAGTAGGGCGACCTCTTACACACTCGGAAATTGAGTCTCTTTTATAGAATCTTCGAAAAAAAGAAGTGATTATAACCTTTTATTTTTCCATTAGAATTGAAATTTTTTACTTTTGCTTATTTTGTTTGACTTTCAAAGGATGCAGCTCAACGCAAACAATGAAGTCGATGATTGTTACCCTGAGCGCTTGAAAAATCACAGCTGAGAGCAGGAGAAAATTATTGTTGATCTTAGCACGAAAGTTTGTGCAAGTGCTTGCTTCATTATCAGTCTTGTCGTGTAATTATCGAGCTAAGGCGAATTCTCGTTGACTAGTTGAGATTTCTTATGTCAACTGGAACGAATTTATGAGTATACGACAATGATGTGTTAGCATTACAATAGTTTTGAGCATTTTTTTTTTTTTTTTTTAACAACACTGGGGAATTTATAAATACTATGATATTTGCTGGTAATAGATGAAATTCAATCTTGAGGCAGTACTTAAACCCAATTATGCCATTTTTACATGACATTTGATGTTTGGCAACATTACATTTGTGCAAAAAAAACATTAGTAATAAATAATTGATATCGAGCAATAAACAAAAATAATCATATACCTCTACACTGACTCTCTGGGGAATAAAAAAATCCACAGGAGATTCCTTGGTTTTTCAAATGGAAAATATTCATAAAAATAATTGTAAAATCCCAATGAACAATATAAAAAAAAGTCTCATTCAAAGCAAGCTGTGATATTCAGTAAATCCGCGGAAAGGTATCCAAGTTCGCGAGTTACATTTCTCATGCACCCATGAATGTTTTACACGGGTAGAATACTTCATTCTTCGTAGGCGCAGAGACACACACAAAAGCGAACTGTAAATTTACTTCGAGCGAATGATGCTGAATTCGCGCGTGAATTTTAGAATCAACCGAGATTGTCGTCAGAGGATTCTGTTTCAATATTGAATTCGTGTACGAAGATCTAACTGTGGTTTAGCTTTTATCAAACATCATTTGCTTAAATAAATTTTGTTTTAATCAAATGATCTTTTATTCAACTTTGAAGTTTTAAACTTAAATGAAAACTGTTTTACGTAAGTTACAGTCCAGGATTGGTCCAAATTTTTCAAAAAAAAATTGATGGAACCCAAGCAATATTTCAAAGCTCGGTTGTTATCATTATTACTTTTCTTCCCTTTGAAAAAAAAAAAATAGCAAGCCCTCTCAAAATGAGAAAGACTCGTCGAGCAATAAACGAAAAATTTCCACGATAATCGTTTCTCTTTCTTCAAGCGGCCATATTGGCACTCCTCGGCCATCTGGCCCTTTTCTTCACCCGTGCGGTCGGCTATTAGGCCGGGATATTCCGACGCTTTTATCTCCGGGCTCGAGCACTCTTGAGGTGTGATTGAAAAACTGATTATTTTTTTCTTGAATTTCAGTTTTCCCTCGCTCGCTTGTCGTTAATAATGTTTTTTTTTTTTTTTCTCTCTCTCTTTGCGACCTATTTTTTTTCTCTACCAATCGGAAGTTGTTTCTCTTTTTTTTCTGTGTTGTTCGTTCAAGAGTTTGTTTGAGTGGTGATTCGAAATTTTTTTTTTTCATTTATAGACCCATTATTTATTTTTTTTTTTCTTTTAATTAAACTGCTGTTTGCGCTGAGCCTCAAAAACGTTATTTTTTCAAACCAAAGATTTATTTATTTTTCTAGTTTTGCGTGTAAGTAAAAATATTAGGTGAATTTAAACTTTTTTCATTTGAAATTGCCGCAACAAAAGGTGCCGCTCTTTCAAAGTATTTTCAAAATTGCACTCTTAAAGGCAAATTTAGCTAAGTGTTCTGAAAGTAAAATACATTTTATTCGAGTAAATTTTTTATTAAATAAAACCCCAGGAAGCTTTTTGCGAAAAGAAAAAGAAAGCAGGCTGGATTAATCCATAAAACTAATTCACTGATAAATTATTCCTCGCGAGGCCATGGAATTATTAAGACTCGGAGAGTACTCCATTATCATGAAATAGCGTTCAACTCGGCCGAAATCCTGGCTCGCGAAATTTCCCCGACATCAATGAGCCAGGATTAAACTTCCATTTTTCATTTCCGCCAGAATCTCGATGATCTTCGCAAGATGATAAAATTAAAAAGAAAAAAAAAGAGAGCGCACTAATATTTAAAAATCTGTCGTTTTCTTGTAACCAGCTTTAAAACCCGTGGCTTAATCCTCCATTATTTTATCCGCGCGGATCCGGGAGGTTTATTGGTACGAGAACTGCAAGAGTTTAGGACGACAGAAGGGCGGGAAGAAGAAAGGCAGAGAGAGAGAGAGAGAGAGAGAGAGAGAAAAATAAAAGAAGAAGTAGAAAGAGGATATTCGCCTCTTTTTATCGAGCCTTTTCTCGTCGATTCATGAATAATGGAGAGTTTCCAGCTTTCTCGTGCTTTTTCTTGAAAAATATAAGATAGAAGGAGAAAGTCGACGGTACATTTAGAGAAATTATATAAGATTGAAAAGTTGACCAGCTTTAAGAGAAACTGGGTTGATTCGTTTGTTGAGATTATGTTTCCATTGAGCTCGGAGAACAAGAAAAAAAAAGGGGGCAATAAGTAAAAGTGTTGAATTGAAAATAAACGTTTTCCAAGCTTAAAGGTTATGAATATAACAGAGCCGGATGAGCGGGATATTAAAATTAATTCTTACAAAAAAGAGCTTGATGGTTAATCTTTTGGGAAGTATATGTGACATCAACTCAATTTGAAAGTGTCGTTTACATCGAATGGACCGAGTTAAAGCTTAAAAAGCAACTTCGTTACCTTTAAGATTGAATTACAGCTTTCGCTTTAACGGTGTTTACTGAAAGTAGATTAAAAACTAAAGCTGTTTTTAAAAGAGGAAAATTTCGAACTAGATGAAAAATTATTCCGACACCTTTCAACGTGGAAATATAATTATAAAGAATGTTTATCGAGAGTATATATTTGTATGCATGCGGAGTAAGTAGATACACTGCGAGTTTGGTCAGACGCGTGACTTGAATAAAGCTAACCTACATTTCTGACCGCTGCGAATATTCGCAAACTTAAATCTCATATTTCGTCACTTTTTACGTCTTGAAATTTTCAGAATATTTTTCAAAAAGAATACTCATATTTTCTTTTCGCATGATGGAAATTTTCTTGACGTTTCAAATTTACTTTGCAAAACTAAACGTCATTTTATGTCAAAGTATACCAAAGTCGCAACTTTATGTTTCTTTTTATTATTATTATTATTATTTTTTTTTTTTTTTGACTTTATTTTTTTTTGCAGTTCAAACTATTTTCTAATGAAATTATAAAAAATTATTATGAATACTTTAGGTACAAATTTAAAAGTTTTTTTTTTATTATACTATCAGAGACATTCTAAGTTTTGAAGATTATACCTGATATGTATTATTGTTGGGAATATGTGTTGTGCGCTTCACTCTCAGCTGACTCGTCCCGCTGCCCCCGAGATGCGCGCGCCGCGCGCTGCTGCTCTCGCGGGGCCTTGCAATTCTGGTACGTGCTGTCATGGCGATCGGACGCTCTCGCTCTCCCGGTACACGCGGTGTTTGTGCCTTTTGTTACTTGTTTAGTTTACTTAAATCTGGTCGTTGTTATTTTACATAATAAAGTTTCTCTCAGTTCAAGTGAACTTCCTCGCCTTATTATTTATTATAAAACCCTCGTCCCCGACAGGTTATGAGCCAGGCAACTTCCAGGGCGCGAAGAGGAAGACCGTGAGTTTTTTGCATTGTGCATTCGTTTGTGTTCTTCGTTTGTGAATCTGGCCGTGCTTTTTATTTGTGAAATTGGTCGTGATTATTCAGTGTGTGTTAGTGCTTTGGAAAATCGGAGAGAATGCCAATCGGAGAATCTAGTCAAGAAGCAACTTTGACGGTAGTGTTCCAGGAGATGACGCTACGTGACAGGGAGAAAGTCGAGGGCGGCTTTATGCAGGAAGGTAAAAATCATGCTTTATCTATCGCGTTCGTTTGGCCTCGTGTTTGCATGTTTGAATGTATGTTTGAAAAACGGAGTGAAGTTTTTTATAAAGCCGGTGCGGGATGGCTTTTTTTTTTGTTCAGGGTGCGGCACGAGAATGTGTGACATGTGACGATCGGGGCCGGGAACGTCGGTGATAATCCTGGCCTGGGAGGGGCGCGTGAGAAGGGGTCGAGGTTGGGAGTGTCATGTGTGATTTCCAACCACCGGTTTGCAGGTGAGCTTGGAAAATTCTGGTTGTGATATCGGCGAGGAGAGAGACGCCGGGGAGCGTGTTGTGACAGGATTTGGAATTCCGGGAACCGAGCGGCGGTTATAGTGCTCTGTCTCTCTCGCTCTCGTCGTTATTCCCTCTAACGTTCGGCGAGCGCGGGCGGCGCGCTCCAAGCGTTTGCAGGTGATGCGCGCGCACACCATTCTGCTGGCATGTGGCCGGCGGCGGAGATGCTCCCACTTCTCATCGCGTGCCTCTTTCTTCGGCCGGGGCATGATGTGTTGCAGCCGACGGGCTCGTGCCGCTGGTGACGATCAGCTGTACGACTTTAAGGCTTTACATTGAACTCGGGGTGATGATTGAATTTATTCTTGCGATAGACTCTGTAGTGAGAGTTTATAGTGCTTTCTTTTCTTTCTTTTTCTAATGGGTACCCAACTTCTGTTAGGCTTTATTCTTATTCTTTTCCGGAAAAGTTAAATAAAATCAGGACGAGCCGTTGTAGGTGTGAGAATATTTTTTGAAAAAATATTGACCGTATTCTGTTTTTGAGGGGCAATCAGCTGCGTGGGCTGTGTGTATTTATACGGATTTATTACGGCTTGAATATATTTGACGGCGTCCATGGAGAATAAAAACGATGTACCAAGCAGGGCCGTGGTACACGCTAATCTCCTGCCATCGTTGTGGAGATTTTTACTACGTCTAGCTAGACTGCAGTGGAAGGTTAATTCGGGCATGTATTTTACAGGGCGAGAATGCGCATGAACGAGTGAATATTTGTAGTGAAGTATATATTCACGAATTGTGAAATAAATCCATGCATGGTTAATTAGATGGAGATATTACAAGTGACTCCGGTTGTTTCAGGTGGTGTGTGCTTACAGGTCGTGCGGCTCATTAAAATTGCATAGTCTCGAGGTTAGGGGCTCACCTTACAATTCTAGACAGGAGTGCTTAAACTAGGTTAATGCAATCCTAGTTCCGAAAATACCCGAGCATAGTGAGGGTATCGTTGGCGCGTGGGTGGCTTGCGATGTTCGTGGTCATCTGCGCGTGGGCGTTTATTCTCACTTGTGGTGTTTTGAGTGCCTGACTTTGACCACGCTAATATGCCGTATAACCATGCATGTTGGATTGAAGCGCCGTGCGCATGAATCTTTGCATGCATTGGTTGTGAAAAGAGTGTAGCTTGCGTTCGGTTACATTCTTACTCACACTCTGGGACCTTTTTCTGTGCATGGTGAATAATTTCAGTCTCCTTTGATTCAACCTCCAGGGCGAGAAAGACAGTACAGGTGTGGGATAAATTGACAGGAAAGCAAGGAAAAGGCTCTCCCAGAGGGAAGAAACGAGAGGTTGGATCGACTGTTTTTAAATCGGGTGCGTGGGTGAAATGTCAGCTGATTTATAAATCTTAAGTCGAATATCAGGTGACTACAGGCTGTGAATGTGCTTAGCAGAACATAACTGCGGTACGAATACCAACCAATCCTGGACAGCTGGCTACTGTCTTAGCCTCCGATGTTCGTTAACCGGAAGTGATTGAACAACCTGACGACAGATTTTTGATTGAGGAAAAATCCCAGGAAGTGCGCTTGCTGTTGGGCAATTTTGCAATTTTATACAGGCAGTTGTGTGAAAAATTAGGTTGAATTTAAAAATCAAAGTCGGAAGCTGGGCGTTTTAAATAATTCAGGTAGTTTGATGGAAGAGCTCAGGTAGTGAAAATGTGATACAGGGCGGCACCGGTGCACATACAGAAAGAAAAATATTTGGTTGAATCGTTAACGTGAGAATTTCTGATACAGTCAAGTGATTTTTCAGGAAGTGAGGAAGTGATAAGCTCGTTGGTCAGCGGAGGGACTAAAACGAGGATTGTGAAACATCGGAAGGCACAGGAAAAGTTTCTTCTCATGGAGATGAAGTATGGCGATGTTCGTTGACTTCAGACTCTATGAAATTTAAGACAGGAAAGGTTTCTTCTCATGGAGATGAAGTATGGCGATGTTCGTTGACTTCAGACTCTATGAAATTTAAGACAGGAAAGGTTTCTTCTCATGGAGCTGAAGTATGGCGATGTTCGTTGACTTCAGACTCTATGAAATTTAAGACAGGAAAAGTTTCTTTTCATGAAGCTGAAGTATGGCGATGTTCGTTGACCTCAGACTTTATGAAATTGAAAACTCGAGTCGTGACACTCGCTGGGAAGAATCCGACAGTGCAGGTTCTTTTCAACCTACAGTACGTGTATTTTAATCAGTGCACAGGCATGAGAAAGGGTGAGACTCTACGGGCTGCTGATTTTTTAGCAAGATCTCAGGGTGAAGAATTTCGGGAAGTGATTAAGTCCTTTTAAATTGGAATGTTTGCTTAGGGTAATGATAATTATTCTCAGGTAGTGATTTGATCATTTAATTAGATTAAATTAAATGTGTCAGGATAAACTGGATGTGAATAATACTTTCGGGTGGTGAATGTGTTTATGTTCAAGTTTGACAGTATAACTTGACTAAAACTTGTGACTGAAAAACAGGGCTTGTGCTTGCCGTGTGGTCGACCGTTTGAAGTTGAAGCGCCGTGCGCATGAATTTTGCATGTTTGACCACGTCGTGACTGTGTGTGAATAGTATTCGACAATTGCAGGTTCGTGATTTTGATTTCTGTGATTAACTGGATGATTATTTATTTAATTATCGAGTCATCTGTTTATTGAGCGGTATACGCTAGTGATAGCGTGACTAATCAAGTGAGTGACACTTTTTAAATCTAATCGATAGACAGTATTATAGTGAACGAAATCATTTAAGTGAGAATGATTGAAAGAAATCTGTTGAGGGTTGACTGAGACAGTCGGCTTGATAGAGAAAGGCTAAGTCGGGTCAGGTCTTTTAAATTCCGGGAAGTGTTGAGCTAGACAGCAACAAAGCTGAAATAAAAAGCAGGAGGTGTGATAATATTATTATCGTATAAATATTATTATTGACAATAATAATAATTTGCAGGCCAGTGATCTTATGAGCAAGGTAGACGACCTTGGCTTAACGGCTAATCTACTCCAGGTCGCAGTTACCCGAGAGTTCCCAGGTGCTGTCAAGTGGTCAGCACGGGTATACGTTTGTTAATTTTTCATAATTGACAACTGAAATCCGATCAGACCGGGAAGATTGAAGCAAGGATAGGAAGTGTTACAGGGTGCTGAAGGAATGAGAGTGATGAAAATTAATTAATTGAATTTAATTAATTAATTTTTAAAAATTGAGGGAGAGAAAGATGGGAGAGAGAATGATATCTTTTGGGCGTGGACATGGTGTTGTCGAAGGTTATCGCAAAGGTAACCATGAATTTGAGTTTTTGGCTCAGTCTTCGACAAATACAGGGTGTGCAGGACGGCAAAACAGGGAGCGAAAATTCAGAATGAATTTATTTTGCTGGTTGTGCTTAACATTGGATCAAAATCTTTCGAGAATTTTGATTTTCTATTTCACTAGAGAAAGTGATGGACAATAGAGAAGTGACTGGACAGATTGGTTGTGTGGCAAACTGGACGTGATAAGATTTGCTAGTGGAGATTCAGACATGTTTTGTCTCGAATTGAAGTCAGGTAGAAGTTGAGTCTGAACCTAAAAATCGGAGGGAGTCCGATTGATCGGTATTTTTGAAAACAGTGCACAACTAATTCATCTAAATTTTGTAACTTATGCCAAAGTTATCCGGATAGTTACTTGTAACTCCGCAGCTTGAGCTTGTTCTGATTCAAGTGTTTGTCTGAATAATCGATAATTCGATTCTGCGATTTCATTTGAGTTTGAATCTGCTTATTCAGGACTTGGGAAAGAAGAGAGTAAGGAAAACTCTACTGGTCGCTTGAATTTGAATTAAGCTTCTCGAAACGCGGCCGAGAGTCATGAAAGAATTTCGACACTTTTACAGGCTTGAAAACCGTGTGAGTTTTTAACATCAAATCAGGCAGGTGAAAACAGCTGGAAATTTAATACCGGGTGTGATTCTGAGGAAAAATTCACTAAAGTCAGTTTGGGAAAATTCGGCAGTTTGAGGACAGGAAAATGAGTTGTCCAAGAGCTACCTGTTTGAGTCGAGCTGTTGTGACTTATATAAGTTCAGGATGAGAGCGTGTGAATCTTTGACTGTGTGAGGACCACAGCACAGAACTGAAGGACAGGATTAGTGACCACTTAATTTGCTTGATTAAATATTGGTAGGGTTATGCATATTTGCAGGCGATTTGCTGATTTATACTGGACTGTGTATTGCTCAAATTTTAAATAGCTACCAATATTTTCGGCAGATAATTTGACAGGATTGTGTTGTTCGGTGAAAAGTGCAATATTATACTAACTGATCAGGGATAAGTGATAGTTTTTGAGCTGGTTTTAAATCGGAAGATTAAGTGATTTATCATTTGCTAAGCAATCGGGAAGTGCATGGATAAGAAGAGAAAAAAAAAAAAAAAAAAAAAAAAAATATGATAAGGTTGAATTTCAGGGAGTGATCGGTCAGATTTTCTTTCAGGGGATGAAAATTATGGTTGATTGCATGAGTAACTGCTTTTTCGACTGGCTGTGGTTTTTGGATGAAGTGAAAAAGCAAAGCGAGAGAATGCAGGAGGTTAGGCAGAAACGTTTAAAACTTTGGCGAGTGGAAGAGTATAAGTTTTTAATCTCGGAACAGAGAGAAAGAAAACTCTGGGCTTTCAGGAAACTGCCCGGGTGTTATTGAGGCTGTAAGACAGACATTAGTTTGTTTGTGCAAATACTCTGAATCATAATTTATGATCCAGAAAATGTCAGGGGTGAGAAAACTTAGGTGTTTGATTCAAATTTACTGATAGAGTGAGAATAGGCGGTCGGTGTTGTAATGTGTACCTCACTTTACATAGAGTGTTAAATTTTGCTGTTTTTGCAGCTAAAGTTTAGGTTGGAAATTAAATTTTATGTAATTTACGGAGAGAGTCCAGGACGTGACGATATTGGAAAGTTAAACGTTGAGTGATTTTTGAAACAGGTTGAGAGAGGTGAAATAATACGGGTTCAATGTGAAATTACAGGTTGCGTGATGCTTTTATCTGGTAAAGAAATATAAATATCACGGGATAACTGAGCTGCACTTTTAAGTGACAGATTAATTTGTGATGATTATTTTGAAAAATAATCGATTTGTAAGGAGTGAGTGTTAACTGGATGTGGAGAAATCTGAATCTAAATAATTTGTGGATCTTTGTGAACTAATGTTAAGACAGGTAGAGTTCTTAAAAACGGAGGGAGTGTAACCTCTGTTGAAAAACCACAAATTGACAGGGATAATTTGAAACGGAAAGATAGTGCGAGTTTTTCCGACATCTAGGTTGCTGGATCAAACCACACCGAGATAGTCTATTTACTGGTTGAAAATAATCAGTTTACTGATTATAAAACGTAGGATGAAGAATTTTATGCATTATTTTATTTGGTCAGGTTGAAACTCGACTTGATGTGTACAGGGTGAAATTTCTCAATTTAATTTTCTGGTGATTGATTATTAATGTAGAATTAAATTCTATGAATAAAATCAGGCTGTGGAAGAAATTGTTGACTGGATGAAAATTGCAAGGAAAGACAGGTAGAATAACATTATCATTTTATGATGAATGTTGAGGGCTGAAAGTTCTGTTGTTCAGGCAGAGCATGAAATCAGGTTGGTGGTGAGAGTCTTTGAGGTCAAAGATTTATTTACGCTTACTGTAGAATACTATTCTACTAGTGATATCAGTGATTGCAATTTTTATTCTTATCTAATTTATAGATAGGTTGGCAGGATGTGAATACAATTTTCTTGATGAAATATTGAGTCGGAAAATTAGTTTAAATACCAGTTACAGTTTTAGTGTGAAAATCAGGAAGGAGAGATCAATTTCAAATCTAACGCAGGATCTGTGTATTTGAAAATTAATTCTGAACAAAAGAATTAATTTCTTTTAAGTCGGTGAAAAATATAGTTTGGCAGGAAGGAAGAAAATCTCTTACAGAGATGTTTATTTTGAGACTGAATCTGAAATGGCAGACAGGAAAATCCAAATCACTGGACTGAGTTTGACTGGTCACACTATCAGGGTGCTGGAAAGATTTGATTTTCTGAATCAAAACTGTGTTGATACTGTTGGTGATAAAGCAGGTCGTTATTCAGATAGGAAAGATGCGAAAGAATATGTCAACTGCAGGACCATGTTACAATGAATTAAAATCATTTAATTTATTGTGATTTATCGTTTAAATTTCCATATCTATATCGTTTAATATACAGGCATTTTCAGGATTTGGCAATGCAGCAATGCAAAACTTGCTTTACAAATATCGTGAACAGAAATCTGTTCGATATTGTGTGTGAGAAAGAGCTGGGAGGTGATCGGGAGAATTTTACTTGTTTAGTGCAGGCAAAATTTCTAAATTTAAAATACAGCGGGCTGAAGTGAACAAATATTCTTTTGTTAGTCTGATATTGAAAACCGTGAAAGATTGTTAACTACTTGAAATTTCTGTTGAATATTTCATGGTTAATTTACAGCATGAAGTTCTGTGAGCAACTGAAAGTAGCTCTGTCTACGTGACAGAATGAGCTTGTGTACTCGTGCTATGTAGCCTAGGCGCCGTATATGTTAATTTGTCAGGAAGTGATGAACTTGATTATTCTAGTCCGCTCTAGCTAGATTAATCAGGATAACTATCCGTTTAAAGTTCAACATCAGGTAGAGAGTGTATTGAGATTGAACGGGAACTTACGGGTAATTGAGTTCGTGTGGATATTGCTTTTGAAAAATAAAGCAGGTATTTCTAGAAAAACACTGACACGCGTCACTCACGAAAGGTGAATTTGACAGGACGAGATTTGAACCAAAAATTAGAAACTAAGTTTTGTTTATTGCTAGGTCTATACTTATTTTGTACTGTTACAGATCTCGGACTTATTTGAGACCTTTCCGGAAAGAAGTCATGCGGTGAAATCAACCTAGTCAACATTTTGGAAATGATGACCATTTACACACTTTATCCACGAATGGGAGAGACGAGTAGTTGTCCTTTTATAGACAAAATACAAAGAGTGAATCTTCAACAGGAGGGAGTGTTGGGAATATGTGTTGTGCGCTTCACTCTCAGCTGACTCGTCCCGCTGCCCCCGAGATGCGCGCGCCGCGCGCTGCTGCTCTCGCGGGGCCTTGCAATTCTGGTACGTGCTGTCATGGCGATCGGACGCTCTCGCTCTCCCGGTACACGCGGTGTTTGTGCCTTTTGTTACTTGTTTAGTTTACTTAAATCTGGTCGTTGTTATTTTACATAATAAAGTTTCTCTCAGTTCAAGTGAACTTCCTCGCCTTATTATTTATTATAAAACCCTCGTCCCCGACAATTATAAACTATTTTTTCTAGCGTGAAAATCCTAAGGCTTCCAATTATCCGAACCTCTAAAAGGTTGAGCTTAAAACTAATCTTTTAAACGTAAGTTTTAACCCTACAAAATTTTCAGTAATAATCTTTTAACTTTTTTTTAGACATTCTAAGCATTTGAGCTTTGAATTCAAGATTTGAGATCCAAAGCGTTGAAATTAAAACTACTTGAACGTTTGCATATTCGAACTTAAAAAAAAAAAAGCTCTAAAGCAAAAATCCATCCTAACAACCTCTAAGTTTTGAAAATTTTACCCTATCATAGAATTACAAATTCTGATTCTAAAATCACCTCTTCTTTTTCTGTTTTCAGAGGCCAAAGCCGAGATAAGCGGAACCAGCGAGAAGTTCGTGCGTCCAGGCTCGACGCTGCAGCTCCACTGCGTGGTGCGTAAGTCAACGGAGCAGCCGTCGTTTCTGTTCTGGTACCACAACCAGCGCATGATAAACTACGACCAGGAACGCGGCGTAAACGTCAGCACCGACCTGAGCGCCCGCGAGTCTTTCCTGGAGGTACCCCGGGCGTCCGGCCGGCACTCCGGGAACTACACCTGCGAAGCCAGCAACGCGACCCCGGCGCGGGTAATGGTCCACATATTCAACGGCGACAACCCCGCGGCCATGCAGCACAGCCTGGCCAGCTCGCCCTCGGTGATCGCGTTCTCGGCCATGGTCACCCTCAGCACCGCCCTGAAGCTCGCTCTCCAGCACGTGTGCGACTACGCCGGGAGCTAAAGCAAGGGGTCCACCCTCTTTAGGCTAAGACTTGTAACATAATTAATGGGGTGTGTAAAAATGTGCGCTGTGTGGGTTTAGTTTGAATCCCGATACAATCACTCGTTGTTGTGTGTGACTCAGAGTGCTGTAACGAGGTAACTTTTTTATACAGCTAAGGATGTAACTCAAACTTGATGACTCGCGGTCTATCTTTTACATAATTGTTCTGGAGAGGATTAAATACCCTTAAAAGTGTTTATTTAAATGATCAAAGTAAATAAATAATCGTAAGACTACGTAATATCTATTGTAAAAATGAAGTAAAGTGTCTACACGGTAGCTTTCATGATAAAGCAGCACGATATTTAAATGTTTTGCGTCCCTGTTCAATATCCAGTCGGGTAAATGATACCCTGAATCGATCTTTTATTTACTGACGTTGTTGACGCACTTTAATTTAAATGATATTGTTGATAGAAAAAATACAATCATAAATTATAAACGAAAGCTATTGAATAATTTTTCAGTGTGAAAAAAATTTTGAATCAACTTTTCTGCGAACTTTGAAAAATAAAAATTAAAGAATCGTAAAAGCTCTTCAAAATTACCAGCGCCATCTCATAGAAAAAAGGCAATTCTCGCTCTTACCCAAATTACTTATGATACCAATAAACCAAGTGACCCGAAAACTTAAGACCCCCGGCCGGCCGCAAATGTAGCCCTCATTCCCCCATAACTCGGACTATATACCCCAATTATTACCGAGCCGTTTGTCCGATTTGACCCTGGTCTGATCCCGGCTCCCTCCAAGCCGCGGCTTGATCCCCCTGCCCCACTCCCAACTCCTCGAAAGCTTCTCCGAGTTATATTCCGAATTATTGATTAGACAGAGGAAACTCGTAGACTACGCTGGGAGGATTTTGCGGCTATGTCGTCGTAAAGTGCCTCCTTTTTTCCGGGGAGTATTATGCGACCAAGTTTTATATCTGGAAAAATTTTCATAAGTTCATGACAATGAGGATTTTCTTCAAAGTTTGATTTTTTTTTTTTATTTTGAAGGGGTTGTTAGCGGAAATAAAGGAATTTTCGAATTTCAACGAGCTTTTTTGTTTCTTTATATTCTCATGGTCGAAAAAAAGTTTTATTAAAAATGTGATTTCCTTATTTTTCGACCAGTCGATAAAAAATAATTGCAAATTTGATTAAAATTTACAGTTATCGAAGGAGAAATAACGTATGAGAAAGGAGCAAACAGCACGTAGCGGTAATTTGAATTTTTTTTCAAAAACCCATAAATTTTACAGTTTATTTTGTTCATTATATTGGAAATATCCAGCAATATCTTTTACGGTGGCATGAAATATGCATGAGAATCTGTACAAATAAACCCGTCAGCGATACGCGCGCTTTTTTACGATATCAAAAATACTAGTCGTTTATTTAGCGAGTTTAAAAAGCAAAACACTTTTTTTTTAATTAAATGAGAGGTGAAATTTAATCAAGGGGGGTTCATCGAATGAAATTATCATAATCTTTTAAAGGGAAATATAATGAATTAGATTCGCACCATCTCAAAGAGTACATCACTTAACCTAATTTTCAGCCTGATGGAAGCTTCAAAAGGTCATGGCGATCTCTGGTAAGTGAATTAAAAAAGGGGGGGGATGAGAGAGAGAGAAATTATATTTCTATTTCGGACCGGAAACATGATCGTCAACGACGCTATAATCTGGATCAAAATAAGCCGCCTCATCTGATGGAATTATCCGACCGGGCTAATTCTTACTTTATTGACTTTTATCTGGATGAGAAAATTAGATGAGGAATCAAACAAGAAAAAAAAAAGTGGAAGAAAAATCAATAATGACTTAGTTCTTGATTATCTTTTCTTCAGAAAATAATTTTTTTTTTATCTGTTAGGAATTAGAAGATACATTATTTGTTACCAAGTCATTATGTAAGATTCGAATTTTTTTTCAGATTCTAAAAATAGCGAGTTCTGTAAGGTTTGCCGAATAATCGAAGAAAAAGTTTTGTAATTATTGATTGTTTTTTTTGCTTTTTTTGTTCGATGGAAGAGTTTTCACGCGCTGGCCGCTTTTTTCCACTGAGAGTTTCAAGTGAGGCTCGTCCTTTTGATGAATTGATTTTTCCCAGTTACGAGAGCTCAAGTGGTCGGGTTCGTTTATATATATATATATATATATTATTTTTTTCGATGAAAAGTCTGGAACTTTTTTCGCTGGTTTCTTTTAATAATTCTCGTTACATTGAGATTTTACTCTCAAGAGGTTTTTTTTCAACAATTAAACGACGAATGTTTATATAAGGATAAAATTTGCAAAACCATACGTTTCGTGTATTTACATTTGCTTTACGAGTTTTTGGAAACGTTCGTTATCCCACAATTGCAAGTTTTCTCTTAAAAGCATTACAATTGTAATTGGACAAAGCTTTTAGGAACAAAATTCAAACAACAAAATTATTTATTTATACATTTGAAAATGAACATTATGAACACGAAACGGTATTTCTCTAACCAAAAAATTTAATATATTTTTTCTTTTGAAAATGTGTCAACTTTTCGTATTATCCGAGCCATATCCAGCGGGTGGAGTGGGAATAACGTTTGCAAATAGAAAATCGAGTCTAAATCCAGAAATACACGTATTCCACTTTAGTCCAGCGTTTTATATCCCAACATTCAAATGGAATCGATAAAAAAAAAAAAAAAAAAAAAAAAAAAAAAAAGGGACAAACTCATAAATGCGCAAATACTTCAATCTTTCCTGCTACCAATCTAATACTTCGTTATCGCATTATCAGATCGAAAAATTTTGACCAAAAACCCTACGCATGATTGACTCTCGGAAAATTTTTTTCACAAACTCTACGGGCTGCGCAAAAAGCTTTCAGGGTGGGGCTGGCCCGAGACGCTTTTTTACGCGTTAACTCAATACAAAACAAAGAGGATTTTTAACGCAGAAAATAAAGGAAAATAATGACGCGTCATTAACGCGATTTACTTTGAGCGCGAAAAATAAAAGGACGTTACGTAAAATCGTAGGACTCAAAGGCTCGCATATGAAATTAACGATTTTTTTTTAAAGCGAGAATTGTTTTTTTTTTTCTAGAGTGAGTGCTTTTAATGATTAAAGGTGATTCATTAACCGTAAAAATTTTTTTAATTTTTAGTTAAAAGTTAAATATTGAGCTTTTAAAACGAGGTCAGCTTCAACTTTAGAGTGTAAATAAAAACAATGAAAAGCTGATTAATGATTTATTTTATCTCCCGAAATGAACGTGAAAAAAAAAATTTTACCGATAATAATTACTATTTTGTAATTTATATTGTAACTTTTATGATTATAACGCTTGTCTATTGTAAATAAATTATCTATTACACTATCTAAAAAAATGACACTGTGTCTATATATACGTTTTGTATCGAGTTGAGCTTTCAAAAAAAAAGTTCATCTGTGATTCGATTTAGCAATGATTGAGAGAAATACAGTAAAATTCTTATTTTTGACACATGGTTGTAAATTAAAGAAAGTTATTTATTTCAAAATTATTTATCAATTAAATATATAAATGTTGAATAAGCATTATCATTAATTATTACCTGCGTAAAAGAATTTGTAAAATAAAAATAAGAAAATGAAAAAAAAAAAGTTATTAAAGAAAGCGTTTAATAATTTAATGTTAAAAAAAATAATAACCATACATTTCAAACAAACTTCTTTCAAGTTTGTGAATTATAATAAACCGTTAAAAATTTATTTGATTATATAAATAACTCATTAAGGCAATTTTTTATGAAAAAAAGCTGTTGCACTTATTCAATCTTGAGCAAAATGTGTAACCAGTTAAAACGTATTAAAATAACTTATCCAAAGATTTGTAATTAAGGTAATTGTCACTAATTAATAATTAACTTTGAGATTCTCAAATTAAAATAAGTACTTGAATGAATTTGCGTATTACGAAATAAAAAATAATTATTAAGTATCTAATCATTCAAGAATACGTGAGACATAGATAAGTGTGAATGAAAGTGAAAATATGCATAAAAAATAAGAAAATAAATGTAGCTAAAGTTAGGTAGATATTAAACTAATGAATCGTAGTTTATTTAAGAGTGACTATTAAACTTCCAGATTTGGTTTGATGAAATTATTACACGGCTGCCAAACTAATACTTAATTTTTAATGTATGGGAAAAAAAATTGTTGAATGAGTTCATTTGATTTTTATACTCAAGGTTGTTGAGGTTTATTGATTTGTTAAATATGCTGTAACACTGCGTGGAATATATACATTGAAATTATGAGCAAAATGAAATAAAAATGATATTGTAAAGCAAGTTTGATTACTTTATTACAAATTTATTTTCATTATACAATGACTTTGTTGAAATCAAAAATACTTTTTTTGAAGCAAGCTTCATTCGAGTGCACAAACATTGCAAAATTATTGAAAATACAATTCTATTGTAGATTTTTTTTACTAAAATAATTTTATTTTCAAAAACTTAATTATAAATGCTCAAGAAATTCAAAAGTTCATTGATTATCTACAAAGTTTATTACAAAAGAGGTGATATAAGTCTACTCCTGTAAATGCTCGATTCTCATTCATCCCATAAAAAAAAAAGTTTGCTCGTAAAAAACCTTCGATTGATACAATTCCGTTTTTGCAATGAGACTCTCTTTTTTCAAGGATTGCCATTTTTTAGCGTTGAAAAACGTTCAAACTTGAGTAAGTTTATGTAGTTCAAGTTCAATGCTGAAAGTTCGATGAGTTTGGAGGTTGTATTAATCAAATAGTACGATCGAGTTGCCTAAGTGTTTGTTCTTCAAAACTTTTAGATCTGAAATTTATGTTTACGATAATACATATTTTTGATTATCATTTCGGTTCCATTTTGAATATCTTTTAACTTGATGCACATCCTTGACAATCCAAAGAGAGTAGTTGATCGTAGAATTTAAAAAAAGAATTTTATTTCAAAACTTTTTTCATTATAGTAACTATAGGTATTCTTTTCAAAAGAATATAAGAAATAGTGAAAATAATTCCAATCTCTAGTATATTTATTTAAAAAAAATTTCACTCAAAAAAAGTTAGAGACTATAGTATAGATATGACACGTCCAGTATTCTGTAAATTTTCATTTTTAAATGACTGCATGTAATCTACTTGATTTAAATTTTTTCAGCAAGATCTTTTAAACATAAAAATCTTTTTGGGTAAGTATCCATAAATTACTGCAAAAATTTATTCTTACTAATTTATTAGTTTCTTGTTATCTGCGGCTCGGACATCAATGTGGGTTTGCTAAAGGCCAACTCATTTTTGACTCCCTCAAGCGTGTAATATACTAGGCTAAATGCACCAAAAACTCTATTAACGCCCGAATACCATAGCTTTCAATCTTTCGTTTCATAATTTACGAAATTCCTAAACTCTCTCAAATTACCAGCGCATCATTACTTGTAAGCAAAAACATCAATCTTCTTTGTAAAAACGAACGAACGAAAAAAAGAAGAGAAAATCAGGAGCCGTGAAGGCACGATGATCTCGATCATAATACAGGGGTCGGGCGTAATCGTGGAGGCTAATGAACATCCGATAGGGTCGGAAGAGGAGTACCCGCCAGGCATTACCCCGGGCTTAATCGGCCCGCACCTGCGTCTATAATGCATATAACGCCCTCGTCGCTGCTACTGCTGCTATGCGGAGTATCGATCCTTCTCGACTTGTTGAGCTGATCCTGAAATAATGAACTCTTTTTTTATCTGTTTCAATGCAAGTGGTACATCGAAGGTCAGGTCAAGTAGGCCAACGCACAAGAAAAAAATATTGAGGCTATCATTTGTTATCAGTTTTGTAATTTAATTTTTTTAAACAATATTTATTAAGATTGCAAAATTAAAAAGGGTAAGTTTATAAAATGGTTATTGTATAAATATCAGTTCAGTATTTGGTTGTAAATGCAAAGTAATTTCGCGAGTTCAATTTTAACCACTTACGCTTCATCAAGGATCGAGATTAGGTATCGCTCTCAAGGACTAATACCCCGGTTGCCTTGTGATTACATTACGCTGTCAACCACTTTTGAATGATGTTACGAAAGCTTTCGTAATACTGGCTAGCTTATTAATAATATACAGTAAAGATTAAATAAGGTACCTGTACCTAATACGGCCCCCCTAAGCGAGAATCGACGTTGTGGCGAATCAAATCAATATTTTTTGACGGGTAAGGTCTCATTTTAAAGCTTAATTCAAGAGCTTTAAAATGAGACATTACACGTTCGATTTTGATCAATGAGCTTCAAATGCCAGAGGATTTACCAAAACACGGTTTTTTAAGACACCTAAAATTTGTGTCCTAATATGGCCCCTCTTGAAGTAATTAATTAATTGCAATTTGTTCCTACTTTTTAAATCAATCAGGATATAAGATTTTAAAAACTTCAAAATTGTTATTATTTTCAAAATGATTTATTTAAAAATTGAGCCTTTTTTACAATGTTTTTGAAAGCTTTGCAACCAGTAGAAAAATTTCAACTTTAAATTTTGGTCAAAGTTTTTTTTTTGAGCTAGAATGCTTTTTTAGTTATAAAATGAAAAAAAGCTTTGAAACAATTAAATTTATTTTTCTTAAATAACATTAGGATAGGATTTTCTAAAAAGTAAACATGAAACTAAGGACTCTTAATATCGGTATTTCTACTAATTCGTGGGGGGCCATATTAGGTACACTGCATGATAAAAAGTTATTTAAGAATAAAACCCGTTAGAAAACGAGTTGAACAAAAACTAAGGTCGCGTTTTAAAGCTGAAACAATAACGAATCGAAGCTACTTATTCAAATTATGATCAGGTGCGTCTAAATATTTTGGCAGACCACTTAATTACAACGTAAAATAATAATGGAGGTATACGAAACGAGTTTTAGCTATTAGGAGTGCGCAAAAATAATTTTAAAATGTTCTAAACAACTGAAAACTTCATAATACAGTGTTTTTGACTTCTTCCTACCTTGCAGAGATGCCGCATACCTAGCATATTCAAAATAACAGGGGGGGCCATATTAGGCACAGGGCCATATTAGGCACACTTACCTTACAACAAAAATAGTGTTGTTCATTTTATTAACAGATAAATAAAGATATACAAAGGTATAGATAGGTACAGAAATATTTTTAATTAACAAAAAAAATTTATTTTTACTTTACATTTTCAATAAAAATATAACAGTTTTGAAATTTGCTAGGGTCACCAAAAAATTTCTCACCACTATTTGGATCTCAAATGATACTTTTAACAACTATTTAGGTTCTGACTTTAAAAAATCTTGTCCTTGAAAATTTGCACCTCGATTCTCGTCTTTCTGGAAACGGTACCGACAATTGCGAGTCAGATGATTAGTCTTGCCGCAGCAGTAGCAAAACTCCTCCAGACTACTCCTGTATTCTTTTTTCTTAAACTGTTTTTCCTTCTTACCGCTTTGTTGTGTGTTGTTTTTACCATGATCCTTCTCGGTAGCGATTTTGCATGCCTTCGCAATGCTCAATCTCTGATGCTGCAGAAGATTATTCCTGACATGATCATCGGCCAGGCCATAGACTAGCTGATCGCAAATCCGGTCATCAGGATTATCGAAATCGCAGTGCGAGGCCAGTAGCCTCAGTCGGCCGACGAAATCGGCCATCGATTCGGTTGGCGTTTGCTTCGCCTTATTGAATTTATACCTCGACTTTGGTATCGAGCTCAAATGATCACTGACGATTTTTACAAGCTCATGGTACTTTTTTTCTGAGGGTTTCATTGGTGCGCAGAGTTCCTTCAACAGTCCGTATCTCTTACGTCCCACCGCTGATAACAAAATGGCCGATTGTTTCTCAGCTGGTACGTCGAATGCTAAAAAATACATTTCTAAGCGCTCGGTGTAAGATTCCCAGTCTTCTTTCTTTGGATTGAATTCCCACATATTTGAGTCGATGGTGACGGGAATATCGAATGTTTTTATATTTTCATTCGTAGAGACTTCCTCTTCTTGATTTGGTTTGCTTTCTTCTCCGCCCATTCTCACTTGTTCAAAGTTACTCGCACTCGATAGTTTTACTTAGGTCTCACAACAAAACTTGATTTTACTTATATGTTTTTAAAATTGTGATTTAAAATTTAACGAGCTAATTAAAGATTGTTCATTGTCAAGATCTCTAGAATGACTGACAGTCACACTACTGGCTGGTATCTTTTTGCAAATTTTTCTTTAATTTTATCTGATTAAGTGAATCGAACGTTTTCAATATACGGTTAGAGCGTATAAGCTTTACAATTATCTATCTAATCATGTGACTAGGAAAATATTTAAAGCAACTATTGTACACTTTATAACTTAACGATGCTTTAAAATTGTATTAGCATTAATAGTTTGAAAAAAGATCTTTAATTTTTTGAGTTGGATAGTGATTAAAAAGCATTTCAGGTTGTGAAAAGAGTAAGGAAAAAGCGACAAAAGATGAGAACGTATTTATTTTAGATAATTCATATACTTAAGTTTTTTGAGTTGTTGTTTCTATATTTTGTTATTCACACATTAATATTGAATTTCCTTATAGGGTTAAATTTTCTTTATATTTTATAAATTTTTTGCGGCTTACATATTTTATTTTTAAAAAATTTGAATTTTAAAGTGAAAAGCTCTTACACGACAACTAAAATTTAATTCATTAAATTATTATGATTCTTGGTCAATTAATAATTCTTACATTTTTTAAATGTATGTCAATTTTTTTTTTAATTGTATAATTTATATTTAAAGATTAAAATTTTTAGAATATAACAAATTCATCACTAGCTTTGTCAGAATTATAAAATTTACAAATTATTCAGTGCAACAATAATCTTTCACAGCTCTAAAACATCACACCATCTACCCAATGAAAGCTTTAACCACCCCTGCAGCCTGACCCCTGTACTGTCTGAGTGCTCCGATCAAGGAAATCAGAGTAATCGCAGCGGTAGCAATGGTCATCACGAGGACCATCTCCGGGGCTCGTCTCTTCAGCCAGCCTTTTTGGTACCCGTAGCACTGCGCCAGCATCCCTAAAACGAAGCAAGACATCCCCAGGGTATTGTGAGTAAACTTGCTAAACACCGGGCGGATCGTCTTCCTCAACCTGGCCGCAAAGAGAGCCGGAAGTCCGCTTAGAAAGACCACGCAGATACCGACGACCGAAGTTATGCCTATCAGGGCGTGAGGTGACTGGAAGTGCGTGGACTTTCTGCTGTACATCACCAGGACGCCGGAAACGCTGCACATGGCACCGATCACCTGGAGCACCCAGTGGACGTGGCTGTTCGACCTGCGGGTCAGGTACCGCGACCACCCGTTTTCACCTGCCAGTGAGATTATAGCCTCCGACATCAGTAAGGGATACTGGAATTGTAAGTCGGTCGGATTATTATCGTTGTACACAAAAAATTACAAATGAAAATTGAATTTATTTATATAAGACTCAACTCTAATAATATACCATATTTTAAGATTTTGAGCTGAAAACAAATTGAGTTCTCAGATGCTTCATATTTAAAATTTTAATAATTTTCATTTTAACTAATAACAATATTTATCAAAGCAACTGAACTGAATTGAAAAAAATTGTGCTTATATATTTGCAAAATCAGTCAACTTCGAAGATCAACCGTCGCGATAAAAATTAAGTGTCCCAGGGCTAATGAACAGCACGGTACTTTGGCTGATTGATAAATCACAACGAACGAGAACGCATTTTAGTGATTAAAACTCAACCCGGGTGTAAACTTCCGATCGAAAAGTAATAATCACCCCTTAAGCTAATCACCCGGGTGGATTTAAAGCTCCCCGTAGTTGCATTAGTTAAAGCCCCGTACCCCGATGGTGCACAGCAAGGCGTGTAGATTCGTAACGTTGCTTAAGTCCCAGGCTTGGTAGGCCACGTACCCGGTCACCAGTAACACCAGCGTGTGATTGATCACGTTCAGCCCCAGCAGCATCCTCTGGACCAGCCCGCAGCCCTCCTCCTCCGAGTCCTGTTTTGTGTTGTTCATCCCTGCGTGGTCGAGTTTAAATTTAAATTTTTACGTAGTAGAATGGGTTAATGGAAATTGTGCTCGAGGGGTCGAGTTTCATTAGGAATTACAGAGGACTTAGATGTAGGGGAACGATTTTGGATTCGGATTGTTTCGGGTTACATTGAGTTTTGAATTTTCGAGTAAACTAAGTGGAACTGTGAAATACGTTTTAAAATGTGGACGACATTGATAATTGGACTTTTTTTTACTTTTTGTAGTTAATTTAAAAAAAATTAATGAGATAATTTTAAATCAAACCATTTGTTTATTATTGTTTAAACTACACTGTAACATTTTAAAATTCAAAATCAATAATGTATTCAAACATGTTGCGAATCAGGGTAATAACTTTGATATTGAATAATTGATCATTTTAAGCTCGGAAAGAGCCATTCGTAAATTAAATTTTATACAGTTAAAGTATGTACCTCAGTAAATTTTATTTTGATAATGTAATCATAAAAATAATTATTAAATTGAGTTTTTAAACGATTTTTAATTTATTATAAAAAGTTAAACCCCTTAGAATCAGTTTAAACATGGTGATAATAAAAAACTAAAAATATCACAGCAATAACTGGAAAAAGACTTACCTGCAGATTTAAATTTCACCAATCCATTCGTCTAAAAAAAATTTTTTTTTTTAATCAATCAGAAGCTACCGAAAGGCAAATCGGAGTGAAAACTCGCAGACGATAAGACAAGAATATGTATTGCTTCTTCTCTTGCTATCATCAAAATGTATCTTGTCACGTACATTGATTAAATTTTTTTTTTATAGATACAAAAAAAAAAGAAGAAATTTTATGACTTTAATCAATTGTCGTTCTAGTTTATTTGTATAACATTCTTAGTGGAATAACGTTGTTTACAGAAGGTTGCTCCCACAAGTGTTTTTACGGGCTTTAAATTACCTGAAAAGCTCTCACAGCTGTAATATCATACCCGGTAATTTGCGAGGTGAGTTGTCACCAGACTTTAAAGTCCGTAGCGCTATCCTTTTTTCATTTTTCGTTTTTTTTTTCTTTATTGTTTCGTAAAAAGTTGAATTAAATTTTTGTGATGTACAGCCAATCTTTTTTATTATAAAGCTTTTTTTTTAAGTTTGCAGAAAGTTTATTTGAAAAAGACAATAAGGTTTGCATTGATCTATCAATTGTTAATATTGTGAAGTTAAGCAATTTATCTTTGAAAAAAATAATTGTAATTTACGTGAGAGTTGTTGGATTACAAGATTGATGTGGCATAATTAACATAAAAAATTTTCTAATTCAAATGATCGGAAAACTTTTAATCGATTTGAAAGTAGAAACATTGAGGCAGCAATTTATTTATATAAAAATAGAAATCACCCAAAAAAACCTCAAAGAGATAAACAAACTTAGGGAGAGTTTTAGCACCAAAACATTAATTAAAAGATTTTTAACAAAAATTCGTGATATCAAACTATATGAATATTTCGATTTTAAAAATACGACATTTATCTGTTAATTTGACTAAACTCTACCAAACTCTACATGAAGATATTTTTTTGAGTTCTGTAAGATTGGTAGAGTTTAGTTAAATTAACAGATAAATGTCGTATTCTCAAAATCAAAATATTCATATAGTTTGATATCGCGAATTTTTGTTAAAAATCCTTTAATTAATGTTTTGGTGCTAAAACTCTCCCTAAGTTTGTTTACCTCTTTGAGGTTTTTTTGGGGGATATCACTATTTTTTGTTTGGTATAATATTTTATTTAATACGTATTTTTTGTCTCTCCTTCAATTTTACTAATCGAAGTAAAATCAAAATTTAAAATAAGATACAAAAATTTTTTATTTAACTTTTTGTCATAAAATATTGATATCAATTTTCTATCAAACTAATTCAAATTTAAAAATTAGTGTAAAAATTTGCAAAATTCTGCCATTGTTCCTACATTGAACTTTTTATGCTTTTTTATGAGGTACTAAAAATCAATTTAGGTTCTAATGAAACGATAGATCAACTTAGCTTTTAAAGTTTTATCAATCTATTGATAGGTTATATAATCAATTTTTTTTCATCATTAAATCTATTTCAATCCAT
Source organism: Encarsia formosa (assembly GCA_038277355.1). Classification (NCBI taxonomy): domain Eukaryota; kingdom Metazoa; phylum Arthropoda; class Insecta; order Hymenoptera; family Aphelinidae; genus Encarsia; species Encarsia formosa. Next base: position 6,979,877 of record CM076185.1, on the reverse strand, counting down.
AATAAATTAGAAAGAAATCTTTCAATCAAATCGAATATATTTTTAGGTTTATTTTTAAAAAGAAATTAAGAAAACAAATTTAAATTTATTTTTTTAATAAAAACTGCTACTGCGCCATCTGGTGAAAATTCTGTGAAGTGCCGAATGTCGATCGGCGTTTGAATGTTTTTCAAACACTGGAGTGGGATTTGATATCTATATTCGAGGGTCGAACATTTTTTAAACGCTCGAAAACAGATTCGACCGACGACTAAAGATTCGACGATCGAAAACTAATTGGACCGTCGAAAACAGATAAGACGGTCGAAAAAAAATTTCATAACCTCAAGTACATGTAAATGTTATGGAAATTTATTCATTTGTTTTTCTTTCGACCGTCTTATCTGTTTTCGACGGTCCAATCAGTTTTCGATCGTCGAATCTTTAGTCGTCGGTCGAATCTGTTTTCGAGCGTTTAAAAAATGTTCGACCCTCGAATATAGATATAAAATCCCACTCCTGTGGAAAGTCCGAAAAAAAGGCCGAATTCAAAAACGCGAGTTAATAAATAAGGAAATTAAAAAAATATACGATGCGAAAACAATCCACATCTCTTCGATAGTGAAAAATAGGCGTACTGTAGAGTTTTAATGACACAGGTAACTTGTTTTTATTTTTAAATAATAAATTAATTATGGTTAGTAGGGTTAAGGTAGCTCCAGCAGCTGTAAATAAAGCACGGCAGCTGGCTACTATTTTGGCGCGAAAAACTCTCCCAAGCCAGCTGCCGCTAGCTTTCATATTAAAAAAAAATTTTTTTAATTATCAATTGGCAATAGAAAATTTACTTAAATTATCTTTTTGAACATTTTAGACATGAAAAGTTTTATAAATCACTTTCAGCAGTTACTTTATTCCTGGCTTACTCAATAACTATCTACATTATAAAGATTCAAGTTCTTTCATTACTTTTCTCAAGTGAAATTTCAGATTTCTTTACGGTACTTTAAACTACTTCGACTTAAGACCTTGCAAAAACCGAGGCAAAAACAGCCCACACCTGATGGCTTTTTTATAACTCAGATTAAAAAAGACATAATTTTTCAAGCAGGGGTAAGTATGAATAAAATATCAAAATATTATATAAAGTTCTTAACAAACTATAGATTGTAATCATCAATTTACAGTACTTAATCATTACAACTAATTTTATCACTCACTCAGTCTTTGAGCTCACAACACACAACACAATAATTTCAAAAAGTCACTTCAAAAGTTCCACAAATCACCAGCCGAAGATGTTCTTTCTGACGCTCAAAGAGTGCGCTTTAAGCTGTCTCACAGCCCCAACGAGCGACAAGACCGTTATCAAGGCGGTCCCCAGAGTCATCCACAGCACCATCCCCTCGGCCTGCCTCTTAATTGACTTCGTCTGGTACCCGAGGCACTGAGCCACCATTCCCAGCACAAAACATATCGTCCCCAGAAGGTTGTGCCCGAACTTGCTGCTGACCGGGCGTATCCTCTTCCTCAACCTGACGGCGAACAGCGCTGGCAATCCGCTCAGGCAGACGACGACCAACCCAGCCACGGAGATGAGCCCGACGACGCTGTGCGTACTCGCGAAGTGGGAGCCGTACTTGTCCTCCCTGTGCTGGTACTTTATGACGAATCCGGCGAAGATGCAGAGGACACCGATTACCTGGAGAAACCAGTGCACGTGGGCACTCGACCTGCGGTTTAAGGAACGCGTCGGCAAGTTCTCACCCGCTAGCGCGACTATTGCCTCTGACATCAGAAATACGTACTGAAAACAAAGGATTGTTAAGATTAGATTTCTTATCTGGCGAGTCATGAGAAGATTTTTGACGTCACGCTAGACTATTTTTGCAGCGTGATATCAAAGTATGATTTCTATTTCTAAAAATAATTGAATATTAAGTATGCGATCTGTTTGTTTCCGGTAACGAAGAAAAAAAAAATTTTTGTGTTTACTTTTCTTACATTTTGCGCAAGTAATTTTTGTGTAAACATTTTTCCAGATTTTAATCTAAAATAATTATAACAATGCTTTAATTTTAGATAAAGGTAAAGTGCAGTTTGTCGAGAAGTAGATAATCATTTTAAAAATTTATTTTATTAATTTTTTTTACATTATATTATTTATTTTTAAAAAATTTCAAAAACTACTGTTAGTTAAATTGTAAAAAAGTTAAATTTTTACATGAATTTGCATTATAAAAGCACGAGCTTTAACTTCCGGTAAAGAAAAAGTTTACAGATTCTGAATGATTGGTATTAATAAACTTCTGGTTTTATCATTTATCAAAAATCACGTGAATTGACTTCGATGATTCACATCATTTAGTCCGATAACTTCATTTTTTCAACAACAGAGAACGCAATTCGCGTTATCGTCATTTTCGAGGCTATTTATCGGCCGGGGATAATTTACGAGCCTAATGCTGGGCGCGTTTTCAAATTCTCATTGTCCCAACGACGAAGGTATTAATGGCCGGGGTTATTATTCGGCCAGTCATTTCGGGACGCAGGGGGCTTACATCAATTCCTAAACCCCCGCTCAATTCGATATTAAATTCTCCCGATTGTAATTGCATTACGATTGATGCTAAATAACCATGTAACCGTTTACATAAACAAATAAATTTTAAAAGTTTGATGACTTTTAATTCAAGGAAGGTTCTCGATGCCTGAGAGACCCAATTTCTTCCCCGCCCGTGTGATGTGTACGTTTGGCCGAATTCCGAATTGGAGCGAGCACCGCGGTAGTAATGCAAAAGTTTTACGACGTCCGTGGCAATCAGCCCCCCCCCCCCCCCAGACTGGCATAAGCGCAACCGCCGGCTCCTAATTTTCCTGAAATGTTACATGAGCAAAAAGTGTTATTTTTCGAAATTTATCAGAGTAGTCGAAAAAATAAAAATTCATTTTATAAAATATACTTTCTCAATTTGTCGAAAACTCATACTCCAGAAAAACTTAATGTTTTTAAAAGTACCTAGACTGAAAGTTGTGCATGTTACATTAACTGTTGTTACAACTTATTTTCATTTAATTGATCTGTTGGAGTGAAAAAAGAAAATTAAAAAGAGCTACTGCTGTGTCAATAAAGAATTCTGGAGTGTACTTTGAGAAGAATTACACAAACAAACATAACACAAACACTAATGTAGATCGAATTCGAGAGGATCTTCTACGTTTAGCCAATCGAACGACGGGCGACGCTTTGAATCCTCAAGGATTTCCGTAGAGTTTCGGAGAGTGCCAGAGATAAAGTTTGTACCGACGAGCAAAGCTTGGACCACCAAAGTCAAACATAGGAGCTTTTGTTCAAATGTTTGTTGTAGTATAAATAACAATTTAAATACGCGGATGAACTGCGTTTATGCAAAATTTGTCGCTTGACTTCGTTCTGTAAACAATTAATCCAACTTTACCTGAGGCTTTTTTCAAAATTAACAACAATTTCTTTTGATCTACTTGCCATTTCTAATCGAGTCTGTTTTGAATTTGAACCGAAATAAAAGATATTTGTTGAAAAATTGAGTAAAAAAAAATTTATGGTTTTCAAAATAAAAGGCACCCCAGAGTACAAAGTACAACACCTTGACACACATAACTCGTATCAAAGTGAGCCGTACATAAATTCACAAACGAAACAATTAGACCGATGCCCGTTGTTTAACCAGCCGTTTAAATTTATCTCTTTGACGATGTATATATAAAATCAAGCCCCCGAAAACTTTGGACTGCGCAACACGAAAATCAAGCCCCGGCCCTCATCCCGCTCAAATATTTGCAAAAGCTCGTAAAGCAAAGCAAAGCTCGCTTTTATCCTTATAGTTTACCTTACCCCGATAGTGCAGAGGACGGCGTGCTGATTCGTTCTGTGCTGGCCGTCGAGGTTGCGGCACAGGTAGACGAGGTATCCAGTTACGAACCCCACGAGCACGTGATTCACCACGTTCAAGGGAAACCAAAATAGCTGCCAGCCGTCTTGACGATCCCTTGATTGGGGAGCTTCGGTACACCTGAAAAAGGATTGATTTTTTTTTTTTAGTTTGATTTGCAGTTTAATTGTAATAAATATAAGTGGAGGTAATAGACATGCACAAAATATGATTTTGCTTATGACATTTTTATTTTTATATGATTTTTCGTAAAATATTTAGACAATTTTGTTGACATTGTTCAGGTAACTTTTATGTAGAAGGAATAGAAATTTACCTGCCAAAATCTGCTTTAAGTAGAAAAAAAAAATAATAATAATAAATCTTGTTTTGATCTCTACTTTTATAGGGGTCATGCACAAACTACGTTGCCCTTTTTTTTAGACTTTTTGACCCCTCCCTCCCCCCTCGTTGCCAAGTGAAGATTCAGTGTGCCCCCCCCCCCCCCCCCCGTGAAACGTAGTTATTTCAAAACTTTTTTTTAAATAGTTTCAAAAGTTGAATCAAATTAGTCTATTGTTTAATTTCAAATTTTTTTTTTATGTGAAAATGGTGCTGTGCTTGATAAAAAGGAACGTAGCTCAAGCTCAAATAACCCCCCTCCCCCCCGTTGCCAACCGTAACCTTTCTGAACTCCCCCCTCCCCCTAAGCAGGCAACGTAGTTTGTGCATGACCCCTTAGTTAATACAATATTTTGACCTCAAAAAAAGTACCAGAAACACATCTGGCTAGGTAGATATTTAAAATATTTACATTTTTGATTTGTTGTTAGTACCCAACTCAATAAACTCTGAATTTGACGTCGCAAGACTCATTCTAAAAGTCTTCTTGAAGCCTCAAAATTTATATCCTCTTTAAAAAATGAACGTTGTGACAAGTCAGACATCTGAAAAAGTTTTTAATATTTGTTAATATTTGTGTTTTTTTTTTTTTTTTTTTTTTTTTCCTTTTTTAAAAATGTACCGAACCATTCATATAACTGACAGAACCAGACTGATATTAAAATTAGAAAATTTAAACAATTTATGAAGTAGAATATTTTGACCTACTTTTTCCTTGTTATATTTCTGATTACTCATAAGCATCATTAAAAAACTTTTTTTTTTTGCATTTATCAGAGATTATAAAATGCGTTGAATCAGATCTAGTCTGAAGCAAAATATTTACCAGTCTTATCATTGGGAAACTCCTAGTTATTACATACAGTAAAAATAAAAGGTTTTTTGAGAAAAATTTTTTTTTGCATTTTAAAAACAAGAAAAACAGAAATATGAAATAAAAATTTTTTCTTTTCCGGGGGATAAAACTTTCAAAAAATCGAAAGGGCATGATAAAATTTATAATTTTGTAGTTACCTACTCGCGATTATAAAATATAAAAGCTCTACTTTTCTTTTACAAATATTGAAAATCAATACTTGGCTTATAAAGTCTATAAAGCAGTAAAATTGAAGTGCTTGCCACTCGAACAGTTGAGCTAAGATAATGAAATAGTTGAGCTGGCTAAACATTAACCGAATAATCAATTAGGAAGCTCAGCTTAAATATCGACGGAAATTATTATCTCCTGCTTATCGGGTTTATTATCAAGCTTGCGGGGTGTTAAAAACTTTTTAGGTGAGGCTATGGTATCAATTGTTTACTAATTATTCATATTAATTAATGACATTGTATGAATAAATTTCATTGGATCATAATTTTTTTTTTTTTTTTTTTTTTAATAAGCACATTTTTCATGAATTTGGTCATTTATTATTAACTTAAGGCTAATTGCCTGCACTGAACGAGGAAAGTTATTTCTAGGCCAGCTTATCGCTCAATAGTTTGTTTTTTTTTTCATTAATTAAAATTTATCAACTCACTCAAGTACATCAAATCAAAACCTTATTCATATCATCATTTAAAATTTGTATTGGACAAAGAAAATTGAGTTTGATGAATGCTTGACGTATGTGACGACTGACGATGCAAAAAATGCTGCTGAAAAGATAGCCAGCTAAACGCTCAGCTTACATTGACGGCCATAATACTCTTCTCGTATAGTGACAGATAAATCTTTACAAAAAAACTCACCAAAATTTTTCAATACCTTCAAAAACACCGAAGAATAAATTCAAAAATTTTATCTTGACTCATAAATTTTGAGACAAATCATTATCACTGTGCGAACTACAACATTAATCACTTATCACTCACGTATTAACAGATAAATAAACGCAAAGAAATTTTAAGAAAATAAAAATCCAACCAATCAACTGAATGTAAGGCCACTCCCTCGTCTCCAATATTCGAAGAAGAAGACGGAGATAAAAAAGGTCAGAAAACTTCTATTTAATTAAAAGCTATCTCTTTTATAGAGCCAAAGGAGTAGGAGTAGAAAAAAAAAAAAGAAGCAAAATTGATTTGGTAATCGAAGCCGTACAGCGAAATGCTTGGCGAGGAAGTGCACCGCGACTGCGAGATAAAAGCTACCAGCTGGCGACTGATAAGGCCTTTTCATGCGTAAGTATAAAATGTTCTATGAAATCTTCTTTCCTCCTTTCGTCTCTTTTTTTTTTTTATCTGGGCATCTGTGCTGCTTGGGCTTTTAATTTGCTCGCGAGCGTGATGATAGTTAAGATTAAGAGGCTTCTTATCGTAAATGTGTGGCTTAATTGGTTCACTTTTAAATCCAGGATTTCGTCTTTATAAAAATGAGATTTTTTTTTGTATTGAGTACAATAATCAACTGTGGTTTTTAACTGTAAACAATTTTACGTCTTATTAATTTTGATCTAATGAAAATAGTCGACTGGGGTCTTTATTTTTTCAATTTTTAATGTTCTTGAGCTTGAAATAAAAAAAAATAAATAAATAAAAAAAAATTGTAATTTCTGGTGGTTGAGGGTTGAAGTAATTATATTTCATTTTACCTATATTTTGAATCCTGAAATAGAAATAAAAAAAAAAAATTTCTAATCAAATACTGTATATTAATAAATTATGAGATAAAAAAATCTCTTAAATGCAGTTTTGTAAATAGTTAAAACAATTCATCATATACATGCATTTAATTTATCAAACTGCAAACCCCAATTTGCATGAAAACAATCAATCTAGAATGAAAATTTGATTAGAAATTGTCACTAAAAAGAAGACGATTGGTTAAGGGAATATCAGAGCATTTATCAATGGGTTGAGTGGTAGACGATATCGCTGGGAGCTTTTCCAGGCACGAAGCCACTCCTAAAAGCCACTAAAGTATCTCTCCTCCCTGCGCTTATCCTCCCTGAAGTCGAAGAAGAAAAAAGCACACGCGCACACACTCGTACACACTGCTAAAGCGGTTTTTTCATTTGAGACTACTGTAAGAAAAACAAATGGAAAAAAAGAGCTTACGTTTTTTACGTATTCCAGCTTGTGAAAATCGGAACTTTGATCCGTATTTACTATGATGAAGATGGTACACCAGTGTAGTAATATCTAATTCTTGCAGCGCAGATTATTCAGAATAAAACCTTACTGTGTTTGAGTTTTGCTATTCGGTTTAATTTTTACAATAATTGCTGAAAGATAAACTGATAAGAGAAACAGACAATGTACTCGTATTGCTGATATGTTTTAAAGTTCAAAGGAAAAACTAACAGTAAATTATAAAACAATAAATTATTTTATAAAAGAGTTTACAATATTATGGTTAGCGATGTACATAGTTAAAATTTAACGATCAAGTTTAAAAGAATTTTTTATTTTTCCAACCTTCTGCTTCATTAAAATTAAAGTTTTTTCTCTTGAATATCGACAAAAAAGCTAAAAATGATATATTTTTCATAATTTATTTAATTTTTCATGTTTTCAGTTAAGTTCTTGAGCTTGAAATTGAGAAAGTCTTTTTCATAACTTGAGTTTTTTGTTTTTTCATATTTATTTACATTTATTTTTATTGATTGGTACTCTTTTCTTTTTATAAACATTATTTATATTAATTTTATTTCGGAAAAAAATCTCTTATCAGTGGATAAAATTGTAAATTATAGGAACGCTTACCCTTAGTCGGTGAATGCCTGAAGCGCACGTGAACCAGTAGGGTTTGACATGAGCTCTGCTTTACCGACGCCTTACAACCTGCTTTAACAACTATGGGATGCAGATCGCGGTAAAACTTAAATCATGATGCAGGTGAACTTTTGTAAATTACTTAGTGACAGGAGAAAAGGAAACTTATCGCGATAAATAAATAAATAAATAGTTTTTCTTTGATTTTTAAATCATCGTCCGGTTTTTGGTAAGATTTAAGGACAAAGATTCAAAACCGAGGGGTTATGCACTTCAGAATCACAAAAAGAATCACACACAAAAATCGATATAATCAATAAAATACAAATTTCATTTCAAGTAAAAATCGTCGAAAAATATTATTTTTAACAAAATATTAACTGAAATTAATTCCAAGGCTCTAAACACTTTAAATTTTACAAAAGAATCACAAAAGAATCACAAAAGAATCAAAAAGAATCAACAGAATCATCAATGATTCTGGAGTGCATAGCCCCTCGTTCAAAACCAACAACATTGTGAGGAGTCTTGGACACCTTATAAATAGAAGCTGAACACAGAGCAGCAGCTCTTTTATACAAAACTTTATTCTTAAAGCTTTACTTTGCAATTTTTTAGTGCACCGTTCGCCTCAAAACCAAGTCATACTGGTTAATATTGTTTTTACTTAATTAGCTTGTACCTTTTACTACAGAAATCTGTCGTAGCTTTTTCTCTATCCCAGTAGATGTCGCTAAAATGCTGAATTTTTTCGTCTTTTTTTTTTTTAATTAATAAATAAAAACAATAGTTTAATTAGTTTCACTTGTAATATTAAAAAATTTATTAATGATTTTTTTTTTTTACTTTCAAAAAGTTAATCATTTTTCATTAAAAATATTTCTGATTATAGATAATTGAATTCCTTCGACAAAGTAAAACCAGCAAGTTTCAAAACTAAGAGAAACAGAGGAAAATGAGAAATGAATAAAAGTTAACAAACAAAAGTCCTTGAACTTTTATAAAAAAAAAAAAACAATAGCATCTAAAAGAGAAGGCGAAAAAAACATTGGTCGAAAGTTACCAACCATTTCAAGCTGTATTTAAATGGTACCCCATCACGACCTTACTTTTAACGACTTCTCTTTGTAATTTCCTCATGGCTTTTCGTGAAACTCTAACATTTATTTTCTGCCCAGGGCACACGCTATCTTTTGTTTTTAATTGTTATCTTACCAGAAAAAAGATAAAATTTTTGTTAAATGAAATTATTTACTTAATTGCTATAAGCAAATAAGATTTTGAAAAATTGAAAAAAATATTTTTAGTTTGTTTAACTTAATAGAAACTTAGTAAAAGTCAATTATTTTTCAGTTTGGTCAAATTTTTTTTTTTTTTTTAATCCATGATTTTATTATTTTTTAATAAAAATAAATGATTTGTACATGAGACCAGAGACAAAACGATACTAATGCATAAATTTGTATATAGGCTGAACTATTAGAATAAAATCCATTGCGCACTTTTTTACAGCGTGGTTTAAATTTGCGTTTAAAAACAATATTATTCGTATATAATTTAAAACTTACCAAAACTACTACATGACCTTACTAAAAACTTGTAAGATTTCTACTAACACTTGGTAAAAAATTTCAAGACCAGCCACAGATAATTTTACCCGTTGTATAAACATTAAAATCATCATTTTTGCATAAATTAAAAAGAAAATCGTGAACACATTCGACTCATAGTCGAACCAAACTATAAAAAAAAAGGTCGCACCGTTGAAAGATCCCCTTGACATCGATTATATCACGGCGTCGTCACAGCCAGACTGCCCGGGGTTAATTATCCAGCCTCCATTCATCCCCTGATCGAAACAAGACGGCCGTTGCACACATCAAACGCTCCTCCTCCTCTTCTTTTTTTTAGCACCACCACCAGCTTTGTTTGATTTCGCATTCACGGAGATAGCTTTCACTTACCACCCGCGAGATTAAACGGATGCCGCTGCTTTTTCCCTACCTAAGGGCGTTTTTTTCATATACTTCAGACACCGTTGTGCGAGTTTAAAAAGGACCGCTTGCTTAACGCCCGTTATGACGCGCTGCAGTGTTTTTAATGTTCTGCAAGGACGTTTACGAATTGAGTTATTGAGTGAGTCTTTTTTTAACAGTTTTAAAAACAAAATAATTTGTTTTAAAACTATTGCAGAAGTTACATAATCACGTCAATTTGCGAGCGATTATTTTGATTTACAAAAGCCATTAAAGAAAAAGATAAAATTTTTATCACAGTTTCCATTATATTGGCTTATTTAAAAAATATATTAAATCAAAATTTTTGAAATTTGAATGAGAAAGTTGTTATTGATGAAATTTATATAAATTAAATATGTATTAAAGGACATTAATGTCCGTTGATGATGAAAATAAATAAATAGTTTCATTAATTATGTAAAGTGAATCATACTTCACTAAACCTAGTTTAAAAAAAAATTTTTTACCAGCTTGTTCAGATAGAGTACTTTACCTAAACCACTAATGTTCTCAATTATTTCATCTATTTCATATATTAATAAATTTTTAACCTAATTAATTTAAGACTTCAAACTTAAAAATAATGAAATTTTCATTGTAATGAGTCGCAAGTAGAAAATTGTATAACAAATAAATTTTTTTTTCATTATTTTTATCCTGGAGACAAATTATATTTCTGGCTACAAAATTAGCTTTTCTAAAAAAATTTTTTGGTAAAGTGTATTTGTTACGTATTACAAATTGAAAACGACATAAGTCGCTTTTCCGACCAACCCCCTCGTTTAAAAACACAAAAAAGAGCATTGAAAAAAAAACTCGCTATAATCTATGACTGCCCCTCCTTCCAATAAAGGCACCGCGCGTCTCTTTCTAACAAATCTCCAGGTAAAAGAGCGCAAAAACGCCCTTTAATACCAGCTTTTCAACGCCGTTACGCAAGAAAAAAAAAAAAAGAGAGAATCCTTCGCTCGTCGGGACTTTAAAGCAGATTAGCCAGGCGATGCGAAATTACCTTTTCGTGGTCATTACCAATAAGAAACGTGGCACGCAGCTTCCTACTTCCCATTCAATGAGGAAATCGAAAGAATGAACATCCCGGGGATGTACGCTCGAGCGCATGCGTAGGTTACGCACGGGCTCGCGCGCCGACCCGCGGGACAATACATTTTTTCCGGGCTTTCCTTCCCCCTGCTCCAGCTCTCCTTTTTATTATTACTTATATTGTATCCCGAACACACGACACGAGCGCGGTGAGAATAAAGACGAGTTTTCCTTGTCGTGCGGTTTGGATAATTTTTAATGATGTGGCAGGTGAATCCAACAGCGGTATAGACCTTTGAATGGATTTCGGGAACTAGTAATTTTTTTTTTTTTTTTTTTTAATAAAGTCTCACCTTTTATTGGGTGCAAGAAAACATTTTTTTTTAAAAGGGGGTCACAGCTTTGTTTTGACGATTATTTTTAATTTTTATTAGTTTTTACAGTGATACTTCATTAATTAAAAGCATTTTTATTTACATTTATTTAAAAGATAACTGACGAAAATTTGTTTCAGCCCAATTTTTTTTATTATAATATAATATTTTTTAAGACACAGTTGAAATACACGATTCATTAACTTGGCATGCTAGACCATAAATAAATGGCCAATTTGTTTTAAAATATAATCGAAACCTAAGAAACTATCGATGGGGTTGAAAATTGTGTATGACATTTATCGACTCTTATACCACCGTGCTTTAGTTCGAGTCTAATCCGAAAGATGGCCAACACCGAATTTACAGTGAAAGTGAAGGTTACGTATGCGAGGTACAATATCCCAAGCCCTACAACCAGAACCATAATATGAAAATTCTCTTATACATATGGGGGGCCACATATGAAAGGTCATCAAAGACGAAAAATAAAACTAATTTCATCTATCAAAAACTGATAGCAATTTTTCAATGCTTGACTCTATTGTCAAGCTAATCGTTGTATACCAACTAAACTGTATTTTTCAAAAAAATATTCATTACTAATGTTTTACAAACTTATTTAAAGAAATTTTTTGTACTCAACTTTTTAAAATTTATTTTAATAAAACAAGCAAAAAATAATTATGTAACAATGCTCTCGAAGTCACTAATAATTTTTATTATGATAATTAAAAAATAAATAAAATAGGAGTAAATGAAAAGTAAATGTACTTTAATGAAAAACAAATAAAGTTATAATTACTTTTGGATGATTAAAAAAAAATTTGAAAAAGTCTGAAGTTAAATAATGAATTTGAGGCTTTTTTTAAAGTACTACTGATACAAAAAAAAATCATTTTTTGTATTGATTGTAAGATAAATCATTTATGATTTATCTCAGCTTGTTTTTAATTTACAATAATTGTAAGTCTTTATTACGGAAGATTTGTTAATAATGTAAAACCGTAAGATAGCCGCGTACACAATTTAACATAAGCATCATCACAGGTAAAATTTCTCACATAGTATGCGAGAACCGGGACACCAATATTTCTCGCAGGGATTAGCTTCCGTAAAAATGTTCTCATCTCCAAAATAAAAGTTAGCGCACAAAAGTGTCAACCTCGAACCCGAAAATTCCGCTTGGCTAGATTCTGAAGTAGGCAATCCTTTTTTTCTCGCCGAACTGCGCCCCCGCCAGCATAGAGTAAGTCGTCTTAACCTCCAATTAAAGCAAGCATACCTGGTCACAAAGGAGCGGCTGACGTTGAAAGGAGCCGAAGTCCTTCTTCTTCTTCCTCTTCCAAGGGGAGATTAAAGACCGGCACCGGCACAATGAGCCGAGAGACGGCCAAAAGATTATGACCAATAAATTGGGGAGTAGAGTATACGGAGAATATGAAAACCCCACGGTTCATTAAACTAATTCCCATAATAATCTAATAGATTACGATTATCTGGTTAGCACGGCTCGTTTGACGAACTCGCGCGCGGAGTATGGATCAAGAGGATATCCGATCGTGAATGGATTGCGACGAGATCTCTTACTTACTTCCCTTGTACGTTGCACATTTTTCGGCTTGGATTACCATCGGTGCGAGGGTTGAGAATTTTAAGATTCACCTTAAACCAACAAGTCTTTTTTAGTTTTTTTATTTGAATAATCAAAATATCATTGGCTATAGGAGTCTCTTTCTTACTTTAAGTTCATAAATTTGCAAGCAGTATAGTAGAAAATTTGTACAGCTTTGAGTCTAGATTTAGGTACTTGAGTTCAGTTTATTATTTTCGGTAAATTTTAAAATAATAATAATAATAAAAACTTGAGAACTTGAGTATTTTTATGAAAAACTTTGATATTATTTTTATAATTGATAAGTAATCAAGCACGCTGAAAGATTCTAGTAGTTATTAAAAAAATTATTAGAATTTAGAACCAGTACCTTTTGATATTTTTCAAAAATTTTTACGTTTGTTTCTAACCAGCAGAATTTGATGTCTTTTTTCTACTTTTTTACAATATTTTTCAGATGAAAGCACTTTGTATTGATAAAAATTTTCTTTCTCTATTGGAAAAATAACCAAAAATTAAGGCCTGACATAAACTTTTTTTAGTGTCAAAACTCAGAATTTATTGATTTTTTTTCAAAAAATGACAGCCACAAAACTGATTTTACTGCTATTCCCGTTTTTGCCGAACACGCTCAATATTACATAAAAAATTTACAATATTTATTTATTTTTAAGATTTAATTTAGAACTAGATTTGTTGTACTTAAAAAAAAAAATAGATCAAAACTTCTTAAAATACGAGAACAATAGATAAACTGGTAAAAAAGACTCGAGCTATTGTACCCTGCGATAGGATTGAAATTGAATTATCCTCAGTGCTTGCGCCTTTACAATTCCATAAGAGGTTAATTAAAGGCTCGATTAAAGGGATATACTCCCTGGATAAATCCACGCTCCATCGATGACAATAAAATTTCCCTTTACGCGTCCGTCAAAAGGGAAAAGAGTCTTTTTGTCACGAGCAAGAATTTAAGGGTTCGAATAAAAAGCGGGGGTGATAATAAAAAGTGGTTGCTAGTGACGGGTCAAAGCAACGCTTTACGGTCAATGACGAAAATTTGAGAAAGTATGCCCTGTCAAGAAGAAACGAAATTATTTTATGAAAACTGTTTTATTTAAATAAACTGTCTATTGTTATTAAGTTGCTGTCATTCGTTCAGAAAACAACATTTGCAACTTACCTGCAATCGTATAGCGTACGAATAAGTACATTGAATTTATGTTGATTATAATTTTTCATTCTGCCTAAAAAAATTTTTTCCAAGCTCAGCAAAATTCTTGGAAAAACTTTTTTCATTCGCTGTTCTATAAAATTTAAAACTTGCAAGTGGAGTGCATCCAAAAAAAAGCTGCTGTTTTTCATCTATTTGAATATACACATCTCACACGAAAGTTTACAAGAAAAAATAAAACTCGAGACAATACGGTGTTTTTTTTTTTCGAGCTCCTCCTCGCTGTTTTTCAATATATGCGGGTGCGGTACTCATTCATACCGCAGACTGCGAAATAATGAAAAGTCTGCGGTTGTCTTGCGCGCTGCAAAAAACAAACGGCGATGAATTCGCGAAGAGCAAAAGCTTCAGAAACAAATGGCAGAGGCTTTGCGCGGCAGCAGTTGTGTCGAGCATTATTCTTGACGCATTACCTTGATAAAAATATTAAAAGCACTTTGTTAAATTAAGGCCCAGATTTAAAAACATTCTCGTGTCTTGAACAAAAATTATTACGTTTACTTAAAAACAATGTGGACTTTTTTTTTAATTTATTTATTTAATGCCTACTCGAACCTTATGGTCCATACGGCCAGTTTAAGTTAATACATATCTTAGTATGGTCAAACAGTCATGTATGAAAATAATTTTGAAATTTTGTAAATCTTGTAATCTGAAATTATTTGAACTTTTTAGTTAAAAAATCTTTACGAATAATTATTTTTTAACGTTACATTGAGAATCTTTTTATATATATACATAAATCTTAGAAAGTTAACTAAACGAATTTAGACTTTGAGCTTAAAGAAATCTTTTCAATTGCAGTACATCTTATTCAAGCAAGATATCTTCAGGATTAACAAACGACCTTAAACTTTTCAATAGTTTTCAAGGTTTGATTAAATAAAAATCTAGAGTACTGAATTAAAATCGATGGTCCCAGCAAAGAAAAACCTTAGCAGAAAATCTGGAGATTTTAAATGACCAATGAGAGGCTGAAATGAATTAAAAAATTTGTTTGAATCAGGAATCTCAATAAATCACTACTCAATAAATAAGATTTTTTAATTTTTTTCAGCCTCTCATTGGTCATTTAAAATCTCCAGATTTTCTGCTAAGGTTTTTCTTCGCTGGGACCGTCGAAATGATTTTTTAGATATTATCCAGAAACATGCTTTAAAAAACTTTGTAAAATTTTAAATTGAATTTTTCGTTTAAGTTGCTTATTCATATAATGGCTTTAGATAAAATCTAAAATTAAAAAAATCCTTTTTCAGTTGCACCTGATAAGTTACAAAATAATTCAAACTTCGAAAAATTGTAATCTCATACGATGGCAACTGACTTCATTAATCAATTTTTAATTTTTTTTTTTTAAACCATGAGAACTTCATAGAGAAGAAAAAGTTGATCCTCGCGGTAAACATGTCGCTGGCAATTAAAAGAGTCACCGCAACGTTCCCCTAATAAAAAGACAGCAGCACGTGCCCGATGACGGGGGCAGGGGGTGGACAGGTTGCACAGCTCTGAAAACGCTTACCGAGATTGCCGCTGTCGCCGGGGGGTGACAATGCGCGTGTGCGCCTGACATACACGCCTTCCACCGGGGGGGAGGGAGAGAAATATCTCGCCAATTCTGACACGCGCGGGGGCGCTTCACCACTCCCTTCCCCTCTTTTCTTTATTTCTCCCTGACTTTTGCTTATTTCTTTTTTTTCAGTCACTTTGGTGAACCGATGACTCCCTTTTTTTCAACCCGGCCACGCCTTTTATATCCCGAGTCTCGTTAACCGAGAGAGCTCTTTTATATCTTGCTCTTTCCCTCCTCGAAATCTGAAAGAGAGAGGTGGAGGGTTCCCCTTTTTTTTTTTTCGCAGAGATGTGCCATTGTTACGCCGGGTATGACTACCTGCGCGCAAGAATTTTTTGCGTAATGATATTGGACCTGGTTGCGGTTTTTTTTTTAATGAGAGTTTCCTTGATGGAATTTCAGCAAAGTCATTTTTTTCATTCCATCTTTTTTCGAATGCAGGTATTGTGCCTTCGGACCGTCGATCGTTACTTGACGATCATGGATTTCAGCTTTAACTGTCAAATCTCCAATATGTGGTCTCATTTCTCTTTAAAAAATTGTTGTAAATTTATTAGAGGAATAAAATGGATCAGAAGTAGTAGATCGCAATCCAAAAATTGAAAGTGATTAGAAACTTATAAATACAAATTTACTTTCTAGGAGATAATTGGTTTCCAAGTCAGCTTTTAACTTCTTAACTATTTCCAAAAATTAATTCTCAAAACTTACCAAAGTTGCATATCCAGTGTCCGAAACCATTTCAACGCATTTTTAGCATGTTTTCATATAAATTATCAGAAAAATAGATTTTTTTGAAAGAGTAAAAAACTGTAACCAAAAAATCGGAAAAAACGTTTTTGCAGTAGGGAGCTGTAAAAGCACCACCTAACAAGTTGATTTGTTCAGGAATTTCAACAACAACTGGAAGATATTACTGAATGAAACGAAAATTGGAAGGCCCTAAACGTATAAATAAATATAAATAATTGCATTACGCACTATATACTAGGGAGATAGATCCAAAGAGATCAGATCCAGTAAGACCGAGTTCCTCTATATATACATGGCATAGATGTACATTCTTTTTAAAATAGCAGGTTTCAGTATCTAAACTTTTTATCTTGATACCAGTAGCCCAAACAAACATCCACGTATATAATCAAACTTTGCTTACATAAAAACAGTCTATTATGCGTATCCCAAAAATGACGGTATCGATCACTCCACCCGACAAAAAGGTCAGAAACCCCGCCTTCCTTTCGGAAATCCTTCCTTTATTTCAAGAAAAAAAAAAAAAAAAAAAAGAGGAAGCCTTCCGATCAACACAATTTTCTCGATCGAGCCCGATCAAAAAAAGGCCGCCAGCGGGGCAGGAAGCGCATCCGTATAAAAAAAAAGAGAGATGGCAAACTGAAGAAAAAGAGAGAAAAGATATATCTATCGAAGTGGCTACACGTGCGCTTTGTACGGTATTGTGGACCCAGCCACGGCCTCTTGAGTTTGCACTGAAGATTTAGCGCGAGAGACAGGAACAAGGGACGATGGCTGCCGCGTACCCCGCCCGACAATGGGTAATTTTTATGCGCGCGTACCATTTTTTTAAAAGAAAAAAAAGAGAGAGAATCAGCGATAGGATTTTTTTTTTTGTGTCTTTGTTTACTTTTTCGATGCCCGGGGTACTTGAGATGCGCGTTTTACGTTCTTTTTTTTTTGTCGATCCACGATTTAGTTTTATCAAGTGGGGTTATTCATTTTTATTGGAGTTGTCGAGAAAACTTTTTTTCAAAGAAATCGGTAATTACTTTCTTAAAATAGGTACTCGAGAGAGAAATTATTCGGGGGCCATTTTAACGAGATAGAATAGATTAAGCTGTTACGAGTTATTTGTAGTATCTTGTATTTTTTATGAGTGAATTATGAAAAGAATACTTTTACATCTCTCAGGGTATTAAGAGTAAAATAAGAAACTCAAAGAAAGAGCGGGTTTTTCAACTTTCATTCCTTCATACTACATCTTCTCATGTAAAATTCGATTCATACTTGGCAGAAGATTTGACGAAGTAATATTTTACGATTGATGTAATCACTGAGCTTAAAAAATGATGTCATTGTAAAAAAAAAATAAAATTTACAAGATAAAAATCATGTTATTTTATTTTTAATGAGGATACATGCAAAAATTATTTAATGTTGGATGAAAAAAAAAATTTATTCGAAATTATAGCGCTTTTTCATACATGACAATATTTATTTAAATTAAAAATTTGATGATTTGCACGTATTTTAATTTAAATCTACAATTAAATTAATATAAAATAAAATAAATTTTCGAAATTTCACATTAATTTATTATTCGTTATGAATTATTTTTTCATAAATGTAACGTATTATTTACAGTACACTTGAATTTTTCAATTTATATTTCCAACTGTTCATACATATCTTGTAAACTTAAGTTAAAAACAATACAAGTACCAAATTTTATAGCATAAGTCCTATTTTACCTCTCATTTGAGATCTCATTCATGTATCCACACATGCACTCAAATAAACCATAATCGTTGAGATCACTTTCCACGCGCCAAACTAAAAAAAAAAATTTGCTCGCAACCAAGACTAGAGCAGACAATCATCTCAAAGCGTAACGCCTAATGACATAAAACTTCTTGACCAATCAATCACATCAAATTCGCTTGAGCTGCGCATCGTCATGAATACATTCGATCTCAAAAAAAAAAGATATAAAAAGAAGGAAGCGAGTAGGTCTCTCAGAGCGTAAAAGCCGAAAGTTCCACACACCCCACGGGTTGTTTATCCAGCTCCCGCGCTACTCGCCCCGAGCCATCGACGATTTAAAACGTCCGCTCGAGTTTGATCCGCCAGAGTAGTTACGCCTCCGGTGGAATCGTAAAGTTATTGTGTCGGCGCGGGGGAGAGCGTTTTGTAAACCGCAGTGTGAAAGGAAGGACTTTTATTTATCCGACCGTACGACCGAGCTTGCTCTGCGTTATTAGTTTGTTTGCACGGGTAAAGGATGTTTGATGTTTTTTCGGGACCGTACCGATAACTCCGCCCACGGAAACGAGGTCACCCGGATTAGGGAGATTAAGACCGAACGGGTTCGCAGGGGAGATTTTGGGGAGAATCTCTGAAGAAGAGTTTTTTACGAATACAGAACCATAGTTAAGAGAGTGTAAAATTTTAATCGAGCGTTTGAGTGGGAAGATGGTAGCGGTTTTATCCGAGCATATGTCTATGTTTGCCCTTGGGCGAGACGGTCCGCCCCTCCCTCTTTGGGCAACGGGATCCCCATCAACCAATTTGCAGGCGTTCGAGCTGACCAATCCAACCGAGCTCGTGTGAAACTTGGTTTTTCGGTGTATTCGAGTGACACATCCGTTGATGCGTTGTCAATGTTCTTTTTTATTTAAAGGTATATTATTATAATTTTTAATATTCGAGCGGTATGTACTTATTAGTGCATTCAATTCTAATAAATTGGTTTTATATTTTTATAATGATTGTAAAAAAAGATTTGAAGTTGTATTGACAATTCGAAAATCAAAACAAGCGGTCGAATATTTAGTGAAGGTAACGTCCAGCAGATGGCTGAAAGTCAAGTTTACTTGAAAGGAAAGACGAAAGATCGAAAATAGATAAGAGAAAGTCGATGATATTCGCGTTATTAAATGGGAGGCTTACCTGTATTATAAGTAGCTGTCAAATAACTTAGATTAAAATTTTGAAAAGTTTTAATTCAATTTTTCGTGAAACCTGCAATAATCAGGTTTTTTCAAATATTATCTTAAATCAGATATTTTAATCGTATTGTGTATTATGATAAGAATATACAGTATTATTACCGTATCTATTCTAATTTTCATTCTAACTCAAGGATTAATCTAAAATTATGTTACTGTATTCAATCATCTTAGTAATGTAAAAAAAATTTTTTTATTAATTACATTTTTTCATACCAAGACTGATTTTTTAAATTGTATGCAATAATCAAAAATTTCATATTATAAATTATTACAATCATCTAAAAGAAACATCATCGAAAAAAAAATTACTAATGGTAAATTGAAATATATATATCAAAGCAATGGCTACCTGTAAGTTTTTTAGATCATCAAATCAAAGTAAAAGTATTTCGAGTATAATTCAAAGCAAACACGAAAAAAAAGGGGGGGGGTTTTTATTCCACTAAAACTTAAGCTGAAAATCTCGAAAGCTGCGTTTGTTGTACAGTTCTCAGGGCAGCGAGAGAGAGAAAGAGAGAGAAAGAGACAAAGGGGAAAGAGGCGTGAATGGGAGCGTTTTCCGTAATGAGGGAGCGCGAGTCTCCCCCCCCTCCGCGGGCTCTTTATCTAGCTCTTCACGCCTCTAAAATCCACCAGCCCTGGGTTTGTTCGCGTCGTCGCCCCGGCTTCCATTTTAAACCCGAGGACTTTGCCGCGGAAGTTTTGATGGGCTCAAGATGTTGACTTTTGATTTGCGGAAAACAGAGAAGCCCAAAGAGTTTCGTACAAAGGATCCGACCTGGAATTATAATGAGGGTATGACGAGTCGAGAAGTATACTTTGGTCACTCACTTCTTCTGATAGTTTGTTCTAAAATTGAGTTTCGATATTGATTTTTGCTAGATTTTTTGAAGTACGGGTTTATTGCACTGAATAACGTTCATTGTTATATGTATATATGCATGGTTAAAAAGATTTATGAATTTTTTTCTATCAGAATTAAATTTTTCTTTCTGATTTTTGTAGATAAAAAATACATTTTACATTTATAATTTATAGTATACGATTTCTGTATTCGTTCATATTTATTTTATCGCTCAGTATGCTCTAAAATACGCTAAATAAAAATTTACCCTTGTAAACTAACCTCAGGAAAGTGGAACAATTACCTTAGACTTGAATTTTCACTCGTGTAATCTAATTTTTTCGATAAAAATTTTTAGACCGTCGTAAAAATGAAGATCCGACTGAACCACATTCAAAAATTATCTCTCTCGCACGTAACCCCAGAAGTAAAGTCAAATCGAAAGGGATTTGAAAATTAGTCCAACGATAACGCTCCGCTTCTCAAAGAGCCAATGTAAAAAGATTTCAATTACGCATTCCTTCGCAAAAAAAAAAAAGAAAAAGTACGAAGACACTGAACTAACCCAAAGCGATTCCATTGTTCGTCTACATCAATCCGGCTCCCTTATAAATCGCGCGAGCGATAGGCCCATCAAAGCCCATAGACTTCATTCATTCGGATTAAGAAACAGCCTCTTTGACGCGATTTTTTTTCGCCATCACGCCGCGCAAAGGACCCCTTCCCTCTAATGTATTCCCTCTTACTTCAGAATCAGGAAACGGATGAAAAAAATTCTCCGACGGATAAGAGGACCGACAAAGTTACCGTCCGGGGGATAAAGAGAGCTTGAAAGGATTTTCTCGCGGATTAAAAGAAAGACGATAACGAGCGGTATTCTCTTTTCCGAAAGTTTAAAGCTGCGTTCTTGTCGATGCGGGATCGGGGATCAAGGGGGAGACGTATTAATTGGCTGATTAGCACATCGAGACTTATCTGTTTACCGTTAAGCGAGCTCGGCACTCTTTTGGATAGGCTAATTGTGGAGTTTATTGGTTCACTTTTTTCGAATTATGACGTACGATTTTGGTATAATTAAGTATCGAGCTTGATTTTAAATATGTATTTTTTATTGATTGTTTATTAGATTTGTGTAAAAAAAAGTGAACACAGTTTCATATACAGTAACTCTCGAGATTACTCTGAGAGAAAAATATTGAAGATTATATATAAATCTCCTGTGGATCTTCCAGTGATTCTCCACATACATGAACCTTGAAAATACACGATTTTATAACGATAAAATAAATAAAAATTTTAAACTCTTAAAATGATTATAAATTACTTACAACTGCTAGAAAAATACTAAGTAAGTGAAATAAGAACATCGTTTTTAGCATTGTGTCTATACATTTGAACTCTTTGGCTAATGCCCATCCTACACTGAGCCGCGGCTTAAGCCACGAGTGGCTTAAGCTTTAAATTGTTATAACTTTTTCCCAAACAGTTGTACTCGAGATTAGGTTAAAAAATTATATTCTTTATCTTAAAATACGAAAAAAAATATATTTTACTAATATGGGAGTGCGATATAACAATTCAAAGCTTAAGCCACTCGAGGCTTAAGTCGCGGCTCAGCCGCCAGTGTAGGATGGGCATTGAGGATTATATTAACAAGTATTACTCAATCACTTCGACGTTCAGACTATGTACATTATCAAAATCATATGCTATCAAATTCAGTTCAGTTCTTAAAAATTTTCTGGTACTTTTTTTCTATACCTTATTTATTAAAATCATGCATACATTTTTTTCTGCCACAAGTGCAGTCAATTTACAAAAACTACTCAAAATTCTATGCTCCGTAAGGTATAAAAAAAAAATCGCTGATCATTAAGAAAGAATGTGTGAGTAAAAACAATAAATTACGTAGTGCACGAGCTACTCGAAGCAAGGGAGAAAAAAGGGATTATAATTGCACGTGTGTGTTAAGAGGGGGAAGACGTGATGTAATATAGTGGATCCAAGTTAATCAATTCCAATCTCGTTCTTTCCACTCCGGTGGATCATCTCATAGGTTGATACTGGAACCAACCGAGTAGAAAAACTAACTCGATAAAACATATTTCATGCATTGAAGATGAGTCCATATCAATTTTCTGATCATCTAGCTCCTACTGAGCAAGCATCATGTTGGTTATGAATACGAATTTAAATTATACTCTACCTTGATGAAAATATCTAATCAATATCTTTGTCAAAGGTACAACGAAATTTTACTTTTTTCTACCCCACAATGACACATAGGTCTCAAAATGGTCATTTAAGGTACCACGTAACTATTTTTAGATCAATGATATTAAACCATGACCGATTTTTATCATTAATACTATATATAAGGTAAGTGTGCCTAATATGGCCCTGTGCCTAATATGGCCCCCCCCCCCTGTTATTTTGAATATGCTCGATATGCGGCATCTCTACAAGGTAGGAAGAAGTCAAAAACACTGAATTATGAAGTTTTCAGTTGTTTAGAACATTTTAAAATTATTTTTGCGCACGCCTAATAGCTAAAACTCGTTTCGTATACCTCCGTTATTATTTTACGTTGTAATTAAGTGGTCTGCCAAAATATTTAGACGCTCCTGACCAATATTTGAATAAGTAGCTTCGATTCGTTATTGTTTCAGCTTTAAAACGCGACCTTAGTTTTTGTTCAACTCGTTTTCTAACGGGTTTTATTATTAAATAACTTTTTATTCTGCAGTGTACCTAATATGGCCCCCCGCGAATTAGTAGAAATACCGATATTAAGAGTCCTTGGTTTCATGTTTACTTCTTAGAAAATCCTATCCTAATGTTATTTAAGAAAAATAAATTTAATTGTTTCAACACGGATAGGACTCGGCCAGCTGAAAGAGCCGGTAAGCATACCGGGGAAAAAGTCGGGTGAAGTTACGCCCGAAAAATCGGCGTAAGCATATATATATTTTCCTCTAGCGGCCAGCTGTTCGGGCGCGCGCCACCGCTCGGAAGTCGGTGCATGCAAATTTCTATTCGTTTCATAAACTTGTTATTGTGCTGTGAAAATAAAAAAACTACACGAGTTTGATCGAAAAACGTAAGTAATCGATAGAATAAATAGGAACTGTATACAATCTCCTTAGTCCAAAATCCTTTTTTCTTTTAGTTATTATTTTTGAAAAATTGAGTGAATGAACTTTTTTCTAACAATTATTAGAGGTTATGTGAACAAAGGTGAAACTTCTTATGAAATAATATTTAGTAATAGTTTATAGCAGTGAAGATGAGTAACGATGAAAATCCTTGTCCTCTTCGTCAACTTCCTACTTTGAATAACAAAATTGAAAAAAAAATTGAAGAGTTTTATGACCAGAGTAAATATAAGCAAAATTTTTATTTTTTAAGTTTTATTGTCAAAAAAATTAATTCCAGCCGTGCAAAATATATTTTTGCATGTTAAAAATATTAATAATTTACATGCATTATAAAGCAAAATTAAATTCGTTTGTATTTTTCACAGTTCAAAAAAATGAAATAATTTTTAAAATTATAAACGATCCGAAACAGACAGTTGGACGACTGATTTTATACAAATATGCTAATGACCAGGATATATCAAAAAACCGAAAAGTATTATCTAAAATAGTCGTGAACTATTTTATTGCTCAAACGCTAGACTCTGCTTTTCCACTCAAGTGAGTATTTTCATTTTTTAATAAAATAGTTTAATTAAACTTGTTTAATAATGGTAACTCAGGTTTTTAATTAACTCAGTTATCAATGGTAACTACACAAAAGTAATAAAAAATTTTGTACCTTTTCCAGTTATTTGGTAATTTATATAGTTTTTTCATGTAAAATTAACAGGCATTCATTTTTTTTTTTTTTTTTTTTTTTTTCTAGTAGAAGTCAAAAAATGTAAAATAGTGTAACTTAGTGAATTTTATAACTTTCAGATTGGAGGCTGATGTTTTTAAGCAAATTACAAAATCAATAACAATAGTTTTTCCCAAGGAGAAAGATTATACATTTTATGAAGAATCATACTCATTAGGAGATAATGAACATACAAGCAAAAGACAAGTCGATGCATGTGGTTACATATACAATGCTTACTTGAGTATCAGAGAATTTGCTAGGAGTAATGATGTCATTGTCGAAAGGAAAAGGCCTTCAAAAACAACACAAAGTAATTTTTAGAAAATTTGCATTAACATATTTTATTGGCTACTGTTTTAGCTTTGTTGTTTCATTATAATTAAAATTTTATTTTTTATTGCAGAAAATACAGCCAGAGTTGTAGATTTGAGTATTTTATTTGAAAAATTAAATACAGCAGATGCAGATAAAGTGGTAGAAGTTAAAGAAGTATGGGAAGAGTCTCGACAACATAGAATAAAAACTGAATTCAGTCAGAAGAACACCGAAGAAATTATTAAAAAATTTCAAGTCTTGCTAAGTACAATTGGACCCGAGCTGGTATTTATAAAAATATTTATTATTACATTTATTATCTTTTAAATAAACAATAACATCTTTTATTTTGTAGATACAGTCAGACTTTAATGCAAGATTTGACAAGAGAAAAATTACAACTAACTCGGCAGACAGTTTATCCAATCAATTAATAACCTCGTGGCCTAAATTGTGTAAAAAAATTGTGTTGGTTGCACGAAACAGTTGTTCAAAGAAACTGAATGACTCAGACATTTCAGAGATACTGGACGTTCCAGAGTCAGATCTGGAAATTCCTGATTATTTAGACATAAACGATATTTTTGCTAAAAATAATCTAATTATTCTAGAAGGTTAGTACTTAAACAATAATTTTGTAATTATAATATTATAATAAAGCTAGAAAATTTAAAAAGAACTATAAACAAAAAATTATTTACAGAACATTACCAAACATTAGCATTTTTTGTACTGCCCTACTTACTAAAGGATTATAAAGTTAGCAAAGTTCGCGGTTCCGACTGGAAACCTCTCAAATCTGAAGCTGTCTCATCTTTTATATATCATAGTAAGGTATAATCTGTTGTATTGATTTTTTACATTAAGCTTTATAACTACTTGTTTAAGCAACATTTTATTGTGAAGTATATATTACAAACTTTTATTCTAGGATCATTCAGATCTTCCAGATATTATTAAAAAAAGTGAAGAGAAACATAGCCTAGACAAAGT
This sequence comes from Encarsia formosa, assembly GCA_038277355.1. Taxonomy (NCBI): domain Eukaryota; kingdom Metazoa; phylum Arthropoda; class Insecta; order Hymenoptera; family Aphelinidae; genus Encarsia; species Encarsia formosa. The sequence goes on along the minus strand of CM076185.1, from coordinate 6,954,263 downwards.
AAATGTACAACCTTATATAGTATTTTGTGGTTGTTTGAAATCTTCAAAATGTTGCCATGTTATTATTAAGGATATAACTTATGATTTCAGTAATCTTACAGAAGCAATCAGTTTCTTATTTCAGTTATTTTTCGTTTTAAATATCGATTACCCTTACGCTTGCATCCACATTTGGTCTTTTATTCAGAAATATATATTTCATATGGAACAGGAGAGGAGAATTTTTGGAAATACACAAATCAAAAATCTGATGTCAAAGATCGATGCAATTAAAGATTGAATTTTGTTTTTAACCTCTATTTTTCACAATAACTATTGTTTGTAATTAAGATACCACAGTTCAGTATTTAAAGTTATAACGTATTAACTGATTGTATGTTTCATGATCGTGCAATATTGTATATAAATATATATATAAATTTCGTTGAGTAGCTTAGAATAAGAAAAAATAATAACTGCATTCTGCTTACAAAATAGAAAAAATGAATCTCGAAAACGAAGTCCTCAAATTAACGTGCAAGTTATATGCTGATGAAACTTTGTCCAGAACTCATGTTCAGTTCTTTATTGAATCTATTTCCGACTTTATTGAAAAAATTTATAATCCTTTTTTACTAGATACAATTAATTCATCATTGCGTAATATAGTTGATGATAAGGTTTCTGATAAATTGAAGGATATTTTTAATTTTTATAAAAACCCATTTTCTAGTTTTTCAAGTGAAGACAAAAGAATAAGAATTTACGAAACATTTCAATTGTATGTTGAACCAAAGCTGCATGAAATCGACACAGTAAAAAAAACTAAATCAGACGGCACGTTAATTTCCACCGAAGAAAAGAAAATTTCAATTTTAGAATTTGATTTGCAACGATCTATAAAACAGCTTCTAGAGTTACCTGGCTTATTCACTGAAACTTTAAAGTATATTAATTATTTGAAATCAGAAAAAAATGTTTCAATGAATATTATGCATGGAAAACTTTGGAAAACTTTAGAGACCGATTTTGAAGCCGAATATATGAACGATAGCGTAGAAGGAATTGTACTACTTCCCATTAATGGTTATTTCGATGATGTTGAAACCAGGAAAGCAACTGGAAGCCATGCAGGAAAAAATCAAATTGGCGCAGTGTATGCTTCGATTCCATGTTTACCGCCTAATTTTGTTTCCAAATTAGAAAGCATTCTCCCAAGTTGCTTGTTCTATTCTAAAGACGGTAAAAAATATGATGAAGTAATTTTCAGCAAGTTTATACAGCAAATGAATGATTTGAGAACAAATGGCGTAGAAATTATTGTTGAGAACAACAAACAATATAAAGTCCATTTTTTATTTTGTTTAATGCTCGCTGACAATCTTGGGTGCAACACAATATTTGGTTTATCAAAGTCATTTTCTGCTATGTACTGGTGCAGAGTATGCTACGTCAGTAAAGAAGTTGCTCAGTTTTTAACTGAAGAAGATCTTTCTCTTTTGAGAACAATTAGGGCGTATGAAGAAGATTTGAAAGCGTGCAACGCTAACAAAACTGGAATTAAAGGCCCTTGCCATCTGAACTCCATAAGAGGTTTTCATTTTATAAAAAATCCATCAATGGATGGAATGCATGATTTTCACGAAGCTGGAGTTTGTTCTTGTATTCTATGCAGTATTATTTTAACAGTGATTAGTGATAAAAAACTTAATTTGAACATAGATTATATCAATTATATGCTAAAAACGCTTAATTTTGATTTTGAATCTGCCAATTTACCTCCAGAATTAAATTTAGATTATTTGAAAAATAATCACAAGCTTCGTATGTCTGCGTCGGAATCATTATTCTTTGCAAGATACTTTGGTATTTTAGTAGGCGACAAAATCCCAGAAGATTACCCTGTTTGGACTTTATATAAAATTTTACGTCAACTACTTTCCATATTGACCTCCCCCGCTCTTAAAAAGTCTCACATAAGTCAATTGAAAAATTTAATCCGTCTGTTAAACGAGAAGTACGTAGAATTTTATGGAAGTTTAAAACCGAAATTTCACAACTTATTGCATTATGAAAGATGCATTGTCAATAATGGTCCAATTGCACATTTGTCATGCTTAAGATTTGAATCGAAACATAAGATATGGACAAATATCTTGAAAAATTCTACTAGTAACACAAACATTTTAACTTCTCTTGGCATAAGATATAATCTTTCCTGTATGAATTCATTTTTTCAAAATTATAAAAAAGATACTGTAATCTTTGGAGCCAAAAAAAAAGACGTCATTTGTGATGAATTTCGAAATGCAAAAGATGTTAAAAGTTTTTCTAATATTCAGATTAACGATTTTAATTACAAAGTTAATTCTATAATTGTAACAGAATTCAGTGACGACGGCCCAAATTTTGGAAAAATACTTGAAATTTTATCAGTTGATGGAAAAATACATTTCCATTATAAGCTTATTGAAACTATTGGCTTTAACTCCCATTATTTTGCATATAGCGTAACTATAACTGAAATAACTGATTTTATTAGTTATAATTCACTTCCTGATAGAACGCCATGTTTATTGTTTAATAAAAAAAATGTAACTCTAGTAGCAACTCGCTATATTTTGTAAATTATATAAAATTAAAAAAAGAATAGTTCTGTACTTACAGCTTGTTTGAGAAAAAATAAATACAAATATTTTAAATACTTTAAAGTTTATGCATGTATACTCATTAAAAACCTTGGTCTACATTTATTAACAAAGTGTTTACAAAAAACTATCGATAAACTTATGGAGAAAAATATTTATAAAAAATACGCGTAGTTCTATACTTTCTTAATTGCCTTTTTTTTTTTTTTTTTATCAATTAAAAGTTGATGCGGGATAGCAGCATATTCTTGAACTCTTTCCGCTGCTAATGGAATGGTCGGGCGAGCGAGCGGTGGCGGTTTATCAATTTGATTATTAGAAAAACACGGGTGCCCAGCGTTATGGGGTTGTAGCGCTTGGCGGTTCATCAATTTATTTATTTGAAAAACTCAAACGCCCAGCGTTATGGGGTTTTTGTGCTTGACGGTTAGTTAATATATTAAAAAAAAAAAAAAAACTCGGACGCCCAGCGTTATGGGGTTGTAGCGCTTGGCGGTTCATCAATTTATTTATTTGAAAAACTCTAACGCCTAGCCTTATTGGGTTTCATTGTGTGGTGGTTAGTTAATTTATTTATTAGTAAAACTCGGGCGTCCAGCGTTATAGGGTTGTAGCGCTTGGCGGTTCATCAATTTATTTATTTGAAAAACTCAAACGCGGCGAGCGAGCGGTGGCGCGCGCCCGAACAGCTGGCCGCTAGAGGAAAATATATATATGCTTACGCCGATTTTTCGGGCGTAACTTCACCCGACTTTTTCCCCGGTATGCTTACCGGCTGTTTCAGCCGGCCGAGTCCTATCCGTGAACGCTTTTTTTCATTTTATAACTAAAAAAGCATTCTAGCTCAAAAAAAAAACTTTGATAAAAATTTAAAGTTGAAATTTTTCTACTGGCTGCAAAGCTTTCAAAAAAATTGTAAAAAAGGCTCAATTTTTAAATAAATTATTTTTAAAATGTTAAAAATTTTGAAGTTTTTTTAAATCTCATATTCTGATTGATTTAAAAAGTAGGAACAAATTGCAATTAATTAATTACTTCAAGGGGGGCCATATTAGGACACAAATTTTAGGTGTCTTAAAAAACCGTGTTTTGGTAAATCCTCTGGCATTTGAAGCTCATTGATCAAAATCGAACGTGTAAGATCTCATTTTAAAGCTCTTGAATTAAGCTTTAAAATGAGACCTTACCCATCAAAAAATGTTGATTTGATTCGCCGCAACGTCGATTCTCGCTTAGGGGGGCCATATTAGGTACAGGTACCTTAGTTAATTTTTCAAAACTCTCAAAGTGCAATAGTAGGCCAAAACAGCTTTTTTGGCTATAGGGTAAACCATTGCATAAGGCTCATTTGCAAGAGATATTAATGATCTGGTTCATCATTTAGCACAAGAAAACGATCCCCAAAGTTTTGTCAAGATGGAAGTCCCACAAGTCACAACATCTTCCAGTAAGCAAAGACACGATAAAACTGACCGCCCAGTCGATCCAACCAACTCGGTTGTAAAACAAACTGCGCCCGAAAAAAAAAAGAAAGAAAAGAATCGCCAAAGCCCTTATATTTAATCACCATTAGTATAATCCTGAAGGAATCCCTCCCTCCCTCCGGTCAAGGCCTTATCTCGGCCCCGAGAAGAAGCACCGCAGCCACACCCTATTGTTATGTCAGCTCCCTCCGGGTACGATTGTTTGCAGTGGCATCGTTTTACGCATGATCCTCTGCCCCCCCAAACGACGGCTTTCTTTCATGCCTAGCTCCTGCCTGCACGGCCACTTGAGCGATCTCGAGTGTATTAACCATCCGGGGTGGTTGTCGCTTTGATCTGCAAACGAAATCTCGTCCAGTTTTTTTTACTAGAGCGTACTTGGGTACTTGGAATTTTAAAAAAAGGGATACTTTTTTTCTCCCTGCACGCGACACTCTTCGTTTTGTTTTAATGGTTGAGAAATTGATTAGAGAATAATCCGAATACACTTGCAGTTTTCACGTTACTTGTGATATTTCAGGGTTACTTTTTTGATTTAAATGCGAACGTGACTTACGAAATTTCTTGCTGTGATAAAAAAATATATAACACAAGTGCATTAATTGTATTTTTTTTAAATCTCAAGTCACGAATTACTCGGATATATATCATCGCTGACAGTATATTTTTATTACTTTTCGAAACTTTTTTTTCCTAGAACTATTAGAATTGTACATAACGTTTTTAGCTTTTTTGAAGCAATTTATTTTAAACAATTATGAATCTAAAAATTTTATTAATTTTGTTCATCGATCAAATGATATTAATACTTGGTTTCAAGGTATAATAAGCTTTTGATTTTAGACACATTTCTTTGAAAAATTTTCTTTCTCATATAACTGTACTTTTTTATTTTATCTGTACGAAAAATACATACAAATAAAGTATGACACCTTGCCTTTATTAATATTTTATACGAGAAGAAAAAATTAAATGAAGTTTTATTTAGATATTTCGACAATTTTAGAGCATAATGATAAAATTAATTATTATAGTTACAAAATCATTTGTCAAAACGAGAAATAAAATCATTATTTGATCGGGATCACAATCAAAGTAAGAATACCAGTTAAATATAATTATAGTTTGTTCAAAATAAACGAGTAAAAAATTACGTAATGCTATTGTTTAAATTTTAGTCCAAGACGTTAAATACGAAGTTGTATCTATAGAAGGTGTAAAAAATCTCAAAAGAAATAAAAGAAGCATTTACGACTCCTTGATAAATTTGAAAGCTTTTGACAAGACGTATTCGCTGTATCTAGAAGAAACCAAGCACGTTTTAATTGGAGAAAGAACTCCAATATTTACCGCTAAGCTTAAAGGATCGAAAATTGTCTATATTCCTTCAAACTTTGTAAGAATATTAATAAATAAACCATTCAATATAGTTTTTTTAAAACTTTAATGTTTCAGGCGAAAGTGGAAGGTATAAAATACTATCAAAATAATTTTGACAAATCTGCTTTAACCGTTTTTACTGATCATAATGGAACACAACACATTGTTTGTAAAAATTTTTATAAATATACATTTTTCTTTAAGAATTATTATTACACTAGTATAAAACTATTTATTTTTTAAATCATCGCAGAATGGACAGATTGGTGATGATTTCATTATTCGATCGATACCCGCAGAAACAAAAAAAAGGCTGGATTCGTTAATTACAGATAACCACCATGTGGTCATTGAAAAAGATAAATCTGCTGCTTCCCTACTCAACTGGGCAAGTGCGTTCTTTGCTTTAATTCAAAATTTTGTAGTGAAAAATCTTTACATACGTGTGATAACTATTTTTTTTAATTTAAAATTTTTCATTTTATTTTATTAGATATGAGGTAATCAATTTATATTTATTTTCTAGAAAATGGAATAAGTTCAAATGCAAAAGAAAAAAGTCAGAGTCGTGGAAATAATAGACTTAAAAGAAAAATTTTTAATAATAATATTGTCGACACTGTGTATCCTGAAGTTTTAGTTGTGGTTGACTACGAAATTTATGAGTAATAAAAATTTTTATTCTAATTGTTCACAGTACGAGTAGATTAAAAATTTAAATTTTACTAGCTGCTGCTCAAAATTTTTTGAATTACAGAACCTACAATAAAAATCTAAGAGATATTGTATTGTACACAGCTGCTTTTTGGAACGGTGTTGATTTGAGGTATCGAGAATTTGACGATCCAAAAGTACGACTTAATATTTATGGAATTGTTATCAATACGGTAAAAAATAAATCATATCTAATGACAGTGTAGCTTACAATTACTGATAATATAAATTGTTTTCCAGTCATTAGATTTTGAAATCATTCTTATAATATTTTTTCAAGATGATTTGATTAATTGTCTGCTTGTCGTTTTTAAGGTTAAAGAGGTTCAACCGTACTTTCAACCGTCTATACTAGACGAGAGTGATGACATGAGTGAAAATATGAAAAAGTTTGCTCAAAAGATAGGTGATCATTTTTGTGACACTAAAGAACAAACTTCTAATATATTAGGGCCAAAGACTCAAAATTGTTATGGGGATATCATTTTCCATGTGACTCCGTACGTAAAAACAAAAAAAAAATTATTAAAAAGCAAAAAGACAACAGCACATGTCACAATAACAAACGAATTTTTTTATTTCAGCAAATATTTGTTCATAAACGACACTAAACTCATAGATGGTAAATAGTTTTTATATCTTGAACAAACCAGTCTTTTTAAAAATTTTTAATATTTATATTCAAACATAACAATTCAAATGCAGAATTCTGTTTAAAATAAAATACTTAATATCAAAATCAAACAAAAAGAATTTTTAATTAAGGTGTCGCACTGGAGGAAGGAGTTTGCGAAGCTTCATCATCTTCAATGGCTGTAACCGATCTCGGTGGGTTCAGTGGTATAATTACCGCGGCACATGAACTGGGACACATGTAATAAATTTTTGGAAAATCAATTTAAAAAGTAGAATTTCTTACCTTTTTACTTCAATCAAACATTTTTAAAGATTCGGATCACCTCACGACGGTGATGTATTTTCAAAATTTCCCGATGACTATTGTCCAGAGACCGATGGATACATAATGAGTTATACTCAAGGAACAAAAAATCGATTTTACTGGTCTCAATGCAGTAAAAAGCATATTCAGTCATTCCTCAAGTAAGAATGATTTTTCAAGTTAAAATTGTTCTTGATTTCAAATTCTTATAAAATTCTTTAAATTCTCAGATCCAAATATGCTTTCTGTTTGCGAAATGAACCGAAAGTCGGTGTACCCCAATTAAAAAAATTACCTGGAAAATTTTTAACAAGAGATCAACAATGCGATAAAATATATCCTGGTTCTGTCGGGGTAAGTTATAATGTTAATAATTGACAGCAGCAGAAATTTCTGATTTTAATTGAAACTCGAACATTTCAGATTGACCAAGACTGTATTAAGCTGACATGTGGTTATTGGAAAAATAATCAGATTGAAGACGAAATGTCATTTGGTGAACCACCGGCTGAAGGCACTTCTTGCGGAGATAAACAAGTAATATTTTTTATGTAGTACTTTTTATATAATAATTTAATTTTACTATTCTTTGCAGATGTGCCTAAATGAGAGATGTGTTGAAGATCCTGCATTAAGCATAAAAAATAAACTTAATCCAAATAATCTTTTTAATCTCAACACAATTTTAGCCCATTGAGATGCGTTCGTTGTACAAATAAGTTTATTATAAATAATTATTTTCTAAAACAGAATTATATACATATATTATAGCAGCAAATTATCCATACTCCTGAGTATAACATATTTAGTATATTGACACAGTTAAAAACAAATACAAAATTTAAAAATAAATATACTTAATTTACTTCTGCGAACGAAACCTTGATTTTCATCCAAAGAAAGACTACTATTTATGAAATCAGTCATTTCTGATAAAGTTTCATGCCACATCGTCGCACAAGCGTAAACTTTTATCGGTGGGTCATCTTCTACAATATTTTCTTGTTGGCCAATAACTTCAATCTGGAATCAAAATTATTTTCAAAGATCTTTCACACTGAGTTATTAGTTAAAAATTATTTAGCCATTCTCTTAATTAGTTTTAATGCTTTTTTTTGATAATAATTAAAAAAAAATTATCATTTTAAAGAAACAGCGAGCGTATCTGGAAATAATACGTAATATGCGTAAATATTCATAAAACTTATAAGAAAATAAAATTATTTTTCTTCTCGTTATACATGATAAAACATTGTGTCATTGTTTCTTACACTTGAAATGAACGTGATCGAAAAAAACGAGTGATGCAGATAAGAAAAGCATACATATAAAGTATTTTTAGTAGTTTCTTATTCTTCCATGGTTTCTTTTATGAGTAATTGTAAGAATTTTTTTTTCATTTCAAAGATCGCTCTAATATTTTTCAGTATCTGAAAACTGTGAAATAGTATAGTTGAGAAATTTTATCGTATTGTGGTAAAAATAATAAGTATGAATTTAAAAATTATATTTATATTTACAATGATCAGTATAGTTCTGGCACATTGCGGTCCAGCGGTAAGTTATAATTTATGCGCAAAGATGAACGCTCATTAACTATAATATTTTGTTTCTAATGAGTTTTTTGATTTTATTATATCTTTTTTTTTAATTTTATTATTTATAAGACCAACGCTGAAAATATTATTGCAATTTTCTTAGGTTATGTCTTACTTTTTTCATTCAAATAAAAATTCAAAATTTTACAGTTTCATACACATTTAACTGAAAAAGAATTAAACTTATTATTTGACCACGATAGCAATTCAAGTGAGTACTTTAAAATTTTTCTAATTTAAAAAAATAATATAATAAGGCTTTTTCATAGCAGACGATAATCCATAACCTACTGTTTGCCGATTAAAAAAAAATTCCAATTCTGTCGGCTTTACAGCGTTAATGTTAAAAAAATTTTTTCAATACAATCTAAAAAATCTTAAAAACCTAAATAATCTTGGTAAAAATGAATGCAAAAAGTTTAAAAGTTCAAAAAATGTGAATATCTTTTAACGCGGGGTGTATGACCCAGGGTGTACAACAAGAATTTTTCTATCAGCTCTGAAGTAAAAACAACTTAAATTTCACTATAATAAACTTGTCAGAATAATAGAATAATTAACAGAGTTTAAGCCTAACTTTTACAAAAAGTTAAAAAATTCATTGAAAATTAAATAAAACTACAAAATATCGTTTTGGGTTCACTACGATAAATCTAAGTCGTCTGTTATGAAAAAGCCTTATAACAAAGTTGGATTTTTATCAAGAAAATACCGATACAATCAAATAGTTAAATTTTCAGTGCTATATGTTGATTACAAAATTGTTCCAATCGCAATTGAATCTAATCACAGTATAAAAAAACGTGAAAATGTTGATGAAGAGTTACATTTAGAAGTTTTCAATAAAACGTACACTCTATACTTAGAAGAAACAGATCATGTTTTATTTGGGGAAACTACTCCAATGTTCATCGCAAGGCTTGACAAAAACGATTCTGAGCCCAAAGTAATTTATGAACGGAAAAAATATGTAAGAAATTTCAAAAGAGTAAAACTAAATATTCTCAGTATAAATATGTATTTTTTGTTACAGCCAGTACTAAGAAATTATATTAAATACTATCACGATCGGTCGAAAAGAAGCGACATCTCAGTACACTGTGATGATGAAGATATGTTACACATTGTATGTACTTTTTTGACAGTTCATGGGACAAAAATAATGTCTTTTTACTAAATAGAACTTCTTTTTAAAACTTATAGAACGGAAAAGTTGATCACTGCTTGCTTATTCGATCAATACCTAACAACATAAAAAGTAAACTGGAAAAAGAAAACTCAGATTTATTGATTCAAAAAAATGATCATATTGTTATGAAAAGGAACAATTGTACAAGTGAGCTCAGAAGATTCATTGTTCTTTTTTTCACTAGATTCGTATCATTTATAATCTTTTCAACATTTTATACACTTACTCATGAAAAATGATTTTTTTTCGTGGCTTCTTTTTTTTACTTTAAAAATATTTTCAATATTAAAAATTTATTTTTCGTTCTAATTTTATTTATAAAATCATTTGCAATTTTCAAGATGTGAAGGATGAGAGCGATCTAGATAAAGATTTAAAAGGAAGGAGCTTAAATTTGAAAAATAAATTTGAAACAGAAATCTCTGAAAGCAATAACTTGAGCATCGTTTATCCAGAAGTTTTGGTTGTGGTCCATCATGAAATTTATGAGTAAAGAAAAATTTGTATTTGATTAATAAAACAAACTATCAAGTCCTTGTTTTTATACTCATTTTTGTTAAAGAGAGCACAACAGAGACTTAACCAGTCTTGCAACGTACATGACTGCATTTTGGAATGGCGTTGACTTAAGATTTCGAGAACTAAATAATCCTAAAGTTCGTTTGAACATAGCTGGCCTCGTTGTTAATACGGTATTATTATTTTTTTTTTTTTTTTTTACAAAATATTTGAAAAAAAATGTTGGTTACTGAGTTTTTGTTTTTACATTCATAAAGAAATAGTTTTTAATATAAAAAAAAACTTTTTTTTAAAGTTAAGGGTTACCGCGTTTAAACAGTTATAATTGTGACTGTATTCCAATTTTAATTTAATTATAATTTTCAAGCATAAGGATGTACAGACTTATTTTAAACCTTTTTTAACATCAAGTAACGGTTCATTGATTGGAAATGACAATATATTAGAAGATGTAGGCGAACAGTTTTGTGACACCAACAAACAAAATTCAACAATTTTAGGTCCTAAGTCTGAAGTATGTTACGCAGATATAATTGTCTTCATGACTCCGTAAGTAAAGCATAAACATGACAACATTAACCTGATCTATATTTTCGAATTCAAGAATTTAATTGATTATTCTTTTTTTCAAGTAAATATTTTTTACATGGAAATCGTTTGGAATCTGGTACGTAGTTTGAATATAAATCTTGGAAAAAAAATTCTTTATTTATCAAATAAAAACTACAATCAAAATTGTAAATTATTTCAAAGGTCTTGCTAGTTACGATGGAGCCTGCTACGGTGAATCATCTGTTGCAATCGTAACAGATTTGGGCGATTTCACAGGCATTTTAACCGCAGCACACGAACTGGGTCATTTGTAATAAATCATATTATAAGTTTCAAAAATTAATTTTTTTTTTATAATTAAGTTATTACTCATTGCAGATTTGGAGCCTTGCATGATGGTGAAGAAACTACAGAAGTTTGCTTGAACAGAGATGGATATCTAATGAGCACAACATTTGGAACTAAAAATATAATACATTGGTCTCAATGTAGCGCAACTACTATGCATTCTTTTTTGCAGTTGGTTAACATTAATAAACATATTAATTTTTTTTGTGAAAGAAAACTGTAAAAGGTTTCTTTATTTTTTCAAATTTATTTTTTCTCGTGATTTTTACAGATCAGAACAAGCTAATTGTTTGAAAAATGAGCCAAATGTTGGTATACCTGGATCAAAAAAGTTACCGGGAAAACTTTTAACACGAGATCAACAGTGCAATATCATATATCCTGGCTCACATGGAGTAGATTTTAAAGCAAATTTTAATTAAAGCAAAAATATATTTCCTAATTGTACTTATCTATATCCATTTTTCCAGATTGATGAAGATTGTCTACATTTGATGTGTGAAGTACATGTTTCAGATAGTAATGAAGATAATCAGAAAAAAACTGGCTCTCCACCCGCCGAGGGAACTTCTTGTGGAGAAAAAAGAGTAATTTGTTTTTTCGTAAAATTGAAAATTTGAGAAATAATATATTACAAAATCATAACCCGAGTAAAAATTAAATTTTTTTTAACTATTTCTTTCAGATTTGTCTTAATGGAACTTGTGTTGGAGACCCGGAATATGGACCAATCTGATTGAATATACATTTTTAGAAATATTTTTATGATTGCAAGGTTTAATTTTTATTGAATCATAAACTGATTTTTGTTTTTGTAAATTTAAAATAAAAGGTGATAAAAATCAATAAAATTTCTTTTATACCTTATTCAATCTTCTTATTACTTTATTCAAAATTACTTACACTCTTTCAAGGGTTAAGTCTACTTAACTAGAAAATTTAAGAAGTAAATCAAAAATTAATTAATGTAAAAAGTTTTTATCAAATTGTTTCTTTTTAATGCTGCGCTACTCTTAAGCCACAAAAAAACAAAGTGACTCATTTGTGCAAATTCTACAATATAAAATTAATTGATGTATTCAGTAAAAACCACCTTTTCATTATGCTCCTCTAGTTCTTTTCTCCTTCGGGAGGGTGCCAAAGACTGATCAACTGAAAGAGAGCCGTGCATCGAAAATGCGAACATTCGGTCGATGGAGTTGAGATTCACATATGATGTATACCACATATGCCTCATTATCCCAGCAAAAGATCCTAGCCACAGAATGCAAAGCCAGTTGCACCAATCCTGGATTATAAGTTTATATAAAAATTTCATCGATGACAAACTATCCGACCATATTCCGTTCAGAAAAATTTTCGTATCGATTCCTTTCCACTGAGCAATCAAATACCCAATGTAAGTAAGCATTACGATCCCAAAAATTTGTAATAGAAAAGCCATAGTATCCCCTACTGTTTCGTATAACGCAGTGCTTCTGTTTCCTCTGTAAGCCTTATTATCAATCTCTTTGATTACATGTAAAATTCCTAAAATTTGGAAAGTAAACTATTCATTATTAAACTGAATTTCTAAAATTACATCGAAACTTACTGAAAATTCCTGGTAATACACAAATGCAGCTGAAGGTAAGTGCAGTTTGTTAAACATTCAAATTAGGCAAAGTAGTGAAAAAGAAGAGAGCAAGATCAATACTGTGAATGACTTCAATGACTGTGATCATACCAAAGTAATGATATCTAGGTAAGTTAAACCCATTATATAAGTAAATCCAGGGTGACCTGAATAATAAAAATATCTCGGGAACTGAGAAACACAGAATTATACACCAGATCTACGAAGCTTGGATCTCTATTGGTAGCTGCGTCACCCCGGTTGACTCTTCTTCTGTAATGAACAATTTCAATTGGTTATTCTTTGAGATATTCTAGATTGAGTTTGGTGCTATTTACCTTGATGAAAGGAAACGCTTCTTTTGCTTAGCTGAGTGCTGGCATAAATCTGGGAGAATTTCGAAAAGAAGCTACCCAGGAGACTTACCACAAATAGTGTCCAGTAGACGATTAACTTCGTTATGTTTTGTAAAACATCTTGGTATCTGATTTCTTGTATGGAACCAGACTTTTGCTTGGTTGGTCTGCACCCGAACTGGTCCCACAGATGTGCATCAGGTAGGCATCTGCAAAAAAGTTTTTGTATGAAATTCACTATTTTTGTTTCAAGCATGTTCTTAAATTTTTTTTTAGTTCAGGTATTGATTAAGACTTGAGTATACCAAGTATTTGAAATTTAACTTTTTAACTCTTAGTCAATATTTGCTTTCTGATTTATAAAAGAACTCGGTATTCCTTAGGAGTAAGAACTTTAAATTACAACAGTTGGGTTTTAAACAATGAGGGGCGTCACTGCTGTGGGTATATCTTATCATAAATATTTGTAAGCTTTTTCCAAAACTTTAAACACTCAATACCCTTACTAATACATTTTTAACGTCATTTATTGTCTCCCTAACTAATATAAAAACTCAGTCTTAAAAAATTTAAAAAGTTATTATTAATTGAACCTTAGTAACCATCATGAATCATAATTATAATTTTTATCCGTGTTTTCTTAAATAATTTGAAGCCAATCTTCACACAATTTTCTTAAATAATTAAAGTTGACTTCATAAGAAATAAAGTATTTAGATTAAATTGTCCTAAAAAATATATTTGGTGCATTTTTATACTTGAATGACTCCAATTTTTCTCATTATTTCATAAAATCCATAAAAACGCGCGTAAAATGATATATAAGAGCAAATAAATTTTAAAGGAATTTCATAATTTCTCATCATTAATTTATCACAGATAAAAGCAGCAAGTTCACGAGAGATTAATTAAACTAAAAAACAGCTAAAAATTTTTTTATAGGAATTATACTCTGTTTTTTTATAATGTAAATAAGAATCCGTATTTTTTCAAAAGTTATTTTAAATAAACTTGTAATGTTTCTATCTCTCCAATATCATTGACATCGGCAAAAAGCGAGATAGACAAGTCATTAGGAAGTATGTCGAGTGTGCGTCGTCTATAAAAGCGTTATCTGCACTCATCAATACTCGATATCCCTGGAGTCGTAATCTTCTCACCTTTTCATTTTTATTTTTAAACCTTAATTGTTTTGCATTTATTTTTTCGACTATAAATACTACTCAGGTTAATCAAAATTAAGGTTTACAGATAAATGCGTACTTATCAGCACTGTTCCGGAAACAAACCCACTCACAGAATTTTTAATCCCCTCCTGACATCCTTGTTTACCTTATGAAACATCCCTCGTCCGAGAGTAGGCTGCTTTTTTTCTCTACAAAAGCTTTGATTCCCTTTTGATTTGGTAGACTCGGACCCGAGCTTCGTAATTTTGAAACCCCGCGTAAGAAGATTACGTCAGGTGCAAGCTTAAAAAAAAAAAAAAAAATCATGTATGCGTCTGTATGTATGTATTATCTTGCGTCCAACGAGGCATTGATCCATCGTCTGTTTTTCCATGCGTGCAGGTTATTTGTTTAAAATCTCGTTATTTACACGTCAAACGCGCGTCTCTACAACACCCGGGCATTGTGCCTGTCGAGGGAGAACTTTTTCCCATCCCTGGGGATTTTCGCACCGCGTGACAGTTGTCACTCGTTCGGTAATTACCAATCGGCTTGTGATATGCTAGAGTGCGGACGCGCGTGGACAGCAAAAAACTTCAATCTGGTGGATTGAGCCTGTCGTTTGTTTGTATAAAAAAAAACCATAAAGTGATTGCAACTAGATATTCAAAGAATGTATTTAAGAAGCTTGTATTCAAAAATATGTTTCACAGCTTCAATGCAAAAAAGTAGTGAATTAAGTAGTGAAATTAGCTGATCTCAAATGTAAGTTTGTATTATAATCAAATTTGCAGAAAAAAAATTGAATGGTTTCATATTAAGGAAAAGGTCAAATTTTTTTTCATTTTAAATTAATTTATATCAACAGATTGAATTAGATTTCGCATCGGTAGTAAGTCAATACATTAATTTTTTAACTATCTAAATTTAATATTTGACATGTCAAGTTATCAGCTTGGTTATCAGCAAGATTAAAATTAATTTAAAAATCTAAATAACATGCCATGTTTCATAGTAGCGTAAACTACACCGAAAGAAAGAGTCAGTCAAAAAGACATACTTTCAGATAGCACCAGAAAATAACTGAACTGAAACTACAATATTGATACCATGCACTAAAACTTGGGTGCCTTGCACGATTTTTACCGTGCAGGACACAAAAATTTTCAGATTTAGAGCGCTGCTATGGTTTTTACCAACAGGTCGGCATGGAAGTTTTGTTTATTGAGGTTAATTTTTTATTTCATAAAATACTTCCAAACCAGCGATTTTCCACTTAAATTTTTATTTTTTACGAATTATTTATTCAAAAACTAACAATACTGAAATTATTTTAATTTAAATAAATCTTTAAAAAAAACTTTGACCATTACATTATAAATTAAGCTTTTTTGCAGTAAGCAGACGGTCACCGCTAATGTTTACTATAGCCAGCATGCAACTGATGCGTTGCACTGATTTTTTACTGCTCGTGTACGGGTTTTTCAATGCATTGCATGATTTTTTGACTGATACCTTCTTACGGTGTAAAATTAACAATTTTTTCAATTTACTCTCAAATATCACAAAAATATAATGAACTCTGCGTAAGATGAATAAAATATCGTTCATTCTTAAAATGCATTATAAATAAAACAAAATATGAACCACTTTAGAGCAATCACTCTATCAAATTATACAAAACATGGTCGACACAACGAAGTTTATAACGATCATTCATCCTAAGCCTAAGGAATCGAGATCAAAACAGAAGACCGAGCGTCAATCGGGGTGGCTCTCGAATATCCGGTGACAATTAATATAGCAAGAGTATCGAAGCGCGACGTCTCCATATTTATGGAGAACCGCACCGCGCACGCAACGGCGCAGCGGGGGATCGTCGGCGATGATCAAAGGACCACCGACGGCCCACTCGAGTAACTGCCGCCTTTTCTCGATATAACGAGCGCGCGCGCCTATTGTAGATTCGCGTTCTTTTTTTTTTCATCTTTTGGATTATACAAACGCCAGAGTGTTCAAGGAGGCATAACAGCAGGAATCAATGAGAGTTTTGTTTTCATTTGCATTTGATTGAAGCTTTTTTTCTTTTTCAAATATTTTTATACAAAACTAACTATACAATATATTTCACTTAAAGTATTATTTACATATGAGTTTGCTGTATCATGAACTAAACTTATCTCGGTATGGTCAAAACTAAGTACAAAAACTGCTAGTCCGCAGTTATTTAAAATAAAACTTGTGCACTATAGCTACTATAGCATAATGATAATCTATCTTGTACCATTTTTCTTGTTTCTGTCATTTACCCGTCTTAGACTATCGGGGTCGTTCCAATCTTGCACCTCACCACTAGCGAAGATCAAATAAAATACATTGGTGGTTATAAGAATGCCAAAGATTATCCAAAAAACAACCTTCCATTCACTAAGGGTTTGATGAGGTGTCAGGAGTCCGACCAGATACGGCGTAAGAATACCCGTGCAAGCCGCAGCACCGTTGGAAATTGCCATGACCGTGCCAGAGTAGTTCGGACTAAGATCCAGAGCGTTGACCTTCAAACTAGGCATTCCAAATCCTAAGAACGTGATCCCAAGAACGATCAAAGTTACAACCAATGTGCCATCACATTTGGCGAATGACGCTAGAACTATTAAGGTACCAGGAAATATGGAAGCTATCGTAGTACCGAGCTTTCGGACATTGGTAATGGACATGTACTTCTTGGCAATGATCCAGTCGAAAATCCAGGACATGACTGTGCACGAAAACCACATTCCGATGTAGGGCAGTGCACTGAGGAGGTATCCATTTTGGTCGACGCTGAAGTGCAGAACATTAGCTAGGTACTTAGGCAAATCCGTGGCAATGGTATAGAATCCCTGTGTGAAATATAAAAGTCACGATTTAAAGTCATAATTATAAGCCCAAACTGCATAAAAATTTTAGTTTTTTCGAAAAATAATTTAAAAAATATAATATATTTCATAATGTCTTCATAATAATTTTTAAAAATAAATTCTTTGTATATATTGAGATTCTATACCCAGTCATGTCCTATCTGCACGGCCACGAGAGCCCAAAGAGGCATCGAGGTTAACATCTTACGCCACGGAACCAGTGGGGCATCTTGATGGACTTGATCGCTCAGCGACTCCTTCAGGTAGTTAGCCTCGGTATCGGATATAAAAGGATGCTCTGCCGGCGTATTGTAGCAGACCAGCAACCACAAGACGTACCAGATCATCCCTAGGGCACCATAGAAGTAGAAGACTATTGGCCAGGGGTAGTACTTGAGGATCAGTCCAGACATCGCACTGGTGAAGACGACCCCAAGTGGAGCTCCCACGTACACGAACGACCCCGTCTTCGATCTCTGCTCGGGTGGAGTCCATTGAGATAACATGACATTCAGAGCAGGTAAGGTCACACCCTCACCCAGGCCCATGAGCACTCGGAGGACGATCAAACCGGTGGCGTCGCCTATGTCTATGGCTACAGGTATGAGAATAGTCAGGATGGCCGTAGACAGCATCCCCAGACCCATGGTGTGCTTGCCACCGAATCTCTCAGCTATCATTCCCCCTGGTATCTGAGTTAGCACGTAGCCCCAATAAAACGAAGACAGTATTATACCCTGAAAAAACGTAAAATAGTGTGAGTGTACAGATTCAATTTATAAGAAAAAGTCTGCGAGTTTATCTCTTATGTCACTGATAATCCAACAATCAAGGTCACTTCCTTGAACTTATTTTTACCTGTAGATGCTCGTCCCAGTCGTAAACACCAGCAGTGGAGTTCTTCGGTGGGCCAGTTTCGTTGCCTGCTGGACATCTGTTGTCTTCGGACTGTCCGGTACTGTTGACCGGTATGGTCATCACGGTTATGGCGATCGAAAGGCTTATCCGCATCCCGTAGGCCATGACGAGTGCCAAGAATCCCATGAGCGCGAACACATGTCGCTGGGGTATCGGTGCACCTGCGATAACGAAACTTCATTAGATTCACTTAAATTGAATTTTTCTTTACAATTCAAGTGTACTCACAGCAGTGTTTCAGAACTGGCAGCATTGCACTAAATGTAAGGCTGATAGGAGTGATGCGGTTTTTTATGACTAAATTATTCGTAACTTATCGCGGTGATTATGATCTTACGATTAAAGTCCATTGATGGCCTTATCTTGAACTGTGAGTACGTCAGTTTACAGTGTATCTCAGGAAATAATCGTGATGAGATTGAGATTTTTCACAATTTTAAGTGTCTGTAAATAGAGAATCACGATGAGAACGAATAATGATCAATGAAAAGTAATTTTTTTTAATAGTCAGGTCAATTATTGAGTCAATTGAATTGGCTGATGTAATACTTGTCAGGATTTGATCAGGCTTTGCGTGAAGGAATTTTCAATTATTATTTCACTAGTTTTTTTGGAATAAACATCTTGAAAAAAATACGATTATTATCTGTAATTAACTAAAAGATCATTAAAACTGTAACAATCTTATGATTAAGTTGAGCAATTAGTGAGTTGTGAAAATTCGATTACATTAATTAAAAATGGAAAATATATCTTTTAATCTTGTTTTTTGTCAATTGAATTATTTACTACATTACATTTATTAAATTTAAGATTTTTTGATAGTTTATTCTAGATTCATCTTCCTAATTTTCTTAACAAACCTTAAATTCCTTAATTAATAAACAATATTTAGGTAATGTATTGTATTGAAGTTAGAAATTATAGCATCCAGTTTGGGTCAAATAATTGATGGAATTTTATTGAAAGAAAAATTATTTTTATAAAATAAGTGTTACGCAACTTCATAACTAATATTTGATTGAGTTTCACTGTAAGTCTTAATTTCCTGTAACTGTAATCTTTTCACTTAAACCATAAATTTATATATCCTTTTCCATTATATTGAAAACCTTGATCATATTTCTGTCTCAATATTGTTGTGTACATTAGTTGTTACAATTACCTTGAGCTTCTCGGAATATTATAAGTTCATTTCAAAACTTTTTTTTACTTTATATGCAGTGAACTTATAGCAATGTCAATACATAATCAATAAAACGAAAAAATCTCACAAACTTATTAGATCATTAGGAAAAAAAAAAATTTATCAAAAAACTTATTAAATCATGCGTTAATATGACCATATAAAAATATTAACTGTTGACCGATAAGTTTTCAATTCTTATTGGTACTAAAAGTAATAAAAGTATACGTACTTTGATTATCAGGATCTGGTTGTCTGAAAAATCACTCAATACCTAAAAATATTCATGCCATAAAAAGATTAGAAAATATCAACTCATAAAATCTATTAAACCTCCTAAAATACCATACTTACATTAATCAACTTGATAAAACATTCAGGTATCTTCTTCGTCAAGTCAGATATGAAAAAAAGACTTATTACCTGAATCTCTCGAGAAGACAGACGGGACACATAATTAAACGAGGAAATAAGTATTTATGGCGTTAAGGAGTGAGAAAAAGCGCGCCGCTGCGTCTAATGAGGCTCCTCGGCTGCGATCCACGCAAGCGACACTCTCGAGTGCAGTGGTACAAAAAGTAGCAAGAGGGCGTCATTATATCATGCCGATCGGGTGATATCACCTCGTTATAACGCGACTTTTTGAGCTGTTCCTACTCGTCGCGAGACCGAGTGGTGATTTTTATTCCCTTTGGTTTTTACGACTTCACTTTGGGTTGAGCCTTCTGTACATCGTTTGGTTGCCTAAGAGTATCGTTATTTTGAATAAATAAAATAAAAACTGATAAATTAATGTAGAATTTTTTTATATCTGTCAATACCTGCGTAGAAAATTTTTTTTAATGGAACTTGGATAACTAAATCAAAAATTAATATTTTATTAATTCTACAGAGCAAAATTACATGTCATGAATCATTTTTTTATGACCTCAGTTGCCACGTGGACTTTTTTGATGATCCAATACGATGATTCAATCTGATTCATACTTTCAAAACAAAAATATTTAAAAAATGGGTCATGCTAACAACAATATTTTGTTTATTTATGATAACAATATTTCGTACACCTTTTTAATAAAACCATTTCATGACCATCTAATAAATAAGAACTAGGTTATCCATTTAATTTACCAGCAAAATAATAGATTGAATCTATATGATAGCCAGAAAATGGCTGTTTAAAACGGATAACCAAATTGATACTTCTTACAGGGAACATAATCATTTTTATTACTAAATTTTAATCACTAAATAAATGAAAAAAACAATACCTTTTGTATTTTTTTTTAAAGCAAAAAATCTTATAATTTATTTGAAAATCGGGCCTGTAATCATTCTATACAGCCAAAAAAGAAGTTCAATTTATCAAACAGAAACCTTGAATCAAGAATTTTCTAAAGTACATTAACGAGATTTAAAATTTTCACAGGATAGTTTTTTTGTCCCACCATACACATTTTAATCCCTAATGCAATAAAAAAGTACTTTTCAACCGCATCGAGCAGGAAGTTCGTCTTGACGCCTCCCAAGGACCTGGGAACTTGTCGCTGCCACGACCAATTTTCATCCCACTCGAATGGGATTATAACCACTTACCGCACATCTCAAAGAACCCATCCCATTCTTAAAAAACAAGGCACTTGAGAAAAAAAAAAAAAAATTATTTTCAAAAAAAAGCCTGACCACACGGAAAATTCCCAGTTCCGCCCACCGAAAGAGCTTCATTGAGACGGTGAAAATCGGCGTGTCTCTCACGCCTTTCGACAAAAAGCATCAGCGGGGTATTCGCCTGACTGAGTCTTTTGGCAGCTTCCGCCCGGCTCTGCCTAATATTCTCGCGGCGAAATCCTCGGAGGCGTCGGTCCATCACTAATTGGGAAGGGAAGAGCCGACATCGATCGGCTACCGTGGCCCCCACGCACCTGATTACCTCGGCGCGGCAGCTTCCTTTGTCGGTGATATAATTCACGCATCGATGGGCTTCGTTAACGCGGGCTTATTGTTAATACCCACGGCGGACCTTTTAAATTTTTGGGAGTGGGCTTCATGCAAGATTCTTTATTTTTTTTTTTATGATCTTTAGGGATGACAGAAGATTCTTATTTGTTACGAAAGACACATTCTTTAAATAATTACGTTAATATTATGAAAATTACCAGGTACCATAAATTAATAGGTTTTAAATTTTAATTTTACTATCGGGATTTTTTAAAAAGACTTACAAAATTATAGATTTAGCTTGTTGACAATTCATCAAAATCAAAATATTAATGTTATGCTAATGCTAAAGTTATTCAAATTTATACTTTTACTCGTCTTGCTACCATTTATTAGATAAAAAGTGATACTATGTATTTTACGTTGCAAACTTGAGCAGACAAATGTAAGTCATTTTGAGTTAGGTCCAAAGATGCTAAGTTGTAAACTCAAAAGTTTTAATCCGTTATTACGATTTCAAACTAGGCAATGGATCATTGAAACGAATTTCTTATATTTTAGTAAACTTTTATGTAATATTTCAAATTATTTACTTAAAAATTTAATTATTTACTGTGAATCCGGAAAAAATTTTTTTTTTGAAAATGAATCCATAAAACCTGATCCCTTAAATAAATCTGAGTGATCAAATAAATGATTGTAGTAAAACAATATAATAGTTTAATCAAATATTAGTACATAAAAATATGTGAGCTTTTTGATATGACAATCGTAACTCTCTTGTCATCTGGTTTTACACGGAGAGAAGAACTTAAGTGAAGAGACCCCCAAACGAATACATGCTTCGTTTTAATTTTGTCCGCATCTAAAAATACACCACTATGCAAGAGAGAATCACTAGATGGCTGTAGCTTCATCTCAGACGCAAGCTAGAATAGAGTTTTGCGGGTATATATGAATTAAACGCTTTCATTAGGTAGAATAGAATTTTTACAATTTATAAAATATCATTTTACATTGCGGATTTCACTTAAAAACGAATTAAGGTACTTAAAAATGTACACTTAAAGATATCTTACATGATGTATTTTTGAAAACCTGACGCAATTGTCAGGTATTATTTCAATTATAAGATATTTTATTTTATTGAAATTCAGAAATAAAATTTATAAACTAATTCATTCAATTCATACAAATAAAAATCAATACCTTTATTCAGAGATAAATACATACTCAGTATGATGTACATTAAAATATGATTCTGTCACTCGATATTCATCAAATAAAAATACAAACAAAAATTAAAAAAAAAAAAATACTAGCTAGCTCAATTATCCATCCACCTCTCATAAAAAGAAGCACTCGTATCCTGCAAACAATCGGTTAATATCGCAACCCAGCCATAAATAAAATTCTCACGTTGTATCAAAACACACGCGACAAACCCAGGCTTTATTACGCTCAGATGAAGAGGGTGACTGCCTACGCGTATAACGAAGGAGGTGTTGAGGCGTGACTTAATTTACCTACATTACTCACGGGTCTTAACCTAGCTGCAATCATTATCACCGAGCATTGTTCCCTGTTCTTACTACCCCCCGCTGATTATTGAAACATTGTTAAACGGAGCCCGTACCGTCTCTTCAAAAAAAAAAAGGGAATGAAAGAACGAGGAATCACGGAAGACAGGGCTACCAGAATTTACTTTTTTTTTTCTTCTAGAGGGAAGAAGGCGAGCGCAAAAAAGAAGATTTTCGGGGCAAAGGTGGGTACGTAATGCGCAGCATGAGGTCGGGGGACCCAGGTGTCGGTAACCCGGATCTAATTGTACCGCCTACAACGATAACGACCATTAAATTCTTGTTTGCGGGGCGTTTGGCTCCCTTTGCCTGAGTGAATCTTATAGAGATGCTGATAAAAAAAAAAGTGTTTTGAATGGTTATTGTTATTATTATTTTTTTAATGTAGGCATAGGAAAGAATCCCGCTTTTTGTGACTGATGATTTTTTATTTTCGTAAGGTAACGGCTTATAATTAGTAACTCGATCTCGTATGTTTTGGTGACTTATTAAACCTATAAACAAAATAATCACAAGTCGTACAAAAAAAAAATTGTAATAGAAAGTTTAGAGAAGAATATTTTTTTTTTTTTTTTTTTTAATATAATTTATTCATTAATCGGCCTATGTTACTTTTTAAGTATCAAATCGGGAATCGAATCGATGACCATAGGCTTAGAAGTCACACGCTCTAGTCACTGAGCTTCTGGATCTACAAAATTCAGTTAATGAAATTTCATTCATAATTAAAGTTACCCGGAACAAATTATTAAAAATACGTTTTACACTTACTTTTTAAATTCTATGAGATACTCTTCCTCAAAATTTAGAATACAATAAATAAAAATTATTACACAAATATTTTTTTCAAATTAAAGAAACTTGTCATACTATTGTAAATACATATTTTACTCAAGTTAGAAGTTAATAATTAAGTTGTTTAATAAAAAATCAAAATTCTTTAATACTACATAACAAGTATAATTACATTAAATCGATTTACTTTACAGACATTTCACCCAAAATTCTAATATTCACACGTTTTTCAGTAATGTATAAAAAATACGAGTGTACCAACCCATCGTCAAAATATTTCCACTGAAAACCCCAAAAAAAAATATCACCATCCAACTAAAATAAAAAATTTCTGATGTAACCGAAAAACCTTTACAATACGTCACGCTCGTTCAAAGCATATCGTTTCAATAGATCGCGATACGTGCTCTCGTAAATTAACGGCATACATTAGGCCTGCCCCTAATGGATAAGGCTCGTATCTCGGCTGCCCGATCGCCGCCACAGTCACGCCCTCGCACCCCCCCCTAATCACACTCCAAAGAGGTGACACTCTTTTTTTTTTCAGTCAGCTAAAAGATTTCGATCTGGGGTGTAGTGCCGACCCGATAATGATGATCGAGCTAAAAAGAGGTGCGATTCGGGAGATTAAGGCGGATCATTCTTCTTTGGAAAGTTAAATCTGGAGGAGGTCGACGCGGAGGAGCTTGATCGCTGCGAATAATCTGTTCCAGTAGCGTGGAAATATTGATTTTTTTTATTATATTATCGGGAGACCAGTTTTAGATATTTTCACAATAAATTGGTAATTTTTTGATTTTGCTGTGTAGACCAAAATGAAAAAACGTTGGAAGCTTAAGTACTGATTTCGATTTTTTCTAATCCTTGAGAAACGACAGATTGAAAATAAAAAACTACTTCAAATTAAAAAAACAGTACTCATGCGGGATAATACATATTATACGAGTATGGTAGACTCGATCCAGAGAGGAGTTCGGGCCACCGGAGTTAAGGATGTTTGGTACTCTCGAAAAAATGCAGCCGTTTTGTCAATTTTGATCGGATCGATTTATGATTAATATCAAAATAATCATTGAATTTTTTGCCTTTTTTTGTTCGATTTAGTTTTTTAAAAAATCAAAGTATTTTTTTAAATACTTTAACCCAAACTCTTATGGAAATCAAGCAATTTTTTTCTTTGATCGTTTGTTACTCTTCCAAAAATACAGAGATCATTAAAAGAATTATTGGGATTTGTAGATTTCAGCTCGAAGAAGATTTTAAGATTTTTTTTATAATACCTTTCCGACCATTTGAAAAAGATAACAAAGAAAAACAAGCGCGCAGTGGTTAAATTCAATGTGCGACTGAACAAGAAATGCTCTAACTTTTTT
Source organism: Encarsia formosa (assembly GCA_038277355.1). NCBI lineage: Eukaryota > Metazoa > Arthropoda > Insecta > Hymenoptera > Aphelinidae > Encarsia > Encarsia formosa. The sequence continues at coordinate 6,929,085 of CM076185.1, read as the reverse complement.
TCTACTGCATAATTTGATCTAAAAATTTGTACACAATGTCTTTAGGTCTTAATTTTTAATGTGAGATTTAAAAAGTTAACGTTTTTAAACTTTTGTCGCAGAGTTTTGTAAATTGAAAATTAGGTTTTTTTCGTGATTTTTCCTAATTTTTTAAAAAATTCTTCAATCATAAAATTAATACTGCATGAAAGAAGAGACTTTCAACTTTTTCATAATGATTCTTTCATTAGGGTCAAAGTACTGATGAGATGAAAATAAAATCGTCTAGTCGGGCGCTGCGGTGCCCGTCCCCTCCCCTCTTTTCCCCTCACGAAAGTACCAAACATCCTTAAATAAAGCTCGACCAAAAATAACCAGCCCGATCGGCGCGAAATTCTCCACGAGATGTCTCAGAGATGGACCGCGTCGTAAGCGAAGAATCCGAGTGCCGAGTACTTCAAAGTACGCCCGCGGTCATAAGTATAGGGAATTAGTTTTCATTTGGGGGGCCCAAGTTTTAGTAGAGAAAGAATTGAACTAAGATGTCAAATTATTAAAGTCAACTATTAACTTAGATGACTTTAATTAAGCATAATTTTTTATGGCCTGGTTGCCAGGCTGGATTAATGATTCTTATGACTAAATTTTCTTTAGATGATTGTTAAACTATGATAAAAAAATAATACATTCTTTCGGTTTTAAATTCATTGTTCATACTTCCCAAACTACTTCTTACAAACATGCTAAAATTTGACCCCCTGAATCTCAAAATAAAATTTTTCTTCAATCAACGTTTCTGAAACTCTACACAGCTGTTTTTGGGCTTCGAAACATACACAAGCAACTTTTTAGGCAGTTTTTCTGAATTAATCTATCTAAATCTGTCCAAAATCAATAATATTTTTATTTTTAATAGCTAAAAAGTTGTAAACAAAAAAAAAGTTTAGTGAACTTTCGAAAAAATTGTAGAAGATACTCATTATCAGGTTTTGGTGAATTTTTAAATGTTTTTCACATTGCAGGTGTAAGTAAAACTTATATATTCAGCTTATATAATTTACCTTCCATCAAACATTTTTTAGCACTAGCACAGTATTTAATAACCAAAATTACAAGAGAATTTTTAATTATTTCACTGTAATAAACTTTTTAAGTAATTATCAACGACAATAAACTTTTTTTTATTGATAATTATAGAACTGAGAAAAAGAAATTACTGCAAAAAGATATTCCAGCACGAACTTTAATGCTTCTTCTTCTCAGACCGAATCGAAACTGCAGCATTCTCTTCTTGAGAGAATGCTTTTATACTCCATGTGAAAAAGTACCATGACATAAGACTGGTTTGATCCTCGATGCTGTAAAAAACCAATAACAATAAAGAAGATTTTAAATATATCCGTTACCGTGCACGGCAAAAGACGCGAGATCAGATATACACGTATGTATTCTTCGAAATGAGCACTCCTCGCAGTTTAATAAACTTTCTTCTTGATAATTTATTGCGGGAGTCGATTACCATTATAAAAATGATGTTAAATGACAGAAAAAATTTTCTTTAAGAATTTTTTTTTTATTAGTGGTAATTTATATCCAAATGATGTAATAAAAAGTTTCAACTGTCTAAACAAATTTTAATATTTTAAGTATAGTGAATGTTGACATATAAGTATTGGTGCGAATATTCGTGATGCCTAATAAATTCGAATAATTAAAAATCGTTAAAAAAGTCTAAATTCGAATCTCAAAACCAAATTCAAAATTATTTAAATTATTCGAAATTCAAATTTCGAACTCAAATATTCGAATCAATATGAGATTTTTAACCATTACAATCACATCAGCTTAACGCGATTCTCTAGGAATAAAAAATATCTATAAGCACATTGTTTAACTCATTTTAATACCAGAAAAATGAATAAATCATTCAAAAATAAATATTACTGAGGTCATTGATTTTGAAGAAAATTTTATTTTGTAACAGTTTATTTTATAGAATGTAATTTTTTTGTATTATAAAACAAAATAAGTTGTTGTCATTGAAAATAAATCATCATTTTTTCGTTATCATATGTTTGAGTAGTATAATTTAGGAAACATTATTTTTTAATTTTCATTGTGAAAATAGTTACTTCAGCTAGGTTTATAGAAAAAAATTAAAAACAATTAAAACAGCAAAAACAAAATTCAAAAAATTATAATTGCTTCAGGCTCTTATATTTATTTAATGGGATTTGGGATTATTTTAAAATAAATAAAGACTTTTTAATTTCGATAGATTTTATTTGTTATAAGTTTATTGCATTGGACTTGGTTTTTTTCTTTATATTATTTACATCAGTAGACACATACATAATACACAAACTTTTTTGTTTATCTTTCTTCTACATAAATTTTTATCTACATACATTACTTAATTAATTCGCATACGTGACGTTTTTCTTTTTATGTTTATTTCCTTGTAATTATACGTTTAACGTAACTATTTTTTTTTTTCCGTACACAATCTTATGGATAGATGGATCCTGATAAGGGCTCACTTTGAGCGTGATGCATGCATCATTTCACGTGTCGTTAAATAAGTTGGATAACAGACTTTGGATTTAAATAAATTGTTACAGCTTTATAATAAACTTTATGTGAATCTCCTTTTTTAACATTGCGTAATTGGTTTAATAATCAAAGGCTGCTTGAAAGATTCACACAAAAAATTATTGCAATCTTTTTCTCGATATGAGTTATTACTGTTATCGGGATTAACTATACATTAAGTTTTTTAAATACGTTTAACACCTGCTTACAGCTATTATCACACCGATTTTTACAAAATTCATATTTATGAGTTATTGTAGGTTTTAAATTTGTTACATTAATTTTTTGAAAAAAAATCTTGATGTGTAGAAGGCAAGTGGGTGCTTAATATCAGAGATAATTTTGATTTTTCTTTAAATTTTTTAAAATTATTATTCGAAAGTTTATAAATAAAGTAGGATAAATTCATTTTTGTCAAAATTATCCTGTTTTCTTTGAAATTTTCATATAGTGTCATGTAATAAATGCTTTTTAATTTTTTTTTATCATTATTATTCATTTATTTATTTGAATTATTCATAATTAAAATATCCAGATGATCATAATAAAAACCTCGTATTCTTTGAAAAATTTAAGTAAGTCTTGATCAGTTATTTAATTTATTGAAATATTAATAATGAAATTTTTTTTTTTTTTTTAATCTTTGTATAATGATAAAAACTTTATCTGTTCTAAAATCAAATAAAATCATATGGGGTCAAAAGTGTCCGCAACGAGAAAAAAAAATTTATTTAAATTTCTGTAACATTCATGTGGTTTTATTTAAAAAAAAAAAAGTTTCAATAAAAAACATCAATCGTGCAACGGTATTTTACAAGGTAATTCAACTATTTATCTACAATAAATATTAATGATATTCCATCCATTCACGCACTGTCTTTATAAGCTACACCACACTCACACAGCATACGTTACCTTTCACACAATATTCGATTACATAACTGCTAATCATGAATAAATTTACAAATATATACAAGCGTATTTTTATAACACAGTGTCTCTTTGGTCATTAAATATTTGACCAAACTAACCTCAAAATCAATCGTTGATAAACACGTAATATTCGTTTGAAATTTCCTAGCTATACAGAGATTCGTTTCCGAGCAAATACACAGAGTCGCTCATGAATTCGCGGGTCAAATTAAAAAAAAAACCTCATTTGATCGGTTCAACAAAAATTTTCAGTGAAAACAGTTTCTGGCCAGATATGAACACTTACACTAAAAACTGGTCAATTATCGGCTAGAACTGTCTCACTGCTGCCAGTGGTTCCAGTTGACCTTTCAAGAAGTTTTGTTTTTTTTTTTGTGCTCGATGTTTGCGACTAGAAATCAATTACAAAAAAAAGTTCGTCCACGAGTAAAACTGCATTGTGCCCGAGTATCTCGTTCTAACCTCGAGATCGTCAACGCGCGAACCGTTTCGAGTTCGCGTGATCATTAGTCGGCTCCGCACTCAAGTCTTAAACGTTAATCAGCCTATTCCCTCCCATAAATTCGTTAAATTAACTAAAACTGCACAGCTCGGCTGCCCCTCGCTTCGAGCCCGGTGATGGGTTTCCTGGACATCAGCTGTTCCTGTCACAACATCTTGGTGAGGTAGCTGGACGAGCTGGGCGGTGGCATCAGGGCGTACGGGCTGACGAAGGCCGTCGGACCGTGAACCGGGGAGAAGCTCGACTGGCCCTGGGACGAGCCGACCCCGAGGGGCGAGCCCGAGTCGTGGAGCTTCCTCATGTGCTTCTTGAGGTCAAAGTTGCGGCAGAAGCCCTTGCCGCATATCTTGCAGCTGAAGGGCTTTTTGTCGTTGTGGGTGTGCATGTGGAAGGTCAGGTTGTAGATCTGGTGGAAGGCCTTGTTGCAGATGTTGCACTTGTAGGCCTTCTCCCCGCTGTGGGTCAGCCGGTGGTTCTTGTAGTTGCCCTTCTGGTGGAAACCCTTGCCGCAGTACTCGCAGGTGAAGGGCTTGTAGTTCGCGTGGATGCGTATGTGGGTGTTGAGGGTGGAGCTACGGTTGAAGGCCTTGCCACAGTGGTGGCACTTGTGGGGCTTCTCCTGGGTGTGGATTATCTTGTGCCGGCACAGGGTGCTGGCCTGTCGGAAGCCCTTGTTGCAGATCTTGCAGACGAAGGGCCGGGCCCCGGTGTGCACGGGCATGTGCCGGGTCAGGTTGTAGTGGGCGTTGAATACCTTGCCGCAGTCCGGGCATATGAAGGTCTTCTGCTTGGCCGGGTTCGCCGCGCTCGGCTCCTTCGGGGACGAGGAGCTCTTCTTCTCCCGGCTCGTCGACTCTTCCGGTTCCGGGTTGACCGGGGGAGGCGTCGCGGTCCGGTGGTGCGGTGGCGGTGGGGGCGGCGACTTCTCCGTCGTGGTCGGAGGCGCTGCCGCGGGAAACGACCGCAGCAGAGGACTCGAGTGGTAGTGAAGCAGCGGGTAATACTGGAGGAGATTCTGGTGGTGCCTGAAGGTCGGGACGTACTTCTTGAAGGCTGACTCCAGGTGGGCCGAGTAGCTCAAGGCCAGACTCGGAGCGGCCTGCTGAAGAAGCGCGGCCGTCGCCGTCGTCGGCGAAGACGCCGCGCTCGAGGTCGAAGACTCGGTCAGACGCTTGTCCGGCTCCATGATCTTGGCTATGGAGAAGGTCAGGTTGCGACAGCTGGGGGTGGGCGAGGACACCCGGTCGGGTGGCAGACTCGTTGGGGTTTCCGTCTCCATCGCTTGGCTCGTTGAAAACGGCTGCATAGCGTCAATCTGAAACAATCAAACGGAATAAAACATTATACTTAATTAACTTTGATATTGTTTGTTGATTACTATAATTTAAAAGTTTGAATTAAGCGTCCTGGAAAATTGCCCTGATAGCTCGCGATTTTCATAAAAAGTTTCAAGTTGTTCGTGAACAAGACTACCGTAAACATCCGACACGGCATTCAGCAGCCAGAATAAGAGGGGGCCACTCTGTTAAGCGAATATGCAAACACAAATGGTGCGTACGTGTCCGAGTGCGAGTTTTTCATAAGCACTCGTGAAGAAAAAGGGTAAAAGAGAAGAAGCTACGAATAAAAAACCAGCAATCATGAATTTTAGATTCACACGGGCTTTTACGATTTCGTTGTCTTTTTTGTTAAATTCAAATAACGGTCAGTCGATCATCGCTCATTGATTCAGTTTACCAAACAAAGACAAATTTGACGTATTTTAAACGCTCGATTAGATCCACCGCGAGGGTTTTCGAGAGCGGAACCCACATGCTTGGATCTTCGACACATGTGCACTCCGGAAAAAAAAATCATGGGGGTTAGGCTTCCCCTCGCTAAAATTCATGGGACGCACAACTCGATCAGAAAGAAGAAGAAACGTGAATAAGACGCGAAATGGTCAGCAGACGTACGTATGTTTGCTTTCAAGCTCCCCGCATTAAATACTCAGGCGGCTCTGAATGAGGAGAATCCAAGAAATGACTCCGTCTTTTTTTTTTGAAAAATCCCCCGCAAAAACAAACCGCGTTTCTTTCAATCCTACATCCATCTTCCAGAAGTGGCCCCCCTGCAATGAAGGTTTGCATTTCCGCGGTCTGTCGTCTTGGACGAATTACGGTTTGAGATTTCTTTTTTCCGACTGCAGCGGGCATGAAAGAAATTTCTAATTTATCTTTCATGGAAGGCGCCTTTAGAATCGTCGGGGTCTGACTGGAAATGGACTACAGATGTGCGGACTACCCAGACTTTTGTGGTGAGTGCTCAAAAATTAGTTCGAATAAATTTATTCGCTGGGGGTTTCGAGCGAATTGATATCTTTTTTTTTTTTTTTTTTTTGCTCTTGTGCAAACATGCAGCATTACTTGCACTCGAAACGGTATCAAAATCAAAATCATTTTTCAAAACTTAAACTAGAATTTAGAAATTTTTTTAACTTTGTTATTTTGAACCATAGAGTGATTTTATTTATTCAAATTATTATTGAAAAAAATCTACGCTATCATTGCAGAACGCCTCAGCGACGGAGAAGCGACGGCAAAGCCCGCAACAACGTTCAAGTGGCATATGCTCGCGCGTAATTTAATCTCTTCCTGCAGCAGCAACTCCCCCGGTGATTTAAACTAAGCGGTGGCATAAAAACGTCAATGATTATACAGTTGGTCTCCTTCGTATCGGTGCGGTGGCTGACTGACTGCCGAGCCGCACAAAGGACGCGCCGCGATCAATTTTGTTACACTCCTACGTTTTTCTCTCTCTCTCGCCCTCGTTGTAGCTCCTAATCGATTCGTACGTAGCCTGTATTTTTGTGGTTTGTTCGATCATTGTTCACTTTGATTGAGTGTGAGTCAGAATTATAATTCGATAAAATTTTTAATTGATTTATGTGTTAAAGGCAAGCGTTTTTAAACTAGAATACAGTCAAATTATTTTTAAAATCATTGAAAAAGTGTATTATGCATCTTACTTAGCTAAATAGTAATTTAACATTCATGTTCCACTATTAAAAGAGAGCTAGCGCCATATTGCGTAAACTTTTTATTCGTGAGCTGATTGGCGGAGAAGGTTTTTTAAAATATTCGAAAAGTGCAATTTAAGGTTAAAATTGTTTTTTTCCTGTACGCCCTTGCAGCGCGCTGAGGGGTCCTAGTTTTTATAAATAATGTAAAAAAAGTTTCTAAATTTATCGATTAATAAACGTTTGCATCTCATTTATTTCGGTGCAGTAACCATTTTATTTTTAATTTCAATCCAATCACCGCTAAATTTTTAACTATCAAAACAGAAAAGTTTGAAAAATCACTAGAAATCACTTCTTTAGCCAACAAAAAAACCACATTCATTTAGCACAACTCATCACTCGACATTAAACAATCACGCTTGCAGAGACAAGGGAGATCAGGAGTAGTATCAGACATGACAGTCGCTCTCATTGAAAGCCGACGACACTTGTGTGGGGGACGAGCCAGGCCCCGCCCATCCGCACCGATTTATCGTCCCGCGGGACCCCGGACGATCATCGGGGAATATGTCATGCCGGGGGAGGGCTGAGTATCACTGGCAGATACAAGAAAATGGATGTTTGTTGATTTTACAAAGATGAAAAAAATTCTCGAAAGTCTTTAGACGTACACGCACAAAATACAATTCATTCAACACACAAGTAGCTTCCAAGATTAATAAAGAATGAAATCACTTTTTATAGGAAAAATAAAAACGCCAATTTCGAAGTACGCACTGTTAAAGAAAAAACCAGAGAAAATTTCAAATTTGATGTAAACTTAAGAGCAGAGCTGTGCTAAATAGTCAAATGACAGTAAGTCTCTCAATAAAAACACGCACAAAGTAAAACTCATAAAAATAACTTTTTCCCAAACTCTCTCCCGTCATCCAAATCCTATTACACAAAAATCACAAAGAAAATCCCATGTCCCCGCTTATCCGGGTCCAAACGAGCCGCCCCACAATAAAAAAAAACCTCCGAATTTCACTGAAAAACGACATCGGCTTACATACATCCAAGATTACACTCCGTTTAAAAGAAAAATCAATCTTAAAATTCACAATCACCATTGTCCACCGCATGCTCCCGGGGCAGCCGCGTGCATAAACATACGCGTCTCGTCGTTGCACTTGTTCCGCGACGTCTGATGCAAAAAAAGACCAACGGTAGAAAACGCGCAACCATCCCCTCCGATCAATTTCTACCCGAAGGTGGGGGAGCCTCCCGGCGCGACGCCATTGGTCGGCTGGCTCGAGCCGTGGGCGTCGCCCTTTCTCGGGAGCCTTCGGGGGTAAGCTGCTAGTGGCAGTGGTGGGGGGGACGCGTTAACGAGCGAGACATGCCAATTCCGTCGATTTATTTCAATCGCGGGGGAGACACCAGAGACCATTTTGTTTTTGCGGCTTGTCAGCGTGGATTTTTCACGGTGGTTACTGATTATTAGTTCGAAAATTTGTTTTTAATAATGAGATTTAAGTCGGATTTTTTGTTGTTTGTTGATGTTTGATCGAGTACAATACTTTCCGGCTCGGAGTTTGCGAGCGGCGAGCTCAAAATAGCTAGAGCTGAAATTGATCACTTTGATACCCAATGCAATCGTCAAACTCGTGCAAAAACCTTCCTTTTTTTAAATTCTAGTGGATTATTACACATTTTTCCATGTACAGACCTAGTAGTTTCGGACAGCCCAGAGTAAATAATTTCGTAAACTATCTTCAAACTGAAACCTCTTTTTTTTACGTTTATATTGATAAAGAACTCTTCATTTATGAGAACAAAATTTCTGTAGACTTATTTTTTATAAAAAAACATCCGAAGACATACATAAAGCATCATTAATCGCTTTTAATAGACAAGCTCATTGAATCCAGCTCAATTAGTCCGTTAACATCCGTGGAACGAACGTAATCAAGCTGCACTCGATTAAAACGTCCGCGAGTTTATATAACTCCCGAGCTCCTGGTGAAGGTGCTAAGTGCTCAAAGTTTACCAACGTCGTTATGATTCCTGCAAGTAATACGCATTCGACCGGACTCGCCGAAAGAAAAGGACGCGCGGAGGAAGCTGAAAAGGTGCGGAAAAAGAGAAGACCCGATAAAACTTGAAATGGCTTTGCAAATTTACCCGGACCGCGCGCGGCGTTAATTACTCCTGCTTTTTGTCCTGAGAGTCCTTTTGTACTGGCTTCTTCAGAGATCCAATTTTTTTTTTTTTTTTTTTTTTTTCGTCTTTCAGCGGCAGTTGTTATGGAAAAGTAGTTTGGTTATAGTTTTTTGTTTTTAGTGATGGAAAGAGGGCCTAGAAATAGTCATTTTCTTAAAAAAAAATAAAAAAAATAAAGCTTAATAACTGACAAGAAAAATAGCTTGTTCCTCTCTATAATATTATGAAACTGATCTATATTGAAGCATAATTTGAAAAAATCAATTTTTTGTGAGAATTTCAACTTTTTTTTTTAACCGATATTCTAATCTAAGTTTTTTCAACCTCAATCCGGTAAAAATGCACATTACTTCATTCGAAAACATAAATTTTTCAAGTATTTGAAAAAATACCAATCAGTAAAGTTCCCTGATGGAATAATTAACTTATCGAGCTAATTTAAAAGTTAAACTAAAACAGGGTGGTTAAATCGATCCGCAAACAACCTCTGACTTCCTCGCACTTCCAGCTTCTTTCGTCGGCCCGAGCGAAGATTAGTCAATCGCCCCGGGTTCGCTGAACCGCGAGCGATTGATTTCCGTTAATTCGCCAACTTCACGGGTGCACTCGACAAGTTGAAAAGACAATGCGAGCCTTTCGTTTGATTGTGAATTGAGCAAAGAGTTGAGAAGTGTCTGAAAGTTTGATATCCCCCGCGATTGAGAATTTTAATAACTTCCACTTCTTCGTTCTTTATCGTTCGATTTGCATGAATGTTAGCCTGCATTTTTATGCGGACTATTGAGAATTTTAAAATGCGCGATCGATTCACGAATAAATTTACGTTAATTGTAAAACTCCGTAAGTATTGTTCATGGTTTGCTTTGAAGAAAAATACTGCGTTGTAGCTTTTTAATTTTTTTATCACAATTTTTTTCTTTTTCTTTTTTTAAATTTTTCATGAAAAAATATATTTATATGTTTATAAAAGATTATTGTATATTAAAAAAAAAAAAAAGCTTTATCTCAATCCAAAAAAATAATTTAACAGCTGGGTAATATAAAGTATATAAAAAAAGCGATCGATTCAACCCTGATTTAGAAATAATGTTTGACACATCGAGATTGGACAATTATATAGTGAAATTTGACACGACATTTTAATCACCAACAATTTGTAAAGAATAACTTTTTCATAAATACATTTACGAGTTAATTTAACTTTTATAATACAAAGTTGTGTATGCTAAACTAGTAAGATTTATTTTTACTATTGCTTTAGTGCATTTTATATTAATAATGTAATTCTATTATTTTAATTTATTAATAAACCTAATTATGTAATTATATTCATGTACTATCACCTGAAGAGGAGGGAAGTTTCCTCAAAACTTTGTAAGATGAAAAAATCTTTTTTTTTCCTTCTGTCTGGACTATCAATACAAAGTGATGACAATCCCACAAAAAACCGAGTTTTTACTATTTCTAATAGTTTTTATTTGTAGCTCTTAAAATTATCCTGTCCTTAAAAAATACCCTTTTTTTAACAAACTACTTACACACGTTTAAAAATTAATCACAAAAGTATGCGTTCGTCATTTAAAACCACACTAGTATAAAAAATTACGCTCACGTTGCGTAAAAATCGCTTTCGAGTTAATAAAACCGCGATAGACGTGAAAAACCTACAATGGGTCGCACGTGAGAAAAGAAAAAAAAAAAAGCTTCCGACCTCGTTAGAGCATATGATTATAGCCCTGTAAATGACAGCTAAGCCGATTTCAAACGGAAACGGTAGGATTTTTTTCTTCCTCTGCTTCTTCTTCATCGATGAATGCGAATCATCCGCGCGATGACCCGGAATCCCTTTGCGGCTCACTTCACTTCCAGATGCCGCGATCATGAATGTTAAGCCTTCGAAGATTAGTATACCCGGCATTTTTGTACCGAAAAACCGTATTATTATGGTAAGGTATAGGGCGCATTCAAATGACTATAGAGCCGAGATCGTTTCAATGGAGAACGAATGGGTTTCACCCTGCTAATCAGGTGGAAACGAAATATTTACTGGTTGCATAATTAATTGTGTCGTTGAGGGCTCATTGGTTTTTAAGCAGGATTCTAACGCACGCTCACGACTGATCGTTTTTTAATTTTTTTTACAGTGTGTCAAAAAGATTAAGAAGGTAGAAAAACTGTAAATCAAGAATCAGCCTGACAAAAAATTAAAAAATATAAATTTGGTGTGTAGAGCTATAAAATTTGTCTTTCGTAGCTTAGCTTGAAATAAATTAGTAAATGTAAAGATGTAAAATGTTATCTCTTACTAAAAATTAACCATAAATAAGCTAAAAATTGTCAACTTATAGTCTGTCAAACATATGTCAATTATTTGTCATACAACATATAGTCAATTTTTGCTAATTTATGGTTAATGGCTTACTAAGAACATAATTTCGAACTTCGATTTTAATAATTAGTGATGGAATAAAATATAGTGAGAATCAATCAAAAAATATAACCATGACATTTAATTGTAACACATTGCAATTTCTTTAAGTTTATCAACAACGCTCCCATTATTAAAAAAAAAGCCGTTACATTGAGAAAAGAAACGAATTCTGGGCGGTAACCCCGAAATTAAAAAAAAACAATGACCTAAACTCGTAAACTCAGCTCCTCCTCCAGCAAAGAGTTTTTAATTCAGCCTGTCAAACCAAGTGCTTGAAATCTCGTAAACCTAAAATAAAAGCAACAGGTGTTTATTGTTGTAAACCAATGGTTAAAAAAAAAAAAAAAAAAAAGAAGGGAAGGATTCGAATTGAAACAATGACGAGCTCATTGGATGGAAATAAAGGCTCCGTCATTTAACGGCCGTTTTCTAATGGAATCGCTTACGCTCGAGAGAAAAGTGCTGCAAGGGCACGTGCGCCGCGTGAACATTTGCGCTTGCAAAATGGCTAAGCTCGAGTCCATTGTTTTGACCACGCGTGCTGCGAGGATTTCTCTCTTTTTACTTTTTGGGTCTTGGGAGAATTTCTGATTTCATTAAGCGATGACTTTTTGTCCCTGTGAATCGGTGTAATTGAGAGGGTTTTTTGAGTTTGCGGGATTCATTGAATTTGGGTTGGTCGAGAGGGTTTCGAAAAGCGAATTATTATGTAGTCATTTAGAAATCACGAAAGAGGTTTTTATACATGAAAAACCACAGTGTTACCGAGAGGTTTGTGAAGCTGAAAAAGAAACTATTTTTAATCAAACGTTGATACATAAAAATATAGAACATGTCGTATGCCTTTATGATTTAAAGTACTTATATTTGTATATATTTGTTTAAAAAATAAGGTTGAAATATTTAATAATACGACTAATTAACTTATAATACTCCTGAGAATATTTTAAAGTAATATTATCCAATTAATCGTGATAAATCTGTAATAGATAATTAACAAAGAAAATAGTTATAAACTTATAAAACCCTAATAATTATATGAATTTGACTTCAAATGCTCACTCACAATACTTCCCTCTATTTTTCTAAAGAAGACTTTGATCTATTACGTTCCTCTATATGCATTAGAAAAAACTCTGACTCAAGATTTCCTATGTCTAAAATTTGCTGAATGAAGTAAAATTTTTCACAATCAATGTTTACAGTTTTAATTATTTTCGTATGCATTCTGGCTCTTAACCGACGATAATTTATTCAAGCTCATTCACTCATGCAGCTCTACATTTAACATTTCTCTCAAGTTCATTTCCCAAATTTCAAGAGTTTCGCATATCTCTAAGTTACCAACCTCTAAAATATCATTAAAGACAATGATTTTTGTAGATTTTCATTCCAAGTAAAGCCGGCGCTCGATCGATATTATCAACTTGCATCAGCGATTATTTAGGTGATTTCAAAGTGCCCAGCCCCCAGCCAAAAACAGCACGGTCGAAAAAGTGTCTCCAGCTCGCACAAAATAAAACTCGGCCGGGAGATCACGCGGTCGGGGGGCTCGCCGCACAGCTGCGCTCGATCCTCGGGGGTCCCCCCATGACGGCAGTCATTTTGGGCCGCCCATGGGGGAGCTCGTTATCACTGATTTTTTTTCTCCCCCCTACCCTACTTTTTTGAAAAAAAAAGGCTCCCGCCCCGTAAACACCCGGGGAATCATGGGAAAGGAACGGAAAAGAGGCACGTTTTGGCTTTTGACAGCGTGATGCCTTTTTGCTTTTAAATTGGAGGGGCTTCTCGTGCACGCCTAATTAGGGTCGATACTGCTTTGATACCGAACACTCCGAGGTGTGTACCGAGTATTGCAGAATTTACTCTCAATTTTTTTGATTAATCTTCAAAAAATATTTTTGGTTATCAAGAAAAAAGTTACTTCTGTGGCCTGTTTTCGACCAGATTCAAAATTTGATGATTCTACTGAAATTATAGTACAAAAAGAAACATGTTTCAACAACGATCATAAGTTTTATTGTGTCATACGACTTATTCATCTCGTACATTGACAGAAAATTAGTACAAAAATCAGGTAAATTTATAAATCAAAAATCAGTCTTAGAATTTCGTAATGAGTTGAAAAAAAAAAAACCACTTTATCGAGTCTAATTGGGCCAGAATCGCGCGTCAATTGCACAGGCTGAGTCTCTCGTGAACGCGTCATTTAAACAAATCGTTTTCCCCACCACACTCGGTGTAACCCGAGATTCTCTCCGGGGCCGAATAATAATGGTAATAACACGTACGTGGCGGCCGTGCACCAACAATGATCGCGCGAAATAATGAGCGTCGGGATATAAAAGTCAGGGAAAACAATCGACTCCTCGGCTTTTATTGTCCATTTTTAGCGTTGGACTCCCCGGGTGCACAGCTTTTGTCGCTCTCGAAATAATAAATGTAAAAACTGCTGAGAAACACGAGATCCCGCGGACTTTTAAGGGATGTGACGACAACCTTTTTTTTTCTTGTTCTTTGCTTATGGGATTGATCGTTGTTATTACATGGATTGATTTCTTTGTTTCGGCAGAATGGTATACGCAAACTAAGGACTAGTTTTGTTAAAAGCCTGTCATTAAGCAGTCGATTTGGATTATTTTAGCGAATGAGAGATTGTTGATATGTTTTAGAAAGAATTTTTGAAGGTTCTTGGATTTTTTTATGGTTTTAATAGCAATTTAAAGAGATAATTTAAATGAGTTTGAGCTCGAGTTTGAGTACCACTCAACACTGTTCTCTATCTGTTTAACCTAGAGAAAAAAAAGTTCTTCAAGGTTAGCTGTTTAAACCCAACTATAAAAACTTATAATTGAGACTATTTAATTAAAAATTCAATTGAAAAAATTAATTGTTAATATTGTATATCATTTTATATTAATCATTGGACAATAAACAATATTTTTTCACACCTATACAAAAATTCAACTATTTTATCAGATAAACCTTGAAAAAGAATCTCCAAAAGAAAAGAAAAAAAAAAAATGAGTTTTGGCATCAAAAAGAACCGCGAAGCCTAAACACTGCAGTCTCCCAATTACTGCCAGCGCGGCGTAGCAACAAAAAAAAAATATAAATTGTCACCTATGCAGCAGCGCATAAAAGAAGTGCACAGTGCGTAATTCCCGCACGTAGTTGTCGTCAGGGCGGTTCAACAATGGGGAGCGAGCGAACTAAAAAGCTGCAGCACGCCCGAGGTCCTCGAGTTGCTGCGACAATGAGCAGCGCGAACCGGCAGCAACCGTCGCGCCGCCCGGGTCTCAAAAGATTGACCTTTTTTTTTTCTCTCTCTCCTTACTGGGCTCGTTCTGGCTCCAGCGAACCCGCTCATTATGCAGGTTGCGCCCGAAATTACTCTCAGTCTTTTGACAGTTTGCAAAATGATGGTTATCAAGTGTATCTTGAATTCGGTGTTTTTAGCTGCTGCTGCTCATAAAATTTTCTTGAGTTTAGGTACTGTTGCAAGATAGTAAAAATTAATTTGATCCTTTTTTCCCAAAAATACAAAAGTTTTTATTTTCTTAAGGCCTGAAAGTTACTACCTGAAATGGATTTAATCATCTTTCTTGATTGCCCAAAAAATACTATATTTCAGTAACTCTTAATAGTTAGTTTATTGTATCCTGGGGATCAGATTTCATCAAGTTTACAAGAGGTTTCCATCTTTTTTCAAAACTTGCACGTAACTACTTCGAAATTTCTAGTTGTGCAACCATACTTAGTTCCCAATCAAATCAATTGCATGGGCGATAAAAGCTTCAATCTCTCCCCGGCAGAGTCTCATCCCAAGCGATAAAACTCAATTTCCGTGAAATGACCAAACAAAAAGAGCGAAGGGATAAAGAAGACGAGAGGAGACCGCAAAATCATCCACGAGTCGAGCAAAACACACACACGAGCGGGGGAGGGAGGGGGACAGTTAAAGCCGCCGGCATTGTCGGGCGCGCTCGGCCAGCCGGGGGGCGTGCGCCTGCAGCAGCGACCGGAGAGTTGAACGTCTCTGAGCACACAAACCCGCACTGCAGCCCACCCCCTACCCCCGTGACTACGGAATGAGCATATCGTTGCGAGCGAGCTTGGTCCCTGCAGATGGGATTGCAGGGGATGAGCTGGGTTTTTCGAGGTGTGATTGTCCAAGTTGGATCCGAGGTTCGGTCCTGGATGATTCGATATGAGGAGCAAATTTCAACAAATTTCTGAATTGAGAGTTTTACAACTGAGTACTGGAGTTTTTGATACAAGAGTAAAGATACATGTAAAGAGAGTTGGGAATAAACGATGTTTAATCCAGTATCAATCAGTGATTTTTTGTGATTTTTTTTTTAAACTTTTTTTGAACATTATGGACTATATGAGGTCTTGTAAAAAAAAGTAGTTTAAAAAATTTGTAAACCAATAAGAATATTCCATATGACTATTTTTTTAGGTAATTCTGGAGTGCACAGCCGCTCGAAATTTTTCATTGATTTACAATCAATTTTCTGTGTGAAATGTTCCAGCTTGAAGGTCTTTTTGGAATATCTACCAAAGATTACTGAATAGTAAGCTAAAATTCATGTAGTTGCTTAGCGCATTAGACGCAAGTAAAATCAATTACCTAGTCATCTCCTTTAATACCGTAAGTTCTTCGATACAGAAAAGGCCATTCGGTACACCACACTAGACATCAGTCAAGGCCCCATCAAAACAGTAAAAAAAAAAAAAAAAAAGTACAAGAAGAAGAAGGAAATAAAAATCGGATACCCCCGGTATAAGAAAGGAAGGAGCCAACTCCACCCCCTGCACTCAAGAAAGAAACGCGAGACGCTCGGCACGCGCCTGCAGCACTCGTCTTGGCCGGGTACAATAAAAAGGCGAAAGGGCCCAAATGGCACGCGAGACTTCCGGTGTGGGTACAATGTACCCCTCTGGGTCCGTATAGGTAACCCAAGATTCTCCTTCTTCTCCTGCATCTGCATAATTGGTACCGAGCAGGGACCTCGCTGCACTTATTGACCCAGACGTGGGTCCGTTAGATTTGGAGGTCAAAACTGGATTTAGAGTTGGTATGTAAATATGTTTGTAAACTTTTTTTGTTGTTCCAAGTACGTTCAGTGCATCGAAATTTAGATGCGGTTAAACATTTTAGTGGAATGTTTTTATTGGAGCTTGCATGTGTATTAATTAAACCTAAACATGTCCAGTTCCTCGTTGAAGAATTTAAACTTTGAAGACTCGACAATCTCATCATAGTTCCACTCATAAAAAAATCATGCGATTAAAAAATAAAAGAAACAGGCAAAAATTTATCCTCCCCCAGGTTTTGCGCCGAAAAAAAAGAAGAAAAATAAATAAAAGCCCGAGAGAATGAAAACGAAAGGGCAGCAGCCGCGCAGCTGTGCAGAAGTAGTCTGGCGCTGCAAAAGAGCGTTAATCATCAAGCCCCCAACTAAGGGAATGAAAAAAACAAAGAGAGAACCTCACCTGCAGCACCCACACACTCTTATCACGTACCCCAGACTCGAGTTGAGACGAAGAAGTAGAAAAGGACACGCCGACCAGACTGGCCCGCTGCTCTCTTAGGTCCTCGACTCGGTCTTTGCCCTTTTCTTACCAGACGTCTTATTATACAAACTCCCAATGTTTCTCTTTTCTTCTTCTTTTATTTTCGTTCTTTTCTCTTCTGTGAGTCGAGTTTAGCTTGCCCGCCCACCCCCTTGATTTGACGACGGGAAGTATCAATGATTTTTTTTTTTTTTTTTGCTTTTGTTCGCTCGATCGTACGCGCGTGCCCCCATTTTTCAATCTAGGTCGAAGAGTTAAGTTTTTTTTGGGGTTTGATTTTTTGGAGGAATTTTGATTGTTCGATGAGAGGGCAAATACATGCATTGTGGCTGCATCGATAAAACTGGATTTGAAATTTTTTAAAGAAAAAAATTTGTTTTATTGTTCTTGAAAAATTTAACAAAGTCTAAATGAACTCTTTACGGAAAATAATAAATATAATGTACGTTGAACTAAAAAAAACTCGTATCCACCAAATAACATCAAACCGTGACATAATATCAATTTGAAACGAGAACTCGTTTCGAAATTTATTCGAAAAAATAAACTCGTATATAAGAAATATTAAGCCCATCATCGAAATAGGATAAACTCACGCGATTCTCGAAGCCCTTATTGGTTTCCTTATCGAATCCGCGAATCTATATTCGGTCGCGTAAGAAGAAGGGAGGCCTGATATTTATCGGGCGATCGGTGGCCGATGATTCGTTGATAAGCACGTCAAACCCACGACGAGCCTGACGTGTTTATTAGGCGCATATCGACGAGACAAAGTTTTTCTTCGCTACTCAAGTTTGATCGAAGTCAATGAGAAACTTTCAGACTCGAGAATTTTTTTCAAAAAAATCCATAAACAAAGTGATCAAATTACAATTGTAAAGAGTCCCCGATTTCTTTCACACGTCAGTATGATGAGGCAAATAGTCAGGGTGAAGTTTACGCGCTTGCACTTCGAACGATTTTATTCGTACTTCGCGGCTTTGTTATTTGCACACAATGATGATTGTGGTAATGCGATTTGATAAATTCGACCTTGTACAAAATGTCGTAGAAAACTACTACTAGCTGTGAATCGCAAAATGAGCACTGGAGGCATTTTGTACTGAGGGTCTTTTCTGGGTCAAAATTCAATGACTTTGAGGAATGTATTTTACAAATCAAGTCAAAAGCTGTTTGCCATTTGAAAAAAAAAAAGTAGTGATAATGATGAAGTCAATTTTATGATAAAAAATACTTTATAAAATATATAAATATTGATATCACACTTTCAATGTAAAAGTAAATCACAGCCGTAAGATTTTGAAAATTACATTTTATTATATGCTCAAGGGGCTCAAAGTTAAATTTCAGCATGCATTTAAAATAAGGTACCTGTACCTAATATGGCCCCCCTAAGCGAGAATCGACGTTGTGGCCAATCAAATCAATATTTTTTGACGGGTAAGGTCTCATTTTAAAGCTTAATTCAAGAGCTTTAAAATGAGACATTACACGTTTGATTTTGATCAATGAGCTTCAAATGCCAGAGGATTTATTAGAACACGGTTTTTTAAGACACCTAAAATTTGTGTCCTAATATGGCCTCCCTTGAAGTAATTAATTAATTGCAATTTGTTCCTACTTTTTAAATCAATCAGGATATAAGATTTTAAAAACTTCAAAATTTTTATTATTTTAAAAATGATTTATTTAAAAATTGAGCCTTTTTTACAATGTTTTTGAAAGCTTTGCAACCAGTAGAAAAATTTCAACTTTAAATTTTGGTCAAAGTTTTTTTTTTGAGCTAGAATGCTTTTGTAGTTATAAAATGAAAAAAAGCTTTGAAACAATTAAATTTATTTTTCTTAAATAACATTAGGATAGGATTTTCTAAAAAGTAAACATGAAACTAAGGACTCTTAATATCGGCATTTCTACTAATTCGTGGGGGGCCATATTAGGTACACTGCATAATAAAAAGTTATTTAAGAATAAAACCCGTTAGAAAACGAGTTGAACAAAAACTAAGGTCGCGTTTTAAAGCTGAAACAATAACGAATCGAAGCTACTTATTCAAATTTTGATCAGGTGCGTCTAAATATTTTGGCAGACCACTTAATTACAACGTAAAATAATAACGGAGGTATACAAAACGAGTTTTAGCTATTAGGCGTGCGCAAAAATAATTTTAAAATGTTCTAAACTACTGAAAACTTCATAATTCAGTGTTTTTAACTCCTTCCTACCTTGCAGAGATGCCGCATACCTAGCATATTCAAAATAACAGGGGGGGCCATATTAGGCACACTTACCTTAATTATCATACGAAGCTTACAATTCGGAAAAATATTAATATAAATAAAAAAATCTCATAAATAGCAGTTGAGAAACTTTTATATTTACTTATTCCGGAGTTTTTAAGGATTATTCGAGAGATTACTTACACTATTTTTGGCAACTAAAATTTTAATAAGCAATTAATGATAAACTGTAAAGAAATTGTATCATTATATCAAATTATCCATAAAAAGTTATTTAAAATTAAGCATGTATGTAGACATTTTTAACTTATTGAAGCTATCAAAGCATTTATACTAAAAGTTGTTTAAAATCAAGTCTGGAACTGCAGAAAAATTTAGGAAAAAAAAAAAAATTAATGTTAATAAAAATTCTATAATACGTTCCAATAGCCTCAGAAGCCTGCAATCGAGAGTCAAAATCATTCATTTTTTTTATTTTTTGTGATTTTTTAACTTTTTTTTCTTTTAAATACTATGAGGGACATAGATCTTAAAAATTACTTTAGATCATAGAGTTTAGTCAAAAAAAAATGTTTTCAAACAATAAGTGTTTCAGATGAATAATTTTTTGGTGAATTTCGATAGTGTTCCTCCCTCGATTATGTTTGTAAATTTTTAGCCAGTACTAATCATTTAATCCTACACAAGTCTGACAAAACAAAATCTACAGAAACCCCATATCAATAAAACACACAACCCATTAAAGACACTTAAATAAAAAAAAAAGGAGTCGAAGAGGATCTCAAAGATCGATAAGACGGCTCGTATCCATTACCCTGCGATCACTCGCGAGTTCGCACCCCTCGAGCGACAAATGACCCCGATCGACGATAGCCGGGGCTGCTCCTCGGGGCGCGTTCGATTACAGGCAGGAAACAACTCCGTGACACTCGACTTCCGGCCACGTGCCGCGCGCGGCTACGAGATTTCTCCCGCGTGCATGTGTGGCGAGGCTAAGAACTCGAATTTATTCAAATGAAATTCACGAAATGCACGCCGCGACGTGCAGGCCAGCTGCCGGCGATAACCGACCGCTGCATTGTAGTTTTTTTTTTCTCTCTCGGCTGAGCGAGGTGGGGGCGGACCGCGCAGATGATCGCTGTTCACGTTGTTTTTTTTTTTTCTTTCTTTTTCGAGATCGAAGAAAGAACGCGTTTAAGGAGGTGATTTAAAGTAATGGGATTGGCGAGCTTGAAATTTGTTGGGGGAAGTTTAAAATCGACTTTGAATTTTTAATGATGCTAATTTAATTTTAATGATATTAATTTTAAGCTTACGTAATATGTTTTGTATAAATTATTGTAAATAATCTTCTACTTAGTACTGTGATTGACTAACAAAATTTATCAAGAATATTATTTTCAAAAAAAAAAAAAAATTTGTGATAATACTTTTTTGATTACATGTCTCAGTATCGATCAAAATTCACTTTAAAAAACAGTTAAAATAATTCCTGATTCAAACAAAAGTTTCCGAAAAACCGCCCTCACATCATCAAAAGTCTACCGCGACATAATACCAAAAAATCCGTAACCCAAAAAAGAAGAAAGGGGGGGGGGGCTTCCGACTCGAGCTCATAAAAAATCCAAAAACCGAAAAGAGAAAAAAGCCCGTCGGTGAACTGACCCTTTCAGGTATTTTACCCAAGAATAAAGCGGGGGCGCAAGAATTCGCGCTGGGACAAAAAGCGCTGGTAATCCGACGTTACGTACGGCAGCTTTGGCGTCGGCACTCGAATCACGACATTTAATGCTTAATATCCTATTTAATCTCGGATGAAAGAGGGGGCGGGGGGGAGGCTGAAAGACGCGAGCGGTAAGGAAAAGGCAGGCCATTGAGCCGTCCGCTGCAGCTGAAGTCTCTTGTAAGAACCTTGGGGGTGCCAGATGCCTGCTCTCTCTCTCGCTCTAGCCCGGCAACCCCTTGCGCGACCACTGTTCTAGAATTCTGCCCAGAGTTATTTAAATGCCGCGTGCGGGCGTGATGTGCTGTTTTTAAAAGTTTTCGATTCGTAATGATTGTTGGTTTCTTTGAGTTTGGAAACAATTTTTATTCAATTTTAAGATTTTGAAAGAAATTTTTTAATCAAATTTCATCGAACAAGTTAATTCGTAACGATACATCATGCTTCAAAATTTTAAAAACTTTAAATTTGCCTTTTATGGTTCAACATGCATCAATTTTTTAACGTTTTCAACCCTGCTTAGAAAAAATTTTTTGTAAAGCAGTAGAAGAGCGAGTTTTAGGTATATACACTCAGAGAAAGATTTGATTGGACCAATTAAATATTCTTTGTTCCCTCAATAGTCTAAACATTGTAGCAGTTACAATACGTATGCTAAGGATAATAATACATATCGTTGCGACTAGCAAAGCAAATATTCAGCTATTTTTTAAAATCTCAATTGAAGTCATTGTTTCTTAAATATTGTGATTTTTATAATCATTTGTATATTTTTTAAAATTAAAACTATTCATTAAATACATTAATTATACCAAAATCCCAAGTAAAAATTTTTTGTAAAGACTTTATAAAGTTTTTGTAAAGTACTTTATAAAAAATTGGTTTTATAAAAAATAACCTTAAATTTTTTATGAAAAATATTTTTTTATAAATTGTAACCTAAATTTTGTAAAATTTTTTTTTTTCGTTTGCGTCTTTTATATGCTAAATTATTTTTTGATGTGGTTAAATTTACAAATTTTAAGTTTTTTATTTTGATTTGACATAGTTTTGAGTTTATTGTTAATAGTGTTTTGAGTGGCTTACTTTTCACTAGAACTCGAGTAGATTTGAGCTAATCTAACTCTTACAGGTTTACCGAGTACATAAAGCTCATAAATAAATTTCTTTTAACTGCAGATTTTTTTAAATTGATATCCCGTATTCATCCGGTAGTGTGACCATTCTAATCATCCAGTGCGGTAGAGATACCACTGAAAAAAAAAAAAAAAAAAATCACAAAGAACCACTTCGATCAAATACGTAAAAAAACTTTTTTTAAACCAGTAACTTATCTGATAAACATGTAGATTGGAGCTCATCTTCCTCGTGCTCTCTGTTTAATAGCTAACCTCGCCAAAATGGCCAGTTGTCCATCAGAAATTCCGTGCGAAAAAAAATCAATTGTTGTTTAGACATTTTTTTTAATTTTTTTTTTATTGAATTATTTTTTTGATAAATTATTTGGATCCTTTTTACAATAGTTACTAGCGTCACTTAACTCCTTTGGTTTCAAAGTAAACAAAATGAGTTCAATCGAAATGACTATTAGTTTGACGTGCAATTCAATCGTTTCCAATGTTTCCATCGTTTCGTTCACTTTGAAACAAAATGGATGGAGTTGGGTTAGAACTTTTGTAAAACAGAGCAAAATAATTTATCAAAAAAATAATTCAATAAAAATGAAATGAAAAAAATTTCTAACAACAACAATTAATTTTTTGTCGCATGAAATTTCTGGTGGACTACTGGCCATGTTGGCGAGGTTAGTTATTAAACAGAGAGCACGAGGAAGATGAGCTCCAATCTACATGTTTATCAGATAAGTTACTGGTTTTAAAAAAGTTTTTTTACGTATTTGATCGAAGTGGTTCTTTGTGATTTTTCTTTTTTTTTTTCAGTGGTATCTCTACCGCACTGGATGATTAGAATGGTCACACTACCGGATGAATATTGGATACCAATTTTAAAAAATCTGCAGTTAAAAGAAATTTATTTATGAGCTTTATGCACTCGGTAAACCTGTAAGAGTTAGATTAGCTCAAATCTACTCGAGTCCTAGTGAAAAGTAAGCCACTCAAAACACTATTAACAATAAACTCAAAACTACGTCAAATCAAAATAAAAAACTAAAAATTTGTAAATTTAACCACATCAAAAAATAATTTAGCATATAAAAGACGCAAACGAAAAAAAAAAATTTTACAAAATTTAGGTTACATTTTATAAAAAAATATTTTTCATAAAAAATTTAAGGTTATTTTTTATAAAACCAATTTTTTATAAAGTACTTTACAAAAACTTTATAAAGTCTTGACAAAAAATTTTTACTTGGGATCACAAAAAAAAATTTTTTTTTAATTAAGTTGTGCTATACCAGTGTAAATAGAAACATGTTAACCCTTAACACGCATTTACTCAGTGCTATACCATGATATTTTTATTGCTACAATGTGCATCATTTTCTCTATATCAACTATGACATCTTAGATGTTACAATATATTGTTGACCCAATCAAACCTTTCTCTGAGCATAATACGTTTCATATCGTTCATATCTACATGTAATTCCAAAATCAGAAAATTTAAATGCAAAAGTTCAAATAATAGTTTAAAGTCAAAGTTTAATTTAAAATAGTTTATTTAATAATCAATAAATTTTACTGATTTTTAATGCTTTTTGATATTTCTCTTTTACTATGAATGTTTTCGTATATTTTCTATCATATGATTATCGTGAAACAATTGACCGGGTATAATTATCATCATAAAGTACAAAAACAATTTTTATCTGAGTAGTAGTTCAATATAAAATTATTAAAGACAATTTAATATACACTCTATAATTAGATTTATTAAATCTTGAATTGTTAAAAACAACTTGAAGACAAGTTTTAGGACATGCATGTGTATAACATTTTGTAAATTTATGATAATCAACCCTGACTTGTTAATGTTTTATTTCATTCAACATCAATCGAGCAAGAATGCCTTTTAACAAAACTAGAATAACGTTATTGACCATCTTAAATTGAAGAAGAGTATTGTATAAAAATAAAACAATATCTCTGCTTAGTGCAAGAGATCTTGTTTATTTATAATTTTTAAAACAATTTTCAATCACAAATTCTTAACTCTGAGATGGTAAATGCCTGATTCTAAACCAGGCCTGCAAAAATTAATTTTTATAGAAAATCTTATAAAATGTTCTTATATGTAACTAAGTATTGATATACGGGCCCCCCCAGTGAGAGTTTGAAATATAAGACATAGCCTCTTACGAGGCCTGCTGGGTCCGCTCCTCGTGTATATACCTCGGCTCCGTGAAAATCGATCAAAGTTTGATACCGCCGATCGCCACCTGGCGGACTGTCCCCTCACGATAACTCGCAGGTGACTAGGCGCGTCTGTCCAATAAAAGTCAATTAAAAAGAAGAGGCTGCGAGCAAGCCACCCCTCGCAATATCAAATCAAGACTCTTTGACCCTGATTTAAAAAGCCCGGGAGATTGACCCGCGGGAAGTTTATTTAAAGAGACGTCGATTAAAGACCCGAGCCGGTTATTGCTTGGCATTGTGGTCGAAGACGGAGTCCCGAGGGGATGGATTGGCGTGCTATTTTCGCGCGAGAATTAAGAAACGAGAAGAAGTGGATGATGAAATGGGGAGGGTAGAGAACTTAAGGGAGAAGGAGGGAGGAGAAAAAAAGAAGCTGTTTTTTCGGCCCCCGGAGCTTGATTGAACCTGGGGGAAGACGCGGTTTTGGTGTGGGATTGGTTATATTGAGACTTTTGAGATTGAGTTTGAAGTCGTGTTGTTTACAGTTGTTTCAAACTTTTGAAGAAAATATTATGATGGATTTTTTTTTTTTTTTTGAAATGTGTTATGGACCTCGAAACGCTTGAATAAAATCAAATAAAATTATAAAATTCATTCATATATACTTTTACAAATTAGAGAATCCAGTAAATATTGATAGAAAATTTTTGAATTCTTATTGTGTCTTATTGTATGGTCTTTCGAAGGTTAAATAAAAAAATATCCATTTCAACTAAAAATTTGTTGTATAAAATCAAATTCGGAATCCTGTTCATTAACTTAGGAACAATTTTTATTATAAATTTCTCTATGGGCCATTGGGTCTAGCTACTGAAAAAATTTTTATTGTAATTTGTATACAATTTCTACCTTGTACTAAAAGACTATAAACTCATCTGGGCAATAATCAAAAAGTTGGCAGCGTTTACCTGCAAAGTTGCCTAACAATTCATTTTTTCAATTTTATCGTTTTTTTTTACTTCAACATTGACGATATGATTAGAGAAATCCATTATCAAGTCGTTTTTGACCCCAATAATGCATTATTAATGTTTGTTTTGATAAAATAAGTATAATTTTTCCATTTGCAGAATTGTATGATATTAAAGGTACAATTTTGCGGCCAACTTTTTGATTTTGGACAGTACATTTTTTAACAATTTTATGTATAGATAAATAAATAATAAAGAAAAAACAAACATTAACCAAAGTCCAACGCTAAAATCCATTTGTTCAAATTTCTTGTACAAGATTAGTTACATTTGAACGAAAAAAAAAGTTTGACCGCACTTGGGTGAACTAAATCGACAAGTGATTCATAAAAATAATGTTTAATTTCGCCGAGGCTCACCACCCTCCGAAGCTTGCCTTCTCAAAACGCTAGGGAGAGAAAAAAGTCGAGGGAGATCGAGCACTTTCGATTTATGTGTATGTAAAGCGCTCACCTTTTATCCCCGTAATATCTTCCCCCTCCGCTTGGTACTCGATCGTCCGAATAATCATCGAACATCCTCAAAAAGTGAATGTATTAGATACTTTATACTTGATGATTCGTTAGAAACTACAATTTGAAACAGCACTCTCAGAGTTTTACTTGAAAAAAAAAAAAAATAAAAGCTAGAACTTGTGAAAACTGTTATAATTATTCTCGTAACATATTCAAAAGGTTAAGTGCGCACCGGTGTTGTTACTAATTACTAAAGTCATTAGGTAAATTGCCGGGCTCCTCAGCTTGATTAATTGCCCCGAGGCGTTGCGCCGTCTGGTCGAGAAAAAATTTTTTGCACTGTTGCTTAACCCAAAACAGTTCTACGCACATGTTTATAAAAATAATAGAGAGCGGGTATTTATGAAATCTGATTTTTTACTCGTTACTTCAGTTGTTCATCAATTACTTTAAATTTTATCGATTTTATAAAAGTCAATGAACGTACAGAAATTTTGTTTGTAAAACCAGTTTTGCAATCTAATGA
Source organism: Encarsia formosa (assembly GCA_038277355.1). Classification (NCBI taxonomy): domain Eukaryota; kingdom Metazoa; phylum Arthropoda; class Insecta; order Hymenoptera; family Aphelinidae; genus Encarsia; species Encarsia formosa. Next base: position 6,902,567 of record CM076185.1, on the reverse strand, counting down.
GAGTATGAAATTTTTGTTTAGTATATAACATTATGACAGTTAATTATTGACTCAAATTAATAATTATTATTTAAATAACATTGTAATTATGATTTAAAATTTATCATACTATACTTAAATGTCATGTCTGAATTAGGAGATTCAAAACTATAATATTCTACCATTAAAATTTTTTTTCAATAAAACCGTAATAAATCATCAAGTGATTCATGAATATATGGGAAGAATATACATCCACTAATGATTATTTATCGAATTTCTGAAAATATTAATTATTTATAGTAATCTGAGACTACAATCAATTTTTACAAATAAAATCATAGAGATATCAAGACCGCATTCACCCGACTGGTATAAAATATCTCGAAAACCATGAAATGTTAATTTCGAAAAAGCCCTCCTCCCGCACAACAACATCCTCGGGTCGTTTTACGAGCCGATAATTCAGCCGGGCAAATTTTTACGAGTTCCAACTCCCTCGCAACAGGTCGTACCTGGAGCTTATTTGCATTACGTAATTACGCATTTGCATCCGCTCCGAGCCGTAAAAAAAAAAAATAAAGAAAGAAAGGGAAAAGAGTAACACAATCGGACGCATCAATCTTCGGAGAAGTGAGCAATGCGCGCGCACCGGGGTAGACAATGGCCCGCAGGGGCACCAACCGACGCCCACGTCAACCGGAAGCGCGCACCTGCTTTAGCCTGCACCTTGCGCCGATCTCATTTGTTTCGACAAATTTCTACGGTATGGGCGCGGTGTCGAGGATAATAATGCCCGCTGAGATATTTCAACGTGGATGTAAGAAGTGAAAGGTACTGCGATTAAAGTTTCATTGAGTATCGCCCGCCCCCGAGGAGTACCCGCGGTGCGGTGTAACTGATATGAGTTTTTTTTTTTTTTTATGGAGTTTTATGGAAGTTATTGAATTTAAGGAGGTTCCCTACCAAATAGATCTAGCCCACAGATTTTGTCCAAATTAAATGAACACATAGTTTTTAGTATAAAAATAGCTCAGCTAAAATTTCAAAGCCCTGAGGAGCTTGTGAAAAAAGTTATAAACATTTCAAATTTCACAAATTCGCATGGGTTCTAATGAGAAATTTACTAAAACAGCAAATACTTAATTTCCAGCCCACAGATTTTAATGTAACTACGCACAAAAATCGGAAAAAATCAGACTTTGAGTATACTTGTTTCAAAACATTCATTAGGAGCCTGTAGCAATAATTATAAACAATTGATTTTATATTCTTGTAAATATGACTTCTCATTGGCTCGTACAGAGGTTAGAAAGTAGCTGAGCCAATGAGCAGACGACTACTGTAGTCAAATACACATTTGACTTACGTAGATGGTAGGGAACCTCCTAAATGAAATTTCTGAAAAGAGCTTTCTATGGATTTCACGTTTTTGAAAAGCATTGGTTACGATTTTTAACGCACTTTATTCGTAAGATTCGCGATTTTATAGACACCATACGAAAAAACAACATACCTTAAATTGAAGAAAATCATAAACTAAAGTATAGGATTGTACATGTTAGTTAAGAATCAAGATCTTATTCAATAATCGCTGATTTTTTATAAGGCTTTGGAGACTGCGAATGGCTAGGCAGTCCAGAGTCACCAAAAAATTAGTCGTAGGAAATACTTATAATCGTTTGAAAACTCCAAAAAGCACTTTTACAATACCTTATGGCCTGAGATAATTTTCAAGTTCTATGACCCCCATAATGTTTTAGAATGAAAAAATCACCGATTTAGACTCTGGAACACACCGCAGTCTCTCGAGGGTCTAGTAGTTATTTTTAGGTCTCGAAGAGAAACCTAACTCGGATCGTGCACGCGAGGTGGCTGGTGTACAAACATCGTCACAAGCAAGATCTGGAGACCAGAGGTACAAATTTTGTAAAAGATCGTTTGATATCAATCTGATTCTTACCCAAGAAGGGGGGCCAGTATACCATGCAATACTAAGGATTGATTAAGTAGTCGAATAATTAGAAAATTTTTGACAGCCTGGTAAATCAGGTTGATATCGAGTTTTTATCTTAAAACTTCCGATGGACCCACAAGATTTTTGCAGTATAAAAGAGTTTCAGCGATGTGATTGATTGAAAAACAAAGTTTATATATTTTGTTTGTTTTATGTTATAGGAACGTATGAAAAAATATTTAGTACAGAGATTTCGGAGGAAGAACTTTGACAAATTTTTTCATTCCACGAAAATAAAACTACCTTATTTTTTAATAAATTGATAAAACGTTTAAAAATGTGCTAACCATTATTTGAAAAAAAGGACTAATTAATTCTAAAAAAAAAAAGAATGAAAAAAAAAATCCCGAGTTCCATGCACAATGCAGCAGCTAATTACGGGTACGTGTTCCCTCGCATAGATTCCCACCGTGCTCGAGGCTCGCGCCGCGGTAAACAAACCGTGAAATTACCTCTTAAATATTAGATTATGATTAAATGTGTACCCAGGCTGACGCGGAGGAGGGTCGAGGCAAGGCCTTAAACGCCCGGGTCTTTCATGCGCATCCCCCCGGAGTTTTATCGCTCGCGTCGTCGCTTATCGTCGGTATCAATCGCTCGAGCATGCAAGATCCCGTATCGCTCTAACGCCATGCGCATGCGCAGAGAGGACCACCCGCATAATAATCCAGCCCGGATGAGACGAGATTCGAGTTGGTAAACGATCCTTGTCAGACTGCTCATCGATTCAAATTCGGGGAGGGATCGGAAGCACGAATTAGCGATCTGATTTTTTGATACTGCTCGGTAGTCTGGTTTAGTGCCTTTTTGTCCTACCAACTATCAAACAAAAAAAGTAACTGCTTGTTATAAATAAGAAAGTTTATTTATATTGCGAGGGGCTATGCACTCCAGAATCACAAAAAGAATCAGACATAAAAATCAATATAATCAATAAAATATCGATTTCATTTCAAGTAAAAATCTTCGAAAAATAATATCTTTAACAAAATATTAATTGAAATTGGATCCAAGGCTCTAAACACTTTAAATTTTCAAAAAGAATCACGAAAGAATCAAAAAGAATCATCAGTGATTCTGGAGTGCATAGCCCCTCGTTATATTGTTCTTATTATTATTATTGTTATTTAAATAAGACAATAAAAAAATTTGAAAACTCAAGTTTAATTTGAAAAAATATACAGTAAAATCCTTATATCAGTTTAGTCAATAGACAAAGCAGATTATAAATCAAAATAAACATCCAAAGTACGTCAATCAATATTCAAAAAGTCAACCCAATTAAAAATTTTCGAGGGGCGGGCGAGAGCGGAGTTGGTGAAATATTAAGGGCGTTTGTGCTGAAAAAGGGCGGAAGTCCATACATTTTGACCGAGCGATTAGCCTCCGGGGCGTCGACTCGTAAATAACCAAAAGTCCCACAGATATAAAGTTGCAGCCGAGTGGCGTGCGCCGCAGTACTCACGTGCCACGGCGCTTATAGGTTAAAGTTTATCGTTTTTATTACCTGTATTAATCGACCCGACCGCTTAATTTATGTACGCAGCGCGTGCGAGCTATTTTTTTTTTTTTTTTTTCGAAATGTACTCCACTTGTTTTACGTGAGAAATTATCGGCGAGAACGTCCGGTCATTGCGAATTTTACTTATTTTTTTATGATTGAGGTGATTGTAGTATAGCCAAAAATAAAGAGAACGTTTCCGAAACTAAATTTTGATGAAAAAAGTTTTGATGGTAAGTGCAGCCTGAAAAGACTTAGGTCCGAACTAGTTCAAAATAAATTCTGCCCTAAGCTCATGTATAGATATACTAACCCATCCGTTTTAAACACCGAGACTTCTTAGCAAATATTGCTACTAGGCTATTAATAATCCAAATTTTTGTTAAGTCTGACTATAAATGTCAATATGAACTCAAAATATTTTACGATAAAAAATAAACTTTTTCTCATACATTGGATTCACAACATTAATAACTCAAAATATCGGACGCACAGCAGTACTCTTGCGTTAAGCCAAAGTCCACTCGTTCGCCATGAAACTCGCTCTTATCTTGGTCGTAAGTCCACGACCGTGGCAGCGTGACGTATGTTTACGGTTTTGTGCCTTGAAAAGGCTCTCGTGGCCGTAATACATCATAATTTTCATAGCGTGACTGCCTCCGATGGGCCATTTCTGGATTCCGGTTAGCTCGCGAAATAGAAAATCGTCGTCGCAGGTCGTCCACGCGATTTTCACAAACATTCGCATCGATTCACTCTCCTTCTAAAAATATCATATTTTTCGTACGACGGCTGCATCGTATAAATTCGGCTAGGGCTGCAGCTTGCGAACCGGGCGGATGCAAATTACGAAGAGGAGAAAACAATTACTCAGGAGTGTCGTTGGCCACCTGGCCTCCGCATAATACTAATTTTTATCCTGGCTAATGATCTGACCGTCTGATTTATGAATCGCCGGGGTATCTTCGATCTGAGGGCAGGCTTTCAGCGGACCTCTTTTACCTTCCTCGCTCTGACCCATCGCGCTTTGAATAATTACGGGTTTGACAGTTGAAACGAGCTGCGATCAGTTGTCAGGGCGAAAGGTGTGAATTTACGATTTTTTTTTGGGACTTGTATCCCTGTAATTTTAAGGGTTGATTAGAGGTAGTAAATAATTGACTGTTATTATGATGATTAATGTTATTTTAATAAATTAAAAAATTTTGAGTCTTATCAACAATTGCAGTTCAAACAATTATTTTTATGCACCATTTAAGAAAATTTACGTTTACTTTTTTCATTTGTTTATGGTGTTTATGGGTTTTTTCAACTCTTTTTATACAATTACAGTACTATCTTCCAGTTTTTTTGTTAAAATTTTCTAACAAATCAACTTGTCAGGTGGTGTTTGCACAGCCCTATGACCAATTTAAAATCAAAATCTAATTAATAAATGATTGATAGGTTTTTATTAACAAACATGTTTGAATACAACAGTCTCTTATTGAAAAATAATATCCAATTTTTGGGTTCATAGTAAAAAAAACCCTTACCTATTGAATTTAAAGCAATGTTACAACTAATTCAATAAGTACTTTTTAATATAAAACAAAACTCCAATATTACAAGTTTACTAACAACTTCTGTAGAGTCAACAGTAAAATGATAAAAGTCAAACATTATCCGCTGGTAATCGAAAATCGCGCGTGGGAGAGAAAGTCACGCACCGGGGGCAGGGCAGCCCTCGGTTTAAAATCCATCCCAATTACCACATCGATTAACCCCTGCGAGCGGTTGGCGCAGAGGAAGTGGCGCATTAATTTAAGCCTTACCCTCGTTGCAGGACGTTTGCGGGACTGGCTGAGAAACTTGACTCTACCGACCGGTGGGATTTACTAATTTACTCGTCATAACTTTTTTAGTGGGGTTTGTCTTGAGGGGAACTCTATATCGATTATCGCTTTAAGAATTGATAAACAATGGTTGAGCTTCTGGAAATTATGAGACTAATAGCGTGCTTGAAATGTTTATATCAAAGTTGTACTATAAGAAATTAAGTTTTTGGAAACTATTTTTTAAAACTATCTTTGGAATTTCCTTTTTTTCCTTGGATTACCTTTTTTATGCTGGCAGTTAAAGGTATGGAATTTAAATCACTAGAATCATTCTCAGAAGCACGTAAAAAACTATTTTTGCAGAGGTACTGGCAATAGGAATCATTTTCGAGCAATTTGTTGTTTAATTGTTAAGGGTAAATAAATAAATTATTGAATAATTTTAATAATCAAAATTGTTTAAATTTTTTAATGATACATTTTTTATCAAATAACAATACAAGCAAGAGTTTGTTGATATAAAGAATACATTGACATTGATAATTAAATGACATAATTACGACGGGCTTTGTACTTCAGAATCATTAGGAATCAATAAAATATCTACTTCCATTCGAATGAAAATTTTTCGAAAGATATTTGGATCAATAGTGTTATCAATGCTCAGGAGACTTTAAAACTTCCCAAAGAATCGAAAAGAATCACTAAGAATCATGAAGAATCCAATTACTCAACTAACACCATCTTCGTTTTCAAACCAAACAACGCAAAAAACATCAATTCTTGAAACATTTCCCAATAAAAAAATATGAAAAACCAACATTCACTCACTTAACAACGCCCCCAGGTGAAGATAAGCTCGCAGAGTGAAAAAACCCGTGCGCCGAGTGCCTAATTAACGACAAGTCGTCACGGCATATCACGTTAGATTAAAAGAAGCAAAAAAGGTTCGTGGGGGGTATGAAGACTTTACAAAACGTGTCGGCGAGAGAGTGTACGTTTCCACCCTCTCCGGGTGTGTTTCCACCATCAGATCTCCGTGTGTCTTCAAGGGGCGCGGGCCACTTCAAAGAGAGGATCCCACCACTGGACGACTTTGAGCCGCAGTGTCAAAAGCCGCGATAAGGACGTGTGAATGCCAAGATGGCTGCTGCTGCTTTTTTTCCCACCGGTTTGCTTTTATATTCTCATTTGATCCACCCGCGACTCGTCAAAGTTTCAAGAAGTGATTCTGGAAACAGACCAAGACAGCAAGTGGATAAGTTTTTTTTTAAAACTGGCATGTCGAAACAGTCGATTTTTAAAGCTCGACTGTCATGACAGAACTCGAAGGCGGGTCGTTTTACATCCCATTTCCGTGAGTCTCGATAAGATTCGAGGCGATAAACGAGTGCGCTTCTATTTGCGTTTTTCCAGCTCACGGGTGTATAACTCCCGAGAAATACGAGCTCGCGTGCGGGGATTTTTCACCACCCGAGAGAGAGGGTAAATTACACCGCAACGCCTACCTCCTCAGCCGTTATTTACGCGATAATTGCGCGATCTTACTGCGAGAGGGAGGAGGATACTTTTTTTTAGCGCGCGCTAACGATGCGTGTGCACCGGCGAATGAAAATTCACGCTTTTTCTCTCTCGTTAGTTTTCAGAGAGCGGAGGAGGTTTTTTTAGAGTTGGGGAGGGGGTGGTTGTTAAATTAGATTTTATGGTTTTTTTTTTTAAATGTGTACGTGCAATTATAAACGATTTGTGTGAAATGTTCTTAAAAATATGATGTAATGAGCGACAGTAAATATATAATTTAAATGAAAGTATGTGTCAGTGCAGGAACTTAGAAAATTTTTTATGTACATACATAAATTTTTTAATTTAGTACGTTATATATTACAAATATAAGTTATACATTATATGTACATGACATAAATATATTTATTATTTGTAAAAGTAATTTCGTAATTTAAAAAATATTTATAAAAATAAGACTATAGCCGCTAAACAGGCAATCCTCCAATTTCTTTTTTGAGTATAATACGTTTTTTTTTTTTGAAGTCATTTTAAAATTATGTGTGTATTTAATTTAACATTCATACCATTATACTCAAAGAAATAAACTCGGACCGAATTATAAAATATAGATAGACATATCTTACAAAATAAATTGCACATTTTGATCGATTTATGAATATTATAAGTTAATCTACATCTGTTTTTACATATTTTTGTTACAAAGTCAAATATCCTTCATCCTAATACGATTTTATATACTTTATACATGACATAAAATTTTTAAAAATGTATGATAATCATCTTCGACTATTTGGTTGTCCGGTCAAAACAGTACCGGTCATCCGGCAAAATCCACACACAAATTTTTTCTTCCGCTCATTATTATATTCCAAAGCACGAAAATTCACAATAAATCCAGCCGCAGGAGAATAAAAATTAGCTCGCTTGACGAAGTATCCGAATGTCCGGTGCGCGGGTACAAAAATATCCGTTCTCAAATATTAGCAGAGAGGACCCTTCTTCCGTTTTTTTTCTTCCTTTCTCTTTTTTTTTTTCATTATTCAATCCCTCAGCCCCGGAGTAAGTTTTTCTATGTACGGCACCGACGGCAGCTGGGGCCCGACGAAATCAAGTAGCGTAATAATGCGCCCGCGCCGCTGCTAAGCTACGCTCATCACTCCCGGATTCTCTTTTTATTCGCCGCGGGTTGTACGGAAAACGCGAGGAGGGGGAAGAAGAGCCTCGGATTTTTATTTAATCTGCGGGCTTTATTTAACCTGATGTGATTGCGTTTCAAAGTAAGATCCAGTGATGGATGTAAGGAGAACAGTTGATGGAGTCTGTTATCAAAGTTGAGCGGTGTAAGCTGCAGTTTGGTCAATAATCATTGCATGAATTTTGTTTTTATACGCATTATAAAGTCTTTAGAAAGTTCTTATTAGTAAAATATAATCTAGCTGTATAATTTGTTTTTACGAAATATTCACTTTTGTTCGAAAGATTATCAATTTTTAGTCGCGTTCGTTTTTTTTTTTTCAAATTTTTGTTTCACTTATTTTAACCGTAATAAATTTTTTTTTATAAATCCTATTTTGCGCAAGTAAACAATAAACAATTGAATTTTTTAAAAACTATATGGCGGGAATATTTTTATATTGATGAGTACTTAAAAAATATACAACAATAATTTATTTTCATGACTTCACGAAAAAAGGTGTGCCCACTTGAGAAAATTTCACTCTAAATAAAAATATTTTCAATTAATTCTATATTTCTAAGCTTTTACTTAAAATTATCAATAGATTGTTACATAAACTTTGAATTTAACTTTATATGTAGTAAAATCATGGCAAAAGTTCAGCGTAAAGATATGGTATTACAGTAAAAATCACAAAATCCTTACAAATTTTTTTTTCTTCATAGTGACAAATGTTCTTTTTTATTCTAACGTCCTCGATTTTGTAAAGCCAAAGGCATAGCTTTTTTTTCTACTAAATCTTCTTACGTGAATCTTGAAAAGAAAACTACAGGCGCACGTTCAAAGCAAAATGTTTCAAAAGAGACGCGGGCACGCGCGGCCCACTCGTCGCCATTTTACTGTCCGCCGTCGGAAACTTGTACACTGCACAGCCATGGTTTAAAAATAAAACTTTTTTTAGCTTTTTTAAAAATATTATTTTCAATTTAAAAAGCCCTTAGTTGAGATTAAAGTAAAGAGTCTTGGGAGAGTTTACCCTCTTGCTGAAAACGAGGGGCGCACGAAAACAAGACGAAATTAATCATTAGATTGGGAAAGAAATATATACTTCAAGTTTAATCAAACTTGTTTGCGTAACTTACACACTGACAATAAAAACAGAAACTTTCCAAGTTTTATCGGTAAAAATCAATTTTTATTACCGACTAAATTACCTTGATGTCTGTTGGTATTTAAAAAAAAATCCCCAAACGCACACTCGATCTGGCACGATTCATACGCTACCCCAACCCGCCAGTCAAATTAGCTCGACCCTCAACCCCATGAAAAATACACACGCCCTTCAACGCAAAAAAAAAAAAAAAAAAAAAAAAATCCCGGAGTGTTATGAAGAATTCACCCGCTAATCGTCCTAACCATGAATAAAAAATCGTGTATCCAGGGGATCGTTCCCCTCTTGCGGAGTTTTACATAGTACTTGTTTATGAAAAATTGTAAAATTGTCTACTGTTTTTACAGACAATAAACAAATGTTTGAAGATCAATGTATTACAAAAACCTCGACAAAAACGACAATACCGAATGTTTCATAATAAATTATGTAGAAAATCAAAAAATAATTAATATTTTGCAAGAACTAGTTTTGTTAAGTACGTACATGAATGAGTGTAATCTTTTAGCTGTAAAATTGGTCAATTACAACATCAGCAAAATATTTTGGTTTGTACCCAACGATCCCATCAGCATTGAAATTAATCGGCGAGCAATTTGAAAGAAAAAAAAAAGGAGTGTGCGCGCGCGTTCAGGAATAAGTGTTTGCCAGCACACTCGAAAGTAGTTTGCAGTAATAGACGCGATCCTTTCATACTCGGCCCTTTTTTAACTTCACGTATATGACCACGGGTGAAAAGTAACTATAAAAGCTGGGTATTGTAAGGTTTTGAATTTTTATGAGAGTTGTAAGCTCGAGGTTCTGAATTTTTATAATATTAAGATTTATGATACAAAAACTAGATTGGTTGGAGTAAATTTTTTTTTTTCCGTAAGTGTATAAAATATTATCTGAACTTTCAAGAAGAGCGTTTTTATAGAAAATTTTATTGTGATAGTAAGATTCGAAGTGAGAATAGAAATCCTTCAATTTCTCACAAACAATAACTTGTATTTATGTATCTCATAAAGTACATTATATTGTATAGTTTCTTGTAATACTTACGACATAAATTATTCTTTACATTGATTATAGAATATTCTAAAATGTCATAACGATATCAAATAAATTAATATTTTTAGAGTTTGTCCAACGATTTTTATCATAATGAGACTTAATAATATTTCAAACAATCCAAACATCACTTTTCGGATTTTAATAATCGCTTTCGGATGCTAATAACAGCATGCTCGAGTCTAACATTAAAAACTTAATTGCGACAACCACTTTTGAAAGAAAAGACAAAACGTTCCCCAAATATTGAATCAAGATCGCCACCAAGCGATACGATCGACAGGGAGGAAAAAAAAAGTACTCGAAAAAAGGGCTCACTTAATAAACTCTCCTTCCACTAATTGTCGACTAATTTCCGTTGGCACGACAATGTCGATTGGGTTACACTCGGCTGTTGGCTCTCGAGTGCACCGTGGCCGTCGGCGGGGCATTGTCGCAGCCCAGCGGTTATTATCGACGTTTACGTTCCGAGGACAAAGAACGCACCAGCCGGGGGGCCGCCGAGTCGTTGAGATGCATTGAAAATCATTTTTGTTTGTTTACCTTGCGACCCAAAGTGGGCTCGCGTACTTCTGAAGTATAAATACTTGGTAAGAGTGCGCTGGCTCTGAGAAAACGAGCTCAGCACCGGAGTGTAAAACGGTTGGGTCAGCGAAATTTAAAATGAGATCTCGTTACGATTAGTCCACAAAGGGGTGCGAGGGAGGTTTGATCCGTTTTGTAAAATCCACCCCTAATAGCTCGGGGAGAAAATCTCGTTGATTGTCACTCACGCCCGCGCGACGGCCCGGGAGCGGCAAAGCCTCTGATCCCGCTAATTCCGGCGATGATGCGATTTGTCTCAGTGATTCGATTGAGGTTTTTTTGAGGCTTTCTCACGGGATTTATTACAAAGCGAGCGAGCTTGATTCTCGAGATAAGTTATTTAATGGGGTTGTGGGGATTGTTTATTGCTCAATTTTTTTAATTTTGCTGGAATTTTTTAGAGGTTTGTAGCTTGAATATTAATTTATGTTGAGGGCAAAGCACAAGCGTTTTTTGAAACTGTTACTGAAGGGGAACAGCAACAAAATTAATAAATAATAAAAAAAGGCTATAACTATTAATTTCTTTAAAAAAAAGTTTTTGTTTAGTACATGAAATATAAAAATTAATAAAAACTTTTTTTTTAAAGTTATTATTTTGTATGAAGAGTTTTAAAATTTATTTATCCAATGCTCTGTTTGTGGATTATCCATGACTTTGGATATAAAAAATCATTCAATTTAAAAATTGTACAACGCGAAATTGTACTAAAAAAATAGTAATTTACTAGTATAGAAACTATTTTCGCAAAAAAACAATAAAACAAAAGCAAAAGATTCTATTTTTAGATTAAAGCATCAAATTTTTTCAAAGGTACTATGTAAATTTGTTTATGTATCATTAATATGCCTTTACATGATGAAAAATAATTAATAAATATTAAAAAAATGTTATTAAAATCCTATACATAGAGAAATGGGATTTTCACTTATTATAGCTACAGAAGTAAGTGTACCGAAGATGATTTTATACAAATGTCGTTAAATGATTTTCTATGATACAACCCAATAGTATATTTCATTAAATATTTTGTATATAAATGTAAATGAATACATGAAAATATATTATAGTTCAATTTAAAATTGGCGATTTAGTTTGTAATGGCTGGTCTAATTTTCAACACAAAACTTGATTTTAGAGTACGACCTATCATAAAATAAAATAAACATATCCGCAGTATCAGCAACTGTCTCAATTACCGCTAACGTACATAAAATTAATTTTGTATGCTTAAGGTAGTTCCCAAAAAAATTGAGTTTCTTAAAAAATCTCTAGAATTTTGCACAGAGGTAGATTTTTGAGTCCTGTACACGCTGGTATTTTTCTTAAACCCCCAAGCCACACTTAATTTTGAGATATTGGGCTCAGAAGTTTCCATTTTTTACATGGGATTCCTATGCTGAGCGCATGAATTCATATTTATTTTGAAGGTTATTCTCTCATTGCAAACTCAATTTTCTTAAAATATTTTTTAAAAACAGATTTTCTTGTAGGGCAAGATCTTAGAAATCGTATCGTACAAAGATAAACATAGCAAGCGATATTAACTTATGAGATATACAATCAAAAAGAATGAAAAATGCATGATTTTAGCATGATTTCGAGCAGCGGTGGCGACGGCGGCGCGTGGCGTTAGAGTGGGGGCAACGAGCGTCTATAACTATATTTTAGGTTAGCTATATATACGCTTTGTAACTACCTTAAAAAAATAACTCAACACAGTTGAAATACTCACTTAATAAATCTTGAAAAAAGGACCAACGATCCTCTCCGTCAGTCAGTAACTCAAAGCGTCGTCCGAATCCGCATGAAAATCCGGGATCAACATCCACCCCGAGTACACGCCGGCAGTCGGCGCGATCGACTCACCTCGTCCTCCTCCACCGCACTCATAATTATCACTAAAAAAAAGGTAAACCCAACTGCAACTTAATAAATGGTCCTGCGGTGTCAATGCGGTAAGCAAACAGCTCGCGGTGGTGAAAAGACAGCGTGCCGGCCGAGTCGTATGGAGAACTGCTGAGAGCGCGCGCGGCGTCGGCTCCGCTCGGGAGACGAGGGGCGGGGCTTCGGGGGGCGGGGCCTTGCCGGGGGTTGTTGTGGTGGTGGTGGCGGCCTTTTTAGGGACGAGTATGGGGCACCCCCTACCCCTGTTCTTTTCGCGACGCCTGGGCTTTTTTTTCGACCAGGTGAAGAAGAATGTTTGTTTGCTGGGGCTTTTTTTTTTTAATTGTTGGGAGGGATGCTTATCTCGTGGGGATTTTTTAAACATGTTTCGTGGAAAATCTTGCTGGGTTTTTTAATTGATGGATGATTTTTAAGTTGAGTAACCCATGGTAGGCGTTGTAAAAATCTTAAAAATTTTATGAGATGGTGAGGAGTATCGACTAGATTATTATAGTTAAAAATTTTTATCAGCCATTATTAACAATATTTTTTTGAATAAAACAGTCGTACGTTATGTTTTTTATGTAAAAGTATTGATTAGTTTTTGACTAGCTCGTAACAAAGTAATACTTTCAATTTAATATAATTTTATTATTCAATTTAACTTAATTTTAACATTTCAATAAATTCGTTGAAATACAAATTTATACTAATTTTTTTTTAGGTTTTGTAATTGTCCTTGAAATTGAAATTTTTTTGTTCATGTAATAAAATAAGTATTTTTATTTTTTTAAAAAAGACTCCATTTGAAATAAAAATAGTTTTTAAAATACTCAATTTTTGAAAATAACTTTCATTTAAAAAAAAAAAAAAAAGTATGAATAATTGTTTTCATCTTATGACAATTTTTCAATTGCTAAAAAGTTTCAATGAAAATAAGCTAAAATACGTGAACTAAGTTTAGTTGAAAAAAAAAAAAAAAAAAAAAAAACAATTATAAGAAACTAATTTAAATCCTCCTTTTACATCGATACTAACAAGTATTAAATTTAAAAAACTGTTTGAGCTTCAATTTTTTTTTTTTAAATACAGGTAATAATATTTTTGATAGTAACAATATTACTCAAGCCAAAATCTCAGATAAACATTGTACACATAAGTTTCAAAATCGCAACCGGTAAATAGAACCGTAAAAAATAGCAATTAATTAAACATTTCTAAATTTAAAGAAAAAAAAAAAAATACAATTGCGTACGCACATACAAAGGGTTTAAGAACGCAGAAGGAAGGAAAGAAATAACGAATCTTCGCAATTGTCACGCACTAAAAAAACACCCAGGAAACGATGCCCCCCGGGACCCTTGAAATTCCCGACTCCCGCCGCACGCATCCGGGATTGTTCACGGACGTAAATACGCTCAGGGCTAAACAAGTCAAGTGTTCCTGCACGACCGCGAGGCGGTGTGAAACTTGTTAAAAAGACACACGAGCAGAAAAGAACAAATGTAATTATTCCGGAAAAACTTTTAAATTTGATTTTAATCTTGCGCTTTTTTACTAAAATTGAAATTTTACCGTTCCAGTGATAGCTATAACGGTAAAAAAAAAATTCTAGATGAACGATAATTATTTTGATAAATTTTATTACGATTGAATTTTTTACTAAAACGATAAGAACCTTCAATTGTCCAGAATTTCTGTTTCATCAGCATAATATTTATTTAATCAGAAATCTAAGACTTTCGTACTCAAATCTTAAAAAAATATCAAATGCCTTCATTCCCTGAATCATATTGAAGTGGTAGATCAATAAGATAAATCTGGACTAAATGGTGCATTAACATACCACATTGAAATGGTCATGCAATAACATACCTTATTAAAAGTATTGTGGTGTCTACAATAGTGGCATCGACCAAAAAATCAAAGTCGTGGCTGAGGTCTTTCCAGAAACCGATCGTAATACTTTTGAACATTGATAACATGACTTTTTACATCAAGATTATCGTCTAAATTGTTGTCGTGGACCCAATAGAGTATGCTATTGCACTGGAATTTCTACTATGTATATTATTGCACTGTATAGTCCAGATTTATCTTATTGATCTAACTCGTCAATATATTTTTTCAACGTAAATTAAATTTCGTGAGCATAATATATTATAGAATATTCCATTTGATTGAATAAATACATCACTTTTAAAATTTTTTTTTCTTTTTTAATACTTGATTATCATACAAATCCATAAGAAGTTTTGGTATCAGTTTACAGTTGATCAAGAATCTTCCGCGTATGAGTTAGTAGATACACTCAACCATAAACAAGTAATCAAACCAAATAGCAGCCGAATCACACTGGCGCAAGTAACCCCCGCAGCGATCGATAAGCCGGCACTTGCCATATCTATATACACGAGCCACCCTCGTAACTTTAGTTTAACGAATATCCGAAGGGTGGCGGGTGGTAATCCGAAAGTAAAAATGTTCAGAACAGCTTACTTAAGAACTTAAACTCCCTTTGAAATTATAAAGCGTTTTTATATGGAGTGTCACTAACTAATGCTTTTTTAGGAGGCCAAATCCATCTTAACTTATTTTAGTCATACTAAACTAATATTATTTTTGAAGGTCTGATATGACCACAATTTAAGTTGTATATTCATTTATGTTTATGGGTACTTTTATGTTTTTGAGGAAAAGCATTTTTTTTTAAGTCTATTATAATAATTAAACGAATTACTAACTTACACGGAGAGAAAAAATACACGATTTTAGTGTGGACGCTGCACGAGAAACTTGTGTGCTGAAGTCGCGCATAAATTTTATGCAAGCGCTACAAAAAAACTGTGCTCTGTCACAGAATTTTTTCGTGTACGGCGCAGCGTTTTTGTGTACAATTCACGCAGAATTCTGCAGTGTTAACTTATCACACTAAAATCGTGTATTTTTTCTCTCCGTGTATGTTATCAACTAAATCGGAATTATCGGTTTTTTCAAGACTATGCTTAGTTTTTTATTACGGTAATTCGATATTTTTAAACACATAAATTTTACTTGCAACGTTTTTTATGAACCTAATAATTAAAACATAATAATATATGTATTGAAATTGTTAATTAACAACTCAAATTTCATTTTTCTACTTTTTCAAACTTTTGAACACCTGCTTGAAAAAGTAACACAGTTGACTATTGCATTCTATTTTTAGTGTTTTATTTATTTTTTTTGTACAATATCAAATGTTTTGTCTTATTTGCTCTGAAGTTTGGTCAGATCATTGAATGCATTTTACTTTTTTTCACTAAACAGCGAGACTTTTATCAAACAACAAGCTTTAAAATGCATTCAATACAATTATTTATGTGATTTCATACTTTAAATTCTGTTCGAATTAACTCCTCTAATTTCCATCTGTAAATATTTTAAACCAGCCCACCTAATCGTTAAATCAAAAATTAAATCTTGAACTATCAAACTCTTTAATCTATAGAACTGGTCTTTACTTGATGAAAATTCATTTTGAATATAAAATAAATAAATAACACGTTAAGAAGTGTTAAAATTTTCAATTTTTATTTAATATTAAATTTATAAAATTGTCGTAACAATTGTTTTGGTGCACAGCACCATCATCAGACGACTAATATTGACTAAAGTACATTTACGTTTCGGAGATTTTATATACACACACAAGTTGTTTACACAGTATACTTAATTCAAAACAATTACAGTCAATTTCAAAATCAAAACATATTGAAGGTACAATGACCTTAGCTTTAGTACGCTTAAATTTTGTAAATCTAAGTTTAAAAGAGGTGAAAAATTAAGATCTAACTGATCATTCAATAATTTGTCAGTATTCTTAAGTCTATTTATCTCCATAGCTTCTAAAAAGTCGAGTTTTTTACTTTTGTTACAAAGATGGATGAACTTTATTTCTTTATCAAATTGGTGGTTACATAAAATAAGGTGTCTGGCATAGTTTGATTTGTCAGGGTTCGAATTAACAAAGGGACTCAAATGTTCTTTGTTTTTAACTTGAAAAGATCTGCCTGTCTGGGCTATATAAACTTTATCACAAAATTCGTTACCTATTCCACACAAAACTCTACCAATTCCTTTCAAAAAATTCACATTTTTCCGACAAGACAACCAACCACACCTGATGCACGTAGTCACGCAAGACAATTAAACAAAATCCAAGCCTTCGCCGCTGCTCTTTGCCCCCCAAGCGAGCGAGCTTTGCGCGAAGAGAGAGAGAAAGAGATAAAAGCATCAAACCTGGAGGGGAAGGCTGCAGTATTTGCTCGGCTATTCTCGCGCGGGTTCCCGTTGGTATATATACATCGCAGTCTGCGAGGGAAAAGGCGAAGCGGTGGCGGCCAAGTGCATTGAATTGAGTTCTCTTTGCCTTGGAAAAGGCTGCAGCACTGTTATATATGTATACGAGGATACGGCTTCAAGAAGAGATAAAGATAACCCGCGAGCACTGTAATTGACCATTGCAAGCCAGCTGCAATATTTTCCGTAGAAAAAATTTCTTTGTGTTCTTGTTTTTCCTGAATTTTTTTATAGATCCTAGAGAAGAAAAGATCCGAACGGCGTAATTCTGGTAATTCCACGTCAATCAAGGCTCGAGAGTGAAAAAAATTTATCATTTTCCGACAAAGATCAAAGGGAAGAATGTCAAAAATATAGAAAAATCGTTCGCGTTCAATGCTCCCTGTGTCCAAAATCTTCTTACCTCCCCCCGGTGAAAAGCTTAATCCCGAGTAAATCCGTAGCCTCGTTCCTGGAAGTTACGTAAAAAGGAGGAGAATGTATCTACCGAGGAGTTCAAAAGACGTCGGGTCGGTGCTCTAGGTAGCAAAAAAAGGCTGCAGCGGCGCCTACAAACAGCAGGAGCATCCTTCCTTCCCTCCACCTGTACATATGGCGAACGCTCGGGCTGGCAATGGACGCGTCGGCCAATGGGAGTAACGTCGCGGTCCGCCCGTACCAACCAATCGGTGCACGCGACGAGGAGGGAGAGGATCGAGCGCGGGTGGGTGGGGGGTACCGATACGATGCTCCCTTCTCGCTCGGCCGGCGTCGTTCTTTTTTTGGTTTCGGGCCAGGAATGTTCATACATTGGTGAGAATGCGATTACCCGGATATATGCACGATTTTTGGTTTTTACGTGGAACGAGAAACTTTGTAAAAAAATTTCGTTCGACTGGAATATTTGAGACACAAGAGTTATTTTTATTATTTTTGATTTGAATTTCCGTTTTTAAATTACGAAAAAATTCGAGCTCGAAGCCAATTGCAGATTTCTGAAACCTCTGAATTTCGTTATTTTTTATGAACTTTAAAGTAAGAATATTTCAAAATTACAATTTTTTATTTTTACTATGTACAAAAATGTGTTTTCTTATTTTTAATGACAAAAAATATTTATTTCTTGCTTAGGAATTTATTATTAAATTATGAAAAAAGTAAATGAAAAGCCATAGGGTATTGAAAAAATATATAAATTTATTACTAAAAATAAGGTTAAAAATGAATATTACATGTCGTTGACCCGGACGAAAAGAAACACCTGCCAAAAAATCCGGTTAAACAGTAACAGTACCAGTTTTTCAAGAAAAACGTAACAAGTTTTTTTTTTACGAGAAAACTGTAACAAGTTAACAATTTTCCGAGATAACTGTAACAACAAAATAATCGGCCAATATATGAGCCAGTTTTTCAAGAAAAATGTAACAACTTCTTTTTTTACAAGAAAACTGTAACAAGTTAACAATTTTCCGAGATAACTGTAACAACAACAAAATCGGCCAATATATGAGCAACATTTTTCCGAGAAAAGAGTAATTAGTATAATTTTTCCGTGATAATAATAACGATCAATAAAAAGGGGAAATTTCCGAGAGTAAAGTAACGGGTGCACTTTTTACAGGTAAAGTGTAACGTTGGGATAATTGACGATTAAGATATTGATTTTCCAGGTAAAAAGTAACAAGACCATTGCCAACTTATTTGAAACAGACTAAGGGAGGACTTTTCCCGAGGAAATCGTAACGTTAAGAACTTTTTTCCGAGTAAAGTGTAACGTTGATTAAATCATCGAATGTAAAAATATTTTTTAGAGGAAAATTTACAATATCCATGCCAACTTACTCAAATCTGAGAAGAGAGATTTTTCCGAGGAAATCGTAACGTTGGGACTTTTTTTCCGGGTGAAATGTAACGTTTAGGAAATCATCAAATATAAAGATATTTTTTAAAGGAAAATTAGCAATATCCATGCCAACTTACTTAAACCATATTTGGGAGCTTTTCCCAAGGAAAACATAACGTTAAAACTTTTTTCCGGGTAAACTGTAATGTTGAAGTTATCGACGATTAAGGTATTTATTTTCCAAGTTAGAATTTACAATATCTATGCCAACTTACTTAAACCATATTTGGGAGCTTTTCCCAAGGAAAACATAACGTTAAAACTTTTTTCCGGGTAAACTGTAATGTTGAAGTTATCGACGATTAAGGTATTTATTTTCCAAGTTAGAATTTACAATATCTATGCCAAATTACTTAAACCAGATTTGGGAGCTTTTTCCGAGGAAAACGTAACGTTAAAACTTTTTTCCGGGTAAACTGTAATGTTGAAGTTATCAACGATTAAGGTATTTTTTTCCAAGTTAGAATTTACAATATCTATGCCAACTTATTCAAACCAGATTTGGGAGCTTTTCCCGAGGAAAACGTAACGTTAAAACTTTTTTCCGGGTAAACTGTAATGTTGAAGTTATCAACGATTAAGGTATTATTTTTCCAAGTTAGAATTTACAATATCTATGCCAACTTATTCAAACCAGATTTCCCGAGGAAAACGTAACGTTAAAACTTTTTTCCGGGTAAACTGTGATGTTGAAGTTACCAACGATTAAGGTATTATTTTTCCAAGTTAGAATTTACAATATCTATGCAAACTTATTCAAACCAGACTTGGGAGCTTTTCCCGAGGAAAACGTAACGTTAAGAACTTTTTTCCGAGTAAAGTGTAACGTTGATTAAATCATCGAATATAAATACCTTAATAAATACCTTAATCGTTGATAACTTCAACATTACAGTTTACCCGGAAAAAAGTTTTAACGTTACGTTTTCCTTGGGAAAAGCTCCCAAATATGGTTTAAGTAAGTTGGCATGGATATTGCTAATTTTCCTTTAAAAAATATCTTTGTATTTGATCATTTCCTAAACGTTACATTTCACCCGGAAATAAGTCCCGACGTTACGATTTCCTCGGAAAAATCTCTCTTCTCAGATTTGAGTAAGTTGGCATGGATATTGTAAATTTTCCTTTAAAAAATATTTTTATATTCGATGATTTAATCAACATTACACTTTACTCGGAAAAAAGTTCTTAACGTTACGTTTTCCTCGGGAAAAGCTCCCAAGTCTGGTTTGAATAAGTTTGCATAGATATTGTAAATTCTAACTTGGAAAAATAATACCTTAATCGTTGGTAACTTCAACATCACAGTTTACCCGGAAAAAAGTTTTAACGTTACGTTTTCCTCGGGAAATCTGGTTTGAATAAGTTGGCATAGATATTGTAAATTCTAACTTGGAAAAATAATACCTTAATCGTTGATAACTTCAACATTACAGTTTACCCGGAAAAAAGTTTTAACGTTACGTTTTCCTCGGGAAAAGCTCCCAAATCTGGTTTGAATAAGTTGGCATAGATATTGTAAATTCTAACTTGGAAAAAAATACCTTAATCGTTGGTAACTTCAACATTACAGTTTACCCGGAAAAAAGTTTTAACGTAACGTTTTCCTCGGGAAAAGCTCCCAAATCTGGTTTGAATAAGTTGGCATAGATATTGTAAATTCTAACTTGGAAAAATAATACCTTAATCGTTGGTAACTTCAACATTACAGTTTACCCGGAAAAAAGTTTTAACGTTACGTTTTCCTCGGGAAATCTGGTTTGAATAAGTTGGCATAGATATTGTAAATTCTAATTTGGAAAAAAAATACCTTAATCGTTGATAACTTCAACATTACAGTTTACCCGGAAATAAGCTTTAACGTTACGTTTTCCTCGGGAAAAGCTCCCAAGTCTGGTTTGAATAAGTTGGCATAGATATTGTAAATTCTAACTTGGAAAAAAATACCTTAATCGTTGATAACTTCAACATTACAGTTTACCCGGAAATAAGCTTTAACGTTACGTTTTCCTCGGGAAAAGCTCCCAAGTCTGGTTTGAATAAGTTGGCATAGATATTGTAAATTCTAACTTGGAAAAATAATACCTTAATCGTTGATAACTTCAACATTACAGTTTACCCGGAAAAAAGTTTTAACGTTACGTTTTCCTCGGGAAAAGCTCCCAAGTCTGGTTTGAATAAGTTGGCATAGATATTGTAAATTCTAACTTGGAAAAAAAATACCTTAATCGTTGATAACTTCAACATTACAGTTTACCCGGAAAAAAGTTTTAACGTTACGTTTTCCTCGGGAAAAGCTCCCAAGTCTGGTTTGAATAAGTTGGCATAGATATTGTAAATTCTAACTTGCAAAAAAATACCTTAATCGTTGATAACTTCAACATTACAGTTTACCCGGAAAAAAGCTTTAACGTTACATTTTCCTCGGGAAAAGCTCACTGGCTGGCTGAAAATAAGTTGTCATTGTTCTTGTTGCTTTTTACCTGGAAAAATATTATTTTATTCGTTGATCACCAATACGTTACCCTTTACCTGGAATAATTTGTGCAGATTACTTTTTCCCCGGGATATATTTTCGTCTTGAGTGAATATAATTTTTTTCCCGGATAAAAACACACTGGTTACACTTTCCTCGGGAAATGTTGTCATCGGCCTGCAGCACGTTTAACATGACAGTTTTCTCGGAAAAAAGATACATCATGACAGTTTTCTTGGAAAAAATTGCAACGTTACATTAATCGCGTAAAATTTTTTTTTTGTTATTCTTTCCCTGGAAAAATCACGTAATGGGGCTTTTTTCATGGATAAATTTTACATCATGACAATTTCCTTGGAAAAAATCGCAACGTTACATTAATCGCGTAAAATTTTTTTTTTGTTATTCTTTCCCCGGAAAATCACGTAATGGTACTTTTTTCTCGGATTCTCGGTCTCAGGTGTTTCTTTTCGTCCGGGTCAACGATGTGTGGTGAGAAATCGTAGTGAAATATTTTGAGCGCTAGGAATCCACCAGATATTTTACTCTTCTTATGGAAAATTCCAGCGCCCGTCAAAGGCACTGAAGGTGACGATTCAACACTCTGAATGTCAATGAAGGGAATTGTGTTTTGAGCCAAATCCTTTCGGGTATCCGTCGTTGTAAATTGGACGTAATCACCGTTTTTCGAAAAAATGTCAGATCCAGTGAACAGAGCAGGATTATCAGAACCATCGAGTAATACTTGATGTCTGAAAAAAGTCATTATGGGGTAAGATTAAATTAAATTATGTTCAGACATACTAGATCTTCTATCTTATTACGGTGAAATAATTTTTTATTTGATTTTAAGATATTATTTATTTTAAAGTAGCTTGAAAGAAAACAAAGTGAAGTACACAATATAATTTCATACATAAATATAATTTTTAGTTTCTGAAAACGAAATCTTTTTCGAATGAAAGAATCGTTGGAATGAAGGAATCTTGCTGAGTAACGTAATCAAAATGAAATTTTTCTTAAATTCAACTATTCAAAACCTACACTCTGCAATGAGAATAAAGTTTTTCCCTTGCAACTTGGACTGATAATTAATATTCTAATTATATCTAAATAATAGTTTTAATTAAAAATATTTTTTTAATAAAACGGGATCTCAAGCTTTGTTTGTTATTCGAACTAGAGTACCAATTGCTTGACTCTTTCTCCAATTTTCCAGTCGCATAATCAAAGGTTGTGCCTCTGATTTTCAGTTTCAAGTCATCGCCAACTTGTTCAAATTGAAGACCAGTTAGAAGCTGACCTTCCGGAACAGTTAAATCATCCAAATAAATGGTTCTTTGTTCGTAAGTCACGGCGTAAACCATGTCATTCTTGAAAAACTCCGAATATTCGATTTCTTTTCGAATTCGGTCTGAGTTGTCTCTCAGTTTCGATTACATCTAAGTGAAATTTG
The DNA here is from genome assembly GCA_038277355.1 of Encarsia formosa. NCBI lineage: Eukaryota > Metazoa > Arthropoda > Insecta > Hymenoptera > Aphelinidae > Encarsia > Encarsia formosa. The sequence continues at coordinate 6,879,701 of CM076185.1, read as the reverse complement.
GAAATACTAGGATTTGACTTGACTATGGGGCGCTGAATGTGAAGATTCTTTTTCCACTCAGGTTTGTCGACGATCTCACCGTTGGGGCCTAGTGTACCTTATTGTACTTCGATTTGGTAGATGTTAAACCCTTTCGTTAATCGTAATCCTGTAATTACTCTAGAAAATGGTTTTACAACACCATTAGTTAAAATCAGTGACGAAACAATAATTCACTAGTTTGACTTTCTAATCTTGCTTGTTTTCTTCAATATCTGAAGTAGATTCGTATAAACTGAAGTATCGGTCTACTTCGATATCTCCAGCCTCACAAGTGCAATAACAAACGGAAAAGAGATCGTAAATTGGAACGAGTTCTTTGATTTTTTTCTTTTCTCCTGTGTTTCTTGAGGTCCGTAAACAGTGTTACCAACTTTCATATTTATGTATTTTCGTTCATACGAGAGAGGCTGTATTTATACATGAAAAAAAAAAAAAAATTAGCTTATTCTGAATCAAAAAATTTTATCATTTAATGAAACTTACGGCAAAACAGATTTCATGCTTACGTCCAAGTCTATCACAGTTACGTAACTTTCCGAGACATCTTCTGTGCTTAGCCAAAGTCCAGCAATCGTAAGACCTACAAATCTCTCTCTCCATCTTTTGAGATCGACATTCTTGAATAGTTAATTTTTTAAGATCAATAAGAGTATCTTGTTCGCGATGAACGTAACCTTGAAAGACGTCAAAAGGTTTCGCATACGTAACATCTGCAAAAACGATATCTGTTAAATTTTTTTCTTATTAAAAAAAGAAGCGTATCTGATTTACTATGTATAGTTAAGACTAACCTCTGACATGGTTATCTGGATCACACCTCCATATTTCTCGAGAGGCAGTACGAAGAGCACTTTTCACCTCCTGATAAGTACTATTCACTCTGGCAAAGTAGTTTTCGAGTTCTTTTTCTTTTACGAAGTCATATTTGCTCACGTTTTCTAGAATTTTAAACTTATAAGATATTTAATCTATGAAATTAACAAGTAAATTCAAAAAAAATTTCTAGAAACTTATTTACCAGTTGCATCAAACTTTTTTTTCAAGTCATAAGCATAGAGAGTTGTCATTAAACCCTTAGAAACCCTTGGAAACGATCAATTGGAAAAGTTCATTTAATACCTGCTGGGATGATTGAGCCCTAACACACATGGTATCGCCTACCTGAAATAAAAACAAATAGATATAGACAAGTTTTTTGAGACTTTTTTATATGCGTTTGATATTGTTTAGATCATTTAAAATTGATAAAAATTAACTCTCCTAACTATACTTTCAACAGTTTTAAAAATTTTTGTTTTGAAAAATTAAGAAGTCACACGATTCGTTTCTCGAGGAAAACAATACAGCACAAGCAACTTTTATTAGATACACATAAGAATATATAAAAAAAATAGACTACATACAGTACTGTCTCTAGCAATGATGTTGATGATGCTCTTGTTCATCAGATCTTTTCGAGCAAAGGTCTCGTGCATTTTTTCAATCGTTGCTCTCAATTCTCCTAAACTCAGAGTTGTCATTACGTCAGAAAAATTTTCCAAGTAAGTAGCTGGGTATTTTTCATAGTGGGCTATGATACTAATCATTTTTTCATATTGTCGTTGTATATCCCGTGTGTAGCCAAACAGCTCGTCTGTTTTTGCGTCCAGTTTGGTGCGGAGATTCCTTGAGATTTTTTTCATGAGTTCGAGCTTAAACTCTTGAAAATCAGTGGACAACTCTAGCAAATTCGAATCGATGCGATTTACCATTCCATTATCTGCATTTCCAGCGTCAATGGATATCTGGATTTCAACTATCTTCTGGTATAGCAACTTCGCAAATTCGTAAGCCTTTTTCGCCGTTAGATAAGGATTGGCCGAACTTGGCTCATAGCAACATGACATCACTAGGACGATCAAAAATATAAAGAAAAATCGAGACATTGTTGTCAAGAATGTTCTGTTCTCTGGGGAGCAAAAAGTAAAGAAATTAATTAAATTCTTGTAAATGCATAAAATTAACAGTTTTGATAATCGAACTTACCTTAATTTTAGTTGTATGTATGAAACTTTAGTTGTATGTATGATGTGAATCCAACATTGAGTTCATTGATATCGATTTTTTCATGATTATATACTTATCATCAAGTTTGAACTTAGAGACAATTAGTGTTTATTTGGATAAGAAAGAACCAAATTGTGTTTTTTTTTGTTGTGCATTTAAAAGATTCTATTATATGTTATCTAATCAATTATAAATTTCGATACTTTTAGTGAGGTCTCGATACAAACATCAATTTTAATACAAACAATGTAGTAACTGTGCAAGAGGATATTCTAAAATGAGAAGAGGTTATTATCGTTGCTTATCCAGATTCTCAATACAATACCGACAATTTGCAAAACGCATTTTTAAATTTAGCCAAACAAAAAAATTTACTTTATTTTTAAAAAATCTTTATTGTTACAAACACAGTTGGTATTATAATTTAAACGTAAATAATGTACAAGTGTGAATTATGATTTATATAGTAAAGTCATCCATTGGTTTTGCAAAAATAAAATTGCAATTTAATATGATATTGGGGCTTCATTTCATTCTTCAAGACTTTCAGTTTGAAATTTTTTTTTAAATTAATTAATAGAATCGGCATTTAATTGTTTTGTTCCCCATAAAAACAAACTTTTTAATATAGCCATTATTTAGCCTTTTCTAAACCAGAATTTTAGTTTTTTACATAAAAAATGTAGAGAATTTTCAATAAATAGTATTGCGTTTCAATTATATTTCTATTCAAAATACATTTACTGTTTCTATGAAAATGTACCAATATTCTTAACATGAAAATATTTTGAATTGTTTTCATCAAAACAATGTACTATTGTTATCAATTGTATGGTTTTAAGAGTTAAAAATTGACTTTAAACTTGACAATTGTTTTCTTATCGCGTTTCCGATTGAGGATAAATTTAAGAAGATGGAATTGAAATTCATTGCCGGTGCTTATCACAATATTTAAATGAAAACACTTGATAAACATATGAAATATGTATATTATCAATTTTATATTTAAACTTCATTCTTTAACACAATAAAGATTTGAATTTTGAAAACATTTTTAATTGATTTTATTGAAACAATGTACTAATTAAAATAAACAAAAAATTATCAATGAATTTTAGAACATGGCTATAAGATTGAACAATTGTTTTGTTACTGTTATTCCGGTGAAAGATAAGATCTCGTAGGATTTGCTCCTGAATATTTTCAGTTTTAGTTTTTACAATTTAGCTCAAAGTATTTAAGTCTAATAGAAATTGCAATAATTTATAATAAATAATAAATTTTATTAGGATGTATAAAATTAAAAAATAGTCAAAAACGCATTTATTCATCTATATTAAACGAGTACAATTCAAATACTTATACACTGGGAAAAAATTGAGTTGCAGCGCCCCCATTTGTCCGGTACTACTGTTCGCAACAGTTTGGGAAAAATATTTCTCGTAGTGGGGAATATATTGCCCACCCCGAGAAATATTTCTCTCAAACTGTGGAGCAGCGCCTCTTACGGCAGACCCGACAAATTGTTTTCGCCGCGTTTCTTCCGTATGTGGGCAAAATATTACCCGTAGCAGTCAGCAGCAGCGTCCCCTACTTTTAGGACAGCTGACTCTCAACTTTTTCCCATTGTACTTATTCACTGAATTTTTTCAAAACTACTTCGCACAAGCAATAATTAAGAATATCTTCAATAACTAAATGTGTTTGGTTAAAAATTGGACAAGCACTACTCAATGTTATAGCCGCTTTATCAAACAGTTTGCGGATCTTGATTCCTTCATGAAAACGGTTTTCTACTAATGAACCGTAAATTGGGAATTCTTCGAAATTCTTTTTCAAGAAGTCTTCAACTAAATTCTGGTTTCCAGCGTAGTTTTTAAGCTTTAGTATGCTATCCACTAATAAATTTAAGAGTGTAACCCAGCTATTCGATGATTTGGTACTTTTTAATTTTTCCAATTCCTGTTTGCATTTTGTGAAATAATTGAAATAGTCACTTCGGCTTGTAATAGTATCGATAAGACTCGAATGTATGGGTAAATCAAGAACATGTAGTTTGGCAATATGTTCCAGTATGGTTTTCCAATCAGATTCAGCGGGTTCAAAAGTTAATAAATTGTTTCCATCTGTTGAAACCACATTGACATCAGTGTATGAGATTAAAAAGTTAAGAGACCTTCCCATTTCTATATTTTCCCAATCGAGAGCAAGCATCAGAGGTGTACGTCTTTTGTAGTCCAGTGCATCTACAAGAGCGCCTTTTTTCAAAAGATATTCAATTATTGTGTGATTTCTTGCTACACATGCTTGATGTAATAAGGTTTCTTTATACTGTCCAAAAACTGAATTAACATCTGATCCATAGTCAACGAACAACTTTACAGCTTTAAAGTTATGATGTAAGGCTGCAAAGTACGTTGGACTCTCGTTTTTTAAATTTTTCAAGTCACCGTTGGCTTTGAAACGCAAAAACAATTCGATAATTTTTATACTTCCTTCATTTACAAACAATAAATGAAGTGGTGAGTTCCCATACAAATTTTGTAGGTTAGGATCTGCTTGGTTGGATAATAATACTTCACACACTCTAAAATTTTTGCCATTTCTTACCGCACAGTGTAGAGGCGTTTCTTTTAAGTGATCTATGGCATTAACATTAGCTCCGTTTTTCAGTAAAAATTCGATCATAGCGAAACATTTATTTTTGACAGCTGCATGCAGTGGAGTTATACCAGATTTATTTGAAGAGTTTAGGTTAGCTCCAGCTTCGATGAGAATGTTGGCCATGACCAGCTCATCTTTTCTTACAGCAATTTCTAGGGCTGACCTTCCCGCTCCATTTTTTATATTCACATCGATATTAGAATCGGCACACAAGAGTTGCAAAATTTGTACGTAGCCTCGTTTGACAGCCAAGTGAAGAGCTGTATTTTTTGAGCCATCTCTGGCGTTGATGTCTGCTCCTTGAGCTAATAACTGGACGACTGCCTCGACGTCAAATTTTATAACAGCTGAGGGTAAAGATGTTTCCATTTTTTTAGATTACTAAAGTTATATATTGAAATTCAAAAACTATATTAAAATTGTACGTTAACAACTTAAAATCGACCACAAAACTGAAACGCTAGCACAGAACTGCACCGAACTGAAACTAAGGATACTATGGGCATCGGGCAAGCCAAAATGATGATGTTGAAATAATTCTCTGCTATTATTGTAGACAAAACGTTAAACCTAAAAGTTTGTGCTGCCATTGTGACGCAGATGGTGCTGCCTCGGTCGTGCGGTGCAGAGCGGTATTGCACGAGGAGAGGGGGAATGAGGGCGCTTTTACACGTAGTCTTATGGAAGAGCCCAGAAATTCACCGGTGGCGACCGCTCGAACTAAAAATTGCTCCATAAGAATTAACACGGCAATGAGGACCTGTAGAAATGTGCGGCACTGGAGGGCGCCACTGGCAATAGCCTCCTCTCCCAGCAGTTTAGCACGCAGCAGACGTTTGTTTGTGTGCACGTGCGTGTGACGACACACACACACTGAAACATATGCTCCATGCCAAACTGCTGGAAGAGAGGAGGCTATTGCCAGTGGCGCCCTCCAGTGCCGCACATTTCTACAGGTCCTCATAGCCTACAAGTCGTAGGCGCTACGCTCGTGCTAGACGCCAATAGTGAAATCTTACTCTATACTATCAAATGAAAAATTCTTTTCAACACACGGCGCAGAAAGTTCAAACTTTCTGATTTGTCCCAAACAGGGAGTTTGAACTTTCCTTGCCTCCTGTTGAAAAATATATTACACACGAGGGAGTGCAAAAATGAGCTAACCCTTAGCAAACCTTTGACACCCTCGCCTTCGGCTCGGGCATCAATTTCGGTTTGCTAAGGGCTAACTAATTTTTGACTCCCTCAGGTGTGTAAAATACTATTGTTATTTTTAATTATTATAATTTACTTTTAAAAAGAACCAGGCGCATACTCACAGATAAGTGAACATTGCATTAGTTGTACATTCAGCAATGGTTTCTTTTGGGTTGTAAAAATCAAGTTCTGTCAACAGACTTGATAGTAGTCTCTAACAAGACTCATGCCAAAAATAGTTGAATAATTTAATGTTATACTCAATCAGAAATTATTACACCATGAAATTTAAAAAAATCCCGCAAAAATTTTTACTAAAAACATTTATGGCTAAATTTTGAACAACAACAAAACGAAGATCTGTTGACTCTATGTATACTGGCTAATGCCCTATGCATATAATTCAAATAAAAAAAAAAATTATGAAAATTTGTAAGTAAAATTTGATAAAAAAAACATCAATTTTCCGCTTAAACTATCGTAAGCTGGGTCTTTAGATGAATTTATCGAACCCTTACATTGGCTCTATGTATCGACAGTGAAATTATAAGCTGGCCTCTTATACGTAGCTCTCATAACGCACAAAACAATGTAGTGCGAGAACAATGCGCCCATCATCATCCTTTGAGTCGTTGTTTGCTCCCAAACAATTTGGGGACGAAGGGGGAGTGAACGGTCGACATGTGACAAGCGCGAAAAATGAAAGAGACAGTCGTCCGGCCGGCTGCAAACACTTGAAGTACCCGTTGACAAGCTTATGATTTAAAAAAAACTTAAGCCCTTAATAATTTATTATGGTTGATTTTGGATGATAAACTTTACTCATCTGATACCGAAGAAGCATTTTTTAATTTGTTTAATATCACGACTATTGCGTAAAAATTGCAATTTATTCTAGTGTACTATTAACATTATTCTTTTTAAGTAAGCGTTATTTTCCAGATCAACAACTCATTATTTATTTTCATAAACGTGCAAGCATGCTAATAAATTTTTAAGCTCGTAATTACTTTGATTAAGTTTGTTATTAGCGCTAAATACGAATTAGTAAACAATATTGCGAGCAATATTGACACTAATCAAGTTAATTTATTACTTGATACTAAATATTTAAAAACAGATGAATATTTACAAATACAAATAAAGTCAAGTAATAAAATTAAAAAATTTTATTTTAATGAAAATATGGTTTACGTGAATTAATCCTAAATTTTCAATTGTGGTGGCATTCACTTGATGAAGATTAATAAACATATTGGAATGGTAAATAAAATTCAAACTCGTATATATAGAGTTGAGAAATCTTCACTTTATTAAATAAATTAAATTAAGTTTTTAATTTTGTTACGGCCGTTTCGAAAAACTTAATTTAATTTATTTAATAAAGTGAAGATTTCTCAACTCTATATATACGAGTTTGAATTTTATTTACCATTCCAATATGAATTAATCCTGATAAATTTACTAATTTGTTTTGAAATTTTAAATTTTACAAAATCTATTAGCAATAAATAAATAAATATTCACAAGTATTCAGAAAATTCTCGTTTTTTAGCTAAAAGTTATAGATCCAATATTTTATCTTCTGTCCATTCTCGCCACAGTTTTTGCAAGTTTTCTTGACAAAATTAATAGTTAAATTAAAATTCAAAATTTAATTTAAAAGAATCTTCAATAATAATTGCAATGAGAACAAAAATAAAAAATGAATCAAAGTTTTTTAGTGAAATTTACTATAAAATATTATATGATAAATAAAATTAAAATAAAAAACACACTTTTAATTAAATTTTTACAAGTTTAATATAATGAAAGTATTTTTTGTACATACATAACATAAAAAATCAATTAACTAAAAAATAAACTAAAATCTTTCAGAAATTTGAATAGAAAAGCACAATCAACATTTCAATTTAAAAAAAAAAAAAAATTGTAAACACTGTTTAATCGTTCAAAATCAAAGCCTAGCGAATATTTTGAGATCTGGGTAATCCAAATTTCTTGAACAGCTTTCTTATTACTTATAGTTTTAGAGTTAATAAGATTATTAAAACTAATACTAATATTTAAATAACTTTATTAATTACACTACTTCATCACTCGACACACACTTTCTGTAATATTTCAACAGTCCTCTTTTCGAATCATAGTTCAGCTTGGTGAAATGAAAACAGACACACTCAGGGTAATCCGTAACTCGATCAAGAATTCCATTTGGAAGATCCAAATTGAGCTCACGTATGTCACCGCTTCTGCTAACCCTAACGACCTTGAAACTCTCAGAGTCTTCAGATGTTATAAGTAAGATCCCACCATTTTCCAAATTATGCACAATCATGTTGCTCACGATCCCTAAATTAGGAACCTCAGCCTCCAACACCAACCTGCCTCTGACGTCAAACTGCTTGCACTCAACAAACTTTGTGTAGTCATGAGGATAAGACGAGTTGTACCAACAGACACCGAGCAAATCGTGGCTGCTAGAGAACCCCCGAGGTGCCTTGTAGGGGTCGAAGAGGTCAGCTTGGGTCAGCACAGTCTCCCTACCGAGACCGTCTACGCGGACTGCTCTGAGTTTAAAAGGCCTGTCCGTCAGACCAAACAAAAAGTAGTAGTCCTTTTCTGCAGATTCCGTTTGAAACAGAACTAGATCGGTTACAAATGGTGACGGCTCACCTAATCTTCTGGCATTCTGGTCGTAAGTTATCTTACACTTTTCAAGACCCGCGCAAGTTGGTCCACCACCAAAAATCACCTCGAAGCTTTTTTCGTGGACGACTACGTTGGTCAACAGAAGATCAGGCATTCTCTTATACTTGTAAGTCAGGTATGTAGTGTGGCAACTCGACATGTCGGTCACGGTTACCACCTGGAAAAAGTCAGAGGCGCTTCTTTCGTGGTGTGAGATTATCACTTTTTGGTTGCCGAAGAGCCTGGGAGCCAACTGGTTCAGATTTACTTGTACAACTCTATGAGGATCTGCCAGTAGGTGAAGAGGGCAAACTCTTACTTTATTGTTATTCTCTAAGGCGATATCGCAGATGTTTGTTTCCGAACAGTTTCCGTAGACGTAAAAATCATCCTCTGTAGCCAGATATTTGCTGTTCATAAAAGTTGATTGAGCGGGTATAATCCATTGTTTTGATAAAATTTGAGTATCTATCTCTACAGGAATGCTCAAGCCTACGGATAATATGCAACCAACTATTATCACTTTGCGAAAGTAACCCATTGTTGTATGAATCGAATCTGTGAATAAAAATCAATTTTATATGATTTTGTTTTTTACTAATAAAAACGAATAAAAGTATATTACCTTAGAGCTGATTCAAAACACCAAAATCTCAAAGCCATTCGTTGATCTACTAGACTAAAATAAATAGTTATTCATTGCACAGACTGTTACCTACTGCTGTAATTTTGAAAGTTATTATAGTGCAGGATTAGTTTCTGACGGGGAATGTCCTTGGAACTCTTGGTCCAGTTGTAACCTCCGTGAGAAGGTCAAACATTCATCTAGGACCTTCACCAACATCCAATACTATAATAATATTATTTGAAAGTGGTATTGCAAAAGAAAAAAGTATTTATTAACGACAGCAACCAAATTTTATTATGAAAAAATTGTAAGTAACATAGACGAGTTTTAAATAATTTTTCAGTGTAATTAATAAATTATAAATCAAAAGTTAATATTCCCGAACAAGCGCCGCCCCACCGGAGCCCTGATTGACTTGAGGGCCCTCGCTAGACAAAAACGTCACGCCCGACGGGGGCCTCGCAGGGCTCAGCTTAAAATGTAATGCGGCGCTAGCGGGGGCCAGGCAGGGCGGATTTATTTTGCCAAGAAAAGGAAATTTAGGGATGCTAGGTTAGGTTCGGAAAAGTAATTTTTTTTACTTTCATATTAGTAATTTTTGATTTATAATAATTAAAAAATTGACAATAGGAAAAAAAAAAAAAAAAACATGAAATATTCATATTTATTAAAATTTTTATAAATATATCCACGGAGAAAAATAAATAGGAGTTTCTCCTATTTTTTATAGTACTCTTCGCCGGCAGTTACCTTCTTCATAAAGTTTATGTACTCACCCATACTTTTCTCATAGGTACTTAGAAATAACTCCTGGTGCACCCACTCGAGTTCTCTTAGAACTTTTTCTCGTAGCTAGTGCTTGGAACCAAGAATACCGGGTGCTTCAGGTCGACTCCTGGTGCACCCAATCGACTTCTCCTGGAATTTTTCCTCGTAATCGGTACCTGGTATTCTGGGTCGAAACAAGGAAATATCCTAGGAAAAGCTGACCAGGTGCACCAGGAGTCGACCCGGGTCACCCGGTTGGATTTTCCTGAGACATTTCCAGGATTCGACCCGGGACACCCGGTACCTTGTTCTAAATCTCGAGCACCGTTTACGAGGAAAAGTTCTAGGAGAAGTCGACCGGGTGCACCAGGAGTCGACCCGGGGCACCCGGTTGGCTTTTCCTGGGACAGGATCTGGGTTCGACCCAGGGCACCCCATACCTTATTCTAAATCACGAGGAAAAGTTCCAGGAGAAGTTGACCGGGTGCACCAGGAGTCGACCTGAAGCACCCGGTATTCTTGGTTCCAAGCACTAGCTACGAGAAAAAGTTCTAAGAGAACTCGAGTGGGTGCACCAGGAGTTATTTCTAAGTACCTATAAGAAAAGTATGGGTGAGTACATAAACTTTATTAAGAAGGTAGCTGCCGGCGAAAAGTACTATTAAAAATAGGAGAAACTCCTACTTATTTTTCTCCGAGTATATATTTATAAAAATTTCAATAAATATGAATATTTAATGTTTTTTTTTTGTTTTTTGTTTTTTTTCCTATTGTCAATTTTTTAATTATTATAAATCAAAAATTACTAATATGAAAGTAAAAAGAATTACTTTTCCCGAACCTAACCTAACAGCCCTAAATTTCCTTTTCTTGGCAAAATAAATCCGCCCTGCCGGGCCCCCGCTAGCGCCGCATTACATTTACCGTTCAGCCCTGCCGGGGCCAACCTAGAATATCGGGGCAACTGGCGAGGCCCCTGCTAGCGCCCGGCTAAACTTTCTGTTCGGGTTTTCTTAAAAACTTGAATTCTCATGTAATCCTTAAAAGTAAAATAATTTATTTTTTATTCATGTTTATGAGCCAAAGGCTCTTATAAAAATAATTTTATCATTAAAATTTTTTAATAAACTTCGGATTCATGTATGCAGGTTCCATTGAGACAAATCTGTAATTAAGATAATACATATTATTTTCGATTACAAAATAATATACATCAAATGAATAAATTTATTTCTTTGTTAGGATATTTATGATTTTAGATTTTGTGCTAAAAAATTTAGATTCTTCAAAAACTTCTTACTTACTTTTCCCGCACCACATGAAGATCCTTCGGCTGGATAATCTAGCGACCATAATTTACCGCACAAAAAATCCCATTTTAAGTAGTAGTCACACATTTCACATCGTAGCTTTAAGCAATCAGTTTCTTCACTCTGAAAATTCAAAAATTTTATTTATCTCTCGTTTGGAAATGATAACAGTAAATTTTTTTTACCTTATCTGCTGCATAAAAAGTTTTAAGCTTTTTACACTGCTCATCTCGGTTAAATAACTTTCCAGGTAATTTTTTTAAAAACGGTTTTCCGACAAATGGTTTTTTTCTTAATCTCTTTTTTAGTGGTAAATTTCTAAGAAATTTTCAAACATGTTAAAATTATATTTTTTATCAAAATACAAACTGACAATAAGTTTATAAAGATGAAATAATGTAATTTTACCTGAAGTAATTCCGCATAGATTTAATACTACAGGTAGAAAAAAAAAGTTTTTTTGTGCTTCTTTCTAAGTCATAAATATCTGACATAATATAGTCCGCTGAACAATTATTGGATCGGTAACCATCTAATTCAGCACCGAATCTGGTAATAATTAAATTCATCGAAATAGAGTAGTTTTAATTAAAAATTAAAGTTTAGAAATTAAATTACTGCACTTACAAAAAACCTAAGCCTTGAACTATAGTCATTATACTGTCAAAACCACCGTTATCAGAGACTACTCCAAGTATTGGTTTCTCTGGCAATAAGTTTGGTTTAAAAAAATGTGGCTCTGCAATCATAAAATCTCAGATAATACATGTATATGTATTTTACTTTAAAAAAAAGAAACTAATTTACTTTTCTGAACTATAGAGTCGATAACCAAGGGTTGTCTGAAAAAATCATATTAAAAATTAATAAAATTACGCCAGATCATGGCAAATTGTTTTTATTGTAAAACTAACTTTACAATACTGAGCAGAATGTCGTATTTGCATAAGTTTTTTCTAGGAAATATTCCATAAAAATACCGGTATGAATAAAAAAGTATTGACCTGACCAGTTTATACCCTGTTGCATGTTGGTAATGTTCTAAATATGGGGCGGCAGCTGATTCCTAAAAAATATTATTCCACATTAAACTTAATTTAAAAAATTAATAGAATTCAACTATTTACCTCTGGAATGATAAGCCCAGCTAAATTGTATCTTATTTTAGGGTTTGTCATCTGTCTGAATCTTAAATCGACACCATTTAGTAAAGAAGAAATGTAAGTGGCTGTGATAACCGGGTCCTTGCCGTGTAACCTGATAAATTTTTCAAAAATTATTTGATTTGATTGAAATTAAATGAAAATCCAAGATGATGTTCTATCTATATTAATTAAATGAGTTTTACTGATAAGTGCGATGGTCGATGGCTACTAAAACTTTTATGTACAAAACATTTGTATCTTGATCATTTTTTTTCTGAACTGTCACTTTTCTTTTTTTCCCTGCAAAAAAGAGATCATTCATAATATATTTATGAAACTCATTGTTTGGTTTAGAAAAAATAAGGTTGAAATTCAAAAAAATTTTACTTGTTTCATTCGATAGAATTTCCATTTTTTTAATTGACGTTGATAAAATTGAATCATTATTATAGGGTAATTTATTTTGATTCTCAGACCACGAATGAATTAACTTGTGATTTTTTTCATTGAGAATCTGTTTAAAAATTTACACTTTCATGATTTTTAATGTATAAAATGTATTGAAATTAATTGACTTACGGTATTGTCTGAAATTTCCGGCTTAGCAGCTCTTTTGTTAATAGCGATAGAATTAATATGCTGTGCATCGGAAATGACCTTGAAAAGCAATCATTAACTTCATTTCGTCGCAGTATAATTTAATGAATCGGTTAAGGCCATAAAGATTACTATGTAAAACTTTACCTTTGATCTCAGTTCATATTTATTTTATATCATCTAAAAAATCTACTTACAATACGTTCTTGGTGGTACACGATGTAAAATGGATCGTCAGGATTATCTGAGGATTTGTTACGTTTTGCAATAAAAATTGGAGTGGCTGAACCATACAGAAAATGATCATTTTCTTCTAAGTACGAGGACCATTGATTTGAGACTACTTTATCATTCAACTCTGGATAATCTATATCTACTAACAGTCTTGAATCGAGCAGGTCTCTTTTACTTATCTTATTGGAATTACTCCGAAAAACTATTTGGTTTTCTAAAAAATCGTGAAATCTTAATTTTTTGATTTGAATATTACATTGGAATTGAACTTTACTTACGTTTATCATAATTAATGTCATAATTAAAACTCTAAAAATGAATTTTTTTTTTTTCGTAATTAAAAAATAACAAATCTATTAATTATATCGGATAGTTTACCTTGATCAAATGTATGAATATTGAAAAATTTATAAAAATGAATGATATTTTATGTAAATTCATTTTGACACTCAACTTGATAAATTTAAAATAAATTCAATGGTGGTATGGTATAAACTAAAACTTCAAGTTCCAGAAAAATTTAAAATGAGTTAATTATTTTCAAACAGTTAATTGTCGACTAATTCTTTATCATCAAAGATAACTTGATCAAACAACGTTATTATGAAAAAAAAATTGAAGCTCGAATGGAAGTATTTTAAAACTTGAATATTTCAAAACTAAAAGTGATAGTTAAGCAAAAAATTATGTCTTAAAATTTGAACAATTGAATGAAAATTTTCAATTAATTGAACAAATGCCACTTTTTTTGTTTTCATGCTGAATTATTCAAGACTCCGCGCATGTATTTTCAGAGAGTTATGAGGTCGTAATTAAAGAAATCCTTGCGCGTGAAAAACCAACAACGTTGTTGAAACGCACAGAGAAGAAGATAAAAAAGAAAAATAGAGAAAGCCACAAGAGGCCGCCCGAAGGGACGCGTCTTTTCCTTGGCTGCGTATCCAGACAATTAAAAAGTCGTGCCTCCCGGGAAAAAAACCTTATCTGAAAGGCTGAAATTACACAACTTCTTAGTTTTTTTAATAACAATTTTTTGTTATGTTTATTAATTTTTAATTTATTTTCTAAAGAATAATATTTTCAACAAATTTAAAAAATTTAACTAATTTTTTAATGTCTCAGTTGTGAATAAAATATTTTTTAACACTATTTATTACTTTCAATTTTTACTTTAGCTGTTTGTCTTTTTTGACTGGATTAACGTGTGTGTATTTTTCGTATTATACGCATACAATTTTTCAAAACAATAGTTTTCATCTAAATTTATGCAATCATAATAAATAAATCAATTCGGAGTTACTGTACAAATTTGGAAATCATTACTGGCTGTTAACCCCTCAATTTTCTACTTTCGGCACGTATGCGCGAACCAAATGATTTTTTCCCGAAACGCCCCAAAATTGAACAAAGACACAGAAATCATAACGGTCATAACGCAGATTTGACAGATGGCCTACAGAAAATTCCCACTTAACAAATTGGCTATTTCTAATTCAGATTTTTCTTTACCGTATAACAAGATATAAATTCATAATAACAATTAAATCAAAATTAGTTGTTCTAGCACTGTCGAATCATTATATTACATGCATATTTACCATTAACATTAATCACAAATCATAAACTTTAATAAAACAATGAAAAATTTGATTACATTACTAAATAAAAAATTTATTTATTTTTATTAAAAAAAAAAAAAAAAACTATATTTTATCAAAAACTTTGTAATTCATAAACATAAGTAGTTCATATATTTAATTATAAATAAACAGTATTTCCAATTTCGATTAAACAAGAACCACGTATTTCTTTTGCTGTACGAGGGCTACATTGAATGTCCCGAGGCACTGATGATCTAAGAGCAAAACAGCTGCGTGTTTACATTTACATAAAGATAATTGCCTCCCGCACATGAAAGCTTTTGAATCCCTATAGTTGAATGGTATTCGATTTCTGAATTTTATGTACATACAAGCGAGGAAAAGCGCTAAAAAATTTCTTTCAAACGTTTGGTTTATTTATGTTTCTTTTATAACATTATGATTTGAAATCTTTGAATGACAGGAAAAATTCGATTATTTTACTAAGCGAGTGAATTTAATTTAATTGAATTTCTTTTTACATCCGGTTTTTTTTTGATAATGGGTTTCTGATGATTCATATTTTTGTTTTAACTTTTATAAAAGACTATCTTAATTTTCGCGATTTTAAATATACCACAATATTAAGCCATGAGAAATCTTATTTGTTTTCAAGTAAATAAATATTTACTTTTCTACAATTTAGCTTTCGTCAAGTGAAAAGCAAAATATAAATTAATATTCTTTATATAAAACACGTTCTCTGATTAACGTTGTTCATTAACTAAAAGATTTTTTTTTACATCATAAAGCCAAATCATTAGCTAAGATATGATCGGAAAAATTTTCAAACAAATGCTAGTTAACTAACTTAAATCAAGAAAATAATCAGAAAAAAAATTTTTATGAAAAACCTAACAATGCACAATAAATTAGTTTAAAGTTACAAAATGTCCAATAAAATTTGTAATAAAATCAATTTTTAGTCCTTAATATTATAAGTTTTTTTGTTTATAATCATTTACACCCTGTAACTATTATATTTTTTTATGACTTATTAAATACACAAACAGCATTTTAGCATAAAACCTTTCCATGTATTCTTGAATTGCTTGTCAACGGGATTTGTTTGCAATATTTCAAATTCAAAATTTAGCGCACTTCTAAGCGTCAGGATGGGCGATGCTAGAGGTCGGTCAGATATATCGAAAACCGAACTTTTTTTTTTGTTCAAAAAGGCGTCCGAAAACGCTAAAAATTTTTTTCGCGTGAAAGTCAATAAAAATCCACTTTTAAAAATTATTGAAAAATCATGTGAAAACTCTGTTTTGCATTTAAAAAAGGTTTAAATTGAAGGAAAAAAGGCACGAAAAAAGGTTATGCATGGTACACCGTACACTAACTATATATATACAGTTCCACCGAATCCGCTATTCCAAAGAGCGCTGACGGCCGACGACTGCGTGAGCAAAAACAGCGCTAAATTTTGAATGAGAAAATTTGAACTCGACTGATATATTTTTATTTATAATAAAACAATATTTTAACTATAAATCGCAATAAATACTCATTTAGGTATATATCATAATGCTGTAATTTTTAAAAGAAATAAATCAATAAATTATCTCTTTTTGTCGTTCATATGATGTTACTCAATATAATTATAAAATTGGAAATCACCATCTGGAAAGAGTTGAAAACATAACTGATTTAGGTGTAATATTTGATTCTAAACTGAGATTTAGTTTACACTTAGAAAGTGTATTGTCGAGATCTTATAAAACACTTGGTTTTATAAAAAAATCTACTTCAAAATTTAAAAACCCTGCCACAGTTTTGTATCTTTACAAAGTGCTGGTTATGCCCATTTTGAATTATTGTTCACAAATATGGACTCCTTATCAAGGAGTTCATATAAGTAAGTTAGAATCAATCCAACATAGGCTTTTGAGATATTTAGCTTTTAAGAAGGGAAATCCTATGCATCCGTTTGATCACGAGTATGCTACTGTTGCTAGTGACTTTGGTCTAGCTTCTGTTAAATTTTATCATGATTATCAGGATGTATTGCTGGTTTGGAAGACACTTAATGATGATTCAGATTATATTGAGATTAAAAAACTCTTTCCAGCTAGATTGATAAATTATCAGATTAGAAAATCCAGACTTTTGGTAGAGAATAACTCTAGATTGAACTACGAATTCTATTAGCCAATTAATAGAATGAGGAGAAATTATAACTCTTTGCCGGATGAAATTGTAAATTCTGTTAATCAGAATGTTTTTAAAGCTAATGTATTTAATAATTTTGTTAGATATAGTTGATAGTCTATTAATTAGTACTTTGAATATGATTTATTGCAAGTTTTTTGTTTGAAAAATATATGGAATGTAAAAAAAAAAAAAAAAAAATTGCTTAAATAATTATATATAAATATGTATTTATATATTATATTGTAAAGGGCCTTGGCCCGTTGATAAAATTAAATAAATAAAAATAAAATATATTTCAAGTTTTAAAGATTGGTGCATCATTAAAAACTGTGTACTTTCCAAATATTGAACTAATATTTTATCTATTATTGTTATTTTTTTAATTCTGAAATCATTTTATCAAATAACAAAGTTATAACCAAAAATTTGTTTGTAAACTCAGATCAAAAAAAAAAAAAAAAAAAAGAAAGAAAGAAATAGTAGTTAAAAAATATATTCATCTAGCTATTAAGTTATGTTTTGTAAAGGTTGAATAATGATATTAACAAAAAATATTAAAAATTTGTTTGTAAATTCAGATAAAAAAAAAAAAAAAAAAAAATTAAAGAAATATTAGTTAAAAAATAGATTTATCTAGCTATTAAGTTATGTTTTGTCATCCATGTATTTAACAAAAAATATTTAATAAACAAAAATGAGAAAATATTTGAAAATCATCTTTTCCAAACAAAAAACATTTCTTATTTAAATAAATTTTTGAATAATTTTTATCCCATAAATAATGTTAAAAATGACTCTAAGTATATCAGTTCGAGTAATGAAAATTCATCTTTCATAGTTCTCCCGAGTTCAAAATAATTTTCAATTCAAAATTTCCCGCGCATATGACCGGCCATGATGCTCCGCGCCAGCCGAGTTGTGAGAATACAGAAACGTGAAAAATGAAATATCTGACCGACCGCTAGTATTTCCCTTGAGACTTGAGTTATTTACCTTCGCGATTCGGCTTCTGGACTTTGGCGAAAACATAACCTACATATCAAGTGCTTTTTCTTCACAAGGACTGTTGTTGATATGAACAGTTTCTTTGCAGATTTTGCCGGTTATATTATGGTTGGACCACTTTGTGATTTTTCCTGAAAAGTTCATGTCAAATAATTTATTCAAAAGTTAATCATTTTCTTAAAAATGGGTATGTCACGGTGCGTCTTGAGAGATTGCCCCAGTCGTAAACAAAAAACTCCTGTGTCTATGTTTAAACCACCAAATGATCCGTACCTTTTTGCTGAGTGGCAAAATGTATTAGAACATAAATGCATCAATTATGTATTGAGTAATAATTCTCGAGTTTGTGAGTATCATTTTCAACCTGCTGAAATTATAAGGGGAAGGTATAAAAAAGATGAATCTGGAAACAAAGTTTTTGTAAGTCAATTTCTTGTGTAAAATCTCAAATGCCTTGCTTAAAACAAGTTATTTTATATGATATCTCAAATTTTCAGGTGAAATCAACTCGCCCGCACCTTGAAACCAATGCTATTCCTTCCATAGTTGACTTCTTCCTTTATGACGAAAACACAGGTAAGATATAGCAAAATCTATTAAAAGTTTCAATAATCATGGGTTGAATAAAAAAAAATAACTTTTTTTTTAGTTAAACAAGATGAGAACAATAAAAATTGTCAAAATCAGCAACCTGCAGAAGAAATCTCCTCAAATACTGTTGATGTGAACTCTTCTTTAAATGAAGAGATTAGAAATCCTGGTGAAAATAATTCAATCAATGATCTACAATCCCCTCCAGATTTAAACAAAGAAATAACACCTCGATCCAGCTGTGCTATTGACACCCCTAACGATAAAGAAGCTGCTACATCTAGAAGTAATTCGCCTTCAAGTTTTTGTGACATTCATGTACTGGATGAAACGTCTCGAAGTAATACACCATTAAGTTTCTATGCTGTTGATGAGTCCACAGAAAATGAATTGATGTCTCGAAGTAATTCTCCTTCAAGTGACTGTGTTGTTGATAAGTCCAAAGAAAATGAGTCAATACTACAAAATAATTTTCCAATATGTGACAGTGTTGTTGATAAATCCAAAGAAAATGATTCAATGCCCCAAAATAATTCTTCAATACATGACAGTGTTATTGATAAATCCAAAGAAAATGATTCAATACCTCAAAATAATTCTTCAATACATGACAGTGTTGTTGATGATCCCAAAGAAAATGAATTATTATCTCAATATAATTCTCCAATGAGTAACCAGGATGCTGAAAATTCCAATAAAGACGAATCCACAATGATCCAAGGTGAAACTGCATTACCTTGTTGCGTAATTAATATGTCTGATGAAAATGAATCTTCAACAACTAAACCAAAAAGTGAAATGATTATTAATGTCAGAATATCTGTGAAGAGAGATATCTCTGTTGAAGAACCAGTGAAACAAGATGTGTTTATAAAAAAAAGTAATAATATTTTACTTTATTTTATACATTTATTTGTTATTTTTAGAAAATGAAAAGATAAATAATTTTTTTATCAATATTCAATTTTTTAATAAAATTTAATACTTTTTGCAGATAAAATTTCTAGTAATCTAAGCAACATGGAGGAAGATATTCCAACAAAAAGAGCTAGATTTGAGGAAAATGTTGCAGATAACCAAACATTGGAAGTTACAAGAGGTAAATATTTACTTCAAAATTAAATATAATTTATAAGCTTTTTTTTAATTAATCAATTGTTTCTCTTTGTAGATAATGATTTAAATAAATCATTTGAAAAAAAATCATTAAACTCTAGTCAAAGTAATGTAAACAGTCGAAAATTAGACATGAGCGCTTTTTTAAATTCAAGACTCAAATTGCCAGATTTGTCTTGGGCCCAAACAAGTCATGATGGAGAAGTATTTTTTTCTAAACTTACCGTAAGTAAGTTTGAAAAAAAAGTATTCATTGAGAAGCAGGTAACATTGATTTTTATTCAAAAAATTAATTTATCAAAACAATTAACTTTTTTATATCATAATAATTTTTTTTTTTTTTTTCTCAGATTGTTGTGCCAAAAGATGAAGATGTGAAAGTGTATATCCTAGATAAAATAATTTTAATAAATTCTGGAAATCCAACAACTCTAGTTGGATTGAGACAGCTGATAAAAAAGGTAAATGAAATGGAAGTATGTGAAGGAGCTCGTAAAGCTCAAGAAAATATTGTTCATCCTTGTGCTTATAAAGATAAAAGTAATGTTTGGCGACACAATAACTGTGATATAGTTTTAAAAAGTAAAAAAGTTTGTAAGTTCTGTGCTAGTTTAGTTAAAAAGAAGTAATAATTTCTAAGCAACCAAAAGTAAAAAAAATTTTTTTTCATCTATTCAGACATCATTATGTTTTAAAATATAATGACTGTGTTGACTCACTAATTTAAATTAAAATATTGTTATGAATTTTATTTAATAAAGCATGTCTGAGTTGAATTATCAACTATTAAAAATGCAGTATATTCTATGGATTTAAACTTCAGAAATGGATTGTTTAATGTTCAATGACTCATTATGATATTTAACTGCATGTTTCGCTATATCCGCATGATCAGATTGTATTAAAACATGTCTAGATATTTAAAGGATTTTATTTTTAATATTGTAGAATGAAATAAAACTTATTTTCAAGCTTGATTGAAAAAAAAATTTCCAAAAAACCTTTTTTTTCTAAACTTTTCTAAAATATTTATAAAAAAAATTTGTTGAAGATTTAAAAAGTCTATTTCTGAAGTGTAAACCAAAGGAATGCATTTCAATTTGTGTATTTTGTTGTTGTGTAAAAGTTTAGTAACTTTGAAATTTTTTTAATGTCATTACTTTTACTAAAGTTTGTTCTGTTCAGCATTAAAAATATGATTTACTTTGCAATCACGTAACTAATAATTCTGCAAATTGACGATAAAAACAATTATAAATTTTTGACGATTCTCCCATTAAAATTGGAAAAAAAAAAAAAACTATAGTGTAAGATTCACATGTATTAAATAAAGTTGAATTATTCACTTGATGGACGAAGTTAAACTCAGAAAGTTCTGAGCTGTAATCGAAAATTTTTACCGTAACAACTGTAAATTATAATTCTTCATTTATAATGATCCTAGATATAATCTAAAAATATTTTTGTAAAAAATTTATTTTTTAAATTAAAAACATAAATCTGTACCTGATTTATTAATAAGCAATAAAGGTAAAAATAATTATAAGAAAAAGTGTATGTACAGTTTGACAAAAAATACATTTTCATGTATGCTCAAAAAATGTTTAATGTTTAATTTATTTTTAAACTTCTTATTCTATGTAATGCTATTTTTTCTCGATAGTTATATTCATCACTTATTATCTAAGTAATTAAACAGGGTAAAAGGACTCAAATATTAACTTCAATGATTTTAAAAAACTTTTTCAAATTCTCTGGAAAATAAAGTCATTCTTTAAATTTAATACTTAATAAAAAAAATTATTTTTAAATTTGGAAGGTGGAAGTTCACTTTTAAAAATAAATGAATTAACTTTTTTATGTAGAGAATTTTAATAATCAATATTGTCAAATATATTATACATCATTAATTGAGACATAGTGGACACAACATGTCGTTGGCGCGGTAGTGTTAAAACTTGCATCGATATTTTCAGTTTCACATGATGCGCGCATATTAAATTTTTTTGATCGTTTGTTTGTTTTTTTTTTTTTTTTTTCTTTTTAATTGCTAAGCTCATTTCCACCACAATCACCACCTTTGCAATATCTCGTGCCATCTTTTGATTTATAGTTCTTTTATGCTTCTTTAACGTCCGTTTTTGAACTAATTTAAGTAGTTATCGATATACATAACGCTCGTCAGCAGTAACTAAATTATAATAACGAGCTTTTATCTTATTTTGACTATTATTTTCTAAAAGCACAATTGCCTGTGAGTACCAGTCAATATTTTAAGGACTTTCAGATTGTAGTTTTAAATAAAAATGAACATTCATTTGAACATTAAATTAATATTAATAACTTTTATAAACCAAAATTGATGATATAAATATGATTATTGGCACTTTCTGAAAGTCAATAAAAGTATTTATACTTGAATTTTTAAATGAAATCTGCACGTATCATTAAATTATAAAAAAAATTCGTTTCGAATAAATACAAAACGGATATTATAATAAAATTCAAGCAGTTTTTATTTCTTAGAATTTATATCAAAATCATCAAAGTTGATTTGATTTGGATAGTATGTATGTATGTACTTTAAAAATTATTTCTTTCAATGCTTTGTACAATTCCGCTACTGAAGTTTTATATATTTTTCCAATATAATTAATTGTTATTTATATATCTTTATTGCTCAATAAATAGTCAATAAATATATCACTGTTTCATATATAATTCATTATGTATATCAGATTTGTATAAGTAACGCCTTAATCATGCTATCTTTGTTTAATATCTTATTTATTGTTGTTATATTTGACTGTTTGCTATGGTATTGTTATTTTGAATTTTTTCTCTCTAGCTATTGTTATTATAAAGCACATGTCATTCACTCATTCAAGAACATTTTTTTTCTTTTTTCTCAATCTGTATGATTAAATCCGCTTACGTACTTTTTCGATTTTTCTTCAAGTAGTTAACATTATAAATAATTCAAATATGTAATTTTAAAATACATGTTTTACGTATCGTTGTTTATAGAATATACGCATCTCACTACGTTTTTCAATTGCTATCTGTATTTTTCATTGACTAACGTTTCTTCAATCACTGGGACGACTTTTCAAAAAACTTTTTTTTTTTTTGGATAATACAAATTTTGTATTAATTTGAAATTGAACCTCTGTTTACAAAATTTTCCGCAGAATCACATCCCAAAAACATATTTACACTAAAAATCAAGGTTTACTTTTCATTTCTTTTTTTTTTTTTTTTTTTTTTATTCCAACTTAAACGCATTCTTGTACAAACTACAATCTTCGTTTTTCTACTAGTTTTATCGGTTTGCATAAATGTATAAGAGTGGGTATCATTTTTTACGAATTTTTTAATTTTTTTTTTTAGTTTTTCCGGAGGTGGCCCGGGGCTATGTTCTTAAAAATCTTGATCATAAATAGTTTGAACCATGCTTTACTCTTAATTTAAATTTCCTCAGTTTCTTTTTTTTTTTTTTTTTTTTTTAATTGGAAGCCATATTGTTCAATTTATTGAACAAACAGGCATGGGCGGAAACAAGTTACGTAGAAATATTTTATTTAAGTTCAAAAAATTATTAAAAAAAAAAAAAAAATTACATTTCAATACATAAAATTTACAACTATAATTTTATACTTTATTAAAATCGTTAATGTAAAGTTGCAATTTTAAATAATTATTTAATTAAATTAAAATAAAAAAATTGATGCTTTATTGAAATAATTTTAAATAAATTTTTTTCTTTTTACCGAAAATTCAGCATGGATCAGAACTACTATAAGAGTAACATTACGGCTTTACACTTTATATAGCCTTAACAGTATAATAACATCAAGAAAAAAAGAAAATTTCATCTATTACTATTATTATTATCGATATTTATCCGTTTTAATTTTTTCTCAACTACGCGTGAGACTAGTTTTATGTAGAAAAAACCCTCGTATCGTCGATTAGACCAAGATTTCGACTCCTCCCTCGATCTGTCGAACGAACGATTTTTATGTAATGCACTTTCGGTTCAAGGCAGCTCGAGACGCTATACAAAATTTTCATGTGGTGTGTTTATTATTGACGATCGCGATACAACTATACTCTTTCTAAAATTCGTTGAAATTTTTGTTTGTTTGTCAGTTTTTACTCAATATAGACTACATTTAATTTTGTCCTGCTCTTGCACGTAAAAAAATTTTAATTCCAAAGGTAATTACACCCAAAATCGGTTCAAAAAATTATTAAGAAATGAATTTTTTTTTCTATTTACGTCACGAACTCATCCATACTTGAATACGGTCAGCCTTTCGATAATAGTTAATTAATTTTTTTTATTATCATTGTAATTTTCGCAATTTTTGATCACTTATTTTATTTACTTTCAAGAACCATGTTAGAATAAATTTTTGTCTCAATTTTAGTTTTGTTTATCATCTTCGAGCAATAAATCTAGAAAAACAATTATTATCAAATGATCTGAATCCAAAATTATGAATAAAATAATTTTTTTACAAGCTTTCACATCAGTAATAAACAGGTTTTATTTTTCAAAATTATTCAGATATTTATAAAACAATAATTTTTAGTTTTAATTGACAAATTTACTTAGTTCAATCCCCATTTTATTCATTACTTGCAAAAAAATTCAATTTAGTATTTAGCCACATAAATTTTATCTTTAAAAATCCTGTCTTTATTCATCAAATTCACTCTCAGTACTATTTATATACAAAAAACGGGTTAAAAAAATTAATCTAAAATCGAAAAATTAAAGGCACGATTTCACGTTTTTAAGCGTTCTAATATTATTGTATTTGCTTATGAATTCTACTACAAGTCTTCAACTACAATCAATATCAAGCAAAAACATTTAGTGTGCTGTTGGAGAACAAATGATTTTTTGGAATTTTTACATGTATTCATTATTATACTCAATCCCGGACCACCTTAATTTTTTTTTTTTTTTTTTTTTTTTTTTCAATCAATTTTTTTTTCATTGTTAAACTATTAAATACCGGATATTCTCACTCTCATACTAATAAAAATACCACAAACCACATTATTTTATCGTATAATTTTAAGCTATCTTATTCCAAATGCTTGGCATATTTTATCGCAACTAATTATCTTCAATATTACATTTTAATTATTAATGTTATTATTGTATTAATGTATAGATTTTCTAAATCTTTCTCAAATCACTTCATAAATGTCTTTATGTATGTATAATTTTTTTAATCAAAAATTTCATCTAGCTCTTTTTTTGTGCATTTACAAGGTCGATGAAAAACTTATTTTACTCTTCATATAATGCATTTTTTTAAATTAATCATGTATGTACACTGTTCTCCGTAAATAAAGTACATACTTAGCAGTCGTTATCGTATAATAATAGAGTTACATTTTTTTTGCGAAGCGATATAGATGAAGTAGCTATAATTTTGAAGTATAGCGTAAATAGGAAGTTGCAATCATTTTTATAAATAGTTAGTTATTTTATGCTTTAGTTGTAGTTTATAGTAGAAGTCGTAGTAAACAATGTTATAAAGTTAGTGGTGGTGATGGTGGTAGTCTCAATTTGTTCCATAAAAGTGCCATTTGAAATGAGCTTTTTGAAAAAATAAAATTACTTTTTTTTTCAAATAGTTTGTTTAATTTTTTTTTTAATTAAACAGTCAAATAAACTGATTGACGCTCAAATTTCGATTAAAATTTTTTTTTTCTAAATTTGATTTATAATTTCTAAATGACACCTTTTCTGGGAATACAATTTTTACCGTGAATGTAAAGCTTAAGTTTAATCTATAACTGTGTTAATATAACTGTGTAATTAACAGACTTAAGAGCTTGTTTTAAATAATAGTTCGCAATAGTTTGCAACAGTGGCAATTGTATATAAGTAGCACCATCGTACCTAACAAATTTATCGCTAATTAAAGTTAAAACTGCTGCAATCGTAGCAAAAACAATTTTTTCTTAAAAAAAAAATGATAATTAAATAAAAAACAAAAATTAATTAAACTTATAATAATTAATAATATTGAACATTTTATCTACATGTATCCATCACAAAAATATAGGAACATATTTACAATGAGTGAACAAGATTAGTGAGGTTGTTGAACTCCAAATGATTGTTAAAATTAAAGTAAAAAAGAACTCTTACCGTCTAATCATAGGATAAGGGAGTAAAATTAAAAGAAAAGAAGTTAAAATTAACAATATATTAAACGATAAATTTTTTCGTTTTCGATCAACATTTTTTTTATGTCTTCGTTAATTAAACAAACCTAGTTAACGAAGTTCGAGTTAAATCGTAATATATTACATGGCGCATTGCAGCGATAACTAATATAATACCAGTATAATCATTAAAACTTAGCATAAACGTAATTTTTCGTTTGTTTTATAATAAACTTAAAATATACATAATCTAATTAACAATGTAAAGACTATTTATAAAACTCATTTTTTCTACAGATATTAATAAATTAACGGCTTCCGAGTCTTTTGTCGAAAGTTGAAACGCAATTTTTACAGGGGCAAAAGAGGATTATTTGTGCAAATTTTTTTCAATCCTTACACACTACGATGAAATCGCAAACTTATTTAATTTTAATATTATTATCATTGTTTTATTTTATTTTAATTTTTTTTTACATGGCTGGATCGAAGCAAATAAATATTTTTTTTTTAATGACTACTAGAGGAATATTTTAGCACTTTGTGTACTAAATAATAATTTTTTATTTTTTTATTTATTTTTTTTTTATTTTTATCTTTTTTTTTGTTCTGGGCGGCGGGTAATTTATTTGCTTAGCAGTTTTTTAAAATATCTCAATACATAGTGTTTGTGTGAACAGCCGTTGGAAGCATTTGGGATAAGTATTCTTTTCTGCCATAAAGTTTAGGTCAAAATCGGTTGGCGATTATAAAAAATGTATAACTATAATGAATGACGTGAATTTATTAGTCATTATGCGCCAACATGATTCAAAATCCTCTTAAGTTAATGCGTACCAATATATTTTTGTTTATTTAATTTTTTTTTTTTTTCGTTTTTTTTTTTGTTGAGGAAAAATAATTTACTACAAATTTATTAGTTTTTTCGTTTTTTTTTTTTTCAACATTTTTTTTCTTTTTTTTTTTTTTTAAAGATTATTTTTCCTAACTAGCAGCCTCGCTTGACTAGTTCCTACATAGTATAAACTAGTGTTAACACTAGCCTGATTATTAGGCACATCATTAATGAGTTGGTGCCTAATATTAATAAATTAATAGCCACTAAAAAATTTTCACTCTTTTCTGAACACATTTATCATTCATTGTAACAGAGTTAAATTGGTAAACAATTTAAGTTTAAAAATTAATACTTTGAATTCCAGATAAGTAAATTTTGTTGAAAAAACTGGTATAGTTTTATTAAATTTATCAACAATTTCTGAAAAAACTGCAGCAAATACAAAAAAAATTATTTTTTATTTATAGATATAGATTATTGAATAAGTTAAAAATTCTTTCCTCGTGTACTTTAGTTTACGTATAAAGTTTAGTGGCTTTTTGAATACTTTATCTATTTATATATATATATTATACATTCTTTGCAATTCCTCGCCAAATAAAACTCAAGACTTGCATATTTGTAAAAAATATACAAACCTTTTTTCCACTCACACTCACACTTGCGCACTTTAAAACTGTTATCAACGAATTTTATTTATTTATTATTTTAATTATTTGCGTTTATTATTTATTATTGCCTATAATATAAAATATAATTTTTCATTTGCAAAAAAAGATAATCGCTGAGTAGTTGTTATGAGGCAATACTGACTTTTTTCCTGCTTAATTCTTAAGCTTAAGTATAAAATTTCTCTTTAATTTAGGCTTGAGTACCTCAAATTTATATTGACTTTCGGAGAAAAACCATTTTTTATTATTTAAATTTTCTAATTTTTTTTTTTTTCGAACTCGCGGTTTCAGTTTTACGAATCTCTCATTAAAATTAATAAAGCTTTATCGAACAATCTTTAGAGGAAACTTCGAAATTACTCATATCATTGAATTAAAAACTTTAACTGCGAACAGTACACTGGTAACGTTAAGCATCGTATTATATAATTTACATTTAAATAAAATGAATTTAAATATTTTTAGCCAGAGGGTTACTAATTAATACTAGGTTCGACTTCAATGATACAAGGTAACCAAAGACCTATTTTTACACAATTAAGCAGGCATTTTTACAAAAAAATAGTCGACGCTCACATTATTATTGTTAGCGCTATGCATTGCACGAGGCCCAGGGAAGACCCATTCGTAAAATAAAAAAAAAAAAAAAAAAAATCTCATCATCATGTAACAAGCAAAAAATCTTAAAAAGTAACGGTTGAAAAATTTTTCAGCTTCTTAATAACTGTACATGGCCAAACGTACGGGCATCCAACCGAGTCTCTTCTCCAAGAAAATCGTCTCGTTCATCACCTTGTACGTTAATAATCTCATTAAACGCTAGGCCCCCAGACCCCCCATAGAAAAATTCATTAGCTAAATTTTAAATCTTTTGGCACAAGTGTACATACAAAACTCGGTGTTTGTAAAAGTCATCACTAATAAACAACAAAGCTAAATACGATCCCCGCCCGGCTGAAAAATTTTTCCCCAGTCAACGGTTGATAAGACGAAAAATAAATAAGAAGAAGAAGATATTCGTAATCACAATGAGATGTCATCCGGTTGATTCTCGACGAGTAGCGGGTTCAACGAGCCAGCAGGCAGCACCGGGTGGGACTGCCGGGGGCCACGTCCGGGGAATCGCACGGCCTTAGGTAACTGTAGGTCCTCCAATGTCACGGGGGAGACTTCGGCCTCCCCAGTTTTTCCTGCATTTGGACTTGTTGTTGCTGCTGTTGTTGCTGTTGCTGCTGGTGATGGTGCTGCTGCTGCTGCTGCTGGGGGTCGCCCATCTCCGCGCCCATCATGCCCCCATTGCCGTTTTTGTCCACCCCTACGTTACTCGTGTGCACCGGGTGGAAGTATCGTTCTGTGAAATTGTAAGTTAAAGATGTGAATGATTGAAGGCTTGCAATGTTCTGTAAATCAAGTTTTTTCTGGGTTCTTGTGGGCTGTCAGGGTCACTTTCTCCAAATCAATTGGATTTAAAATATGTTAAACTACTTTAAAAAATATTCTATACGTATTTTATTTATTTTTTTTAATTCAGTCAAAATTGTATCCTATACACATTTAAAAAAAAATAAATAAAACAATACTGTTTTCCCGGAAATTTAAAAACTAAATTTTTTAAAATAGCTCCAAAATCATGAGTTTTTGAGATAATTCAAAGGTTAATCGTTTTGTTAAGCACACGATGTTATTGTGATGAGCAAAAAAGATACCCTTAAATAACAAAAAAACAAAAAATGCATTTTTCTCGGGGCATTTTAAGAACAAGTGGTTATATCGGTAAAAAAAAAGACCAAAAAATATTTCTGGATAAAATCAAAAAAAGAAAGAATTTACGGGAAAATTATACCAACTGAATACAGATTTGTGCAATTAAATCAAATTTTTGAGAATACGGATTTGACAAATTATTAAAAAACTTTTAAATCTCATGAACTCAATAAATTAGAGGTACCCTTTCAATTCAAAAGAACAATGCAAAAATTAGCCCAATTTTTTTCAATATCCAGTGTTAAATTAGGTATGTAAATCGAGATTCATCTAAATTATAAAAAAAAAAATGAAAATCCGGAATCGTCGTCTTATTTCCAGGCGCAGGCTCGGTGCCAAATAATAACAAGAATAATTCCATCCTCCACGCGAGAAGAACCCGGGAGAATAAAAAAGTTGATCACAAGCAGTAAACCTGACAATCGGTAATTTTCGCTATGAGAAAAAGGGCCCGCTCCCCTCTTAACTTCTCTATTACTCAGCTCGCATTAAAAACATCTTAGCCCACCCGGATGATATTTACGGTGCGAACGGACATATTTTAAGATTTAGCAGTTTTCCCCGAAAATCCAATTTCGAGCAGGGGGGGGGGGGGTTATATCTCTCTTTCTCTCTCTCGTGAATAATGCATGAAGCACCCGGGATATTACGTACCTTCGTCCATGGCCGAGGGATGTTCGGCCACGGTACCGGCGATGATCGGGGCTATCATGTTGTAATCATCCTCGAGGTTTATGAACGGCGCCGTGTTCCAGCGCGGGGGCATGTTCGTCACCGGCCTCTGCGTCGCCACGGGCCTCGTCACCGATACCGGCGACGAAAACAGCGACAAATTCGTTGGGGATATCACACCCGACATCGAGCTGATCGTCGGGTAGGTGAATATTTGCTGAAAAATTAAAGTTTTTTTAATATTATGTTTTACAAGCGCTGTGAAGTATTAAGAATACAGAGACGATTTTCACTAAATCTTTCTCGATTAGAGAAGCAAGTCATTACTGTTGTACTGAAAAAAAGATATTCTTTGAAGTTTTTGACATTTTTGATTACAGTATATATAGGACTTTGCGCATTGTCCATCCATCGAAAACCTCGCAAATTGTCCATGGCGGCTCCTTTGATTTTTGGACAATGTCCAAGGTTTCCCAAGGTTTGGAAAATGCGCCAGGTCCTATTGTATTTTTTAAGAAATTTTATACATGATTCTCAATAACTAAACAAGACAATATTCAAAAAAAAAATTTTGAATATTAAAAAATAAATTTTTTACCAAATGAGTTTCTTTAGTACATTTTTACAATATTTGTAATAAATCAATAGGCTAAAAGTTTAATTTTCAAAACTGTTACCCCGAAATAAATTTCTCTAGTCCGGGGGTAACTTTGTCTTTTAAAGCTTTTCTTGACTCGCGGTACTTAACTTTTGAATGAAGAACAATGACTGTATAGTGTATCAGATGGATCTTTTGTGCAGAGGAGGAGGAATCTTTTGAACATCCGTGGATTAAACGGTTCGACTTTGTGAAAACTTGTATTACGTGTCTTTTTATTCTTAAGCCCGGGAGCAATTTAAAGTCTGGCCATAGAGCGTATCAATTATCGTTTAAGCTTAGTTAAACCGCACCCACTTTAGATTAACGAAACACATTACTGTAAATACTTTGAAACTCCTATTTAAACTTTTCTTACTCAATTCCCACTAATAATTCTTCATCATGGAATAACGGAATATTTAAGTGCTTTAGGGTTTTAGATAAGTTCGAAAAAAATTCAATTAACGTTGTGCAAAAATTCTAACAAAAAATTTGGCATTGTAAAACACATTGCTAATAAAAAAACTTAAGTACAATATTTACAAAAAAAAAAAAAAAAAAAATATTTTTTAAAGACTGTTAGCAGTTATTTTATTGATTTATTTTAATTCAGAATTTAGAAAAACAATAAACAATCAATGAACAAAACTATTTATAAATATTAATAAAAAAAAAAATATATCAATTCATTCTTTGATAATAATTAAACTTCTTTAGGGTCCAAAATTTCTTAAAAGAAAAATTTAAATAAGTACATCAATGTTCCCAGCGAAGGAAAACCTTAGTCCAAAATCTGCCACGAATAAAGTTACAATGGGGAGACTTTCGGTGACTAAAATGTCATAAAACTTTATTTATGATTGGAATGACTTTATTTCTTGCGACAATTGAAGTGAAAATGAGCTTTACTACCAATCCGTTGATATATTATATTAAAAAATATTTCGTGGCATACCAGCCGCGATTAATTCGTAGCTGGTGTGTTTAGAATTTTTTTTTCACAATTATGGATCAACAGATTGATAGCGAAAATCATTTCTACTTCTATTGTCGCAAAAATAAAATCATTAAAATTAAAATAATAAATAAATCGGTTTTGAGACATTTTTGTCACCGGAAGTTTGCCGATTGTAACGTTTTTCGAGCCAGATTTTAAGCTAAGGCTTTTCTTCACTAGGACCACCAATATACTTCATCACAGATCATCTAAACTTTCTCACTAATAATTTAAACGTAGTACACAAAATAATAACTTCAACAAAACAGTTTGAAACTTACCTGTCCAGGTTGCGAGTGGAAGTGCGCAAACGTGTACTCCCGACTCGTGTGGGGCGCGGTGACGAGGATCCTCGCCGGGCTTTTCCTTCCGCTGGGATCGCCGACGGAAGTTTGGCAGGCCGACCCTACGACGAGTCCGGCCGCCGCGGCCATTTGGGCGTCCTGGGCGAGGTCCGAGGGATCCGTAGGCGAGGATGCGTTGCCACCCGGTGCCCCGGACGCGTTGGGCGGCGAGTTTGCGCTGCTGGCCGTGAGCTCGCCCGTCGACCTTATTATCGCCACCGGCCTGGCCATGGGAGCCGGTGGCGGGGGTGGCAACATAGAGCTCGGATAATACTGTGAAAACTTTTGGAAAATAATTACTTTAATGGCCTGGAAAGCTCAAGATTATCAAAATAAAAACAATGTTTTCTTTAGTTTTACTTGACGAGGAATCTAATGTAAATTATAAGGTATTTTTACAATTAAGTTGATGGCATGACCACCTCTGTTCACCTCTGACATGAAGTTATCGTTTTACTTGAGTTTATTAATATTTGGGTAATAGTATCAAAGGACAAAGGTATACTAGTTTACTATATTCTGTTTGAAGATTATCTTATAAAAGATTTGTAATTTAATACACTGCAAAACCACCAACCTAATTAACAGTTTTTTAATCCGAATCGAAGTGGTATATTAAATAAACATAATTACAAATAAAAGAATAAGAAATGATCAATACCTGGGGTAACTGTTGAGTGTTCTCGGCTTCTTGACAGACGAACGTCACAAAGTCCGAGAGGGTGTCGTGGCCGTTCTCCGGGTACTTGACGACCCCCGCCGCGCCCGGGTGCTCGGGCTGGTAGTACGCCAGGCTGGCCATGCTCTGTCCGGAGCCGCCGACCAGGCCCTCGTGCGGCGAGTGCAATCCTGTAACACACAGTCCAAAGTGAGGTTAGACTTCCCTGGAGGGACTTGGGTGGGCATCTATACTCGTAACTACTACTGTAACCACCCGGGTGGGTAAAACCACCCCCCTTCTTGCTCGCCGATGTTTGCTCGGGACGGTGTGAATGTCGCGTGCATTAAAGTCTTAGGTTTATGGCCCTTGGTATGACCCCCCTTTACAACGGCGTATCTCTCTCCGGAGTAGCGCGTTTACCGGACAATTAGCTGACTTAAATCTGGACGACGATAGTCGTGGATCAACTTGGGAGATTCAGGATTCAGGTCCAACTTTTGTGGGAAATCTTAGATGGAGCAAAAAGTACTGGGGAAGATAAAATTCAACCATTGTGTTTTGCTGAATTTGTTAAATATAAGGTGAAAACTGTATTTATATTATACTGAAGGTGACAAATATTAAGCGTATATGTTTATGTTTTAATATCGTACAGTTAGTAAATGACGTAGAGTTTCATTTATTCAGTTTAAATTCAAGTTCATGTGCAAATTATAAGCTTTATTGATATAAGATGTTGAATAAAAAAGCAAAGTTATATTCTGTTAATAATGTTCTTAAACATCAAATTCTCTCCTTTAATATATTTAACAAACAAAAAATTGACTTTTGCACAAATGTGAATGTTAAAATGTTAGTAATAATATGACTAAGATCAGTTGATCCGAAATCGTAAGAAATTATTAGTTCCACACCGATTCGAATGTGAAAACGTGAAATATTTTACACCGTAGGCGTGGTCGTCGAAAATTCGCGTTGAATGCGGAAAAGAGCAATAATATAAATAAAGGGGGAAGGGGGAGGGGGAGAAAGGAAGAGCAAAATAAAAGAGAGTATATACGAGAGAGGTCCAGCGTTATCGTTATTAGGGGGTGGTTTTAGTAGCAACACGAGTTACGACAAGATAGATACATATGCATGATATGTATAAGCTCATACGTGGATGCATAATACATATGATACATATGTATGGTATACATATACATGGGAGAAAAAAAAATAGACAACCTCTAAGCGTGAGTCGGGGAGGGGGAAGTAAAAACGGACGTATACGTATGTCCGCGCATACGCGTTGCGTATGTACATTGATAAAATGCGCCCGTATTATGAGCTCTTAAAATTTTTTTTACTCAAATATCATATTTCTTTTTTCTTTTTTTTTTTTTTTTTATACCACTCTTCAAATGAAAAGCGTGCACTAATGAAAAAAAAGAGAGACGTACGCGCGTACTTGACGTACAGTCCTTTGCTGTAATAATTCTGGGATACAGAATGCAGAAAAATTAAGAAACTCACTCGATCGTTGTTTTAAAAACGACTTGTGAGCTTCGAATTTAAGATGTGACATTCTGTTTTATTTTTTTTTTTCTTTTCTGTTCAAATTAGTGCAACGTTAAACATCGAACAGCAAGTTAACAACGATTAAACAAATAGTAACATCAAAACATCAAGGTAACAGCAAACATCAACATCAACAGTGAAATATTTATATGTTTAATAGTATATAGATATATTAAACAACAATACTAACATCGCAACAACAATATATTAATATATATATACATTTATGTGAAATAGGTTTTTTAGAATGTTGTAATATTTTACAAAAGGGTCACATCATTTAATGTATATATAATAAAGATAGGGAGAGTCATGTATCAATGAAAAAAAAAAATAAAGGTTTTTAATGAAGAAAGAAAGGTAATCCATCCAGCATACGACATACCCAGAGCATTAACTGTGTTTAACAGTAAGTGAAATATAGATAGTTTATAATGTGCATCGGTGATTAGTTGATTGTGCATCAAGTATTCAGTGTTTAGCAAATTTTTTCAATAAATCTTCTTAAAGCTACTGGTACAAGTCATGGTTACTAAACAAAAAATACTTGATGCAAATTGCAGTTGTGGTAATATATATAAATTTTTTTATAGAAAAATCTATGTAATTAACGTGAGTTAGGTATAGAATAGTAAAGATTGAGGCAAAAAGATTGTTCAGTCGTATGAGTTAGAAGACTGGACAAACAAGTTTACACAGCTTACCATTAATGATGAGAACAATCTTAATGAAAAAGAATGGTTGAATGTTCAAGTTAACTTAATCTGTTCTCATTTTTTGTACTAATCTTTTTTTATACTTATTTTAAACTTGTCTGATGATAAGAACTTATATTTATAATGTTTTTCGGTTAAAAAAGATTTCAGATTCTTCAAGTGATTCATTATTACACATCTACAGAGTTTAGTGAAAACTGCAAGCATGTCAAGTATTCAAATATTATAAGGTACATAGCTAGACTTCTTAATGTTTCGCTATCTCCATGAGAGGTTATGGAAAAAGCAATAAGATAAGATGTCTGGGAAGGGTACCTTCAAGAATCAATCTTGTGTTATCTAATGTTCATATTAAATGTAAATAAATCGTCTATACCAAAAATTAAGATTTAATTTGGTTTAATAAATACTTGACCAACCTGTGATTTTCCACTTACGTAATTTAAAAATGAAATTTTTACTTAGAGCTATCGTGGCAGCGTGGCTCCAAAAATTTTAACTGCTACTCGTACAAACAATACGATTTATCGCACAAGACTTTTTGTCTTCATCCAGAGTAAAGGTAATCCCTGGTCCTAAAATCAAGACCTAAATCCTCGGCAAAATCGTCCCTAATGTCCTTCTTATCTACACAGACAGTGGCAATGTGTGAGTGGGTGAAAATAAACTAACTTAAGGCTGCGCGTTAATTCTTTTAATTGTTTCTTTTTTTTAATCATATTAAGGCCTGAATAGCATCGCGCCAACAATCGTGCATACACCAGCTGCAGGCGACTAAAACGAGCATGTGTGTTTGTGTAATACAGATAATTGACATTTATAAAAGAAAAATAATAAAAAATTAATAAATAATAACGATATATCTAGAGGATAGCAGCAGGCGACCTACGGGTGGCAGCGGTGGTGTCGGGTGTTTTGGGCTTATCCTCGTCACCGTCATCCCTAGGTGCACTTCTCCAACCGAAGACGTCGCTGTCTTGCTCTTCGCGTCACGAGTTTCTCTCGGCTTCACTTGAGCATGCTTTGGTTAATTGTAAAAATAACAAAAAATGTAATGAATTATAGGGTGATTTTTTTTTTTTTTTTTTTAAACACATGACTTTCATATTCTTCACTATCGGGGTTATGTTAATTGTACCATCTGAGCTTTTTTAGTTGACCCCCCGATCTCATTAGTTTCCTTAAACCTAGTCAACCTTGGTAAGTCAAAATTCATTTTTTTTTTAATTGTGCCAATAGAATGTAGAAGAAAAGTTCAGAATAATTCAATACTGAAATGTATTAAGTTTTACAAAAAAAGTACAACAATTACGAATTTTGTATGAAAGTGCTGGATTGAAGATGTAATAATAAAGATCAATCGTGTGGAAGAAATATTTCAAACAGTTATAAATATTAATCCATTTTAGATAAAACAAGCAATCTTAATAACAGCTATGAAATATAAAAGTTAGGATACATTTATACAGTAGGACAATAATTGTGCAATAGCTACAAAATTTGTGTTAAACATTAGATTGAGATTGAAAAGATTATTCAAAAACAAAAATTCCGCTTATAATTATAAAAAAAAAACAAGTAATAATATGTATTTGATAAAATTTAAAATAAAAATTTTTAGAAATTGTGTCGAAAAAAAAAGGGAAACACGTGATTGTCTCTTTTTAGCAAAATATTACAAGTTTATGGATAACGGAAATGTTAATGGCACACACGGGCATCATAGTAATGGATATAGTCATAGAGCGACAAATATAAGCTTATATCGAGTATTATTTGTATGCAACGAGGTAGGTTAAGCGAAACGTAATAATAATGTCGTGCTTCGACTGTTAAGTTGGCTTTTATGACTGTATATTTATATTGATTGAAGAAAAAAAAATAAGTTAAAAATATATAATGGACCTCGGAACATTGTGCACATTTTTTTCTCGGTACTGTAACAAAAACATCGAACACCAACATACACATCGAGAAAAATATGTAACTGTTCTTAAATTTTAAAATATTCCTTTCTTTATCGTTACAAATTGATCGGGGTGAAGAGTCAAATTACGCATTTTAAATATATCTTCGTGTCACACGCACAACTATCAAAGTGCGCTGTAGGGTACACCATGGATCGTGTGTAAATAGAAATATTTATATAGATAATCGTGTACACGTAAATACATAGAGAGGTATATATATATATATGCAAATATCGATAGGTACATAGATGATAGATAATATATATATAGAGGTGATAACATCATAACCAGTTACAAAAGTACCTTATAGATGACTTAGCGAGCTTGTCTCTATGCTCAGGTTCAGACTGAAACAGAGATTACGTGTGATTCGCTGTATTAATACTCGTATCTGATTTTTTTTTCATAACTTCTTTAATTCCCTTATAAACTATTTATTATCGCGATTATCCAGTTTGACGTTTTCTGTTTTTTCAGAACGAGATCTTGAACCTTATCAAAGAAGCCCTCAATATTTATTCAAGGTGCATAAATTTTTATGACGAATAATACATTTATTTAAAAGTACTTTCTTCTATACTAAAATTATTATCTATAAAAATTTATACACGTTACAGAGGTATACCGTAGGAACTTAAATTAAAAATTTTTAATATAATTAATCTAACAAAAATTTTCTCTAACAGTTTTAGTATTTTTGATGATATCGCTTTGAGAAACAAATTTTTTTTCAGTTAAAATTACTTACATGAATGCCTTGACGAGCTCAACTTGGGTCTATCGCACACTGGACAATTAAAAAAAAAGAATAATAAAAAAGTACCATGATCGAAGAATACCAAATTTAATTCTTTGTCTGACAAAGAAATTGTAGTACGTTAACATCTTCACCACCATCAGTGTATATTTACTTATGCTAAAGAATGCAACCTTACAAAATTAAAAAATAAAATGAGTGAATAATCGAATGAATTCCAGAAATTTTATCCAAACGACCTTCCATTTTAAGGTAAATTAAAAGAATTCCAAGAATCTGAACTTTTTATTCTCAAATTCGATCGCGTGCATGACTAAACTTCTCATCGCAAAAACTTTGTCGGCTAAAGGTATTCCCCGAAAACTCTTGATTAGCGACAAGATAAAGGAAGGGCTAATGGCTGAACCGGCAAATAAATGAAAAGGTCTCGATCGGAAATATTCGAGGCATCCTCGCGAGAATCGTCGCTTTTAATCGAGTTGACCCGAATTACAGCCCCCGGTAAAGGGTATAAATTATCCCGCTGACACGTTCGGCCCGAAGTGATTTGTACTTGGCCTCCTTTTTTTTTATTCTGCTTTCTAGGATTCCTCCTCCTTCGCGAAAAGTTATTTTTTTTTCTGCTACTCCCGCCCCCTCCAGGAGAATATTGTACTTTCTCTCTCTCTCTCTCGAATGCAGGAAACGAAAATGTATTTTTACGACAAAGTTTACAAATGTGTTTCAAACTAAGAAGTACAAAAATTGGATGCTTGCCCACAACGCGTAGTGGTTGTAAAGAGAGGAAAAAAAAGACTAGAAGGGAGAGAAAGAGAGAGAGAGCGCAGTTTTCCCGAATTTCACGGTTTGTTGCTGCGAGAATACTTCTTTCTCGGGTTATGTGCATTGTTTAATTGCATATATCTATCGAGGTACTAGATTTTTTATTGCGTTGAGCATCCGGACCTTGATGGATTGTTTATGTTCAATTGATACTGTAACTTTTGCAGTTTTAAAAGTCAAAATTTTAGTACTAATGTTTCAAATTTCCCGAAAGTAGAATTAATTAATAATCAAAAATAAAAAAAATTACACCATGTTTACTATATTCATTTGTGAATACAACACCATTAGTTTTTTCTATAGATTCTTCTTATAATTAAATGATAATATAAGTTAAAGGAACCTAAAAATTAAATTTTGATCCAAGCAAAGTTCTCTCTCAACTTGAATCCTATCGAAAATCTTTTCGAAACAAACTAAAACTACGAATCAGTCGAACAAGCTACCAAAGTTTTTTCAACCTGGCCTAACCTAAGAAAACATAACCTAAAAAAACACCCACTCTGATTTCATTTTTCACTTCATTCACACTAATTTTATAATTCCCATTTATAGTGTTACAAGCACTCTTGATCAAACCAACTTGACCCAACTGCAAATACCTATAAAACCTAACGAAACATAACCTAAAAACTTCCACTCTCAATCCATTCACACTATTCCGTTTGGTTATGATGTCAAAAATTCGAGATTCGAGATAAAGAAGATCGGCAACGTACCCGTTTGTGAGTGAGGCGAGTCCATGCCTCTGTGACCGGTAGCGGCGTTGTTGGCCCCGGCGTCCTCGGGTCGCAGCTGGACCGGGGAGAAGGTCGGGGCGCTCGACACCGAGACCGCCGTCGGAGGTGCCTTGTCAGTCTTGTCGTTGCGGATCATCTGGTGCACCGGTGGTGGACCTGAGGCAAATACAATTTTCATCAGTTATTCCATTCTTTCAAAGCTTACAATCGCTCGCACTTTTTTTTTAACGCAGTGGATTGATACTGTGAATGATGTTTAATGAAAATGACTAGTTTTGACTTTATTAAATGAACTTTGAGCAAACTAAAAAATAACTTTTATTAAATTTGAGAAAAACAGTAAACATAAAAGAACTCGAGGTCGGTTCCTAAAAAACATGACCTCTGCGCGCCTCATTAAATTATCTTACGCATGACTTTCCTAGTACTATAGATCACAAACTGCTTTGAAAATTCAATGGCGGTGCAAAAAAAAACTTGACGTATATGTTCGGTGATAAATCTCGTTGTGCGAAAAAAGTTATATTTTAACTGCTGAGATGTATTGATTAATCATTTTATCGATTTTCCGAGTGGAACTTTTATTTTAATGTGTGCTAGGAGTCTTACGATACCCGAGCTATAAATCACCGGAAAAGATTTTAAAATTCCTGCATTTAAAATAATTTATGATAAATTAAAACATCCTTTTGATCTTTGCATTCTACTAAGTTACAAAAACTCTAAAAAAAGAAGAAAAATAAACTAGACTGGCGAGTATTATCAAAAGAAATAAAAGTCTTTTTCGTTATCTTAACCGCGCTCTCTTGTAATTACCTAGCAATTGTAGCTCCTCCTTTAATTCCAGTAAAAAATAAGTACAAACATTCAATACAAAGGCTTATAAATGTCTAGTTGTCTTATTAGTCAGAAACAATTCTACGTCTAAAAAAAGATTTTTTGTAACTTTAAATATTTTACATACACAGAACAGTTACTATGAATGTATCTTGAAATTTATGACTATAGGGTACTCTAATATTTACTTTAGAAACTTACTATAGTATTATATAAAATCTCAACACTTACAATTGTAATGTACTCATTGAAAAAAAAAAAAAAAAAGCCATCCGATTTGGAATGAGATTAATGAAAAGGGTTGCTGCAGCAGGGGGTAAAAGGGCTACTCACTGAAGTTAGGCGCGGGCTGTCCGTGCTCGACGGCGCTGGCCCCCGACGGCGGCGTGTAGCTGCTACAGTAGTACGGCGGGTGCTCTATTTTGATCGAGTTTATTTGAGGCTGCATGTCGCTTAGGTCATGCAGTATGGACGCTGAAACCAAACGACCACGCACTTTCTTTTAATTTTTCACCCTCTTTCTTTTTTTTTTTTTTTTTTTCATTTTACAAATTTCTAGTAATCATTCACGGTGCCTCGCTCGGTTCGTAAATCTAATTTAACAAATAAAAAACGGGGGCATAAATTTTTGGGCAAAATTACACGAGCCTCGGCTGTCCAATAATTCGCCCGTTAATGAGCCCGCGACCGAGGCGTAAATTATCGGTTTATAAGCCCACCAAAAACCGAGACACCGCGCGCCGGCGGTCTTGTTAAGCGCTCGATAAAAGATTTACCGAACCCGCTGTCGGCGATCTTGTAACCTTATCCCGAACACTACGTGTTTTCATGAAGTTCTTTAGAGTTACGGTTATGTCTGACCAAACTCGACCTTATCTACTTGCTTTCGAAAAACTGTTAACTACAATTTAATTATTACACACATTAGTCCAAGTAAAAAGTTAATTCTTGGTAAGTTATGTCTGACCAAACTCTTACTTATCTACTTGCCGACATATTAATTTATGATATATTAAAACCTAGGGTCATTGGGATGCTTTCAAAAGGCAGAGATCATTCGGTGCCTTTCAAAAGCATCCGTGCGGTGTGTGCAGTGTATCAAACAAAAGAGATAATCGGTATATCTTTTCCGGAGAGATCCGAGCGAGGCACTCGTGAGGGCTCGAGCAGGAGAAGAAGAAGAAGAAGAAGAAGAAGGTTAGAAGTGTGACTCATCGTACCTTTTGAAAGCATCCAGAGCTCCTTGGAGCTGAAGACCCCGGTCGCGAGGATCGTGTCGTTGCACACGACGCCGTTATACATTTCGTGGTAACTTGCACCTAGAGGGTGGGACACACCAAACAGATAGCGTTTTTATCAGCGATCGAGGAAGTGGGGCTGGGGGCAGAGGGACGAGGGAGGATTTAGTGCGGGCGAAGCGCGATCTCAATCGAGGCCCGGAGGTGTTTTGCGAGTTGCGTTTTCGTGAGCAGTCTGAGGAATCTTCTTCAAAGATCGAGACTTTTTTTTTTAATTTTAGATTCGGAAAATTCTGGAGGCAGATTTTGAATTTTAAGGTTGTCTGTGCAAGTTATATAAATTGTATACACTGCGATATATAAGATAAATAATTTTTAAGTATTTTAAATAATATATTATACATCGTATGATGCAAGAGTGCATCAGTAAGTCTTTAGAAAAAGACAAATAACTCTGACCTCAAAATAAAAATTGTTAAAATATGTAGACCCTCAAGATTTCAAGTAAATAGGTTGATTTTAAAATTCTTGATTGCATTTCCAAAGAAAATACTACTATTTTGCTATTTCAAATAGAAAAAAAACGCAAGTGCATTCACCATTGTTTGAATATTTTATTTGTAACTTTCAATCAAAGGAAATCCATGAAATAAAGTAATGAATCTTGTAGTATTCTTTTTGTCGGTATTTAATAATTTTATCACAGAATTAATCATTCGTTTATTTAAAAAGTTATTTTTAGTTCAAATATAATTATAAAAAAATCTGAAAGTACTCATTACTGATTATGACAAAGTTTAATTTGTTTGATTTAGAGAATTTTTCTGTATTTTATACTGGTTCCAACAATTTTTAACTTGACTTTTTTGTAAATGTTTATAGAACCAGAAATTTTATAGTCAACCTATTCATTTGAAATTTTAAGAGTTCAAATAAATGTATAGTTGAATTCGATTTTAACAATTTTTATTTTGTACTCAGAGCATTATAACTGACTTTTATTAAAACTTGTTGACTCACCCTTGATAAAATTTTATATGATACATTTTGGACCATACTTCATATATTATTTGTTAAAATTTTAAAGTACCAATATACCATAATTATAAAAAGCTGTAATAATGAATTTAATCAACTTAATATATTTTTTGATTCATTAACGAATCATAAAAACTATAGTACGAAATTTTTTATCAACGTCAATAAGCAAAACACCTCCTGAACAAGCAATAAAATTATTGTAAAGCCACCTTCAATTTATTTAACTTAATTTATCAAAGCGTAATAAAAAAAAAAAATTTTACTCGAGAAATAGAAAGTAGAGAGAGAAAAAAAACTGGGAAGAGATAAATTTAAAATATCTTTGGAACAATTCACTCGATAAAAGCAAGAAAGTTTTAATTCTCATTCGGTAATTTAACTTCGGTGGCTATTTTCTCTCGATTGACTAAACATACAATGTAGTTTTTGAAATTCAATGCAGCCCGTACCTTTTCGCCGCCTCTCCTCCTCCTTCGACGCATTGCAGATGCCATTAAGAACTTCTGAAAGCAAAACAGCAAACAAAAATCATTAGTTTTTTTCTTTTTTTTTCTTGTATTGTTCTATCGATTTGATAATGCATTCTGTCGTTCATTTATCGATTCGTTTGATGAAAATTTAGTTTTCATGATCTCTTTTTTAATTATTTGAGATAATAAATGCAACTTAAAGTGATTAAAGAACTCTTAAGAGGTTTGAGGTCTGCTACATCATTGATATAGATTTGAATTAAAATTACTACAACAAAGTAAAAATAATAGAGATTTGTTTCATTTTAAGAACTTCCTTTCAAAATAGATTTAAAAAACTTTCATATCTTCGATAAATTAATCAAAATCATTTTTCTTTAAACTATTAAAAATTGTTACATGTACATATACAAAACTAGATTATGCACACTGAGAGAAGAGTTGTTCAAATTTGGTTCATGCAACCAAATTTGGTTGTGTGAACCAAATCTTCTGGCAGCAGAAACCAGGTTTGGTTGGGTGAACCAAATTTGGTTGTGCGAACCAAATCCTTCTCTCAGTGCATATTTCGTGATAATTGATACAATAGAAAATTCAGTAAAATCTTATTTCAAATGTTTTTGTTTTATACCGGACGAATAGATCGTAAATTTTAATTCAACTAAACTAAACTAATTTTCTTATTTTTGAAAACATGTATTCATCACTCTTCAAACAATTTAAAAAAAAATGTAACAAATTTGATAATGACATTCCCAACGGCATAGTTATTAAATTAACATTTTTAAGAGGTAATTCAAAACGCATAAAACCGTCTCGAGATAATAGCAGCCACTAAACCCGATATCATAATCCCATCCCGACAAAAACTTAAAATTTTGGCAAGAATCTCTCTTGCGACTCGAACAATTGAAAAATGCTTTTGACAATTCAGACTCGCCGTTCAAAATACCGCGCGCGTGAGAAATCCGAGAAAAAGACGCACGCCGGGAAAATCTCGTGTCAACACGGGATGAAAATTCAGCCTGGGGGCACCGGCGCGCATCACCAGATGCGTCTCTATAAATAAACTCGAGCGCGTCTTCCTTTTGCGTTGCGCGGATTCTCCCTTACCCCCCTCCTTTTTTTTTTTCTTTAAAAATCTAATGTGATGCATTGGGTTTAAAAAATATAGCCGAGGAAGCCACACCGAAAAAAAATCGACCGGATAGTTCTGTCGTGGGGTCTGACTGTATAAGCCCGTCAGGTGGCGCACCGGATCAGCTGGTGTAGGCAAGGGACAATCCTGTACGACAGACCGGATGAACCGGTCTGACGGACAGGATTGTCCGGTGCGTCACCATACGGGCTTATAC
Organism: Encarsia formosa; assembly: GCA_038277355.1. Lineage (NCBI taxonomy): Eukaryota > Metazoa > Arthropoda > Insecta > Hymenoptera > Aphelinidae > Encarsia > Encarsia formosa. Next base: position 6,835,585 of record CM076185.1, on the reverse strand, counting down.
AGTCAGACCCACAACCGAATTATCCGGTCAATTTTTTTCCGTGCAGGTGTAAAGCTTGTGAAAACTAAGGATTATCTGCTAGAGTCAAATTTCAGTGAAAAATTATTATTTTTGAGAAGAAGAAAACTGAGAGAAGAAGCTCTCAGAGATAATTTATATTTAATTTACTCTCGACTATGATTGTTATTACTTTTTATCTATTAGAAAAAACACATTTTATTTTTTAAATCTAATATCCCTAAAGAGGCTAGCAAACCTTGTCTAGCACTATTTGAACAACAATTATTTGCCCTCCGAGAATCGACAAAAAGAGTTCTGAAATTATAAACTATTAGACTTGAGGGTGACGTAAAAATATTCATTCACTTATAAAAAAATTATTATTGTTAATCGTAGTAGAGCGAGTCAGATTAACTAAAACAAAAATATTTCTCTGTATAAACCCAATTTTCCGACATCCAGTCAATCACATTTTCACCAAAAAATCCCAGTAATAGTAAAATACAGCGAAGACCTTCGACAAAACCTACGCTCGAGCGTAAAAAAACCTCCACCCTCGAAGGAGCAAGGACGCAAACTTCTAAAACATGGCTTTTCTTCGCGATTTATCGGTCGGAAGAATAAGACCCTGAAAATCCGCGCGTGGTCGTAAAGATTAAAAGTCCCCCCCCCCCTCTTCTTAAGATCATCTCGGCGTCTACGAGCGACACGCGCGGGCTATTATTATTCGGCAGTGTAAATATATTAATCTTACGACGCGTCTTCTCTTTGTGCCCGCGCGCTCTTTGCTCTTCCTGCATCGTTTTGCAATTGCGACTTTTTTTTTACTTCTCTCCCCTGCAGCTACTTCTCTGTTGATTTAGGGATGATTTGTAGAGTGACTAGACCGTATGAAAAATATAAACAGCGCTGACGTACTTATTTTGTCCCGGAATATTCGAGTGTTATCTGTTTTAATAAAAATTTTAGTGGCTCGTGATGTATTGATATCATTTTTGGGAAAGGTGGATAATTTAATATGGGCTATTTATAAAGTTGAGTAAAATGTACAAATATATCAACTTTCATAGTATACAAAGTATTTGCAATGTATATCTATTCTGTAACATTCTATGGATCCAATCATGTATATTTAAAATAGTAATATGCAACTTTAATTTTTTTTTTACAAAAATCTATCAATGCCCATATTGTACGTAGATTTTCAACATGTTTAATGTATTAACACATATGATAGTGCTGAAAAAGATTAATTTAAATTATAATACATGGTTCTTTGCAATAAGGTCAGTCCTAACTGGTCACTGCAATTGCGTACTCTATTGAAGTAGTAAGAGTAATAAGATACACTATTGGTTCGGTAGTGCAATAAGATATGTTACTGAGCTAATAACTTAGCGATGCGTTATCTAATATAAAATTAATAAATGATTCAAAAAGGCAGCAATCTTAAATTAATGACTCAATAACGTATCTTATTGCACTATCGATGCAATAGCGGATGTTATTGCACTGATCGGTTAGAATTGACCTTATTGCATTGAACCGTTAAAATAAATCTTACACCCAATTAGGTTACATAATATATCTTAGTATTATAAACTGCCGATTAAAGATTTACAATATACTGCTTCTTTTTGTAGATCCAGTACATCTTCATAGTACCAAATACCTCACTATATCTTTTAATCAAAATCAAAATTTCTATTTCATTTATAAAGAACATACATCAACCGGCAGAAATTAATCCAGACACCAAGGAGACGAACTAAATCAAGTCGTCATATTCCGAACGAACAAGGGCGCAAAGAGTTTTTCCAAAAACCAAGACAAAACTCGGCCTTCAAGAGAGTATTCAGTGTCACTCGTCCGAGAATACGGGCCGTCCGTAATATCGAACGCACGAATTTTCACCGGCTCTGCGGTGCATGCATGCATGCAAGCTAGAAAGCCATTGTGGAAGAAACCGATTATTCACCGCGATTCTCTCTCTCTCTCTCTCTCTCGCGTTTTAACGACGGCCGCGAGCGCGTATTTTCGTGTGGTACCGTTGCGCAATGGACATTTGCGCAAGATTTATTTAAACGCGCGCCCCGTTCTGTACTACTCGCGAGACACCATGACTCACGTCCTTCGAGGGATCTTCTTCTTTTTTTTTATTCTTCGTAAGGGTCCTTTTTTATTGCTCGTGAAAAAAAATATGGAGCTTATTCGAGAATCATTTACTGTGTTTTTTCAGCGAAAATTTGATTTAGTTGTATTATGAGTCGATAAATACATTTTTTTTTTCTGGAAAATCTTTAAATACAGTCGGTTGAGTGTTTTTTGTTTACATTTAACAAGCAAAAGTTAATAAACAACGAAAAATTTTTTCGAATAAACAAACAAAAAATCCAAACGAGAAAGGAGTTACGGCGCGGTAAGCGTTTGTTTATTTATCAAAAATAAATCGACCTTTAACGAGCTGAATAATCTCTAATATTAGTAAAGCACGACGAGGAGTTTTACGAGCTCCGGGTACACCTGACAACAAATTTAATCGAGTTAGTCTTTCGCACGCAATCTCGAAAAATTTAAGTCGGGTATTTCAGGGGTGAAGGAATCGGTTATCAGCGACGCAACAAAGCTGACCGCTCGTTTCATTGACGGAAAAAACTCGGCTAAATATTGTCGGGACGCTTGCTTGTGAAACCCGAACGAGTTTCATGGAAGAAAAAGTTTACTCTTTTTTTCGACGAGGTGATGGATGCTTTTTTGAAAGTAGGTGAAACGCGCTACGAAGCTTTAAAAACTCGGGATTTTTGCCTCTCTCGGCTCTTTTTTTCTGCGGATGATTCGTTTTTGAATACCATGAAATTTTTTTTTAGCTGCGTTTCTGGTTCTAGTCTTCGATATATCATATATTTTGGAAAAGCAATTATATTTTACGTATACATATATCGATTATGTCGTATAGAATATATTTTTTACATATTGTACACACTATGGTGATATACTGACCGTAACCGTGATTATTTTATACTAGGTTCATAGTGATGTATCTAATATTGTTTCTATTATAAATCTAATAATATTTCATATGTTTGTGCAATCTTTTATATAATTTGTACGTTCAACAATGTAATTCATGTATTAATGATGAAAGTATAACGTTTATATATAAACTCGCACTAGCCCACTACTATTTTATGCTATTGATATGCAATCAAACTTAAGCTACTTCATTACAGTATACATACATGTCAGAGATCATAAAATGCATTTTAAAATAATATATAGTGTTCGTATTAAATAATGATTATTTATAAAACTTCCAATTAATCTAAAAATACTGCTCAACCTATAAAATTTTCAACGATACATCTCAAAATCATCCCCAAAATAAAAAAACTCTAGAAGTTTCAAGCTACACTAATAGCCGGAATCTGTTTCGCGTGCAGTTCGCAAAAATTAGTCTAATCGAAAGGCAAGTCCCTCGAGTGTCACACACAAGTAAAGTGCTCGGGACGCGAATTTTCCGCTAGAAACGCGTGGCGTAGGCAGCGAATGGGCTTCTAAATAAAGCTGCGTTGTACGCTCGCGAGGTTAAAATTAGCCGCTGCTTCTGCCCCTTCCCCCCTCCCCTCGATTTTTTTGTTCCCTTCCGCGGGCTCCTTCAAGACTCATTTCACCTGCACTATTACGGTCCGCGAGCGCCGATTAATTACCCTCCCCGAGAGGATTCTAAACTCGGAGGCCGCTTAATTTATAGACGACTTTTATTAGACTTCGAGATGCGTCCTTTTAACCGGCTTTGTGAATCAACCCCCGGCGATCATCGAAAAAAGGTAAGTATTTTTCACTATGAAATCTGACTCCATTCATCATACTCTGACTGCAACAATCCTCGCCGGAGTCGTCGTCAATCACTCCCCGCGCAATAAAAGCTCCCGCGGGTAAGAAAGAGAAAAAAAAAGCTCGATTTTCGGAGTGAATCATCATGGCCGAGGCGTCACGTCAACATCATAAAAATTCCGGCGCTCTTCTCAAAATACACACGCGGCAGAAGCCCGCAAGGCCACCGCCGCCACCGGTATTCATTGACTCGGTCGCGAGTAGAAACGGCGGTGACCGTAAATTTGGTTAATCTGCACATTGACGCCCCGAAAAGAACTTTGATGAGGTGAAAATCGAGGCTGCTTGCGAATCAAAGATGTCGGCGGTAATCACGTATTTTAAATGCAGGAAAGTATATTTTATGTGATTTATTGAAAATTATTTTCAAAGTTAATATTGAATAGCCACTAAAGTTGATATTACGTTCTTAATGACACTGGAAAAACGAAAAATATGACTTTGTTTACAAAATATATCTGATAGAATAAAAAGAAACAGGAGAAGTAAATTTTATACTATTTTTGATAACCTATCAGGTTATCATATTTTTTACGTGGATCAAACATTGTACAACAACACTGGCTCCGCAAGAAACTATAAAAAAAAAAAAAAAAATAGAATGAAAAAGCTCAAGTCAATATTTACATGTCTAAGGGGTGATTTCAATCAAACGAGGTCGAGCGCGTCCACTTAACCCGGTCTTATCTAATTTTCTAAAACATGTAAATTTGAAGTGCCCCTCATCGATCCGTCCCCCGCAGCTCCATTCTCCTAAAAAACAAAACCAAGCCCGACCGATAAACTCGAGTCTTCCAACCTGTAGTTCCAATTATTGCAAATCTTAAAAAGAAAGTAAGTCTAACCGCGAACTTGAACCTAAACCCCGTTGGCAGCAGTGGTTTTTTCTTCATTCTTGCCACCTCTCCAAAAAGGAGTACGGCCAATTTTTGCGTCAGGCGTAAACGCCCGCGCGTAAACATTGGCCAGGCCACCTTGCCAAACCCGAGTGCGCTTTCAAGTGCGCCGCCAGCCGTCAGGATCGAACTTTGAACTTCGCTGTGGGGGCGATGATCTTGGGTTTGTTTTGGTTGGCCTGCTACGATCGATCTTAAGCCAATTTCATTTGCGCAATTTTTTAATTTTTTGATGGACTGTTGAGTATTTGTTGTTAAGTCGTGAGAAGCTTTATTACTCTTTGAAGCTTACTTGAGGCAAATCTAAAAAATTTTAAGTCATACGTTGTCCCTAAATCAAGACAGCTTGATTTTAAATTCTTACGATCAACAATCTATGTATGAATATTTTTTAATATTTTTTATTTTTCTTGGAGCTTGAATTTTATCAGAACAAGACACAAATAATAATGGAAATCACTAAAAAAATTGAATTAATTTTGTATTTAAAAATTGAAAGATTTTCTTACACTTACCAATACAATCAAAGCTAATTATATACTACTCAGAATTATTACAAATAATATGTCTTATTACAAGATACCAATATTGATAAAAATTATGTTAAAGCGACAATTACTCCGACAACCATGTAGTAGGTATACTGGAAAAAGACCTTTTAGTAAAAAATGACGAAAGCTATCCATTTGCAATCCTAGACTAGCTTAACTCCACTCAATCGCAAAATTAAAAATCACTGAAAATCCTCAAGATCCAAAATCAAGGTATCGCTCCGAAAAAGCGTGAATTAAGAGTTGTAAACCAAATCAGGCGCCAAAACAAGGCGCGTGGTGGCGGTAACCAAAACAAAGCTCGCGCTTGGCAGTAGCAGCTGGAATTTCGGGTGAGCGCGTGGGTGATACACCGACTGCCAAAACCGGGCGAGACTCCACGTGGTGTCATGGGAAATTGGCAAGACTCCTTCGTCTCGACGTCGAATTCGCCAACGTCGGGGGCCGCCCAGGGTGAACGAGCCGCGCTAGCCGTGAATGAACGCGCCAACAAACAACCGACCGAGCGGCGAAAGTTTGAGGTCGATGATTCGCATTTACCTCTCTCTCCCTTATAAATGCCAAACTTGTTGTTGTTTTTGGCCGACCCGGGAACGCGTAGGGAAGCCTGCGGACTACCTGTTGACGATTGGCTTTCCTAATGTCTAATTCGACGCGCGAAGAGAAAGTTCAAGATTGGGTACCAATTTTTGGGGCTTATCATGGACAGGCTGCTCGTTTGTTTTTATAAATTGCTTGATTCAACATAATTGACATATGTCATATGTATTCTAATTTAATTGAAATTTTTGAATGCTATCGGAAATTTACAGGCAGGTGTACTGAAAACTATACTTGAAAAGTTCATCAAACGATTGGAACCAGGGTAACGCTTATCGAAAATTTCTTTGATTAAATTGGTGATACATGAATTAAAACTCACCGTGACTGGTTATAAAGTTGGCGAGGTAGAGATCGAGTTCCCGGACGGAGACGTTGATGTGGTACGGGTTAACGCAGAGTCCCGGCTGAGCGCATTCTGCAGTCTTTTCCAGTCTCTCCCCATCCGTCGACTCGAGTGGTATGGCCTTGAAAAGTATCACCATAACCAGGTCCAGCCTCCACACCTGTCCCAAATCATCCACATTAGAAACTCATCAAAATCCAAAAACGTACTAAGCTTACCTTGTCGGCCTGTCTTAGACAGTCGATGCGACGCATTTTTCCTTTCTGGTCAGGATTGCTGAGCACGCACATGGCCGGCCTCTTCCCCGTGATGCTCAACACAAAGTCCTCCCTGTACTCCTGCGTAATGTCTTTCCTTAATTTTCCTAACAGCCGTGACGCCCATTTCTGTTTGACCTCCAGTTTTTCGTTCTGCAATACAAGCGAAGATTTTTTGGGTAAATTCTTTGTTTAAAGACGTTTGTCAAATAAACGATTTGAAAACACCATGTAACCGGCGTATTTCATAAAAGATTGCGATTCTATTTTTTAACCCCGAACCCACTGCAGCACCACCACCTGACAGATAAAGTAACTAGTGCGGAGATTTATTAACTGGAAATTCTAGAACAAGCTAAAAATGTAAATTTTGCGTTCCAATTTTAAAGATGTTAAATATGTTTTTAATAAAGCACCGCGCACCTATTAATATCCCGCTCTATTACTATTCTCTGATATATCAGATTTATACATATGTATATATATCAAGACTTCATAGAACGATGCTTTTCAATCTTTATTTTTAGAATGCGTGTCTGCCGCTTTGAACTTTCATCGGATTGGTTTTTAAATGTTACCCAAGAACGTTCTTGTCTGCAAGTGTATTAATTGGTTGATCTAATTTTTCATTTAAACGTATATAAATGAAATAAACAACTTCATGCTTGTTTATTTACACGATTCTTCATCATCTTAAAAAAATGTTTTTTTAATGTTTCGTCTGAAAGATACATGCATAAAATTACTTGAACGATAGATGCCATATCATGAAATATTGTCCTTGTCTGACATCAAGGACACTAAGCATGTCAAATCATATAATTCCGCATCAATCAAATTAAAGTATAAAGCGCAGCTATAGTAAAAATTGAACCTCACCTTACCAATTTTGAAACCAGATAAACATTTTGAAACTATTATTCCATCAGTTGAAAAAATCTATTTCCAGCCTACAACCAACCGAAAAAATCTCCCCAATCTCGCGGTATACACCGGGGTTCCGATTTTTTCCCCCCGATTTTGTATTCCAGCCTACGCCCGCGGATTCCTGAGCTTTTCCGATATCCACGGAGAAAGAAAAGGCCACGTGTACGTATTCGGCGCACGCTACGAGGGGGGCCCCGTCATCGGGCACCGCGCGGGGAATAGCAAGCGAGAAACGCGCGCCTCGGGGCGCGAAAACTGTCGCGTTGTCTCCTCTTCGTCGTCTTGCACCGGCTCTTTTTTTTATTTTGATATTTATTCGCGCGAACGAGCTTGGAGAGAGAGAGAGAGCTAGAGGGAACTATTTTTCCAAACGAGGGTTTAGTCAATCGTCGGCCTGGAAGATTGAATTCTTCTATGAGATTTTATTTTGGGAAACTTTTAATAGGGCCTTAAAGTTGCAATTCAAAAATCTCGGAATTGATGTAATGTAATTTAAATTTCTATAGATATACGATCGTAGTTAAGTATTTATTGTCGACTAGTTTTATTGATATGATTTATATGTATCAATCACACGATTCAATTATGTAATAAGAATGAAATTTGACTTTGTAATATTGAATACAGTGAGATCTCGATGATTCGAACTTCGAATTATCAAGGTTTTACCGCAAAATCATTATTATGTGATTTTGATTTAATTCTGCAATTATAAAAGTGTATACTATTTACTTTTTACATACATGATATATTATAACCAAACAGTTTTCTTAGCGTGATAAAAACATTGAATTTTTGCACGCGATACAAATATACTATACCATGACTTGCAATTAGTTTGCATACCGGTACGTCGGTCGTTTCATAGACGACGAATAGTAAAATTCGTAGAAATAGCAATCGTCTGAAAAATCAATCACGCGTTTTCACGTTACCTGCACCCTGCATATGTAATCGAACCTTGGGTATGCAAACATCGCGCTTCGACCCATAAAAAAAACCTCCTTCATTCGCTCAAAATTCAAGAATTCTCAGACACAGTTAAAAAAAAAAAAAAAGAAGAAGATTTTTACGAAAAAGGATTGCCATAATCGTGAAGAGAGAGAACCGGTTGAAAAAGTAAAGCCCATTTTACGGGTCGTAAAAACAAGGCCAATAAAAAGTCAAAGTTTGAATGGCGTTTGCAAAGTCGCAAATTGGCCCGACTACCCGGGCGTCATCTCCATTATGCAAGCTTACGGGAGCCCCGAAACGCGCTAAAGTTCGGACGTTAGGAGCCCCGACATTTGCGTACAAGTACGCGTGTTACGCCCGTTATAATGAAGTGGAAGAGTTTTCACCCCTGTGATGCTTCCCCCCCCCCCCTCTTTTTTTTCGAGGTGTTAATTAGGGAACAGATTTTTTAAGCGTACGATAAAAATTAAAAAATAAAAAATTTTTTCGTAATCTTAACTGTAGTTTTGAGTAGCTTTAATGAAAAATTATTCGAAATTTTTTCGTTTTAATTCAAACATCCCGCGATGGATGAGTTTGAGCACTCGAATCACGATAATATTCACGTTACATTTGTGCGTTAAGCGCACCAGGCGATTGATCTATACGGTTGAACCCGATTGAATCTAGTTAACTGGATTCACATTGGTGATAAAACATGCGTAAACTGTTTTGTTCGAATGAACTTTTTTTTTTTTTTTTTTTTTTTTGCTATCAGAAATTTTGGTAGGCTGTGCAAAAGCTTTTTATTCTGTAAAAAATACCAAAATTTTAAACATTTAAAAATCGTACAATACTAAATGGTAAATTGAGCAGTATAATAAATGTACTGAAAGAGAAAATTATCCTACTAGTTTAAAAAGTGGGAGGATTTTGACTAATAAAAGAGTGTCCAGCTGCTTCATTCAGATTTTGAGAGTTGGCTGAATACATGATAAATCATGGAATTATTTTTTAAACTACTAGTCTAAAAAAAAAATAATTCGATCCTTACCCTCATATCACATAAAAAACAATCAGTTTTATACCTCCTCCACATGGTAGCATAGAAAAAATGTGATTCTACAAGCACGCGGAAACAACCGTTTAACCGAGAATAAATAATCCAAGAAGCAGGAGGAGGAGGAAAAAAGTTTAAAGTCCGGGACGAAGCAAAACAGTATATTCATTTACCTCCTGCAATATTTATAATGTCGTCGCGTCGCGTCGTCTTACGCTTTTCAGATCACGCCCGTGGCGGGCCGAGCCGGTGCACGTTTACGATGGCTGCTGGTGCCCGGCTGGCTTACGTGACGCGAATAAGCCCCCGCCGACCAAGGAGCCAATTACTTATTACGTACAAAGAAACGGCCTGTAATTACTTTTCGAGAGGGAACTTCTTCGAACTACAATCGACTAATTAAGTTTTCAGACCCCCCTTACCCCCTACCACCCTGGAAGTGGTTACTCTGGGTAGTTTTTTTTTTTTTTATTTTTTTTTTTTTTATTAATCGTTGAGGAGTTACGTAAGTGTCAACTGTCCCTTCTCGGAAAGAACATTGATTTTTATCTTTTTACGACGATTGTGACTAGATTTAACAAGTACCGAAACTTTGATATGCCTTATCAAATGTATTGGACGAATTAACTGTACTTCTGAGTTTAATAATTACTAGATTAGAAATAAGATCGATACTAGAAAGCACGATGATTATTCAAAAATTTACAGATGACGTACCACCCGGTATTTTGAATTTTAAAAATCAATATCAGCGACAAGTAAAACTTTTAAAAATTCAGATAACCTTGCGATCGCGTCCAAACTTCCCTACCAATAAAATACGTCCTCGCAGACTTCCTCTGAAAACAGTTTAATTCCGAGTCAAAGGGAAAAAAAAACCGTCGTCGTATTCAAATTTTCCATTTTACCCAAATGAAATCAATGGAATCCCATCACGTCGATTTCCATCCCAAGAATAAAAAAAAAAAAAAATTAAATTCTACCATGACTGCAGACGCAGACGGTACAAAAAACATATACATCATCCTCGCGGCGCATTACGGAAAGAAGAAAAATAAGTTTCTCTCTCAAAGAAGTCCCTCCTTTAGCCTCCAGATCAAACGACCGAGATAAGAAGGCGGCCTTTTGTGTATACGTATTTTGTTTGCTAAATTTTCGGGGTAATCGGCCGGGAACCGGGAAAATTGTTCTGGAGTAAGGGGCAGGGGGATGAGACGGGGACGATTTTATATAAAAGAGCGAACGAGATTTGTATTGTCACAGTAAAGCTTTGTGGTTTAAGATACATCTTTTCTCGAGGTTATTGATGAGCAATTTGTTTTTTATTATATACGAATCGAACAGGTATACATTTAGTGGGTCTTATATCGTGGTAAAAAAAATAAGTCACATGTCTGTACGAGTCAAACGTGGCTGATATTTTTTTGTTTATTCAAGTAAATTAAATCATTTATTCAAATTAAATTATTTATTCAAATAATTTAATTTGGGTAATTATTCGAAGGATATATTCGATTGATACCTCAAATTGAAGAATAGTAGGCATCTATTAAATATGTAATAAATACATCAGAGTATACCCTGTAAGAAATAATGGATTTGGTTATCCATTTAATGGCCATTGAATAGCTAGTTACTAGCAAAATACTAGATTGAGTCTGTGAAATACCCAGTAAATGGCTATAAAATGGACCTAATTCACATTTCTCACAGTAAATATTCATAATAAAAAATAGTAATTGCAAGTCTATTTTTTCGTAAACTTTATACTCGTGAGCTGATTGGCGAAGAAATTTTTAAAATATTCGAAAAGCCAATCAACCTAACCTCAAAATTAAAAAAAAAATCCCCCAGACAAACAATAACCCCATACCTTTATTTACTCGAAGCAAAGACATCGAAAACAGTGCCACCTCCACCCCGGTAAGTCATATTCCAGGACCCACCCTCCCAGGAAGCCAGGCATCCAGTCTGGCGAGAAATACGGGAATTCCCGTTGCAGGGGGGCAAGGGACGAAACAAGAAGTCCGTCCCTTCGCGAGCCGGAATCTGAATTTCTGATTTTATTTTTTACCCCCTTTTTCTCCATCTCCCCGGTTCCTCCTCTTTCTTTCTTTCTTTTTTTTAAATTGATGGGGGAGGAGTGCCGGGGATTTTCCGGGCTGTTGATCTTTACTGCCCCGCGCGCGCGGGATGATTGCGAGATGCTCCTACGACGAGGGTGTCTCTTATTGCGGTGGCCGGGAGACTTTTCTTATTGTCGATTGAGGGTGACGTAGTTTTTTAAAGTGACTGGGTGAACTATACTGGTATATTGAATCATCAGCTTATATGAGTGCCAATGAGTAATAATGATGTGTATAAGCTTGTGTATCAATTTGTAAATTTGAAAAAATTTAACAAAGTGGATATTGCTATTTTTTAATTTTTTAATTTTTGCCTCTAAAAATCTACTAAAACTCTCAAAAGAGCCACGTAAAAAATAATTGAAAATAAATTATTTAGTTAGAATTTATTGGTTACATCTACAGTAGGATAGAAAATTGAAAGACTCCTTGAACGCGAAGACCCTTCGAAACGTCGAAAAACTGTCTTTGGTAAAAATAAAAAGCCTCTAATTTACGTTTTCGTACGTGTCTCCCCCGCAACAAAAATATGTCAAAGCCGCAACGGTACTTTCTTATTTTTTACTACTAGTCAGTTTGCATTTTTTTAAACCCAAGATTAGGCGTTGAATGTCAACTTATATTCTGTAACTTGGTATTTTTTTGGCATGTCAACTGTCAAGGGATGCGTGGAACATCAAGATTTATATTAAAAATAAAAAAAGTTGATTCTGATTTGTGTCCCGGCCGCCTATATTTTGAGATAAATTCTTTGAAAAAAAAGTTCAAAACTGAAAAATTCTATGTGGATCAAAAGCTTTATATTTACGTCACAATTTTTTTAGTTGATCAAAGTTTACACTAATTTAGTCTATATCTACTAGCCCGGAAACATGGACTAACCAAATCCGGCACATTGGTTCAAAACGGACCATAATAAATTTGATATAAAGCACACCATAAAAGTATATTTCAAATTATATGGATTCAAAATAAGTCTGATACATAAACGATAAATCATATACATTATGTAACACAGTTTATTATTTATTTTTAATGTAACCAGCTCTATCCTATCCAAAATTTATCTACCTAACGTCAAAAACTTAGCTACATCAAAATAAATAATAGCTATTTTCCAACAAAATTACTTTAAAAAACACCTCTAGAAACTAAAAAAAACACAACAATTAATCTTAGCACCGCGCGGGAGCATCAAAAATACCGGGAAGAGAACAAACGTGGCGATTCAAAATTCCCAATTAAAATATTCCCTCGGGGTGTAGCCCTGGCGGTTTGCGGCGCGGTGTCCCGGGATATTGCGGGACTTAGATTAGCGGTCGTTTCGTCCATCGGCTGACACATGCTAACGCGGACGCAACAGCTGCGACGCCCGATTTATTTTGGATTCGCCGTGAGCTTATTGCCGCGTACAGACAGCATTTTTATTTTACTTTTTTAAAAGAAAGAAAATTTTTTTTCTTCGAGCTTGCTCACAAAAAAGTACGTTCTTTTCTTTTTTGAATGGATGAATATTTTTTGCAATACGCGTTTGTTTATTAAAAAAATCTACACTCATCGATACCGAATTTTTTTCAATTTTCAAAAAACATTTGTTTTTAAATAAAACGAAGTGAGCCACGTGGGTTCGCTCGCGTCATTTCGACGCAGACGACGCGCTTTTTTTCACTTAAGACCGTCCTTCTCTCTCGCGCTATTTTGGTCGTAACAACGCTATATGCATTTTTAGCCTCGCGACGGTCAGCTTTTCTCGCTCGCGAAGTGTCATTTTCTCTCGGCTCGCAAGACGCTGATTTACTTTTAAATTCTCGTCGATTCTACAGCAGCGGCTTTCACGAAATTAATTTTGAAGCTTTATTTTCAACGCGGAAATCAGGTATAGTTTTCGTATGATAATTGCTAAACACGGGTTTTAACAACTCATCAGTTTTGTTTTGTCGCTTGAACTTGACTTCGAACGCGTACGATCAAAACTCGAAATAAAATTAGCAGAATTTTGTTTGCTTTTTTTTTGTATTCTCTCTCTCTCTTGCTCTCTTTCGAATTAATTCATCCAGACCCGAGTTTTGTCAAGCTTCCAAATGATCTTGTACTTGCGCTGACGCTTCCTTGTCAAATTAATAAACTTCTAAAAATGAAAGAAACAAACTCGCAATACCGATTTTTCATAAAAATTTTACGGTAAAAGGAAGACAAGATTCCTTACGGCTGTTGTTTGGAGTTAAAATAATCAAGCGCCGCGGCTCGAAACGAAGAAAAACTCGGGCGTACGTATACGTTTCCCGCACGGCAAAACTTTTTCATCACGAAAAAGAGAAGAGAATAAGCCGGTGGAATGACAGACGAGTGAATGAACGTCCGAAGCGGATTATGCAAAAACGCGGACTGCTTTTCAACGAAGTTTTCGCGTGGATCATACTTGGATATGTAACCTTAAAAGTTTCCCGTGTTGAACGAATGTTTTTCCCTTTTCTATCTCTTTTTTTTTTTTTCGAAAAATAAAAGGGATTTACGTGTGTTGCAATATTAAGGTATCTCAAACTTCCGAACGTTAAAGTTTTATTTTAAAAATTGTCTGTTGTTCTGTCAATAACATCAGCTGCACAAAGAGCCCAAGTATATTCATTTAACTTAGTCAATTCAAATTATTTAATCAATAAATATTTTGTGATTGTTTGAATTTCCTCTATTTATTGCATAGCTTTACATGATAGCTGTTTTAATACAGTGTATCTTTATAAAATGTTGAGTGTAACTGTTGTAACTGTTAGGTGATTAAAAAGTGTTAAGCATAATATGTTCATTTATGTTTAAATAAACTATATTTATTATTTGTTAATAAACAATAAAATTAAATATTACGCATTACTAAAATGGTACATAAATTAGGAAATAGTGCTACATAAATTTTATGTTTAAAAAAGTAATTTTATAATCATTTGTAAAATTTATTGTTCAGAATTAAACTAAATAAGCCAAAAAAATTTTATTAGCCATCATTAGGATCCACTGCATTAACAATAATTTCAAATAAAACCCTCCAGTTTTTTCCGCGTCCTCTGTCAAATCAAATATATCAGTCCAAATCTCCTTTGAATATCCATTTTTATCACCCGACCCAACAAACTTTACAACCAGTAAAAAGAAGAAGAAAATCCCTCCCAGAATGTAATTTTAATACCCGCGGTAAAAATGCAGGGGAAAAAAGAAGTCTCCGTAAGCTCTCTTAATATTCAGATTCAATTACGGAAGCAAAAGCCAGCGGACAAATTGTCCTCCCCGACCATCATGGAGGGATTTAGTGAAGGTTGTTGCATGCTCCCGTGTCGTTGCCGAAGGCGCACCGTGATTTTTTGTCGCTCGACAGTTTTCACTTTAGTCCCGGGGATTTGTTACCAAGTTTTCGAGGACTTAAGTTCCGGACGCGGAGCGATGAGAAATAAGGGGTTGTGGGAATCAATTTTGAAGCTTCAAAAAACACTCTTTTATACAAGACAAATCATACATTGTTTGAAATTTTGTGCACTAATTGAAGTTAATTGATTGACTTATTGTAAGAGTTACAATAAACAAATAAAAAATATATTTGTTTATGACGTACATTTTATTTGTTACAGAGACAACTTTAAGGTAAAAATAAAAATTGTGATTTATTTAGTTAGAATCTACACAACTAATATGCTGAAAAATTTATATTACAAACGTTTTTAATTAATAGTGTGATTCATTAGAGAATTCAAAAAAAAATTATATTCATACTGTTTATTTATGTTTTTTAAATAGAAATCTGTTAAATACTTATTTCTAACTTTTTGTTAACATTTATCAAACAATACAAAGTTTTCTCCTAACAAAGATAACTAAAAATTAATTCACTATTTCAAAGCCTTATCTTATATTTTTCTTTCTGTCAAGTATGCTATAATGTAAGTTTTTTTTTCAAATATTTTTGCTTTACCGTAATAATTAGAGAAAAATCACTGAAAAATAATAAGAATAACAATAATACTAAAAATATAAATAAATTAACTCTAAAATAGCTCTAGATTCTTTAAGTGTGTAAATAAAAATCTAATTTTTTTCTTTCTCTCACAAAAGCGTTAAAAAATACTCAATGAGAAATAAAAAAAAATTTTTGCAAATAAAAAGCAACATAATAATAATTTTTTTCAATTAATTGTATCCTGCAATAAAAGACATCATTTTGAGGGCATTCGCGAGGTAATACGGAAGAAAAAAATCTGGTAAAAGGGCTGTTAGCAGAGAAAGAGATTATTTTTTACACGCATGCATGCACTTGGCAAGCAGCTGCACTTTGGAAGGTCAAATGAGATTGTTGGGTGCATTTTTGCGCTTTGGCTTTTTCTTTGAGAATTTTTTTCTTTTTTACCTTTTTTTTTTTTTTACGGTCATGCTTTTCGGGTCATTTTAATCGCGAGATTTACATCTTTATCGAGATTACTCATGACCCAGTAAAAAACAAAAAAAAAAAAAAAAAAGTTTATTCAAATTGAAAAAGAAAAGCTGGATTCAACGTAATTTTCAAACTGTGTAGTTTGGTGATTATCGGTGATGAATGATAACTCGCACTGATTTTAGGAAGTCTTCCAAGTTGACGCGCTTGCGCTGGCTCTTGTCATTCATTTGCCAGTGCGCCACGTGGCCGACGAGATAAGCACGTGGCGTCTTGGCTCCACCAGAGCGCTTATCAGCTAAGTTGGCAAAGACTTTTGGCAGTAAGATTTTGACGGGTAATCGCGACGATTGTTTCCACTCGCGAGATCAAAGACTCGTTAAGAATTTTCCCGCCTCGCTTTAATTCCTCGTTTTTTTGAAACATCGTTTTTAAAACTGCACGCACAACCGAGTTTTGAATCCAAACGGAGTTTGGATTTTTTTTAAAAAGTCGAGGCTCGATCGACAAAAGACACTGGAGGGTTGTTGACAGTCGCGAGGGGTAGAAAATAGTCCTCGGAAAAAAAAAAAAAAAAAAATGTTATTGATGCTGCCTGTGGCCTCCTTTGTGCGATTCCGAGTTTTCTTCCCCGGGATTTTCTTTCATTTCATATGGGATTGTTGACGTTGCATACGAAGTAAAACGAAAATATTTTTTCGTCTACCGAAGTCTCGAAGCCCTTATAAAGTTGTTTTTATGTTTGACATTGACTTTATTCTTTCAGGGCGAGTGAACCTGAATTTATGGTAAATTTCTATTTTATTATAAATTTGATAATTATTTAATTGATAATTATAATCGAAATTGTCTTAATTGTTTAAAGGGTTGCTTGATCTAAATTTTTGACAGATTCCTGTTTTATCGACAATACATTAATTTTATAAAAGAATGCACGATTATGACAACCAGTTTCCTATTTTATCAACAATGCGTCAATTATCTATTGAAAGTTTTTAAAAACAAGCATTTGAAATCCACGACCACTTAAAGATGTTAAAAGAAAGATCTCAAGAATCTAATTGATTGATCCCAAAGGTAACAGACGCCCTTTAAACAAGCCACTCGATCAATTTTACCGTGAAATATAGCGGCCCGCAAAAGCCCACCCTCATAATCACCGTGAAAAACTCTCATCCCACTCCCATTTCGTTAATTTAGCCTCGAAAAAAAACTCTCCCGGTACGACTAGACGAGAAGAGCAGCCGCATTACAGCCCTCACCAGAGCAGTTAGAGAGACGAGACTCGGGGTAAAAAAATAAAAATAAAAAAAAGAGGCTGCACGTACGTGAAAAAAAAGGGGGGGGGGGTGTACACAACCGCAGCCGTACGTGTGGAACATATATTTCGTAAACGGGCGCGCCTATCGATTCGGAGGTTTTTTGGGAAGGCGGCCTGCGGGGGAGGGGAATGGGAGTGCATCCGACTATCAAAATTATGCGCTTTGAGGGGCCAAGGGCTTTTAATAAACGGGATTTACGGGTATTAATGCACTTTGAGGTGGTTATTGGAGGATTCGATTGTCGATTTTTTCGGGGGAGGGGGTTGGTCATTAGCTCAAGTGGTGCGTTTGATGTAATTTTTTTTGATTATTTTTAAATTTTTTTGTATGGTAGCGAGTATTGGTCACTTTGATATTCATAAGACGTCAATTTAATTTCCAAGCAGTTCTAAATGGTCTCGTCAATAAACAGTTTTGAAAGTATTAGTTTAGTATAGAGTAAATTAGAGACTTTTTACAATTATTCATCCGTCTGATTTTAGACAGTTGTTTATCTCTAAAAATTTTTATTAAAAAAATTTTTTCGTTAGACACTATGCTTACGAATTGTCTGTGAATTTAAATGATTGACTCTGTAAATAAAATACTACATATTTTTGATCCAATCATTTACTATAGTTTTAAATTCAAATTGGTTTTTTAAAAGTGCACATTTACATAAGCACCGGACAACAAAAACTTACAAAAAAAAAGGTAACCAACCCAAGATTGAAATCTCTCGGGCAGTTTTCAGGAAAAAAAAGACGCTGCACGGAAAATCCACACTGGAATAAAGAACAGGAACATCTTCCTTGATGATATTTACAAGCGGGCGGGGTGGAATTGCCTATAAAGAAATCTCGCTCGCTTTGTTCGCGTCATAACCCCGAGTGCGGGCGCGTCGTTGCACACTCGGGGCTCGCTGCCAAATTAATAAATATATTTCCAGACTATCCGGCAGACTCAACCGCCCCGATTGACGCCGCTGCCGGGGCGCTCGCGCGCGCGCGTATTAATGCGCGACTGATGAATTATAGAGGACCCGCGATTTCGGGTATCTTTGTTTGCCTTCCCTGATGGAAAACTTAAGCCCGCGGTGGCAAAAAAAAAATGCGAGAGGGAGGAGGAGCCGCGCGAGAGATTTATTCTCGAGGCTAGAGATTTTCGCGAGAGGTAGTCAGGAATGAGTTGCTTTTCAAGATTTATGACTGTCAGAAATGAAAATCTACTCTTTATTAAATTTTTAAATTAAATGACTACTAAAATTTGGTACCGAGGTATAATTTACGGAAAAACTCGACTAAACTTATTTTTATTTTGCCGCAAAAGTTTATTTTCTGGACCTACCTTACTAAATTAATTTTAAAAAAGCACATATTACACATGCCGGATACGTTTCTTTGCAAAGGTCTAAAAGTATGAACTATGCGATAATTATCTATTTCATAATAACAAAGTTTGAACTTCCAGACGAATTTTCGTCCTAGTTACATACAGCCAAATTTTCGAAACATTTACAACACAAGTATATTTATACTAACTTATACTAACTTTGAGTTGTCAACAACATAAACAATTCTATAAAAAAACAAATTAATTTTATTTTTGATACCTTTATCTACCAATAATTATATTCCTAAAACCCATAGAATTAGTTACCTCAAAATTTTATTTGCCGAAGACCCGTCGAACGAATAAAAGTGCCTCTTTAACAAGCCCTCCCCGCACGGATAGAAAAAAAAGAATAAGAAAACTCAAAAAGCCTGCACTCGTCCCGCTGCCATAACTCAAACAAAATAGCCCCCGAGTCCTCATTCAAACAATCCTCCTCCTCCTCCATGCTGAAGAGAGAGAGAGAGAGAGAATACGTCTTGCTGGCGGTGCAGGCACCCTTATTTTTCGGGGGGCGCTTTATGACCCCCTCGATGCAAAGAGACTACGGGCGGACGTCATTTCCGAGAGGAAACGACCACGCGGTTACCACCACCAGTACCCTGTTTGTTTGTTGTTTTGTTTTTTTTCTTCTCTTTTAGAGTCTGACTGCGCGTGGTTATTACTACTGATTTTGATTGAGTTTTTTTTTTTGGTTGGTAGGTTGGTTGAGAAAAGTAGGTTTTTGAGGTAGATTGTTGTAACTTGAGTACTATATTTTTGTTTGAGAAGAGTCTAAATTTTTGAATAGTTTTTAAACGTGTTCATTAAAATACAAATTGAATTCAGAAAAATGAGAACCAAGGGAGTTTAAGTGAGTATAAAAAATCTTCCAATTTTTCTTTCTCGAAGTAAAATAGCCATTTTCTTGCTTCTTAAAAAAATTACTGCTTAACTTGGATGTCCTAGAAACGTCATATTCTTTGAAAAACGAATAAAAAATGTTAACACTTTTATGTTGAATTATTCTCTTGCTAACACTCACGTGAACATTAATTTAGGTGCTTTTTTGCTTTATTTTTATCTATAATTGTAATAAATCCAAAATTTAGTATTTTTAGTTTCTAAAGATCATTGCAGACATAATAGTCTGACCATACTGGACCGTTACTACTTTCACAAACAATAAATTATATCTTTGCTTCACCAGTCATTCAATCGCAAACATCATATAAAAAAAATCTCCCCCCACGAAAAAATCAAGCCTATCTTTTTCCCGACCAATAAAAATAAAAAAAAATTTCCACGTGAAATTTCAAAATCCCGGCATTCATCCAGAGATAAATTCCTCCCCCCTCACAATATAAATATCGAGTTAGCCTTATCGTAGCGATTTTGCATGACGCGCAGCTCCTATCCGAGCAGAGATTGAACCGTCTGCAGCATTTCTCCTCCGTCCCAGAATTTCTGCGTTTGCTCTTCCCTCCCACCCCCTCTTGCTCCCGGTCCTCGATGAATTATGCCCTTTGAGCCCCCCCTCCGAGTCTGCGGATTAGCGAGCGCAAGAATGCACTTTATTAAAATTAAACCCTCGTACCCGGATAACATCCACCCTATAACATTCTTTTTTTTGCAGGTTGCTTTAAAAAAAAAAAAAAAAAAAAAAAAAGTATTATTGGAGAGGCTTGTAAAAACAGTTTTCACCTATGGAATCAAAACACGTAGCAGCGGGGAAACTCGATAATCCTGGGAAAATGAAATACGCGGGGTTGGTTGATCGAGGGATGATTGCGAATCTTGAAAAACATCACTTTTTACGGACCGATGGGTTTTGATTTTTCAAAGTTTAGACGTGAATTGTAGGCTGAAAAGAAAATTGAAGTTCAGGCTGTTTTTCTTACTGATTGGTCAGTTTATGTTAGGACCTCAATTACACAGCTAGTCAAGATGCGTTTTTTGACCTCACATTTGATTATCTTCACGCTGATACAGTTACGCATAATTTTTAAGGTCATGAATAATCAAATAATTCGCATTAACGTATTTCTTGCATAATATCATTGCTGTGAAAAAATTTACAGCAAGCTGACGTATTTTGGTATTTGATAATCAAAAGTAAACGTTCTTATAAGAATGCGGGTCATAAGGTATCATAACAATTAATGTTTTAGGTAATACTGATCACCCCTGAACTTTAAAATTAAGTAGAATTAGTTTATGATATTGATCTTAAGCTAACTAGAATTTTACTCATTTTTTTCTGATCACTGAGGAACTACCTTAATGACTAAATACTCACAAAATACAAACATGACGACCATACCTAGATTGACTTGACTCTATGGTGAGGGTAAGGACATCCCTTCATTACCATTAAAAATTCCAGCTAAAAAAATTCCTAAAGACAAAATCTGTTTTCTTGCCATGCCCGCGGCACCCGAAATTTGCTTGCAAACACGAAACCACGAGGAGTGTGTTGCACCCAGCAGCCACCCACCACCCGTTTGAAGCACACAGAAGGTTTGCGCCGCGGCGCCAGGCAGACACGTCGCGACGTCGGAGGCTGCTGCTGCGGCTACGCGGCGCCTACCGACCACCATCTATAATCTCTATGCGGATATCGATTTTCGGGTACGTACAGAGTAGAGGAGAAGCACGCGAGTGTGTATTTCCTAAATTTATGCTAACCAGACTGCATGCGACCGTTCGTCTCTAACGAGAAGCTGCTGCTGCTCTTTTTACGATACGCCACCCCCCCCCCCCTTCTGCTTCTTTTTGCTGGGGAGGGAGGCTTGGTATTTGCAGATTAGAGAGGTTATCAGGAGCCGTACGGATAATTAAATTTATCTTAGTTGCAAGGAACGGATTACTCAAGTTTTATTTCTATCTACCGAGGGCTAACTAATGTTAAATTAAGTAAGAAAAACTCAAAGAAAAAAATAATGCTCTATTAGTTTACAGTAAAATTTTTTACATTTATATAAAAGTCAAAAAAGACGTAGAAAAACATAAAATAAAATTTGAGAAAATTAAAGTCCTTGAAGATTGAGATCGTAAATAAAAAAAAATTCAAGAAAAAATTAATAAATATGAAAAAGTTGAATTGTGTCGAAAAATCAACTAATTTATTACAAGATAGTAGTCAGTTGATGAATTTTTTTTTTTTCAGTCTCAAATTATACCTAATAATAGTAGTCACTGAAAAAAAAAAAATTCATCATTGGAAGAAATTTAAATGATCTAAGATAGACCGTTATTGAAAATTTTAAAAATACCTTTGTTTTAACCTATGAATAAACGGTTCAATTTTGTGGCTAATTGATCTTATATAGGTAAATATATTTTTTTAAGTCTGTAATAATAAAATTTTAAACTCAGTGAATAAATTGTTCCAGTTTAAATCTTGATACCCGTAATGAAATAATTAAAGCATACCTCGTGTATTTAGTTTTTTAGGGAATTAAGGAAGTTGTTGGGTGTGTTACGCATTTATCAAGCTCGAATTTGCTTATCTGCGCATTCAACGGCGAGACTACCCACTGCTAGTACTGTGTGTCGTAACTTTACTAATCCCTTGCGGATCAGTGACTACACCGGATCTACAGTTATACCCCCTTTTTTTTTTTTATGTTGACCCATTCGAATAAAAGTTTTGATAAAAAAGTTGAAAAAAAAAGAAAAGATTTTTATTTATTTTCACACGTGACTATTAGGGTTTCACAATACCAATACAATACAATAATTTGACTCAATATTGTATTGATATTGAAAAAATTAAAAAATGAAACTATTGTATTGCTATTGATATTGCTTTTTATTGATTTGACTCAATACTATTGACTATTGACAATTCAAAACTCAAATTTAAAACTGAAGCATATACTAGTGCAATTATATTACCATAACGTAAAAAAAAACTATGATATTCCAACTTGCCGATCGTAAGACGTGTTTGCACTTAAATGAAGTAAAAAAGAATCGAACATTAAATTAAAAACCCCAGTGCCAAATAGATGAAACCTGGAAAAAAGAAACCGATCGATATTTATCGAAAGATATCGGTAGATACGGATATTCTTCATTGGTGGAAAGACAATCCTAAGATCTATCCTAATTTTGCAAAAATGGCCCGATATATTCTAAGTATATTGGCTTCTGCTGTTTCCGTTGAAAGACTTTTCTCGCAAGCGTCTTTAGTTATAAACTAAAACTCGTACTCGACTGAACGATGATGTTTCAAAGGCATTAGTATGCATAAAAAATTGGATGTTCAGCGATCGTTGAGCTCAAATCTATTAAGTTTTTGAAGAAAAGGTAAAAGTCAATAGTAGGTATTGAAATCAATAATATTGAGACTCTAGTATTGATATTGAGGCTCAATAGTTATCTTTGATATTGTATTGATATTGACCACCAATACAATACAATACAATACAATATCAATATTACTATTGTACTATTGTGAAACCCTAGTGACTATTACTTTGTTAAAATCTGAAATTATTTATATTTTTCAAAAGAACCTGCTGGTATAAGTATAACATTTATTGTACAAAACATGCTATGTTGAAGTACATCATGAAACAGTACGAGTTTTACTTAAAATCTGAAAATCAAAACTTAGATTTAATCATGTGAAATCATTTCACTAAAAAATACAGTCTCTTAGCAACCCAATAACCCACTAGATATTAATTAAGGAATTATTAAAATCCCAAAATCTTTGATTACTTTGAGAGAAAAAAAAAGATCGAGGTAGGGCAAGGGGATGGGGGGGGGGGGTAGAAATCCAACTAGCTAAAACTACCGAAAAGGTAATTGAACTTCTTCCCTGTTATCCGAGTGGTGGTACCTCGAAAACTTTTCCAACACAATCCTAAACGTCTCCGGCAATTCTTCCTCCTCCTCCTCCTTCTTCTTCCTCCTCTACCCAAAGAAACTGCAGTCGCCGGCAACTAAAGTAGTCGATATCATCCGCACGGCCTGTCTTGAAATTAAGGGAAACGGTCGGCAGTGGCAGCGCGAGGCGCTTTACCCGAAAATTCAACGGGCACGTTCCACCCCCCCCCCCCCACTCTTCCTCCACCACCCTCTCATTCTCTTTCCCAAAGGACAAATGCTGATTTTACACCGTTTTTCGGGGTCTGATTGTAACCCCCGAAAGTTTTTGATTGGATTTAGTTCTAAGTGGTTGTTTTGAATAATTGGGTTGGATATCTACTCTCGGTACCAGGTTATCTGTGTTAAATATCCACTTCGCTTATGTTTGACGTGCTTTGGATAAGATGTGTACAATCTTTTTTTGTAAATCTTACTGTGTTGGGATTGTCATTGTGCCCAGGTAAGAAATAAGGATTTGATGGCCATTAAAAGGCTATTAAATGCATAATCTAATTCACGTTTCTAACAGAAAAACTGTCATATAAAGCAATAAAATATCGTACAATGTTATATCATATTTAGAATACTATGTAAATACAATTATGTCAGATGATCTGTGGAAAATATATAACATGAAGTAAAATAACATATTTTTTCATATCACTGCTGATTAAATTTTTTAAAGATTAATCTGAAAATTTGTCATTAAATGTGACATTATTAAATTTTCTACCATACTAATTTTTTATGATAATTATCAATTATTTACCTAAGTATAACGCTTTTAAATTATGAAACTCGCTAACATAAATCCCATTAGCTACATATCAAGATTATATTGATACTGATTTTATCTCATCTCATAAAGTAATAAAAATCGTATTTTCAATAAACAACAATGATAAAATGAAAAGTGAATCATACATTTAATATGATCATGTAAATGTTTATTTTTAAAAGCCCATGTGATTTAATTAAATCATTTCCAAATGTTTTAAATTGAATCGAAAGCTCTATCCTTGAATTTCCATAAAAAACCAATGAAAATTAGCCGAAAAAAAGAGGCAGAGTAATACAGAATTAAAACCAAAAGGGAGTTTCGATCAGCGCCGCACTCAAATAAAAAAAAGGGGGGGGGTTAGCCCGCAAAATCACAGAGCGCACTAAACTCGGCCCCTCTTTCCGCTCTCGAATCACATGATCGAGTGGCGCAGTGGTTCCGGTTGAAACGCAGCGGCGGGCGTCGATTGACAGATTTCATTGCTGGAATTTGCCGCGACACGCTTCTAAAATTCCCGGAGAGTTACGTGCAAAATCGCTCCCGGCCGGATAAAAATAGACGAGGGGGGATGAAAAAAAAAAAAAAAACCGAAGCGTGGGAAATTGGAGATGGCTGCGAAACTGGGTTTCCTCCCCCTTTGTTTCGTCGATTGGACCCGGGGCTTATTTATTTCATCGAAAATTTTCGCGATTAGGAGTGGGGTGGTTACGGCCACCGGAGCACGTTTAATTCCGTACGCTTCTGGTTTTGACACTATTCTTTACTCGATAATTATTATACGTTATTATGTAATTATAATATTTCGATATTATTGTAAGTTAGAGTTTGAAAATGATTTTGTGCGGTTGGTCGCTCACTTGATTTATGTAATTCGATCTTTTGATTTTGAATATTATCGTTAATATTTTACGACTCATTGAACGTTTTTACTAAAAATTAGGTTAATCATTCCATTACTGTATTGATGGAATATTAGAATTGAATTTAACAAAACTTGTCATAAAATATATGTATTTGATTGCAATAGGATGGGTGATATCAGTAGCCATGAATTTCACAAATAGTATCGAAAATCGTGTGGCTACATCATAACCATCAAAATCTATGTTCTCGAATCTTGTAGGGCCAGTCCCGTATGCGGTTACTTTCGATTGAAGCGATTTTTTTAAACTTTTTATTTCTGTGAAAATAGCATTCATGAGCTGTAATCAAAATTAGTAAAGTAATTCTGTAATTATCGTTAATTTTTTATTTAAATAAATTTAAAAAAAAACTTCGTGAAAAGCAAAAAAGCATGATTCAAAATTAATTGTCAAAAATTTGATTTATAATTATTTAATTGTAAAAATCATAAATTAATCGACTTTGATTTTTGTATCATTTAAATTTAAAAGAGCTTCATTGAATTTATTTTAGCGACAAAAAGAATTTCTGCTTTCATATTATTTGATAATTGAATACAATGAAGCTTGAAGTGTATACTTTCCAACAAAAAACTTTCTTTAATTTTTTCAAGATTATTTGTTGTAGGACAGTCAATATTAAGATTTATCTAATTTATGCAAGATTTATTTAAAAACCGATAGTAAATTATTTAATTCACACATCCCAATCTCAATAATAAACATAAAAATTTCGTATCCCTCTGGTAAGCCAAGCAAAGCACGTAATAAAATACCAACCACGACCCTCCCTGCTAATGAGATATTAACCCACCTGACATTGAAATCCTATCAACCCCCCAGTGAAAAAAAAACCCTCCCTCCCCCCGGGTTTTTTTTTTTTTTTTATTATGCGCGTCCATCCCGCTAAATACTGCAGCATCGCGGGGATTAAAATATTGATCGACCGGCGGGTGGGCGCCGCCGCCGCCACGGTGCCGCCCGGCACCAAACGACTACACCGCGACGCGAGGAGGGCGAATTGCGGCAGTGGATGGCACGGGCGATTCGAATAGGACGAGGAGAAAAAAAAAAAAAAAAAAAGGAAAGAAAAGTACGATTCCGGGGTCCGGAAGACGACTTACTTTCGGTGAAGTGGGTGGAGAGCTCGAGGAGAATAAAATTTGATTTTATGGGGGCTGAGGATGACTTAGCCGGGATTTTTTTATTTGTTTTGGTAATTTTGGGGCTATTCAAAACTCTGGGTGCTCCATTATTACAATAAATAAAAAAAATTTTAATTTTGGATTAGACGTTTGTCTTTTTTAAGGGTAACTTTCAGTTACTTTTGGTAGAAATGATGAATTCTAAATTTAATTCAGATTATTAAAATTTTTTTATGAAAATTAAGTATTTTTTATTTTTGATTTATTTGTTCTAGATTGAAACTAGATTAAATAAAATATATTATTTATTTTTTAGATGATTTTGGCAAATTTCAAAAGTTCTTTATGTTTTTTATGAGATTTAAGTAAGTCTCTTTTTTTTAACTCCGTTCAGGCCATAAACAGAAAATTAATGCTTTTAATATCATAAATTTGAAGTGTTTTTGAAAAAAAATTTGAAGTATTTTTATCATCTATTCCATGAGAAATCAACAAAAAAAATAAAATAAATCTGTATCGTAGTAGTAAATGATTAATAAAGTTATGTTGTGAACTAAATCGTGGACAGAAAAAAATTTTTATTTTTGAGTATAAGAATTAAGATTTATTTATAAACATTTGAATAAATAAACAAACTATTTCTCATAAAAATCTATATCCATTACAAAACTATTTTTATTGAGGATTATAATTTAATTTACATTGTAATATTACTATACCCACTATATAAACACAAATTAAAAGATTAAAAACATAATTTTAATTGAAAAAATTTTTTAAGTATCTAAATCTATTTACAATAGGCTTCAAGTTCTACCATTTTTGTACAAATCCTGCAATTAAAACATTCATCCCTATTAAAATTTAGAACATCCAAAGAACATAAATAAAACCTTCCAATTCTAAAGAATTTTTATTAAATAAAATCTCAACAAAAAAATGAATTTTCCTCCCTATTTGGTCCCATAACAACGTTATTAAAGAAAAATCTCGAGCGCGGTTATGGCAGGCACTTATCGAGGAGAACCACTGGCTCGAACTCGTGGTGGCGCGAGCCTCGCGAGTGTGTCGACTCGGGCTGCACGAGGTCGTTCGACGCGCCGCGCCGGCCAAAAATAGCTCCTCTACACCGCGGCGCGCCGTACGAACCTCATTATTTTTTTCTCTTAACAACTTTCAAAGCGCGAATTTTCTTTGCTTAGAGGCTTCTTTTTTCACGCACTTACGGTTTTTTGTAGAGCTAGGTTCATATTGAACTCTGCAGAGCAATCCAAATGGGAAGGGTTCGGTATGATCTTTAAAACTGTTTTTTACTTGAGGGTTGTTATATAATGTATTGTGGTCCATTAAACTAATGAAATTGTTGTGAAGAGAGAGCTTGATTTTTAAATAAGAAGCTAGACTTTAAAGATAGGTCAAAAAATTTATGAAATTTGACATTTTTCTTTCGTCAAGTAAAACCGAAATCAAATGAAAATTCTTGATTTTTCGATTTTTTTCATTGTATATTGCTTCTACGAGAACATGATTATAAGAAATTAAAAAAAAATATCAGTTAGAATATGACCAAATTGTGGCTGGTCATCGGTCAGTTTATTCTGTCAAATGTTTTAACTGGATTAATAGTCTTAGATGGAAATGCAATTTATTGTTTCGCTAGTTTACTCAAAACCAGATAAGAATCGGCTAAAATAAAAGTATACAATTATTAATTCGAGTAAAATTCACGTAAAATAAGAATCGGTCATTATAGTCTATATAAAGTTTAAATTTGAATTTTTACCAACCCTTGTCCCACATGAAACTACTTCAAAAACTGATTCAATTTTTAATTATCCAATTACAATTATGGCTTCTTATGGTCAGATTTTACATAACTGTCCAGATATATTTCTTACTACTGCAAGGGAACCCGAAGTTAACTTTTAATTACCGCCACACTTTTAAAGGATTCTCCATGAAACTTTAAAAAATAAACCTCCCGGCGCAAAATGAAAATTTTTCGAGAACGCAAAAAAAAAAGAGAAAAAATTTGGACAAACCTGTAGTTCCTCCTTGCACTGTCGCTCCTCCTCGAGGCTCATTCGTTTCTCGTGCTTCTTGTAGTACCTCCTCTTGGCCGCCTGTAGGTTGAACCACGTGTACGAGAACGACTTCACGAATGGTAGGAGAGCCTCAATGAATGGATGGAACTCATCCTGGAATCACCCAAAAAAAGAAAAAAAAAAATTCAGAGATTTTAAAAATGAGGAGGAAAAAAATATCATCATCAGCTTGGTCCACTTCTCATTTTCCCGGCCATTAACACTAGAACAATGGCTTGGTAGACCCTCGGGCTCTATTTAAGCGAAACGGTTTTATACCGGTGGCTTCTTCTTTCCCCCCCCCCCTTTTTTTTTTTTTTTTTATTATTTTTTTTACTTGGGCTGCTGTGAAAAACTCAGATTAAAATGTGTCCATTTTGCCGATTGGCTTGCTCGACGGGAAAATAATAAGAAAAATTGGGCGGCTTGTTTTGTTTTGGTCGTCAGCACTACACCGTCGTTGCTTGATGAGACGGCGAGTTGGACTTTTTTTTTTTTGAGTTTTTGAGCGATTAGAAATGACAAAATGTGAGATTTTGGTATTTTGCTTGGAGGGAAATGTCTATTGATATCGTTATCAACTGTGCTAGGAATATTGTATTCGAAGTTTATTCTCTAGTACACAAAATAATAATTAATTCTGTTTTGTTTACTTTGAACGATATTTCAATTCGTCATTTTCATAGGCGAGAACTTTATTTTTATATTATTTATATAATTTTATACTAGCGTATGGTTAAGCAGTTAAAAATCTACGAGCAATTTAAAGTGAACTTGAAAGTCGTGTTTCCTTACTATTAGTTAACCAGGAAATAGTTAAAATTGAACTTTGTCTACAAACAAAATAAATCTGCTGCCGAAAAATAATTAGGGTTTTCTATATATAATAAAAAAAAAATCTTCAATCTTTTCATTTTTTTTGTTTCTTTTTTTAATAGATCGTGGTGTTTTTGAAATAAAACTAGTCAAATATTTTGATCGAATGATTATTTCCAAAAATATATCAACGGCATTTTCAAACATAGTTTTGAAATGTTGACAATGCTAAAAAAAAAAAGGTTTTAAGCTGTTGGTTCTTTCCAAAACAAAAGTGCTTTTTGAGCTAATAAAAATCACGAAAAAATTTTAATCGCAGTTTTTTACTAGACACAGCCATAAAACAGATAAATTTAATTCTCTAAAGTCATTAGCAGAAGTAACGACTGTGTTCCAGGGCTTCCCATCTACTCTAAGCCTCAAAATCAAATTCACGATCTTGAATCCCCCTGCTTATGAATTCTAGACTAAAATTTGTGTACAAATTTTTGTCCATGAAAAACCGACTTTTATAGATTTCAAAAAATCAGAGCCCACTGATTAATAGTTGTATAAAACCATATAATAATAATTTAGATTAATCTTTATATTGACTGTCCTACAACAAATAATCACAAAATATTTATAATAGTATTGATACTGATCCTAAATTAGGAAAATTTCAAAGATTTAAAAATTTATATTAAATTTTTATTGTAAGAAAATATTATTCAAACGATACATGCAGACCTCAGTGCAGTTTAGTTTGTTAAGTTCCGATTCAGACCGATCTTTAAGGTCACTACAACCCATCGCTCAAATACGCTTTGCACAATCCCCAAAACAAAAGGTTCCTCTGCCCCTCAATGTACCACATAATACCCCATGGGCACTTCTCTCGGTTTAAAAAAGCACGTGACACGAATCCCTCCCTCCCGGCCGATGACGACGATGATCACGGCGGAGAACTAATCCTGATGCTCGCTCGCAGTCGGGTAGGATATTACGAAACGGCATCGCGCAGCGGCTCGAAATAGCCGAGTCAGGCCTCGACTCTGCTCTCCGCGCGGATATTTCCGTATTCCCCGCGGGCGGGCCGCCCTCCTAGCTCCGTCGGATCGAACCGAGCGGATAGATTTCCGTCCTCGCTTCCACGCGCCTTCCTTCCACCTTCTTTTTTTTACTATCGTGCCGGCGACCAGGATCGATATCGCAAACCGGAAGGATGTGCTACGGGGAACTAAATAAATTTTACGTTTGTTTTTGGGGATCCCCGGATTGAAGCTGTGAAGTGATTGGGGTGATAACGATTGGAGAGTTTTGTGAACTATGGTTTTATTAATGGGCGATGATAGGGTTTATTGGTTTGCATTTATCTTGTGGATAATGGTCGATTAGATTGTAGGGTAAAATTTTACTACAAGTGCTAAAATCAACAAAAGTGCTTGATTGTAGAAATTACATACTAAATCTGGAAAAGTGAAAAATCACTCCATAAAAGTGAAAAGTGCGCCGCTCTTTGATTAGACTGGCGCACTTTTGTCCCAATAAAGAGTTATTTCAAGCTAACCTCACTCTTCCGATTGTAGAGAGTAACTACAATCTTTTATTTGAAAACAAAAATCCTTAAATATTCGAATGCGAATGAGTACGAATACGCACAACGGCAACTAATTAAAGCAAAACCTGGAAAAATACTATTATTTCGGTACAGCTATGGATCAAAAAGTTGTTGTAAAACAAAAAATTAGTTAATGGAAGGTGAATTTCCAAACATTTGAAAAATTTCAGACGCTGTCATTTTGGCTTTATATTTAAAAATGCACTTTTAGAAATTAAAATATTTTTTTACCCTATACTATACTACAATATAGTTGAATCTAGAGAATGTAGTTTTATACAGAATCGCTTGATCGTGAACCATTTGAAAAAATATATTCTAAATCACCAAACAACTGAATAAAATTATACTTTATTAAAGACAGAATATGAAAAAGTTTGATCGATTCCAAAATATTTCGTGACAAAACAAGTAATCACTGCGTTACTACACCTTCTCAAACATTTTTCTATCTTCAAATAACCCATAATGTTTGAAATCCACTCAGTTCAATTACCAAGAACTCACGAGAGAAAATTATTAAAAATCAGTATTGCGCAGATAAACTGAAAAAACAATTAGCAGCTTATCTGAAAATTAAATTGTCGGAGTAATTTAGCAAAGGAAAAAGGAACAAGCCGTATCATCAAGATATCAAAAAAAGAAATACCGTTGATATAAAATGGCTACTATCAATGGGCAAATCTGCACATAAAGTTCAACTCCTCCTTTTCTCCGGCTGTACATTTTCCCCCTTCCACTACCACGTATGACGTCCACCTATTTTCGGCAAATATTTATGTGACCTTTTATCATGGCGATTCCCATAGAATTTTCCCGCTCCCATTGTTTGCCGTCTCATCGAGTATGTTCGAAGAATAAGAAAACTTTTTCCCGCCGCCGAAGTGGAGTCTGTACTAGCTTGACAAATCGTTGAAATGCACCAGATAAAAGGAATATATTTTTGATAGTTCGGACATTTATCAACTGGTACCAGAGAAAATTCTAGAATCCTAGTTTTGAGAGAAATCGTAAGTTCTAGAAGTGTAAGTATAAAGCTGTAGAAATCATACACTTTTTCTTAGATTATGCACTTTTTACTTCAATTTTTATAATGAATTATATACCGATCTTCGTGACAATGATTTATTAGCAAACATTTTCTAGTAAACCATACCATGAATTCAATCAAGTCTTCAAAAAACATAAGTCCTTTATTTTAAGCAATCGTTAAATCTCTTCTAAAAATTTTTAATTTTGCTCTTAAACCCGTTGATAAGATTTTCTGAATAACAAGAATGAAAATTAATACCGAATTTATAGCTACCACTGTCATACTATTATTCATATCCACGAAACCATGAATCCAATCAAAATTAAATCACACCCAAAGAATTCAGAGAAAAACCTTCCTACGAATTCAGAAGCAATCGTTTATCACGATAAAAACTAAATTAATGGTGGCCTGACATAACCCGCTCCCCCAAAAAGTGCAACGGGAATAAAGCCTCCCTTTCAGCCCTCCACATGCACAAGCTCCCGGAAAAACTTCTGCATCTGAGAGGAGGATGCGGCGCAAAAAAAAGTTAAAAAAAAAAAAAAAAAAAAAAAAAAAAACCGCCGCGACGTCGTTTGCCCTATACCAACGGGAAGAAAGACGAAAATTCAAGTGCGCTCCTTTACGTGACTCCACAGAATGGGTAGGAGGAGGAATTTCGTGAAATATAATTTTTGATAGAAAAATATAAGTGTGTGCACTTTTTTTCACCCTTCAATTTCATGAATTTTTTAGTCAGAAAGGTGGTTATTTGGGGAGCTTTTTTATTTGCTGGGGATGCTAGTTTTTGGATGTGGGTCCAAAATGTATTATTTTTTATATTATTCTGGGTCACTGAGTATAATTTAAAAATTGTGTATGGCTGATTTGCGATTTTAAGAAACGATGTGTTTTAATTATTGTAGAAAGGTTGACTTATGTAGAATATTTACCATACGATTAAATCTTAATTTTATGACAAGATTACTTTTAAAACGAAAACAAGTAAAAAGAGCTAGAAAGATTTGATTTTAAAGGAAGATCAAGAACTCTAATTGTGATAAATTCTGAGACTCTAATTTAATTTACAACATTCAAAAATCATGAAAATATTACTTGTGAACTAAAGCCAAAAAAAAATTCAAAAATTTTGCATTTTCCCTGTAAGAAGTGTGTATTAGGTTACCCATTAAATACCAATTTACTAGCTATTTTTAATAGTTAACCTGTTATTTTGCTAGTAACTAGCGATTTTAAAGCTATTTAATAGATAACCTAATTCACATTTCTTACAGGGTTGTTTGAATAATTTTTATAAGAAATGTGATGGTAATAACTTTTAAAAATCCAACTTGTTCTCAATATTTCTAGGACCAAACTTTATAAAAATGTATTTATTTGAAAAATAAATTATGAAGCTTTTAGGTCCGAATGATTCTATAAAAATAGTATAGTTTAAATTGTACATAAAAAATAAAAAACTTTTTTTTCAGTACTTTGAGAAGACAAAGTTTTAAAAATCTCGTCTTTTTATCAATTGTTCATATCAATTCAATGACACAGAATCACAACGTAAATCATATTTTTGCAAGCTCTGGTTTGAAACCACTAATTCTCAACCAGCACAAACAAAAAAAAAAAACCACTCAAACAAAAAAAAAAAAAAAAAACCACGAACCATGGATAAAAAAACCGGTTTGTCCGGCGTCGTCGGCACTGATCCTCTCGGCACTGGTCCTCCCCCTGTCAGAGCCTGTCTCGGGCCCGACTCTCGTCAATCTCGCTGGCCGGCCTCATCTGTACGCACTTTTAAAACCTTCGACACTCTTTTTTTTTTTTTTTTTTTTTTTATTCTGGGTCACTGAGCGTACACACTCGCACTTATCACTGGTTCTTATTTCGGTACCCAATCGAGACGGAGAGCTTTCTGGGTCGTTCCTGCTGCAAGAAAAACGATAATTTTTCAGCCTCGGAATCCTCAACTCAAACGGAAGGGCATCCATCCATTCTGACCGCGGGGTTGAAAAAATTCTACGCGACGACGTAAGTGCGCGCCCGTGAGCTTGATTTGTGAGCGGTTTGAGGAGAATCCGAGCTTTCTTTACGGATATGCAGCTTACGGATCCAAGCTTGCAAGCTTTTTTTTTTATCGAACGGGTACCGAGCCGAGGGTGAAGAATTGCCGACGAAGTTTGGAAAAGTACTTTCGAGTAATTGGGATGGATTTCAATCGCTGGATCTGAGTTTTTTCAACGAGCTGCGGATAAATAATAAGAATTGGTTGTGAATTGAAGCTTTTTTTTTACACCGCGATAGAATTTATCTCTCAAAATGGTACTTCAAAATTAGAACAAACGAGAAGTAATTCTAATAGATTACAGTGAAAATTTTAAAGTTCAAGTTTTCTTTATTACTCTTATTCTCAAAATTAATTATACTCAATGAAAAAATTAAAAGCCTAATCATTCTCGAATCGAATCTAATCTTCAAATAAAATTCAAAACCAACTCTCTTTTCAATCAGTAAAAGCGCGCTCTCGAGCTTTTTTCACCGGCCAAACAGTGGCGACGGAAAAATTAAGAAGGAGAAAAAAAAAGAACCGGGTTGACTCCCGAAATAAACAAGTAAATCAAAAGAAAGAAGAGCCGTCGGCTCGACCTTCGTAATTACCCCCGATTAGAGTCAACAGCGAGCTAAAATGTTTTTCTCTCCCATCCCCCTCCCCCGCTTAACTCCTTCTTGCGAGAGGCTCGCGCGCGCGAACTTTTTAAAACTCGATAATTTTGCCTCTGGTCCCGTGGGGAGGTAAAAAAAGCCGACGTGAATTATGCCGCCGGAAAAGTTGCGACGATTGTTTTTTCATCTTCTTTTAATTCCGAGCTGGATAAAAACCCTTCGGATTTTTCGGAGGACGCGCGGTTAAGTGAAAAGTTTTTACGGAACGACGGGGGTAGTAGTTTGAATTTATCGTTTGGTTTTTGGTTCCCGCCGTGTTTAGTTTTTCGACCCTCTAAAATACGACTTTCAAATCGAAAATTACTTTTTTTTTATATGTATAAACAGCCGCACGCACTCGATCGAAAGTAGTAAAAATACCCAAAAAAAAAAAAAAAAAGAATCACCCCAAATTTTTTTCGTCGTGTTTTTATTTACATAAGGTCTCGGCAACGACACACCGGCGGTCGGTAGGTGGTGGTGGTGGGGGGGGGGGGGACCCGGGCCTATTTTAAGCCCGCGCACTTTTCCCTCGGTGGGAAAATCGGGTGGAAAAATCGGTTACGCAATAACCAAAGAGGCCTGGAAAAACCAAGTAAGCTCTCCGACCACAATCGCACTCACTTTGTCACACACGCGGGAATTTTCAGTACCAACTGAGTAATTGAAAAAAAAAAAAGAGAGGTTTTGAGAAAATCGGGACGACCGGGGGCTGCGCACAGCTACGCGGCACGCACGACACTGAAGACGCCGGCCGAGACGTCGGAGCCAGGTACGAGAGAGACGGAGATTATCACCCCGAAAACCCGCGGGGTTTATTATTAGGCCGGCTTACTCCCTCCCCCTACTCTAGAGCTAGAGCGCGCTGCCCTCGACTGCGAGCTTTTTTCAAATCGTGCTGAGAAGCCCGCGCGTTTGATTTTTTTTTACGAGGGGTTTGAGGAGATTATTATAATGCAAGTGCGCAAAAATCATTTTTATGCACTTGTGTTGTATGTACTATTATCGCACTAAGATGTGTAAAGTAGAAAATTTTGAAGAGCTTGGGTTCTAAGATGTTTAAATTTTGAATGCACCGCTTTTTTGATTAGTAATAAATAAACACAGTGAATTAAATCTATGACTGTTTGTTGTGTTCTGTCAGGTTCGTATAAAAGACGTTAAAATTTTAACTGCACCAGACAGTGTCTTTGCTTGTTTATTTTATATCTGTCATGCATGAATCCAATAATTGTCGTTTTAAGATTTTGGGACTGTTTATATTCGTTGATTTTTTGATTTTTTAAATGTATTATTTAATAAACTATTTATTTAAGACAATAGCATTGTATTTATTTATTTATTTAATAATATCTCTAGTAAGTCTATTCATTCTTTCAGCTGATACTTTCAAAGCTTATATGATTCGATGTAATCGGATTTAGTTGATAGTTCATTATCTACAATTTTATTGCAGTTAATATAATTTTTTAATCTTTATCGGCGATATTTCATCGTTTTTGTTTTTCCATTTGCTATATTATAACAGTAACCGAAATTTCATATTTAAAAATGCACATATATTGCTAAACTGCATTAAATTAGTACTCCAAAACTTGAATAGTGGATACATAAAGACTTCATGTATGATCTCAAGTTTTTCAAGTTTACAAAAATAGACAACCAATTAAGTGTGATTTAGTTGTCGAAATAATGATAAGAGTTTATTTCAACTGAATTTAAAAAAATTGCCACTTTTTAATTTTTAAAACGACGGAAGTCTGTCGTTATTTTAATGTAAACAATAAATCCTACGAAAATATAGCGGTGCGTGCAATTTATCTCCTTCAAAATTAAATTTAGAATAAGTGGTGCTTAAAACTTATTTCTAGTCCTGAACCGATGACATGTCCGTTTGAAATTTATAGTTTTATTCTGCACCATCACAGATAATACGTATAAATTAAGCCATCAATTCCACTCTGTGTAAGATTATAATTTATACTCTGTTTCTGAAACCTTGTTCATCCAGAAAATTGTATTGATTAGTTGGTCTTGCAAAATATTATTTTTTTTACTGCCATGCATCATTTAAGCTTTCAAACAGTGTATAAGTATGTATAGATATCAAATTTTTCAGGATGAAAAATCACAGGCCCTGATTTCTCAGCATACGTCTCGATGAAAAATGCAAAGATACAAAAGAAAAAAAAAGGTAAACAATCCATTACGAGCCAAAATCATCCCTTCGAACTTTATTCCCAATCGTTCCGATAAATAAAATCCTCTCCTCCGGGGGCCGCCGGTCAATAACGAAGGAGCTTCGAATTATATATATATATATGGTATATATAACTATATAGTCACGTCTGGAAGCTCAGCGATTCTCTCCTCGTTTTCGAGGCCCTCTCAGGGGGAATAATAAAATCAAGAACTATTGCGCGACGACGACGTCGCTCGCTTGCCTCCTCCTCCTCCCAGCTTCTTCTCCACCTCCTTCTGCTCTTCTCCGGGTACTGCAGCAGAAACAACGGGAGGTCTAACGAATTCAAATCACATCGTAGACACTACGGATTAAATATATTTTACCTTCAAACATTCGTTATATGGACTTTTTTCTTTACATTTGACAGTGAGATTTCAATACCCCTCTTTGTTCGCGAATGATTTTTCTTTTTACCTACCGAGTTTGTTGTCTTTGGCTAAGGATTCCCTTTCATTGCTTCGTCAAATTTGTACCGAAAGGCTCGACGGAGAGTTTGCTTAAATTAAACTTTTTCTTGAATTACAATAAAGGTGTTGGGAGATTGATTCTTGATTGCACTCTTCATTGAACCTCATCATAACATGTTCATTTGAGTATGAATGTTTAATGGGCATCGAAATCTATTTAGCTGATTGTATCGTTGTAAATCTAATATATATTTCATAGTTGACAAGACATGTAAAAATAAAATTCACTGTCTACAAATTTACAATACTGTCAATATATACCATAATGTATGATGATCTTATATCTGATGTGACAGACATGTTACCAACTATACATAGATGAATTGCAATATACATCACATGTTTACTTTGCACATACTATAAGTTCATGTTTCATTGAATAACTCTTAGACGCACCTATTTCCGTGAATATATATTTTAACCCAGTGAAAAACATGTCACAAAGCCCATCTCAGCAATAACTCATGAAAATACCTCGGTCATATTCTCAAGGCGCGCAAAGACTTTCGCGACGGGGATGTTACGCGCGTCAGTGTCTGTCGATCGTCATGGCTAAATCTATGGACCGTAAAAAAGAGCGCGCGCGCGCATCTCGGGCGCTGCACATCGGAACACGTGTCCGGTCGAGGATGATGGTAGGTTGCCAAAAAATACCCTCCCTCGCCCCGGCTGTTTACGAATGGAGTGAGGCGTTTGAGGCAGCAGGTGAGGATTGTTCGTGAAAAATAAATGACGGAGCCTTGAGGGAGCTACGCTCTTAGCGATAAGATTTATATTGTTTATTCAGACGGTACCGTTTAGGACAGACGTGTCAATGGGTTTTCTCGGTTCATTCATGAAATTAAATTGAATTTTCGTGCTGGGAATTTATTTAGATGCGAAGATTCTGAGCAGAGTAGCATAATTATTGCAGATTGTATTAATTATCAATATGATTATTGCAAGTGGAAGCTATAAAATAACATTAAATGATCCTTTAAAAAAACTTCAAAAGAAGAATCTAAACAGATGTTATTCATTATCAAAACGAGTTGGTTCTGCCTAATTTCGATTTGGATTATGGTACGATTGAAAGAATATGGCAAGGGTTATGGGTATTGCTAACCATATTGCATTACAGTGTGAATTACTCAAATCTAGAGCAGGATAATACATTTCTTTTGAAGTACCTTTGGATTCGGATTCTTAACAGAACTGGTCATGATTATGAATTAATAGATTTGATGGGTCTAAAGTTTTCTACAACTTTGAGAGCTAAATAGTCTAACTTAGATATATCTTAATAATGACTCATGAACAGTTTATCAGCTGAAAATTCTAAGCAGTCACTGATGTCACAAAATCAGTTCTTTCTCGAAACAGTAAAGCCTACAGACTGCTTTAGAACACCAGAGCTAGTAGAATACTACTTGATTAATGCAATTGATAAGAAGTTTGGTTGATTCAGATGTCTTTGATTTTATATTCACCAAAATTGTAACATGTACTTTCATGGGTTTACCATTACTGAAACTTATATGTCAGGAATAGGTGTGAGCCGTTTAAAGACTATAACCTAATAACATAAGATAATTTTTTATTCGCCAGCAGAGACAAATAAATCTTGAACGATCTAAAATTTTTAGATGCTTCTCAAACAACGAGATGTTTTCATCCTCCTTCCTATAGATTCAAATGGTTCTGTACAAGATTAAAATTTATACTGTAGGTATTGCTTTGAAATTTCAAAACCCACAGCCTCTAAAAATTCTCACACCCTGCAATAGAGAAAAAGGACACACCATATAACACCGGTCCTATCGAACGATCCTCCCCGGAAATAAGCCAGAGAGACTTTTCGCCCCGCGCGGATGACTAACTACCCTTTCCCCCCTCTCTATCTCTCTTTCTTTTCTTTCTTTTTTTTTTTTAAACCACCCATATCGCCTCCTAGAATCACCCGACGCCGCGTTTTCGTCTAGGTCCGCCTGCCTGCACCCACCCACCCACACACGCGCCAGCCGTCTCCGTCTCAGCTCTTCCGCAAAAATCAATGTGCAGCAGCAGCAGTAGTGGGCTAGCGCAGCACCCCGAGCTTCTTCTTCCTCCTACCACCACCGCGTACCAGCGGCGGCGAGCTTCAAGGTAACCGCTTTTACATCTCTTGAACGCCGTCCAAATAAAATCTGCAACAAGAAAAGAAGAAGAAGAAGGCGTCGTCGTCGTCCCAAATGCGGATTTTTGCAATGACTGCGCGTCTGAGAAGGAGGAGGTGGAGTGCAACGCGGACGGAATTTATTTTTCCGAGGAGGTAGGGGGCGAGGGGGTGCAGTTAATTGGGCTTGTTTACGTCGATTTTTATTGGTCGGCGGCTCTTCTTTTGTTGCTGTTGATGTTGTTGTTTTACATGGTGATAATTTCTCTGGTTACGAGCGTGTTTATTTCTTTCTTTCTTTTTGGCAGTGAGCGCTGGATTTTTCAGGTTTTCAAGATTGTTTTCGAACGGGGTGAATGATTAGTTTATTGATTTGGCGGGAACCGATTTGTTTTAGAGGATTTGGTTGGTACGCAAGCGCCACTGAAAGTGATTTGTTAATAAAGATGAGAGTGTCTTCGATTTAATGAAACTAGCAAATTAACCGAATGTACTTTTTAGATCAATCATTAAAAACTAAATTGTGAATTGAGCGAAAAAAAAAATTATTTTTTAATCATTTTTCAAAACAATTATTGAAGTTTATTTGTATGTATAGTATAATTAAGTGATAAATCTAGAAATTTTTCAACATCCATTTTACAATAATTTTTTATCTGTATAAACATTATAATGGTAATTTTACTTAGTCAATATGGATTTTAATATAAATGTAAGTAAAATTTTACAAAGA
This sequence comes from Encarsia formosa, assembly GCA_038277355.1. Taxonomy (NCBI): domain Eukaryota; kingdom Metazoa; phylum Arthropoda; class Insecta; order Hymenoptera; family Aphelinidae; genus Encarsia; species Encarsia formosa. The sequence continues at coordinate 6,795,391 of CM076185.1, read as the reverse complement.
TTAAACATTTTAATTCATTTTAGTAACGAGTTTTTTTTTAAAATGTATAAATATAATAATCTTGTATAATTTTTGCTGACTAAAAAATTTAGCGACTTCACTTATCATTCTTACAACTTTAAAATAAAAAATTTGTTCACGACTAGAGAGAAATGTAAACTTCTCAATTCATAATTTCAATAAAAAAAGGAATCATCCAAAGCCGATCCACACAAGATAAACGAGCTTTGGAACCCGCACCGAAGAATAGAAAATACTTCAATTAATTCAGGACGAAATGCGCATCACAAAGAAAGATAGAGCCAGGGAAACCACAATGACGAGGATGGAGTCGAATAAAGACGTCGAGTGGGAGATACGTGCTGGGGGGGGGGGGGGGGATAAGTGCTCGCGGTTGCGGAAATCTGAAAATTTGAATTGTTAAATTCGAGCGGAGCTGAATTTTGCTCGGTCTTCGGCAGACCTTACTCGATAAGTGGATACTATCGGGAAGGAAGGAATTTTATTGTAAACTCGAGGAGGCCAGAGAACATCTGGCCTGATATCGTGTTGATGTCCCTCTTCCTTTTTTTTTTTTTTTTTTTTTGTCTCTCTATCTGTGTCTCTCGTTCACGTAGATATTGGAAAATATCCGGGTAGACCGCAAACAACCGATGTTATGAAATTTCATAGCTTCTTATACCCTGATAACTTCCCTTTTTTTTTAAATTGTTCGGATATGAGTTTTTGGATGAGGTCTATGGGTTATGACTATGAAGATTTACTGATTTTGAATGATTATGGGAGTGATAGATTTAAAATTTGCGAGAGCTTTCGAATTAGTTTTTTCTAGTTGTTTCTACATCTGGAAACAGTGGTAACAGTTTTGGTACAATTTTCAGTATTGTTTCTTTGAAACATCTATTTATTGACTAAAATGAACTTTATTATTAAATTGACCTATGTTCAATGTAAAAGTTAATAAAACTTGGAAAAGTTAATAAAGCTTTTAAAAGGACCTTACTTAAGATCACCAAAATCTGACACTTCTTTAATGAATACAGTAATTCAAAAGAATTAAAGACTTTGAACTTTCCAAAAAAAAATTTTTTTTTAAATCATCAGCCCCTCGTTAAAAAGGATTTAGCTAAAACAGTATAAATACGTGAACAGCTGCCTACTTTGAACATTTACTTTGAGTTTCTGAAGATCAGATTCTGGCGAGCTCTCTAGATATTATAATTTTCAATGAATAATCCAAATTATATATTACCTAAATATTTTTCATTTTTTCAATCACATCAAAAATTTGACTAAAAAACTGGGCACACCCATGGTATCAAAGCTTATTTCTCAACCTTAAAAATACTTGCAAAACAAATAAACATGGAGCTCACTTTCTCAAGAATATTTAGTTACGTCATTTCTCGGTCCCAAAAAAAAAAAAAATGCACGATCAAAATCCTCGGTCTCAATAAATCCCCCCAAAAAAACGGGCACTATCGAGAAGTAAGAATAAAAGGGTATCTCCGGGGCCCTCCACCGGCCATTAATCACTCAAAACCATCCGCGGCAGAAGCGCCGAGGGGGCATTTCCCGCAACCTGCCCCGAAACTTTTTAAAAAATCACCGATGCACTAAAAGCTCCGCATTCCATCGTAGGAAGAAGAAAAAGAGAATAGCTGGTACCGGTGATAACGCAGCGAGAAGGAGAAATAGAGCGTAAGTACATACGAGGACCCGAGGAGCTTGAATCGATACACGTGCACACACACTGCGCTGTCTTTTGACCGGAATCGCAATAATCTTCCCTTACAAAAGCTATTGCCCCGATGAATTTCAAACGCGACAAAGCGAATTGTTTCTTTACCTTTTTTGGGTGGGGGCACGGACGACTCTATCGTTTATCGGTTTCTACTTGCTGCTGGAATCCGACGACTGGGTTTGGAAAATTTTCATCCGAAGGGTTTTTGTTTATTTTTCCCGTTGGACCCGAGGATTGAAGCTTTTTAGCTGGGTCGACGACGATCAGTGCATGACTTTGAAATTTTTTACTTTCTTTCAATATGACGATCAGTAAAGTTTCAGGATCAAAAATCACAAGTTTTTTCATTTATAGAATTATACACATTTTAAATATTTCTGCTATTGTTAAAGTTCATATTGGTAAATTTATGAATAAAATAAATTCAGCATTACATTTATCACTACGCTAGCATGATTTATTCAAATTCTTGAGCACTGAAATTTCAAGAATTTTCAAGTTTCGGTACGTTTTGACACTCAGCTAATTTCGCGGACAAGTAACCGAATACATTGTTTTCAACAACAAGCGTAAAAAAAAAAAAAAAGGTTTAATAATCATCCAACGCCGTCTGAATAAGCACGTGTGCACGGCGTCGCTAATGACCGTTCTAACTTTGCCGACGACTACGACCACGAGGACGACGAACTCGTGGATTATGCGCTATTCCGAGATGGCAAGGGATACTCATGGTTTAAGTTTCGCTAAGTAAACTTACTGCCTTCTTTTTCAAGACGAATTTGGATGAGAAATAATAAAAAAACTTTTAAATACCTTCTTCAGCGTTTCTTTCCAGCTTCCATGATTATTTATTAATGTGTAATAACTAAAAAATGAACATTATTGGCAAAGGAAATCCTTCAAAATGATCAAGAGACTGTATGATTTAAGAGCGACATAAATAAATTTATTATGTATAATATAATACATAAGCATAATCATTTGTACAAACGTACGCTAAAACAATTCAAATACACATGTAAATCTCACAAAGTAGTCTTAATACTTTTCAAATAGTTAAACGTCTAAAAAAAAAATCATCTTACGTCGAAGGAATGTGCAAAGTGTCATGATTGAACAATAATTAAAGTAAACATCACAAGCGAGACTAAATTAAAAACCTCCATCATCATCTCTTCGTCCACCTCTTTGGTTTCGGCTGACTATAAAAATACTCGGTAAAAAAATATCCAGTCAAACTACGAGCACTTAGGTGTAGCTCTTGTACACCTGTCATGGAACCGCGGCGCTCTTGGCCCGCTCGACGGGCACGCCGCTCTGGGACTTCTGCATGTTGTTCCCGGTGTAGGCGACGCACTTGAGCTGCCACTCCCCGATGTCCTCGTTCCAGTGTACGTACCGCTCGATCTGCTTCTGGTACTCGATGGGAATGTAGCTGTCCAGTATGAGCTCCTGGAGCTGCAGCTCCCTTCCGATGCCCCGGACGCCCTCCAGGAGACCCTCCATCTCCCGCTGCTGCTCCTGCCTGAGGTCCGAGAGCTCGGCCTTGAGGGACAGCATCTCGGCGTCTATCTTCAGCAGCTTCCGGGTCTTGCCCTCGGCCTCTTCCTGGAGGGACGAGTACTTCTCCTCGATGTCTATGCGCTCGGCCTCCCTTCGCTCTATCTCCTTCTTCAGCTGCTCCTCGTTGCGCTTCCGCTCCTCGAGTTCCGCGGCCGACGCTGCCAAGAGCTGCTCCTGGGTCTCGGCCTTTTCCAAGAGATTCTCACCACCCAGGATGATCTTGTTCTGCAGGTTCTGCATCTTCTCCCTGAGCACTTCCTTTTCCGTCTGGGTGCGCTTCAGCTCCATCATGTCCTCGTTCTCCAGATTCACGAAGTACTCCGCGTTCTCGTCCTTTGGCTCCAGGAACTCGGCCTGGTCCTCTTCGACGAGACTCTTCTTCTTCTTACCCTTGCTTCTGTGGGTCTCCGCGCCCTCGTTATTTTCCCCGGAATCTTCTTCGGAGTCGCTCATACCCACGGGGTAGTTTGTTTCCAGCTGCTGTTTGAGTTGCTCAATTTCAATTTGGAACTGGCGAAGCAGAGCGTCCTTGGGATCCTCGTTGACTCGGGCTCGGTTCTGAATGTTCTTGGCGCGATTTGCGTACCTGAGGGTGCTCAGAGTCTCGTCGTAGTTTATGTCCGCCGGACTTACGTTGGCGCACATCAGAGTCTTCGAGTTACCCCCGAGCGAGTCCTGGAGAAGCCTCGTGAGCTTTGAGTTCCTGTAAGGCACGTGGGAACTCTGACCGTCCACCAGGGCGGAAATGACGTTGCCCAAGGTGGACAGGGACAGATTGATCTTGGTGGCTTCTCGAAGCCTGATTCCCGAAGCCTTGGATTTGTTCTGCCTCTCCGAACCAGCGAGGTCCACCAGGTGTAGCTTTCCCATGCGTACGTGCTGCTGACCGTCGTCGCCTATCTGACTAGATTCGACCGTGATGGTGAATATCGCGTGAGACCTGGAACTGAAGACGTTCATCGCCGTCTCCCCGACGACTCTGTTCTTGTTACCGATGTTCATGATCCTGTCCAGGTCGTCGGCGTTGTTGACGACGTAGCCGCTCAGGTCTTTGACGTAGACACCGATGTCCGGGCGTTCCTTGACCTCGAGCTTGTGGTTCTGATCCTTGCCCAGGAGATCCCTGACCTCCTCGTTGTAGATCTCCAGGTAGGTCGTTCTGACCAGAAACTTCTGGTTCCCGTCGGCCTTGGCGATGTGACCGAATATGTGAGCGAACGAGTTCGGAATAATCCCCCTGGCTTGAGGCGACGTCGCTGCACCGGCCATGGTGTAGGTCTTTCCGGTTCCGGTTTGTCCGTATGCGAATATCGTGCCATTGTAGCCTTGCAGGACCTTGTCTATGATGGGCCGGGCGGTCTCGTTGTAAATGTCGACCTGGGTTGAGTTAGAGTCGAAGACGGCGTCGAAAGTGAAGGTCTTGAGCGGCTCGTCGCGAGTGGTGTTCGGGTTACGTATGGATATGACGCTGCTGAAGGTGTCGACGTCCACCACGTTCTGGCACCGGTTGGCTGTCTCCCTGTCGCTGAGCGGCCGGACCCGGACCACCACCCGGACGTTCTCGATCTCCTCCTTCTTGCTCTCGTCGGTCGGAGGCATGCTGGCTGCGGTTACGCTGCGACTGATTAGTTACTATTTGTACGATTACGGTGACACCTCGCTGCTCTCATCTACAAAAGATTCATGGTTTGAGATACGTGTTCGGTGAATTTACGACAGTTTTACGGCTTACAACGAAATAAAGGTTACTGAAGTGAACCACCCTCTTTTTTTTATTCTCGAATCAATTACTTTACCTATAATTCAATCCCCAAAAAGCGGAGGACTTTTTAATCGCCCCGGCCGTCACGCTTAATAGGTCATAACAACTTTTCCACCGAAAACTTATCCCATCAGAGAAGCCCTCACCCCTTATCTACCCCCGAAAACTTTCCTAATGAAAGAAAGAGAGGGAAAAAAAAGGGAAGGAAGGAAGGAAGGGTTTTTCATTCGCACCCAAAATGACGGACGGGCTCGCGTGACTTTAAAAAAATTTTTTAAGCTGAGAAAACTCGGCGAGAAGCTCGCGAACCGGCGGCAATTTGCCGGGTCCGTGCACGCGTGTTTTTAGGCGCAAACGGTTAACGTCGTTTTATTTCGGGTGAGAGAGGGCTTTCTGGTTGCGGTGCAGGCCTTAGCTAAGCTCGAAAACGAGAGAGTTTAGGTCAGCTGGTAATTTTAAGTGGCCGGAGTAGCGCTCGCAGGAGAGTAGGACCTTTTTTTTCTTTTGTACTTTTGCGCGTTTGCGTTATTTAGAGCGGTATCAAAGGGGATTTTATTTTGGGGGTTCGGAAAAAGTTTAGATAGTATTGGGAAATTAGATAATTTTTTTTTGAAGAAGAGATTTTTTTAAACATTAGTAATTTAGCTGGACAGAGGAAAAAGTGTTGTTTTAATTTTTTTCTGTATATATATTTATCACTAAGGAGTTTTTAAATTGCACACAATAAGGGTAGTTTTTATTTTATTTTAGTACTGCCAATAATTTTTTTAAGCAAAACGATAGTAATTCATAATAGTGTAAGTAAGTAGTAAAATTAGATCAAAACAAACGTAATTTATGAAGTTCAGTTAAATCCGACGTAAATCATAAACTTCAGAGAACTTCAAGTGTATCATATAGCATGCATGAATATATATTTATTAAAATTCACAATTAGGATTCAATACGGTTATGAGAAAGTTATTATTCCGCATGCGTGTTCCCTTAGATACCTTTGTTTACATCTAAACGTATCTTGGCAACGTCACAAATCACGACGGATTTGTAAAAAAAAAAAGTATGCATCCTCAAAAATAATTGAATGCACCTCAATAACAAGTTCAAAATTTATTCAAGATATTATACTCTTATACACAAACCCAGCGTGTACGTAACCAAGTTTATCGAAATTAAACTTATCTATTGGGTATTATGATGTATTTATTTACCTGATAGAGTTCAAACGATGAATATTTTCACAATTTATAATTGTATTTATTTTTGATCGAATATGATAGCAGAGTGAAGTATGTTTACAAATGGGAAACAAACGTTCCCCAACGGTATGATCTTGATAACTGTACTGCGCAAGACTTACTGAAGTCAAGAACCGACCGACGCTTCTATTAGGGGGTTGCGTGATTGTCAAGCAAAGCTCATAACTACGAAGTTTTTTTTTTTAAACTGCGATCAAATCGATGAACTAGATTAAAAATAAATACTTTTCAGGACTTCTAAAATAAATTCTCAGGTTAAAACGTTCAGTTTATGAAAGATCATTTTTACAGAACTTGGACCTGATGTTAATAAATTAGAATAATATGATCATAAAAAAACCATGGAAGTAATTTTTTGACAAATATTTGAACAAACTATATTCCTATTATGTGAATAATTTTTTATAGTATGGTTTTTAACAAAAAAGTATTATATTAAAATTTATTTTCAAGCTTACGATACTTTATTCTTTGGTAAGCCTTGCTGAGCTTGCAAGCTTGATACATGAGATACCCTTTGAATTTCAAAAGAAATTTTTCATTCCAACAAATTTAAATAAAAATAATTTTTCAAATCTACACAAAATAATTATTTTAAAAATCAGATTTTCAATAAACCCCAAGTAGACTACTGCAAATAAAAAAATACAAAACATAAACTCCTTCAAAAAAAAAAAGATCACAATAAATTTTACTTAGAAAGTACTTGTTTGTATTTATTGTGGATGCTGGATGTATTTACATAAATAGCAATCAAGATCAAATTATGAATTACAGAAAAATATAGTAAAATTACTATTGGAATGGTTTTTAAAAATCAAAGAAATGGGTTAGTACGTCACTTCATAATATAAATTTACTCTATTTTTAGCTTTCAGTTGCTTTATTTAAATACTATTTTGTGGATAAAATTCTTTAAATTATTATCATAGAATAATCAACCAAGTATTTTAATAAATACACTGTACAGAAGAATACAACTACGGTAACCACTAAATTTTTCTCTCTGTTACAATATTCAAAAGAAATCTTTTTACGCATGTAAACAACCCAACTCACAATTAAATCAATCCAACCAATGCATTTTAAAAATAACATTATTACATTATAATCGCACAAAAACTAACATTGTAACAAAAATAGTCGTTACGCAAGCGCGTGGGTGAAACAATCCAACGAAACAGCTCGCAAGCTCTGCAGAAGAAGAAGAAGAAGAAAAAAAAAAAACGATTGAACAACAAACCCATGGCAATTCACCCCCGCAAGCGCCGTCGTGGTGTGCAGGCTGGCCAGGCGTTATCGACGCCGCTCTGCGGCTGAGCGCCGGCGTGGGAGCTTTGCACGTGCTCCGGCAGCGGCCACTGCAGCATCTCACTCTCCTATATGAACGCGCGGGCGGTGACGCAGTGTCAATATTTTCCAGCTCGAGCTTTATCGTCGAGCAAAAGATACAAAAAAAAGCTTGGGGAATTTAATCGCAAGGATCACTGACCTGTCCAACGGAGGGGGCCTGCAGATAAGTCGACACATCCGGTTCCACCATGCAGCTCCTGAGTGTGTCCGGGATGAACATGGGAGACGATTTTTGGAAAAAAATCAAGTCGAGCTTTAGCACTCGGTACCGTCAGAGGGTGCAAACAGCACGCCGCACCCTGCAGGAGCCGAGCAGCAGCGCATCCTAACCCGACTCGGGCCACACTCCCAACGCGACTGACGGAGGAGCCGCGAGCTGTGGATCGTGTGTAGGAAGAGCCAGCCTATGCGCTTCTGCGCGCTGACGACTGCTGCAGCCAACGGGACTCCTGTGTGTGTGGGTATTTTCTTCTTCCTTTTGCTCCCTGTGTTTTCGCCACTGTTTCTTACTCTGAGCTTTTAAGCTCCTGGAGCGGGACGAGTTACGCGAGGACCGAAACGCCGAGCATTAATTTTTGGTTTTTCGATGGGATGGCCAACTGCTTGACTTTTTTATGGGATCGGCGGAGGAAGCTGTACTGATTTTTTGCTCGGAGCTTGCAAGCTCTTTGCGATTTTTACATTTTTGTGGAATTTAATTTTTGGTGGGTTTGATAAGTTTTTAACACAAGTGGAAGAATAGGCAATTTGGAGATGTTTTGATGACACTAATCTCAGAGCTTGCAAGCTTAGAAGTAATCCCTATGTTTACAAAGCTTAATTTGAAGTATTTTCATAGGTTGAAGAGTTCTTTTGAAATCGTGGTATTTAAAAGCTTTATCGGCTTGGCGCTTGCAAGCTTTCCTCAATTCAAATTTAAGCTCTACACATCAAGTTGTTTGTAATTGTTTTGCAAGCTTTCAAAACATCAGAGATTCATATTTTTTAATTGGAGCTTGAAAGCTCAACTCATCAATCATCCATGCCGAACACCCATTTCGAACGAAACACTCCAAAATTCAAAAACTTTATCAGTCCTTCATCGACGTGTGGAGCTAGCACACTGCGGGTCGCTCCCGTTTTTGCCGGCTTCGGTTCAGCATGTGCGCCACGCTGCGACGAGCTTTCCGGAGAGCCGGGGAATTTCGGCGCCGCCGAGGCGCGCTGACTCTCTCTCGGTTCTTTTTTTTTGCCATTTCCTCCATTTCGCTTTTTTTTTTTGACGAATCGCGTTTTGTCCGTTTCCCCAGCGTGAGTTTACCCTCGCATGCAGGATGCGCTCGGGGAATTCAGGAAAGGCTCGCGCCACGTTTGAAGTTGGATTTTGAAGGGCTTTTTTGGAGGGGGTACTCTCACAGGGACGTCGTGATTGAAAATTTTCGATTCGAAGAGCCCGGAGGAGTTGGAAGGACTCTTTACTTTTGTGGATTTTAAATTTTTTCGAGCTGGCTTTTTGGATTGGGGCAAATTTTTGTCGATAGGTCGTGCAGGGATGAATATTTTCATTAATTGTGTGATTGCAATTATCTTGTGGTAAATAATTTCAATATATTTAAAAATTGTACTAATGTGAGCTCGAATGTGAGTTCGTTTGGTAATTTAAAATTTTGCAGTTGTTTTGCCTCTATATGAGTAATTTATTTTGCTTTTAATTTTTTTGTTTTTTATTTTACATGATAAAGCAAAATTTTGAACGACCCTGCAATACAAGGGACTATAACTGGTAGAAACTTTTTTGTTAAAGCATGATACTTTAAAAAAAATGTTATGAAATTAAATAATTAAAAAATCTACAAAATACAAAATTTCTAATTTTTCAACAATATTAAATGTTTAGTCAAATAAATTTAAACTTATTGTATTGATATTTACAGCTTCTTTTAAATTTTCCGAAAAAAATCTTTTTTTTCGCTCTTGAATCAAAACGCTTTCTCAAACGCTTTCATTCATCGAATTCACACAATGTTAGCCTATCAAAAAAAAAAGGTAACTTTTCTCATAAACGCTACCCTTTTCTTCGGTCCTATAAAAAAAGAGAGAGAGAGAGAGAGAGAGCGAAAAAAATTCTTCCAGCGTTTACAGCCAGTGGAGATTCGAACGGAATAAAAACCGTTTAGAAGCCATAAAAGAACTCTCGGTCCTCCCTCGAAAAGTCGCAAAGGTAAACTTTACAAGCGTATGTGCATAAAACTTTTGCCTCGTCCCCTAAAATTTGCGCTTCTTCTTTTTTTTTTTCATCCTTTTTTACTTTTTCGTTCAACAAATCCTCATGTGTGTGCTTTTTTTACTCTCCGCGGGTCCGGAAATTAAGAAGAATGGATGGTCGCTCTCTAGGATTTTATCTAGGATATTTTTCTTTCTTACGTAAAAAATCATCGAACCCCGGCGTTATACCGTACACGTTTTAGGGAAAACTTCATAATGCCCGGAGTGGAGCTTTTTTAAAACTTTACTGTGATTTTTTTACTTTACGGTATGATTTGTGCAATGCTTTTAACTCCTTGGTAAATTAAGTAGAAAAATCTAGTCTTTATATATCAAGATTACACTGTTTGTGGAACACTTGAGTTTTCAACTGGTTCAAACTATTCTTTCTAGTTTTTAGTATTATATACAATTGTTTACCGACAGTATTAATTATTTAAAATTCATTGAATAATTAAAAATTTTGTTTGACATAACATATACGTAAAATACAAATGTTTTGAAAATAATTTTTCAACTCATGAAAATATAAAAGTTTATATTGATAGTTTAAAAATTAATTAAAAATAAATAAATAAATAAATAAATAAAAATTTATGTTATTAAGAAAGGAAAAATCAATCAATAAATTCAGCAAACAAGAAGTTAAATAAATTAAATTTGTAAATAAAACTTGCATCACAATACAATAACAGAATAAAAATATGATTTCATGTTTTCCAAAAAAATCTTTAAAACATAATTTTCCAACAAAAAAAAATTTTCAAGTCCACTATGTAAACAAAAAATAAATTATCGTGATTACACACTAGTAGCAAAGGTTAACGCACCCAAAGGCAAAATTTCTTTCACTGGTCTCCTCGTCGAGGGGATTAGGGAAGTACGGGTAGGGGAAAACGGATAACCCATGTTTAATCCCCGAGGGAGGATCTGATGTTTGTTGGAATAAAGTACGCGAGAGTAATTATTTTAGGTGGATTTAATTTTTCTTTTTAAAGTATACGCTCTTTAAATGTGCGTTTCAGGAAATTTCAAAGACTAACAACAAATTTTGAATTTCTTCGTCTCGTTTCAAAAGATTCAAATTTAGTTTTTTTTTATGCTTTTAAAAATTTTCTATATTGTTCGAGAAAATGGTCATAAAATTTTTCGACCGCACCGTAAATACATCAAAACTTACAATTTTATAATTAGATTTAGTAATGTATTTATCTGTAACTAGACATAAACAAATTACAAGAGAAAAGTTATTTTTCTAGTTCGATATCGAATTTTCCCGCGTAACGGGGCTTGAAATAAGGGAAGCGTCGTCTGCTATTGCTCCGATCGAAGCTAAATTATTTTGGAGGTTATTTATTTTTAACCGAATGAATAAATTGGAAAATTTAGGAATAGTCTAATTACGATCACTAGAGAAAATTGACCATTGCTACAAAAATTTAATTTTACATATATGATGAGTTTTAAACAATACGTACTGTTTTTTTCTTCCATAACAACTTAAAGAAAATAAAAATATAATTTACCTATCCTAAGTAGTAGATTGCAGATAAACAATGTTTTTAAAAATTCAAAACCCTTACTATAAATCTTATTGACTGAGAACGAAAACAAAAATTATGCTTTACACCCACAATTGATTATCAATTTTGTCATTCACATCATCCCCTTAACCTACAACCCAACCTCCACTTTATTTTCCGATAAAAACCTTTATTTCTGTTGCAAGCCGTAAATAAATTTTTTTGATAAAAAATTAATTACAATTTTTTTAACAATGTTCTTAAAAAATTCTTACCTTGATGCTGCAGGTACCACAAATTCAATATCGGAGCAATGAGCATTGATAACGTAGCTCCAGCTGCTTAGCTGCTTCCTCGATTCACTCGTCCTGTTTCTACTGCTACGATGGTAACAACATATATATACAAAAGAACTTTTCGAACGCATGTATCCGCGATTTGCGAAATTCCTGCAGAAAAATATCTTTCTCTTCCTCAAAAGTGATCAATGATTCGGTTTGCGTGCCTCCTGCACCTGACTTGCATAAAAACCCGAATGATGCATAATAATAATGTTTTACTCTAGTAAGAATGCGAGTTGAAGTTCAAAAATTGTAAATAAATTTTTCATGTAAACTGGGAGTATTGAACTATAGGAAATTTATAGAAATTTTGTACGAGAAAAACTTTTAATTTTTCCAAAAAGCAAATAAAATAAAATCACCGTTATTAACACTATAATTTTTTAAAAACTAAAATAGCTAAAAAATTATTATTACATACATCCAAAAATAAAAGTAAAATTAAATGAATATTTGAATGTTTTAATAAATTGTTTAAAAAATATAGTTTCACTGCGAAAATTTTACCATTTCTAATAAAAAATGACTAGCCACAAAAAATTCTAAATATTTTTGGTAAAGGAAAAATAACAATGAAATTTTATATGTAAGCTTATCTAAATGAAAAAAAAATCATTTTATTTTATCAGTATTGTTTTAATTTTTTTTTTTTTTTCTCTATTTATAATTAATTTTGAAAGTGTAAAATTAGTACCAAAAACATTTTAAAAATGTTTAAGCAAATTGTATAAATTTTACAAGGTTAAAAATGGGTAAGTGTACATACAATCACACATACACTCTGCAAAGTTGAAAATTACGAAATAAAACAGTATGCTTTTTTGAGCTCATTGGTAATTCTGTACACTCTTTCCCATTGCAAGAGCAAGTTTTATAAATGTGCATATAAGCGCGTAACAAATGTGTTGCGTACACGCAATGTTTCATAGGCAGTCGTTGAACTCGATGTACACAAATCGAGATTTTTAGGTTTCTTACTCTTATGTTTTTACCATCAAACCCTTATAATTTTTGCGGACGTTACTCTTTGTTAATGTTTTTCATCAACTTTATGGATATTACTCAATACTTCTTACAGTTAGTATTTCTAATACATTTCAATTTCATTCTTATAATCATCCATCCACTTAATTATATTATTCAGTCACGTCTCACATAATTTTTTTATTAGTAAGTGGTTTAACTTGTTTAAAATAGTTATGAAATATTGGCATCTTGAGGAAATTTTTTATGTAGTCACATACATAAATCATTTAATTTTCTACAATTTTTTGATTAAAGATGTACATACCATCGTTTTAAAATTAAGAACCAAAAAAACAAAAAATTAAAATTTATTTGAAAAAAAAAAAAAAAAAAAAAAAATCCTAATTTATCTATAACTTATTATTTTGAGAAGAATTCAAATTCAGATTGTATTAAATTAAGTTAAAGTTAATGCCAATTTTAATCAAGTGTCTGATATTCTTAAAGTATATTGCAACTTAATAATTCTCATCTCAAACACATACAAGAAAAGTTTCATTGATATAAACTACAAAATTTGATTTAATCTAAAATTAATCTAAATAAATGCTGTTTTGTTCAAAATAAAAAATTTATAAAACACACCAATCTCACACTGTATTTGGCATAGTTTTTACAAATTTAAAAAATGGCTGTGATGAAATAAATCATTTAAATACCATTTATAGTGCTATCATACAAGTATTCCAGAATCTCAAAAAATTTGATTTACACTTAAAATTAAATTACAGGTAGGAGAAATGAATATTATTTAAGTAAATAGTAAAAAAATGCCAAAACAGTAAGACTCATTCAAAAATCATTAATTACACACACACAACACATACATTGCTTGTGTTTGCACTTTCAAAACAGACAATAAAGCACCCACAATTAAAATTTTTCTGAGCACGTTAATCTTCAATTTTTTGTTGAACTACTGTACCAACAACAATAACAAAGTTTGGTACCATTTCAAAGGATAGAGTTCACATGATAGTAGATAATAATTTGTTTTCTTATCTTTCAAGAAGATATAATCCACAAAATTGCTTTTTTTAGAATTCTGAATTCAGTACCACCACTTGACTCAGGATTAAAACTAAAATTAAAAATAAAATTTTTTTTAGCTTTAAACTAATAAATTTAGAAAAATTATGCATTACAACAAATCTCACCCTTTTCAAAAATTCTTCAGCGCATGTCCGGGCTCTAGCATTCATAGAAAGCTTCATTTCACTGATTTCTCTATCAATTTCTTCCATAAAATGAATAACAAAGTCTACAATTTTATGTTTATACATTTGTTCAGTGTGAATATTTGTAATTAAAAAACTGATGTCGTAACCCTGTAAAAAAAATTAATTTTGAAATTTTATTAAAAAATAAATTATAAACTAAAAATTATAGTTTTTCTTATTTGTTAATTTTTGTAAATAAATGTTACTTTAAACGGAAAGTAATATTGTTTCAATTGAAAGGTATTTGATTAATTTTAAGCTTCCTAACATACACTTAAGAAGATAAAAGATTTTAAATAAAAAACTGATTGATTTCCTCTTGTGTACACTTACTTGGACAGGCTTTCTTCTTAGAATCATAAAGTTTTCTGCTCGCATCATCATAAACCTTGTGAATTTGTGGCAAAGAATTCTTTCCAAATCATCTACTTGTTTAACAGCAATACTAATTCTCATACTATTAATACTAGATTCAATTAAAACCTTTTCATTAGCATTTCTACTAATCAGTATTGGTGTCATTAACAATTCTTTACTGGCTCTAACTTCTATCTCTGGCTTATTGTGTTTCTCTACAATCTGCGAAGAGAAGTTTTCCAGACACATTGCAGCAGTCAGTGTCCGTCTCACTGCTGTGAGGTAAGGCTTTAGAGAGCTTGACTGGAAAATTGTAATTTTCAAGTTATATTCAAATTTTTTAATTATTTTTCTTAATATATGCCTAAGATAAAAACTATAATAAACAAGTGTGATGATTTATATGAATTAAAAACTAATGAAGCATCATTAGTACTTCTAAAACTTTTCGAAAACAATTAAAAATACATGTTGTCATGCAAATTTTACTTCTGTCTTTCCGCAGGCATAAAGTTTCAGTTATCTCTGAACCCAAGTATGATAAAATTATCAAGTATAGGCCTGCTATTCACAGCAAGCTTAGCAAACATCAAACAATTACTCACCATTTTTACACAAAATTGCTAACATTACTTTAAAAAAATTTTCTACTAAGTAAATACATAATTAAATCTATTTTTTTTTTAACTAATGAAAAATGAGAACGTATTGTTCTTTAAAACAAAACAATTTTTTAGCCTCGGAAGAAATTAAAATTTAAGAATTTTCTAACCTACATCCCAAATAATCACGATTACTCACCATCTTTTTTTAAGGAGAGGCGAGATCCTGCACGACCAACCTTTCAATTAGTATCTATTTTTTTTTTAATTTATTATTTTTTTTTTTTCAATAATATGTGGTCCCAATCCTGAGTTTACAAATATTTCAAAAGGATTAATGACACATTACGAACAATTATCGCTACGATACGATGCTGCTGCCACGGGGATGGGCTTGCGGCTCACGCTCCAGTCTCCAGTCTCCACTGTCAACTGTGCTCCAAATGCAGCTCAGTTTGCATCCCGAGATTCCTGATTTCTCATAAAAAAGAAACTATAAAAAGAGAAAAAATTTAACTGCTGCGTTTTTAAGCGCAAATTTTTTAAACATTTTTTATGAATTCATGACATTGAAAATATTAGAAAATTTTTAAAGTTTCTAAAGCAGTGTTTTTGTAATTGTTAGAAAAAATTTTCAAGCTTTAATTTTTACCTATTTTTGTAAATTTTATAAAATTTAATAAATAATCTTATTATATGTTTGTTAAATTAGTTTTTATTTTTATAAATGCTAAATAAGAGTGAAATTATTTACAGGCTAACAATTTTTTAAAAGTAAACTTTTTTGCTTATACTTTGTGTAATAGTGATATTTAAAAAAAAAAAAATTTATTCTGTAAACACTTTTACTAATGATGAAAGTTAATTTTGCCCCTTAAAAGTTTTAATAATTGAAAAAAAATCAAAATCTTCAATTGATTGGTTTTTTTAAGGATTGTAAACACAAAACATTCAAACATTATAAATGAAAAATAATTTAGTTTAAAGAATAAGTATATATTATATTCACAGTTTTGGCGTCGAGTGGGTAGTAGAATAACAATAAATATTTATACTAATTGATTAATTACAAAGGCTTTTGGATTTTTCAACCTTTAAGAAGTTTCCATTGTTTCTTGTGAACTATTACAATCTAGTATTTCTGGATTGAATGGACTCAGCCCACACTTTTGAAATCCACTTATGATAGCCTGGCTAAAATTTGTATTTTCTAACACAAATTTTAGAAGAGGTGCAAATTTTTGTTTAGGAAGATTCTCTTCATTTTGTATTCTCCACTCACTTTTAACCTCGGCATATTTATCCAATACTTCATTAAAAAGAAATATTTTTAGTGGCTGAGCCAAGTGAACAGAGTTTTGATACAACTTAACTAGTTCTATTTCATTTTGTTTGCAAAACTCAATCAGAGATTGAGTTATTTGTGATGAATTGTCATTTACATAGAGAACTACTGGAAAAGTGTGGTTATTTTCTTTTAAATATTTAAAAAAAACATCTGTAATATACTTTGCAAAACTATCTGCAGATATACATCCTCTACGGGAATGTCCTGCAGTCCAATCTTTGGGAATATTTTCCCAAATAACTGGATATATTTGACTGTTTGATGTTATCTTGGTATCGAATGACACCATTGGAGGTATTATTTTTCCAGAAGCAGATGCAGCCCAGAGTACATTCCAATGATTTTTTTCATTTGTCCCGGGTAAATCTTCTGCTTTCATAACTTCTTTTTCAGAGTTTATATGCACCCACGCAGTTTCTCCAATATTAAAGATCCTATCAGAACTAATGTTACACAAATTTTTAGATTCAAGTTGTTGTTTTACTTGAGCAAACCAGGACTTTAAATCTTCTCTTGTATATTCACGTTGAGATTTACTTTTGGAGCGTTCAGATAAAGTTTTTTCAATTTCTTCACGGACAGACTCAATTTCAGACAATCTTTTTCCAACATATTGACATACATCTTTATGCTTCACATTGAATTTACTGAACCATATTAGTCTTAATCGCTTATTACATTGAAACAAATTTGTTCTTCGAGTGCCAGCGAGTATTTTTTTAGCATAATTGTAAAAATCTTTCTTTCTGACGGGAACACCTTTTCTCATTTGATGCAAAATCCATTCTAGTATAGAATTTTCTTCACTCTCAGTTAAATTTATTTTTTCATTTGGATTGTTTTGGTTGATTCTGTTTTTAAACATTTTGTATAAAACAGTTTTATTTACTTCAAACTTTATTGAAGCATCAATGACACTTAAACCAGACTCCATAGCTTCCAGTGCTACTTCAATATTATCTGGATTATGAATTATCTTTGCAAACTTTTTTTTTTTTTTTTTCATCTTTTGCTTTTTATTTAAATTTTTCTGTGAGGTATATTGTGTTTGAAGTCCTTTTTTATTTTCACCACAGTATGTATTAATTGGATCATTTTGAGTTTTAAATTCTTCTACCTCTTGGTTAGATGGTCCAGCATTTACACTTTTTTTTGGGTCCCATTTGAAATTTGGATTATATTTAATTTTTGACTTAATATTTTTACAATTTTTGGAAACTCTGTTTCTGAATATTTTAAATAAAATAAATTCTGTTATTTTAAATTCTGCTGCAGCATCTTTAAGGCTTGTACCAGATTTCATTGCTGCAACGGCATGTTCTATTAAAATTGGGTCATAAATAATTTTTTCACCTTTAGTCTCGAGTTTTTTCTTCCTTCTTCTTCCATGAACTGTTTTCAACATTTGCTCTCTACAATTGCTATTTGTAATAGCAGACATAATTGTATTTTAAAAATTCTATCTTTTTTTAATGATATTCTAAATTATTCCCTTGATTGAAAATCTTTGGCAAATTTTACAGAATGTTTGTGTACTGTTGGAACTAAAAAAAATTGAAGGTTAAATAGAAAATTTAAAAAACGAAAACTTCTTATCTTTTTAACTGAATCAAAACTTAAGTACAACTTACATAAATTCTTGTTTTTTCTAGTTTTTTGTTAAACTGCATCTGATCTGAGCATTTCACCTAACTCTACGCAGTTTGGAAGTTGGAAGTTGGAAGTTCAGAAACAGCAGAAACCTCTTTGTAAAGCTCAAAGCGTAAAACATACCTAACAGCGTGTTCTAACCTCATGGGCAACGATATTCCTGCTTTTTTGTTTTTATTTATTTTTCACCATTTATCTCTTTTTTAACTTTCATAAAATAAAATAATCAACTTAGACTATGAATTATTGGGATAGCATTCAACTGTTAAGAACACAATTTTTTTGTTGCACTCCTTTGAATAAATTCAAATGGCCTGTAAATTATTTTACATTTTGTTTGTCTTGTTTATATTAAATTAATGTGATGCAAGTTATGATATAAATTAAAATATTTTTTTTTATTTAAGGATATTTTAGATTATTCTGATGAGAACTTACAAAAACAAATAATCAACAAGACTGTAAATGATGAAATTATTTTGAAGTACCCTGTCAAGCAATCTTACAAAAAAGCTTTTTTAAAAAGCTTAATACATAAGGTGATACAAATTTTCATTTTAGTTATAAAATATTCTGGTTAAAAGT
This sequence comes from Encarsia formosa, assembly GCA_038277355.1. Lineage (NCBI taxonomy): Eukaryota > Metazoa > Arthropoda > Insecta > Hymenoptera > Aphelinidae > Encarsia > Encarsia formosa. The sequence continues at coordinate 6,776,817 of CM076185.1, read as the reverse complement.
GAAACCAGAAAAAAATTAATAAACAATAATATAAGTTTTCATTTTTTCCTTTTTTTAATTTTAGCTGGAAAAAAGTGAAGTAGAAATTACTGATGATATTTATACTGCCTACTGTGATACTCTTTCTTCTCCAGATAAGGAAGCAACAATGTGTTATAAGCATTTTATTTTAAACTGCCAAAGTAACAATTATTTAATAAGCATCAAAGAAAGTACAAATATTATATCGAAAGGAACAACTGGCTTATGTAGTTGGAATGTATGTATATCTTAGACTGTACAAAAAAATTTAAACAAAAATTTAACTCAACTCTATCACATACAGGCTGCTTTCTATTTAGCTGAATGGTGTATCTTAAACAAACTAAAAATAGTTGGTAAGAATATACTGGAGTTGGGATCAGGTGTTGGTTTGACTGGTATTACAATTGTAAACTTTTGTGAACCAAAATCATATTATTTTTCTGACTGCCATTCTTTAGTTTTGAAAACATTAGAAGAAAACATACAATTAAATTTAATTGAACAAAAAGATAGTTCTTGGAAAAAAATTTTTGCCAGTGATAAATTAGAATTTGAAAATTCTAGCAAACCTCACAGTACAAAAATCTTCATAGAAAATTTGAATTGGGAAGATATTAAAAACCAAGTTCATCAAATACCAGTAGACTTGGTTATTGCTGCTGATATTTTGTTTGATAGCAGTAACTTTGAAGCATTAGCAAGTGGCTTGAAGGAATTGATCTACAACACAGTTGAGTATGCAATTGTGGTAGCTACAATTAGAAATGAATCAACCATAGAAAAGTTTTTAAATATTCTAGGTAATGAAAAAGATGTAAAAAAAAAACTTTTTTAGCCTATATTTATTAAATAATATATTAATTGTTTTTTAGCTGAATACAAACTTTTCGTTGAAGAAGAAGAAGCAGTAAAAACACAAATATTTTTAGTTTCTGAAGAAAATCCAGTAAAAATCTTGAAAATTTCTAAAAATTTAAGTTAAAAATTATTTATAAGGCGTAATTTTAAAAAAATTTTGTTTATTTTTAGCATATGTTAAACCTTTAAAAAATATTACGACAAGGGATTCCATAATTTATGTTAAAGACTTGTAAAAATGTGCTTGCAGTTTTTTTTTTCTTTGTTATTAGATAAATAATTTTATGAATGAATGACAAATATAAAATTTGATAAAATATTGGTAATTTTTCTTATTAAAAACATCAAAAGTTTATTAGATGATTTTAAGTTTATCCAAATATAGTCAACTTTTTCTCTAAGATGTGAATCAATTTTAATTCAAATAATTATACTTACTGTTATGATTTGTTTTACTTGTTTAATGTTTTTAATACTCTTTATGATTCATGATGGAAAACTATAGTAGATAAAATAAATAATAACTGTATATTTTGAAAAAAGTTTATTACAAACTACTGAGTGTATATATACTTAATTGTTTTAGTACATGTGAATAAATATAACAGTTATGTATAATTGAAATTATAGATCACAATTAATGCTAAACAATCAGATAGATAAAATTTTTAAATCTACTTTTAATATACATTGTAATTATAAGATGAATAAATATAAACAATGATTTCTGATGTACAGATTAGAATAATGGTTTCAAAATCACAATTAAAAACAAAAACACTTTATATAAAAGTAAAATAAAATCATTTTTAACTAAACCAAAAGTATATTAAAAAATATTTAATAACAAAAACAGTCTTTAATTCTTAGTGGTGCATGTAGATACATTGGAGTATAAAATGTTTGGCACTGGAATCTTCCAAACCACGTCAAAAATATTTCATTGGTTTCATACAAAAATTTTTTGGTCTTTTTTTTTACTTAAATTAAACCTTTCTAGGCACGAACGGTGATTAATAAAAAAAATTGTCGCCTCAAATGGCAAAAGATCACATTACATATTTGTAAATTACACAAATTTGATACTTATTTGTGACTTTTCTTAATACTACTACCTGTTTTATGAAACATTACAAAGTTTCAAGGGATTTTCATTATATCTATGTAATTTTATTCTAGATATTTAAAATCTTAAAAATTATTTTTGTGATGTTTTATCAGTAATAAACTCAGAATATTTCAATATAATTTTTTTAGATTCATGCTCTTGATATATTTTTTTATTCTCTTCTCAGTTTATGGTTACTGATCGGGTAAATATTTAAACTTGGAGAAAAATAAAAAGTTAATCCATTTAGTTTTTTTTACTTTCAAAACTATTTAAAAGAATATATTTAATTTTGATTTGATGAAACCAAACCTACTATTTTTTAAAAACTTGCAGATTACTTTAAGCTATAAATTAATTTTGAGCATGAAATATAAAATATCGTGTGTGATGAGTGAAGAGTATTATTAAACCTTTTTTTTTTTGTTTTAGGCGTTTTTGAATGTTTCTTTGACACTTTGATTTTTAATAATTCATTTCAACGTTAGATTATTAAAAAATATTTACTTATATTCTATAAACTTTGAATCATTAAAAATAATGATTTTTTTTTTAACTTCAAAGTATGTATAAAATATTTTTTACTTGCTTTTAATACCTAACTATAGAGTTTCATTGTAAATTTTTCGTTGCTCTAGATACTGTTAGGAAACAGTAAAAATTGAATTTAAAAAGGTGTAAAAAAAAATAGAGCTGTTCTCATGAATTTAATACACATCGAAAATTATCAATGAGGTATCAAAATCTATGTACAATCACATTTTTTACACAGATAAAATGTCATGTGTAAAAATATTCATTTCATTGTATGAAATTGACACAAAACTTTGAAATCTTATAAATTAAGTAGACCTAACTTCCATTTCATTGCAATAATCATAAATTGGGACTTGCGGAGGTGGTGGAGGCTCGCGAGGAAGACAACTTCGGGTAATTACGACGGCAAGAAGAGTTACCGTAGATGCTAAAGCAATGTGCCATGAAAATGTGAGAGCTATTTTTTCTATAGACAATGGTTCATAACGAAATACTCTCACCATGTGGGCAATCCAGCCACCGTGCAACAAAGTTAAGGCTCCTCTCATCAACTTAACTTCAGGCCAGACTAATTCCAATGTGACTGCTATACTAGTCATCCAAACTATTCCAGCAAGAATCAAATTCACTTGGGGGCTTTCGCTTACACTAGCCCAGACAAACAAAAATCCTTCAATGAAGAAACTTTGTGCAAGGGCCATTTTTGAAAGACCATCGCTGACATTACGTGGAAAATAAAAGTACAAAACATCCACAAGACCAGAAAAAGCAAAGAAAAGATATATAGTTGCGTGAACAACTTTTGGTGTGACTATTCCTGAATTTGGAAGACCTCCGGTTAATGTTCCTGACAAACCAATGGCAGTTGCTGTCAACTTTAAACATCCTTCTATGGGGTGACTATTTAGAAGTCCCATACAATTTCTTTTAAGCTGGCGTATTGGCCCAATTTTGGGACTACCGTGGCTTGGTCTTCGTTTTGGGCGCACATACCACAGTTTTGCATACTCACAACACCATTTGAGCCCAAAAATATAGAAAATGACTCCTGTTAACAGATATGGCAAGCTATTTTCTCCTGCCACCATTTTGACTCCTGAAATGAATTGTTTAATGATGTTTAAGATTCTTAACAATCCAATACACTCATAAATTTATTTTAACAAAAAAAATTCACATTATATGGTAAACAGTTTAAATTAATTCAAAAAATACTTGATTAATTTTGTAAAAAAGCTATTAATTTTCAATACCACTTGGTATTATCCTGACAAGGTAACTAATATTTAGATCTAGTTTATTTTAATGACAGTAGGTATTTTTATACAAAAAGCAGACTTAATCAGACCTGTTCGAACACTAAAATTTTGAATCACATAGATAGACATAGAAGATTTAAAGTAGACAGTCGAATTTGCTAGAAGCTCCTTGTTTAATCATTTTGAGTTTAGTCATAACAATAATATAAACTATTAAAAAACTAGTTGATAATATTTTTGAATTCATAATCTAAAGTGTACATTACTGATTGAATTAGTATTTTAAGCAAATGACAATTTGAGAAACCCATGTCAATCAAAAATCTTAAAAAGAAAGTACTAACTTTTGTTAAAAGTAAAATTTAAAAAATTTGCTTTATATAGGTACTTACAGATGGAAATTTTTATTATAAAATAGGAAGTTAAATTTTAAACTTATTATAATTTTAAAAATGTAAATCAGATCAAAATTTTCTCTTAAGACAAGTCACGCCCAGCACTTAGTAAAAAAAGTCTACTCTAAAAATAAAATTGATATAAAACAGCTTTACTCACACCATAGGGGTTACTCCAAGCTTTGTCTTCGTTCACAAAATAATTATTTCAATCATATTATACATAAGATTCACAATCGCTATACACTATTGTTGTTTCGCTTACGAGCTTAACTTATACTGGCAACGCCATTTATGGATTGCAAAATTATAATTTATTGTATGTGGTCCAAGACGCGAGACACACGGCACACCGCCGCTCTTCCGCTTCGTGCGTCTATATAGGTAGGTATACATCAGTGAAATTAACATAACCTCTAAAAAGCCTATTTTTTCAAAGTTTAGCGAAAACAATTTAAATTTTTTTAAAAACTTAACAGTGTAGTTTATGAATTATTAGTTTAAATATAAAAAAATATTTCATGATTAAAATAAATATTCGAATTTTTTTAAACAATTTGCTAAGATAAATTTTCAGTAATAAATTAATTTGATTTATATTTATCGGAACTTTGAAAATCTTTTTAAAATGATTCAAGAATTTTGTCAAGTAATAAAATTTATTATAAGTATAATTATAATAATTAAATAAAAAGTTTGAAATTGCTCTACTGTAGGCATAGTAGGGAATGTTGTACTCTTTCGGCTTTCCCCTTCATCGATCGTTAAAGAAGTTAGAAAAAAAGGGCCCGCTAGGTGCTACGTAAATGCGATTACAGAGCTCCAAAATTTGTAATTATTTGGTCAATAGTTTTATTATGAATTTGTCAGTTTGAAATACTGAATAAACATTATTTGCCCTGGAAAACTCATCATTCCCACATCAACGAATATTTTTCAATAAGATTGCAATTTTAATAAAAAGAATGTTCAAATTCAAAGTTTTTACTAAAATATACACATTTTTGCTTAAACTTCCTTTAAAAACAAAGTAAACTTGATATTGGATTTTTGGATTACAATTTTCAAAAAATTGTGTTTTTTAGACTCATGAATTTTCTTAAAAATCGCGCTTCAATTTACACGCATACTATTTATTACAAGATTTACGTAGCTCACAGTATTTGCCTTCTTTAAACATTTTTGAATAAGCTTTATTAAAATTTCCCAGAAGTGCGTCTAGAAATTTTTTTTGAGATTAATAAATTTGTAATTTGATAAAGTTTAATCTTATCTAATGTTTATGTGAACAAGTTCCTTGATGATAGATCGATGCAAGTTGCAGTGCAACAATGGTGCATAAGAAAAAATATTTACGTCATTCTACAACAAATATCATATTTTTCACTTCTTATATTTATTAATGATATGCTGAATAAGTTTCTCTTTTTACCATATCTTTCTTTGTTTCACTACCGCTGTAAGTCTACATTTATATTATTTTTAATTCACTCATTTAAGCTTAAAGATAACACAAAATATTTGAAGATTTCAATAAAAAAGTGAATAATGCATTTATGTATATACCGGATTTTTCTCTCCAAAATACTAATGATAAGTTTTGAAAATTCAAGACCTTTTTTTTTTAATTTCACAAATCTAATATTTTGTTTGTGGAAATGAAAAATAAATGATATTGAAAAACAATAAATTTTATCGCTTAAAACAAAAATGATTTTGATAATATATCCATAGAATTTCATTTTTTTTTTTTTTTTAACTATAAATTTCAAGGTAGATTTTTCAAAGGTATTTTAAGTTTTTATAGTGCAGAGAATCGAAAGATCTACTTTATAAATGATAATTAATATTTTCATGATCTTTGATCTTGTGAAAATATCAAAAATTAACAATTTCAAAATTAATACTGATTTGCAGAAATACTCTAGAAACATATACCTTATAACTAAATGAAAAAATTAGTTTATTTCGAAAATTTTCTCTTGATGTTTTAGTGAGACTTTTAGGAACAGCATTCAGAAAAACTCGCAGAAAAAAAAAAATTCTTTCGATAAAACTTTCTTAAAATATTGGAAACGCGAATCACTTGTCCTTCTAATAGGGTTGGCAACCGGTACTTTAAAAATATATTTTTTTAAAAGTACTTGATTTTTAATGAATTTTAATATTTTTTTTAGAATTTTTAAATCAAAACTGAGCAATAAAAAAATTTAAAAAAGTTTTTGAAACTACGGGCTGATGACGTCATTGGTCCGAAATCCCATTAAAAGTGTATCTATATATGGGTCATTCCAACATCTTTCAGCAAGATCGTGAGCACGAGGTCAACCGATTTTAAAAATTTTTTAGTATGTTAAAGTACCACTATTTTTAGGAGCTTTGCCAAAATTTTAGCCCAAAATATTCCATAGAACCCAAATGGCAGCTATTTAAAAATAAAAAATAGGCCTTTTTTCTAGTTATTTTTACCATATTTTCATCCTAACTTCTTATATTCGCCAAAAATAGAGTTTTAATCCGATTTTTATGCTTTACCTCTTAAAATTTTCGTATTTTGACAAAAATTTTGAAAAAATTTTTGTTGATGTAATTACGATCACTTTGAGTGAGGTGCAGCCACAAATATAAATTTTTCTAAATTTATCAAATTTTGCGATATTTAGCTATATTCAAAAAGCTGTCATTTAGTGGGGTATGAATATTTTTTTTTTCTTTAAACGGCAATTAAATTGTCTGTTTAAGACTTTTAATTCCTTTTTTGAAACGTTCAAAAATCTTTAAAAATGTCAAAGTTACAACTATTTCAAATTATCTAAAAAATGAAAAAAACGCGAAAATCGCATTTTTGCCAATATTGAAACTGCTGCCACTTTTTTCTCTGAGTCTTTTTTTTTCTGAAATTTTAAGGAAATATTCTTCATAGCTTGTTGAACAAAGCCTCATATTTTTGATAAACTTTTTCGGCTATTTTTCTACTGTTCCAAGCAACTGATTTTTATCGTTTTTTAACAAAAAATTTATACTAAAAGAGAGGTGGAAAAGTATCCAATAACGCTACTTACGTATTCTGGAACGCTTTTTATGATTTTTTAGAGAATATTTATTGAAACTAATTTCAATAACTGTTGATCAGTAGCGTTGCTTTTAAAAAAATGATGAAGAACTGATAGAATCTCAATCATTTAAAAATATTTATGACGTATAAATTTGTTTTAAAAACATTTTTTTTAATTTTTCATAACAAACTTAAAGAAATATAAATTTTTCTTAAAAATTTTATTTTTACATTTACCATATAACATAATAAAGTTAAAAATCACCAGATAGTTTATAGGAAATGAATTTTCCATTTAATGTTTAACTGGTTTTGGGTAATTTATTAACAATTTTTTCTTCTATTGCTGCTAATACTATAATGACTTTCGTTATTATTACTGCTAATCTTAGGTTTGGAATAATTATTAAAATTTTTAATTGTTTAATCTACGTATTGATGTCAAATATAAAAAAACTTTCATGAACAAAAAAAAAATGGAAAAATATTCAATGACGAATTTTCGAATAACTTTTGTTTTAAATCATTTTAACACTTTTAGACGTAACGTCCTCAGAATATAATTTGAAACGCATTGTTGTGTCATTAATAGGCTCAATGCAATGATATTTTTTAGTATTTTGCACGGTTTTGACGAGTTCAAATCTTCTTTCTAATTTTTGCTTACTAAGTTTTACTTCTCCATTGGAAACATAAAGGAACCTAAAAGTTTAATTAATGAATCAATCATTAACATAAGTCTGAAAGCTGTCAATTTATGAGGAACATTTCGAACATATAAATACCTGATTCCTTGGACATTTTTTTTAAGATATTCACACATTTGTTCAGCATTCAGAATTTGTTCGTGTTGAAGTGAAGCTCTTCTTGCTGCTCTCTTAGCTACGGCACCTATTCCATCGCAAGAAGTTTTTCCGTGAGATGTCCCAAAAAAGTTATAAGATTTAAGCTCCAACTTATAATCTTTTTTATGAAATAACAGATTAATAAAGTGGTTTCTGCAAAAAATATTTTATTGCAATTTTAGTACTATAACTATTAATTAAGTTCTTTCAGATGAATCTTTTTTTTTTTTTTTTTTTTTTAAATAAGCTCATATTTAAAATTGTTAGGAGTCATGCGAGAAACACGCATGAGGTCTAGTATGAATTTGTGTGTGTGCTGTGTGCATGAGCGCCACCAGCTCCACAGACGCATGTATAAGTATCCGCGCTGTCGTTGCATCAGACATACGTGTATCACAAGCTCCTTAGTAATAATTAAATTGAGTTAATAACACCTGCCTTCTTATTTCGTTGCAACTTAACTCTACAAAAATAGATTCATAAACAAACTCATAGATTTCGTAGACTCGTATTAAAAAAAAAAAAAGAATTTTAGAAATAATCTCTAACAATAATAATTATTTTCAATATTTATATCAAATAAATAATAAAATATGTGCAGTATCGATAAAAGATCCAATATTTTACTTTGTGAAAAATATTGTGAAATAATGAATTCAATTTTTTTGTTATACCAATAAATTAAATACTCCGAAGATAGATAAAACTGTCGTTAAACCTTAATTATTTAACATACTCTAAACTGAAAATTTAATAATTTTTTTTTAACTCACTTGTTTTTAAATTGTTGTGGAGCACTATCTGAATAGTAGATTAGACTTTTTATAAATGTGTATTCTTGTTTAATGGAATCAAGTACCGTTTTTAAAAAAAGGTGTATTGCTCCAGCCGAATGATCTTTACCATCAGAAATAACACAGTAGCTAGCTACTTTTAAAAGCTCATCTTTTGGATCTTTATAGTGCAACGTAAGAGTAAATAATGAGGCATGTGTATTATTAAAGTAAAAAGCCTGAACTGAATTTTGACAAATGAACGGATAATTTTCTGCGAAATCCATGGTTATGAGTCCAGTTTTTTCATCTAAATTTTTTTTTGACTTAGAGTAAAATTCTTTTTGTTCATTTGAAATGAAGTGATGCTCTGATAAGCTCCAGACGTCGTTTGATAATTCCTCAATAATGTCTAGCATAGGTTTTTCCAAATTAAGTAGCGTGGTTCTTGTTATTTCTTTCCCATCTTCATCTTGTATTTTTTCAGCACCCCAGCTTGAGTATTTGACCATCTTGTTCGGATTAGAGATATTTTGAGTTAAAAATTTATAAACTTCTTGTTTATTTGGACAATTTTGACACTTATGCAGCATACAATCTTTGTTCTCTACGGAACACACAGAAACATCAAGTAATTCGTGATAATTCATTTTAGGTTGAACTGCTGATAGTTTTAATTTTACATTCTGATGTGTAGGGCAAATACAGATATTATGTGAGCCAGAACTTCCAGCTGATACACATTGTTCAGGTTTCTGTGCAAAGAAAAAGGCTAAACAAGGAATTTTTTCAGAGCTATTTTCTGAGACCCAGTTTTTATATAAAAGTTTAATGTCATATAGTAAATATCTCTTTTGTAGCAATTGCCTTTCCCCTTCGATTCTTACACTGATTTTTTCTTTAGTGCCACTGCACATAGCACTATTGGCGTCATCCAAATAATAGTTTTTTATATTTTCTCTTACTTCAAGCGAAATGCGATGATAGTTTTTTTTTACGCGATGAGTTGAACCTATATGGAGAGGTTATATAGTAAATTTAGAACATGTTTTGAATAATAAACGGATTTATGTATACTAAGAGGAATAAAAAATTTATGAACTTAACCCGCCAGCGCCGAGTGGCAAATTAACTCATCAAAATAAAATTTGTCAAAAATGCCGAAGGACAAGATAATTTGTCCAAATTACAGGCATGTAAAAAAAAACGGGTATTAATACAAAGTCAAGAAAATTAATGCACTAATCTTCAAAAAGTTTTAATTTAAATTTTTGTTAGTTGGAGTTTCTTTTAAAAAATTATATAAATTTAATAAAAAAAAAACTACTCGATTAACTATTCATGAATTAAGTTGGACTAATTAAAAAAAAAAAAAAACTTTATTCAAAAATATCTTATAATTCTAGTTAATATAAAATTCATTTATTCTTACCAGATTCTTTCAATTTTTTCATCTCTTCAAATTGATATCGAGTACATTTTAAATAAATATTAACCGTGTTCAAGTTCCATTCATCTGGTAAAAATGTCAGGAGCTCAATTTTTTCATTATAACTAGTTTCAGGTGAGTTATATTTGATTTGAATATTTGAAATCATTGATAAAAACCAAGAACTTTCATTATTAATTTTCTGTAAATTATTAAATTTTGGCAATTCAACTTTCAGAGCAATTTCGAAGGTTTCTGAAGTTTTGTCGACAACACTTTGTAAAATTTCAACACCTTTTTTTTTAATACTTGATTCATTCAGCTTTTGTCTTTTGAAAGTCGGTAAGTCAAAAGCATCAAAAATATGTTCAAGTTTTCTTTTTTCTTGACTCTCTGTAGTAAATTCTGGGGTGTTTTTAATCTCTTCGCTTGGTTCAGACGAAGCCTCGCCTGATAAATTTTCATAGTTGAGACTTTTGTCTGTTTTAAAATTGTTTTCATAATGTAAGATATCTGATTTTAGTTTTATATCACAATTGACACACACTTTTTGACCTGCAATAATTTTTAAATCTAATACTTCCTTTAAGTAAGAAATAGCTTGATTATCTAAAGTCACTAATTCAGTATCAGTTTTGACTCTATGTTTTTGAAACGCATCAACACAGTATTTAAAATGTAAGTCTTTATAAATATCAATATCATTCCGGATTTTAGTTGAGCAATTTGCACAAATTTTTTTTCCAGGTATAATCTCAAGAGACAAACAATTTTTCATTTCTTCATAAAAATCTAGGGTAACAGAAACTAAATTTTTTGTAATATTTTTAGAATGCTTTTGAAAAGGATTGCAACACTTTGTTTCTAGAGACGAGTAGTAGGTATAAAAATTGTCATAATGATAATTACATATCTTTTCATTTTCAATATTTTTGATCCCAGGCACTCTTAAGTAAAGTAGTTTGACATCTTTTTCTGAAAAGTCACTTATTGCATGGTAAAATTTTTTGGAAGAAAATCTTGTGGAGTGACAACTATCGTTTAAAAAGTTTCCTACACAGCAATTAAAACTTGCAACTTCATTCATTTTATTAAACAAACTCTTTTTACGGGCTGAAATTGCTATTAACGCGACTTCCACGGTGAAAGCAGACTGGTTACTGATTGTTGACACTAGTAGTAGTTAAAAAATTGCTGCAGGTGGCGCCGCAGTCTACATTTATAATGATTTTTGATAGGATGATACAAATAAAATATTAGGCATTTTTCCAGATTAATAAGTTTGGTTTAATTGTTGTTGAATACTATGTATTATTTAAAAAAATATAAAAATAAACTAGATTAAACATTGTAACAGTTTTTTTCTTTTTTTCTGTAATTAACGTACTTATTGATACATTAGTCCAAAAAAAATTATGAATGATCAAACAGGATTAATAACTGCAAAGTTCTTGATTCATTTATAAAATATTAGCAGCAATAGAAGAAAAAATTGTTAATAAATTACCCAAAACCAGTTAAACATTAAATGGAAAATTCATTTCCTATAAACTATCTGGTGATTTTTAACTTTATTATGTTATATGGTAAATGTAAAAATAAAATTTTTTAGAAAAATTTATATTTCTTTAAATTTGTTATGAAAAATTAAAAAAAAATGTTTTTAAAACAAATTTATACGTCATAAATATTTTTAAATGATTGAGATTCTATCAGTTCTTCATCATTTTTTTAAAAGCAACGCTACTGATCAACAGTTATTGAAATTAATTTCAATAAATATTCTCTAAAAAATCATAAAAAGCATTCCAGAATACGTAAGTAGCGTTATTGGATACTTTTCCACCTCTCTTTTAGTATAAATTTTTTGTTAAAAAACGATAAAAATGACAAAAATCAGTTGCTTGGAACAGTAGAAAAATAGCCGAAAAAGTTTATCAAAAATATGAGGCTTTGTTCAACAAGCTATGAAGAATATTTCCTTAAAATTTCAGAAAAAAAAAGACTCAGAGAAAAAAGTGGCAGCAGTTTCAATATTGGCAAAAATGCGATTTTCGCGTTTTTTTCATTTTTTAGATAATTTGAAATAGTTGTAACTTTGACATTTTTAAAGATTTTTGAACGTTTCAAAAAAGGAATTAAAAGTCTTAAACAGACAATTTAATTGCCGTTTAAAGAAAAAAAAAATATTCATACCCCACTAAATGACAGCTTTTTGAATATAGCTAAATATCGCAAAATTTGATAAATTTAGAAAAATTTATATTTGTGGCTGCACCTCACTCAAAGTGATCGTAATTACATCAACAAAAATTTTTTCAAAATTTTTGTCAAAATACGAAAATTTTAAGAGGTAAAGCATAAAAATCGGATTAAAACTCTATTTTTGGCGAATATAAGAAGTTAGGATGAAAATATGGTAAAAATAACTAGAAAAAAGGCCTATTTTTTATTTTTAAATAGCTGCCATTTGGGTTCTACGGAATATTTTGGGCTAAAATTTTGGCAAAGCTCCTAAAAATAGTGGTACTTTAGCATACTAAAATTTTTTTAAAATCGGTTGACCTCTTGCTCACGATCTTGCTGAAAGATGTTGGAATGACCCATATATTGAAATTTTAAAAAATTCAAACACTTGTAGTTCCTTTAATTTTAGTTTTTTTAAAAAAAGAAAAAATACGTGTCGATTACTTTTTGATATTTTAACTAAATAAGCAAAAAAATATTATAATTTTCGAAAAGTTGCCAACCCTATTCTCGACAAGTTGGCGACATAAAAAACTGTCGTAATCAACGATTTTTTTTACGCACATCTTCACACTTTTCGGATGGAAATAAAATTTGTAAGTAATTTAAAAAAAAGTTTTTTTCATGGAAAGCTCTTAGTAAATCGTGAATAAATCAACTATCATGCTAAAAAATAAAATATACTCACATGATAATTTCAAAATTTAGAAATTAAACATCTAAAATTATTAAGTTTTTTTTGTTGATTTTAGTTTAAAATAAAAAATTTTCTTTCAAAACAGTTCACCACTGTAATCAATACGTCAAAATTATTTGTCCCTTGTACTCAAAAATAAAAAATTCGAATCTGAATTTCGACAACTGATTTTCAGTCTCTCCACTTGGATCTACCTGATTCCGTAACAACTCAACAAATTAAAACATTTTTTCCACTCTCCGCCATACCCAATAGAATTTCCCCGAGCACCATCTTGTACGAAATTATCAACCCCGTCGGGGTGACTTTCCCGGCTCGGCTCGCGATTGGTCGGTCGCGCCCCCGCCGCAGCGCCGTCGGTAACGCCCAGTCGCTAGCGCCACGCGAGATTCACGCTCGAACCTGATTCATTCGCCGTCGGCGCGCGACGCTGAACGGATCGACTCGCGCTCCTCTCTCGCGTACCAAAATGTAAGTTGAGTTTTTTAAACACCGCTTTTGTTTTTAGTTACTTTTGTGTTTTTTATAGTTTTCGTTTACACTGTGACTTTGTAGTGAATTGATTTGATAGTGAAGTGATTTCTTATTATTTCAAGTGGGCGATGCTGATTTAATTAATGGTGAGTCGGTTTTAATTTTGATCAAACAGTTTTGAGATTAGAGTTCTAAGGGTACGAGGTAGAGGATTGCTTAGCGAGATCATCGATCAATAAACTTCAGTATCAATTAGTTTTTAATTCTGAGAATCGAACGTTTTGTTCGAAGAGTTGCAGAGCGATTTGAAAATTTTGGGATTCTAGTAGATGGAACGATAAATTTCACGGGTAATAAACTAAAACACTAAATTTTTGCTTGATTAGACTTTAAAAGCATGTCAAGTGGCGTGTCAATATTGAATTAGGATGTAGTTTTGAATTCTAAGAACACTCCGAGCATTCTCTTGTATATCTCTTATAATAATTTACAAATCTTTTTACTCCAATTGATTGAATGATAAATTTCATGTGTACCAAACTAAGAAGACTAAATTTTCGCTTGATGAGCTGTTTTCAATAAAATCAATCGAAATTGGATGCGGTTTTGCTCGGTTTTGAATAAATGTTGAATTGTTTCAATCATTGTTCGAAACTGTTTACAGTTGTATTCTATTATATCGGAAGTAACATGCAACAAATTCAATTAAGAATACTAAATTCGAAAACAATTATATTTAGCTGTTTGAAGAGTGTCAAGTGTGCCAAATGATAAAAAAAATCAAATCTCGGAACAATAAACAACTGCACTTTCAGTATGTATAAACAGAACGATTAGTTAGCCAAATACCGCGTTGAGTTTACGTTACGAATGACCTGACACGCCGGTAAATACGCCAACGGCTATTTTTTCTCGAAAATCATAATTGAGTACAAGTCGTTTAGGCGCCGAGGATAAAAAAATAAAAGGCTCGCAAGACTGAGATCGCCGCGTGCCTTCTGCGTCTGGACCACTTGTTATTTTTCCACGGCACATTATATCCTAGCCTATAAATACCTGGGGTTTTTTTTCCCATGTTGAGAATGGGAAGAGGAAGGAGCAAGGGTATAACATTTTTGGCATGGCTAGAGTCGTTAATGATCTTTTTTATCTCCTCCCTAAAAATTTATAGTTTTTTTTTGTTTAAAAGATAATTATGTATGAGTAATTGTAACAAAGAATTTATTTATTTATAAAATTATAAATATAAATGAATTTAATTATAATGATAATAGTAAACTCAAAATTAAAAAAAAATTTTCAAAAAGTTTTAATAGTAGTTTATAGCACAGTTTTTTGATAAATTATTTAAAAAAATACTAAGCAAGTAGAATTTAGAGAAAAAAAAAAAATAATAATAATGATAATCTTGTACTTAATTGTAAGTCTATTTTTGACCAGTTTTTTGCTAAAATTTGCAATAAATAGTTTTCAAGTTGAAAACACGTCGTAAACACTTTAATTATGAGCCACATCAAACTTAGGTAAGTTTAAAAAAAAAATTCAACTCTAATAATTAAATGAATTAAAAATCTTTCATAACCATTAGAAATATCTCTCTAATTATTCATTTTTTCCCTTCGCGAAACCGTATCAGAGCCGAAAAAAATCTCCCAGCGCTTGATTAGAAATTGCATCGGCTCGATCGGATCGGCACGATGACAAGACGATCGAACTCGCCGAGCCCACAGCCAGGGTAATCAAACAATCTCTAATAACCCGGACATATCTATCGTTTCAATCGGGAAATGTGGGCAGGGGGGGGGGGGGCTTAATACTAACTAATCAGTTTTTTCAGTCGGATTTTTTTCTTGCGATCGTGTAGTTACAATTTAACCCCACCGATTGGAACATAAATCATCGAAGTATGTTCAGCTCGGCGCGTCGCGTAATACCAGGCCGCGAACAATTAACCTACAAAGATACTCGCGATTAATAAATTTTTGTCGTGCTTTGTAATTGATGCCGCTGAGATTGACGATGATCTTTTTTTGTCGGTCCGTAACAGTTTTTTAATTTACCGTCTAACGATTGAAAAAAAAGCACAGATAGAAGCAGAAAAAAAAGGCATATGATGGATAGATTCTTTTGTAAAAAGTGTATCGGGTATGGTATCTTTTATTCATGGGTTACGAGAAGTGACAGTACAGAGGGGAAAAAAAAGATTTCAAACGGCGGTAGCACGTAACGCGCGCGCCAGCAGGAGAAAACATAAAGCAAATAAATGTATCTAAATAATCCCCCCCGCGCACGAGATTCGCAAAAACATCAAGATTCACAGAAGTGCACGATTTGCCGTGTACCGGGGCTGGCTGGCATATCTGTTGCATTACATAAAAAGAGAGTTTCTCTCGTTTATCTTTTTCAAACGAATCTCGTGCGGTGTATCTTGTTGACCCTTGAGCTGTATAAAGAACGAACCTTTTTTTTTTTTTTTTTTTAATAAGGTGCTTTCGATATGTTAATTATCTCGAGTTGCGTCCACGTGAATGATTTCCGAAATGATTTCGCAATGTTTGGATAAATCGATGAGTTTTAAAAGTGTCAAAAGTCGCAGGGTGATTGAATATTAAGGGTAATTCCATTAATAACTGCTTGACAGTTTTAAATAAATAAAAAAGTGCAATTTGATTTCTCACAAAACTACCTTTCATGAATTTAATCAATCAATTCGTTTCACAACACCGGTATGTATAATTTATAAAGAAATTCAAAAAGATTTAAAACCAACGTGTCAATATTTACCCATTAATCTCACTTAGATCACTCTGGAGTTGAATCTGTAAATAGTTTATGTAATTGTCCAAAAAAAACTTGTTCGCGTTCCATTAGGATTTACATTTAGAATTTTTCGAGGAATTTTTAGTCCGTAAATTCAAAAAGTTCAGAAAACTACTCAAGAGTTTCATATTTTTGAAAAAGAACTTATTGTACTCAAATTATCTAAAACAATTTTTAATCTAAACGTAAAGAACCATCGAAATAAAATTTTTAAATTCCAACCAAAAAAATGCGTTTAGCATCTCGTTGTTGACTTGCCAAAAATTTACGAATCTGAGGTTCGATCGCGGGTGAAAGTGAATCGTGCTGCGTACATACATACACGTGCATGCACGCGTCGATCGCACCGCAGGTCCGCGTCTTATAACGTGTCTATCGCGGCCGATCCGTGTTCGTGATATACGACGCGCGCCGGTGCTGACGAAATCGTTAGCACCGACGCGATAAAAACTCCCTCCCTGCAACCTGTCGTGTGTGTGACTTGCCATACCGACCTTTTTTTTATTCTCTCAAAAAAAAAAAAAAAAAACCCGTGGAAAATTTATATGCGCGAGGGGGGCTTTTTTGTTGTTTATATAAATTATGTTGCAGCAGCAGCGGTGCCTTTTTTACCCCAGCCCTGATTTTATCGGGGACCTTGAGCCGTTTTCGAACGGATTATTTGCAAAGTACCAGGGTAGTTTTCGTGCGGCATAGACAGTAAAAAGAATTTTAGTTAAATTTCATCGCTTTAATATAGAATTTGTAAATTTAAACCATTGAGACATAGTACCCTAACTCAGGTTTTTATTAAAAAATATATAGACAACAAATTTATTTCTCTTATAGTTTAAAATTGTCACTATTTATTTTATTTAATTTTCAATTACATGACAGCCGTTTCAATACTTGTATAAACTGACAGTTTATTTTCGACATTTGATAATGATACAAAGTATTGAAATGGCTGTCATGTAATTGAAAATTAAATAAAATAAATAAAGACAATTTTAAACTATAACAAATAAATTTGTTGTTTATATATTTTTTAATAAAAACCTGAGTTTAATATGAATTTCCACCAAGTAGACAAAGATTCTATTAATTTATAATGCCCTAACCTCCAAAACTGTGACCAATGAAAAAATAGTTACATCATTGAGCGGTGTACCTTTACCGATTTTAGTAAACGATCACTGGTCAATTTACATCAGTGAACGAGGTAATTTTACTGAAACTATTTTTTAAGTGTAAGAGAGAAATCAGACTCGACTGGGTGTGCTAGTACAGATTGATAGATAGATTTTTAAATTGGTATAAAATAGGTGAAACTCGGGTATTTTCGAAAAAGCAAACAAACAGATTATTCTGGTCATTGTGCGCGTCCCTACCGTTAGTCTCGCGGGGCATGAGAAAAACGCCAGAAAAGCTCCTACTGGCCTCGAAACACAGAGCAAACAATGAGAAGAATAAACCGGGGGGAAGGAGGGAAGAGTTTGCGAGCGTTATTACCCGCACGAATCTTCCTGAATTTTAAAACTTTCTGCTACCGCAACCCCGTAATCGTCGTTATTATATTCCCCCTTTCTTTTTTTTTTCTTTATGTATTCGCAAAATTCTGGTGGGTAATTTCGTGTCACCACGTATATCGATCGCCTGGAGTGATCACAAGGATTACGACATTGTATCGACGAAGGAGGAGAAGTATTGATCTTAATTTTGGGTAATTTTTGTTTTATGGAAATATTTTTTAATGCGCGGGATGATGACGACCGGGGAGTCACTTAACTTTACATTTTTCAGGTTTTAACAGAAAGTTTTGATTGTGGGTTGCTTGCTTAATGACAGATCGGCACGAGGATCGGCAGGTTGAGCTTGATGGGCTTTTATTTTATTTCAAAGTTTCGGGTCTTAGATTATATAAAATTTTTGGTTATTTACCCCCGTTTTTTGAAAATTTGTGAATTTCCGGTAAATTAACAGTGTTTGGAGTCAAAACGCTTTTGTGAAGGAAAGATTTTTGAATTTTTACAATGGGAATTGAATTTATACATTATTATTTTTATAATGAACCTGTTCATAGCTAGAGCAAAAAAAAATTCAATTTTTCAGCTTTAAAACACCGAAACACTGCAGTATTTTTCAAAAATTTTCTTAGATACTTTTTTAAATCTTGAATCAATTGAATTCAAATATTTGGAAATTCTATATCTAATGTAAATTTTTTTATTTTTTAAATACAAGACTTTTCTTCCAAAAAGTATCTTTCAATTTCCCAGCATTTGGAAAGCGACATTTTTTTCATTTTTAAAACAAGTTTCTGGAAAAGTTTTAGAATTTCTATAAAATCTATTAAACAATTTTTTCAAGTATTTTTTTGAGTTTCAGGATTATTTTTAAGTTTAAACAGAATTCCAAAATATTAAAAATAAACACTGATCTAAGTAAGACGTCTAACTTAAAAAACTTGTATTAAGAAAATTAGTGCGTTTCAAAAAGTTAAACGCACCCATAAATCTCAAAAATATGAAAGTTTTGTGCTCGGTTTTGTGAGAAAATTATGATACAATTTATGATTAAATCCTGAAAAAAAAAAGAAACACTATATACGGGTAATTAAAAACCGAATGCAGGTTTAATTGTAACGAGGTCGCTCGCACCTGGCGGGCTCAATTACGCTAAAACATATCTGGTTTCCCGCATCCCGCTCGATCAAATTTAATAAACAATCCTGCCTCCTCGGGCGGCCTTTCTAAACTTCTCGCAAAAAGTTGCGCAAAAAACATTGACGAATTTGCGATCGACAACAACTCTTTTTCCCAACTGGCGACGACAAATAACCTCAACTTCCAAAACGCCATTACGTTACCTACCCAAGTAAATGAGAAAAAATATGGTTTACAACGTACAGGTAGACGTTTAAAAGTTAACGCGCTGGGCCGCGCTGTTCGGAACGAGTTTTTAAAATATATTCCTGCGGTATTCAATTTCTAAGTCCGAGTGCGCTGCTAACTTTTAAGACGAAGGGAAAACCGCAAAAAGCGAATTACGGAGTTAATAAGCTTCCTCTTCCCCGTTGACTCTTTTTCGAGTGCGCTCGCTGTAATTTGATTTATTGGCCCTTTTTTTCCACCGCAGCGTTAATTGATTCGTGTTAGATCACGTGTATACAGCGTTAGAAAGTTGTGATTTATCCGGATAATATTGAATTTTTAATTGATTCTTTACGGGGAGATTTAATTAATCGATCGATAATTATTCATCGGCGGGGCTTATTAATTCGAGCCGACGCAAAATTTACACCTCGGTTGAGACCGTTTTAACGTTATATGTGTTTTGAAATGTATATCGATAGATAATTCACAGTGACTTATCGGCACGTTCGACAACTTTTTCTTTCTAATCAACCCGCCCTGTTGATTTCAATTTTGTATTGGGATTCGATAAATCATACTTTTTTCTGTATGGAGCTATAAATAAAATTTTTTGACCTGGAATTTCTTATAGTCACAACAAATAATTATAACATTTTTTGTTATTAATATTCATAATCAAGAATTTTTCAAAATTTTCTTTAAATATTCAAGGATACAGTCGAAGAATTTTTAGACTTATTACACAATAAACAGTGTAATTTAACCTTTTGAATTTTTTCCAGCAGTTGTAGCAACGTTTTGAGATTTTTACCTTATCTTTGGCTATCAAATAGTGTTACCAAATAGTAGTACCAGTCGTAGCTTAAAAATTATGTATCTGAATTTATTCCAAATTGAATAGACGAATAAATTTTCAAATTTTGAGTGCTTGTCATTTTGCTAAAAGTTCTAGTAAAAGTTAATAAATTTCGAGTAAAGTAATGGACTTTGGGCTTCATAGGGTTAACAAAGCATATTTTTAAGTTGATTTTACACAATCAACTTTTGATCTGTTGATTCTTACAATCACAATAAAATTTGTACTAATATAAAGTTTACATTTTTGAACCCTGATAAATAATGAATATTTTCAAAGTTGAGTTTATTAACTATTAATGATAATAATTTAGCAAAGAAATTTCTAGCAAACTCTTAAATTTTAAAGTAGAGTTGCTCCACCCGTAGGGTTTTTCCTCAAACAGTTGCGTGAAATTTTTACCAGAAATCACCTACTTTACCCTCCCCAAAGACTAGCAATCAAACTAACAGTATCGTCATTACCCCCGCAAACACAAAGAGATCCAAATAACCCGCATCAAAAATAATAACGATCGGCCTGGATCCTTCGCAGGTCACATCTCAAAGACTCTTAAAATTTTCGTCACATCTCGATAAAACCCCGCAACGCAAAAAAGGTTTCGCTACAAGCATCCATTTAACGAAGAAATTACCTCGTGGCTTACATAACGACCGTCCAATCAAAACTGGGGGAATAAAAACTTACTTTCTCACACGTGTTGCAGATATCGCACCGCATGCTAATTCAATCATAGCTCGTGACTCCCTGCAAGAGAAAAGTGGCGTAACCTGCACCGCGATCTGCTTTTACCGCGGCCCTGGAAAATCTCGCGACATCGATCTGCTACGCTCCGGGCTTCCGGCGGGGCTGATAATAATTATTATATTTCTCGAGATGATTGCCGGTTGTTTCTGTGCCACTCCGGGGACCTAGTTTTTGATTTTTTTTGCTGGTAAATGTCGTTGCGAAATTCGATGAGATGACGGATTGCGGGCTTCGGGGCTTATCGGTAAATCTTGTGTGCAAGTCGAGGTGCAAGTAGACAAGTGCAGTTTTTTATGTAACCGCACGGTGTTTGCTAGGAAAGATTATTTTTTTCGGCATGCGGGGAACCACCGAAAGTCTATCTTCAAAGTCTCGAAATTTTAAGAAATGATTGAAATGGAAACAATTAAATCTGACGTTACGATATATAAATATTACGGTAAATTTTAAGATGTATTGATGATTAAATATTAAAACCCTAAAACCAAAATTAATTAAAAATTTTTATTATTTCGCTGCAAGTTCGATAAATAAATTGATAAGTTGAGTAAATTTATTTATCATGTTTTATTTTGATCCATGAAAAAGATTGTTTAATAAACTGTTCTAATCATTCGCAATATAAATTTTTTATATCCTTCTAAAATTAATTTATCCATGCAGATTAAACCTTAATGACCGTTTACATGTAAACCAATAAGTCTTCCTTCCACTGATAACGTTAATTAAATTTTCATCAAATCTGCATTCTGGGATAAATAATCCCCACAGTTTATCAGTCGCATTTAAATTCAAGCGCAATCATTCATTAATTGGAGACTATTATTCAATCTCCGTAAATTATATAAAGCAAATCGAAAAAGTCCAAAAACAGAAAATTTGTATTTTTATCGTTTTTATCTTCGCTTGCGCGGTTCCCACTGAAAAAATCTTCCCAGTGTCCAGCAGGTTTGACTTAGGAGGTCAGACTTCGGAATACAATATTTTATGGCAGCCTCGCGAAATCAACGCTCGCGTATGTCATCGAGTCAGGGCTATTAGAGCCGTAATTAAATTGACGATACTGATAAGCTTTGATATTTATAGCCACCCGTGTGTCTCTCTCTCTCGAATCTTTTTTTTTTTTTACCTTTTATGTATATATTTTTTTTCTACCTCGTCGAAGAGGCATAAAACGAGTGGATTTCTCTCTTATTTTTTGCCGCGAGTGGATATATTGATTTGAGGAAGTGATAAGCTGATTTAACTACCGTGTTATAAAATCTCGGGCCCAACGTGTTTACTGATTGAATGGGTAATTTAGCCTTTTTTTTTTTTTATAGATTGTGGAAAACGATGTATACGAGGAGCGTTTAACTAAATTTTTTTTAATTCACCGAGATTATCGCGTAACCACGGCTACAATGTAGTTCGAGCTGCACTTTTTTTTTTAATACAGTTGTTGACTCAATGGAAAATTTCTTAACGTTTTTCTGGATGAAAAATTGACTGATTCCACCCGGGGTAATGAAAATCGTTATTTAATAACAGGTTGCACCGAAGTAATGAAGCTCCAGGCCGACATCATAATTAATATTTAATCCTTTCTCAAAAACGAGCGTCACCTCGTACTAAATAACCCAAACGAATTCTGCAAACCTCGCGGTTTTCTAACGGTACCGAAATTTTTTTTACCCCGTCGAATCGTAATCATCTCATCACAAACCCAGTTGCGAGTCTGTTCTCACGATTAAGATAGACGGAGAAACGGAAAAAAAGCGTTGGCTAAGTCAAACAAAAGCCCTGCCACGCGCCCACGGTTGAACGTCAATCTCGCCTACGCAAGCAAACAGCCCAGAGGGATTTTGGTGGATGAAAAGCTAATTATTCAGCGGGGAAGATGTGGCTTAATCCTGCGTACAAGTGGTTCGTCACTCTCGTTTTGATCTCTGGGAAATCTATTTGTCGCTTGTTACTGTCTGTCTGAAGTTTATCACATAGTAAAGTTTCAAAATTTTTACATCAAGAAATTAATATTGACCGATAAAGCAGAATTCTTCTGTAAAATCGGTTTTTCCACTCCCTCTTAAACTCTGTACTTCTAAAACTCGCTTTCGAGGATAATCTCCTCTTTATAAACCCGCTCAAAACTACTCATATCGAGAGAACTACAAGCTCAACCAGAAAATTTAAACATTTTTTACTCCAATAACTTAAGATATGTCGGTAAAGCAGGAATCTTATGAAAAAAACGTCTTTCCAGCCCCCTTAAAACACTGTTGCCGTAAATTCCAGGGTGCAATCTCGTTCTCTCGACTTTATAAACCTCCGCCCGGCGTATCCAAACAAGACTCCCCGGCCCTTCTTTTTAATCTTGCTTATAGGTTAATCAAAATTTATCGCTTACTCGTGTGCACGCGGGTCGCAATTTATAATCCCGATATGCAGGTTTTGCTCCGAAGGACGCGAGTAATAACCGTAATAACGACCGAGCCGTCCTTCTGTTTACTTTTTGGTAGTCGCGTACCTTCGTTTTTTTTTGAGAAAAAGACGCGATACGCCAGCAGCACATGGTAGCCGGGTAATCGAGAGGAAAGTGATTACACGCCTGCAGCGGCGAAACGTATGGGCACTATTTTGAGATATGCCCCACGTGAGTCTTATTTAAGATCGCGTCGCGGAAAATTGGTCGAGTCGGGTACAACGGTAGTCACAACAGACTTTTTTTTCCACTTGATTTATATTTTTGAGGCATGAGAAGATGAATTAGACAGATTATAGTTTTGTTTTCACTGTATCGATTGAAAAAGTTTGATTAGAAATATCATACTTCTAAAAATAGTTGGATTTATGAAAAAAAAAATTTGTTTATGTCAGGACTACTAATCAGAAGATTCTACGAATCCCGCAGAAAAATTATAAAAAAATTATTGATTTTTACTTTCACTTTTAATCTCACTTTTTATTTTGAAAATTCAAGAATTTTGTCAGATAGCTAGCCTCGTTGATTTTTTCGATTTTATTTTGATTCGTCCGGCACTTATCTAATTAATAACCCCGCAATGAAGCAATATTACGAGACCTTAAATTAGCGAGCGCGTTCGATAACAGTGTACTGATTTGTAGCAGCGGCCTCAACAAAGTTTTCGAATTTTAAAACATCGCGTTTGATTTACAATCTCCCCCTCGATCTCCCCATACCTGTTACGATTTACTATAACGTTCAGTGGAGCGTAACAGGGTCAGTATTTAACGACACTTTTTCCAACCTCGCTTCGCCTAAAAAACCCCAGGACTAATTTTTCAATAAACCGAGTCTTCGGGGTCCCCGGCAAAAAGAGCGATCTTATGCAAACACACAAACGGTACTCGATGATAGCCCGAGAGAGAATCATAACCAGGAGCAAAAAGAAGAGGAGGAGGGGTATAATAAAGTGTAATATCGGACCCAGGCAGCAGCAGCAGCACAAAGGAACCCGTTGATCGCGCGCGGTAGCCGGGGGAGAATAAACGGGTCCTCGCTCGGCCGAGGCCATTCATTAGCGCTGGCCTGGCTACGGCCCGCACAGGAAAGATAAAAAAGTTAATAGAATGTAGATCTAACTGTTCGCGGCTACGGTGCACTTGTGCCTCTCCACGGGCCTTATTATCTGATTAGGACCGAGGATTTTTTTCATCTCCGCGGCGCGGGGTCGTGCGTGATTTATATGCGGTATGGTGATGATGCCTCCGAGTCACGAGCTTTGGATTTTCATGCGGATCATGCGACCGTTGATTAATCGCGGCTTGTTGACGAAAAATATGAGAACTGTTTAGTATGGAAGAATCACGGTAGCTAAATGCTTCATCCGCGTTTACAGTTAAATAATTAGTTGTTTGAAAATCAGATCAAATATTTTAGCACCTATTTACATGTGAACTGTTATTATTCTATCTCATTCCAGCTGAACTTTATGTCGATAGGAAAATCCGAATAAATAAATCTTTGAAGTTTAAACCCATTAACTTTATGGTCCTCTTCGAGTCCCGTTTACATGTAAACTGCAGTACATAATTTTATCCGCTTGGTATAATAAACTAATTTTACTACAAGGCATCATTATAATGTTAATGAGTAAGGCTTTGAACAAATCTTGAAAATTGAAACTACAAAGTTTGATTATCGGCCACAATCCTGATTTACGCGTATATTGTAAAGGTCGAGGTAAAGGTTTATAACGAGGCTTATAATATGTCGATAAAATGAACTTCACTGGGGGGGAGATTTTTTTAAATGCTGGAAAATGCAATTTTGAAGTTTCACGCAAGTCTCTCACGTTTACGGCCTTCGTCAAAGCCCGTTTACATGTAAAGTGCTCGGTAAAGTGCAGTTTTGAGATACAAGTAAAATCAACTAATTTCAAAACGCTCTTTAAAATTTAGACAGTGGAATTTGTAGAAAACTTCAAGGTCGGTTTACACGAAAGTTCCTCCCGCACTTTTGAAGTAACTTCCTAACTCTCGTTTTTCTCACCTGCTCGTAAACCCAAACAAAAAATCAACATCGATTTGCCCCAAGCCCAGTTAACCAGCAACCCACAATTTAATTCAACTTAAGATCTTAGATACTCGAGGTTGATATTTTCAGCGAAAAACTACTGCTAGAGAGTACAATCGACCCACATCGGGAGGAAATCGAGGAAAAGGTACCGGTAAATCCCGGCCTCGCCTTATCCGCGCGAAAGGACATGCCGAGCCGAGATCGAGCGGACCGATACAGACCGAGCGTACAAATGGGATATACTTATTGATAAGAGGGGGGATTCTCTAGATGCGAAATTGCCGTACTTACTCCCAGGCCTCGCCCTTGACTATTGAGCTGTTTCTCTCGGGGGAATCTTTTTTTGCAGAGTTTATTGCTTTGATGCTGTTTAAAATTTTTCGAGAAATTTTTGATGTTTTTTAGGGGGATGATGTTTGATTTAGTGTTGAATGGAATACAAAGCGAAAAGTGTTTGCAAAATCCATTAAACTTGCGTTATTAGCATATTAAATGTAATGCTACTGGAAAGAGCGTGGATACCAATTCGACTGAATTGAAAATTTTAATGCTTTACCGTGCAAAAATGATTGTGCAATGAATAAAAGTCTTTCATCAAGTCCTTTTTTTTAAATTTAATTTCACGATAACAGACTTTAAAACATTTACTCCAAGCGAGTTTCCAATATATTCAGGGCGTGTGTGGATTTGCATTCTCGAATCTAATCTAAATTTCTCATGATTCGAGACTAGTTTTTCGGTCGCGAGATAAGGAACAATAATTTATCAGATACATCTGGATTGCGTTCACGCACCATACTGTACGTATATATGTGAAATTATGAAGTGCACGCGATGATGATAAAAATCAAGCTTACAAAGATATTTTCATCCTCCCTGGAGCACGCGCGCCTGTTGAAGGGTTCGTCACTTTAAATGACGTCTGCATATGTTTTAAGAGCCTGGGTCGAGGATCGCCAAGTCATTCAAAAATTTAAAAGTAAACTGCTCTATGGTTGAATTGTGAGACTGGATGATTTCACTCGATGAGTTGAAAAATAAATAAATAAATTCAGACGGCTGCTGCATTTTTTTTTTTTTTTTTTTCTCAAGCACTCGGGGCTTGTGTCTTACAGACATTTTTTTCACAAGGAAAATATGTAAGGTTGATTAAAATGCTGTAGGTTTGATGATTTAAAATCGAATCTTTAAAACAAAAAAACAAAAAAATTAATTAAAACGACTGAGAAAAACTATTAATAAATTGCAGTTTATATTCAAATATAAAACCGATTAAATTTAATAATTATTTAAAATCTAAAAAGTATTTTTACTGACTTCAATCCAATCATGATGGTAATCTCAGATCTAAAAAACCTACTAAAAAAAAAAGTAATATTATAATAAAATAAATACGGCAAGTTGTAAGTTAATCAATCGAAAAATCAAAGTGAATATATAAAATAAAATAAAAGCATAAATGCAACTCGAAAAACGAAAGGATAAGCAAAGTGCAACCGTGACTCTTTGACGTGCACGTTTCATTGCACAGGCTTGGCGTCGTGGGTTTGAGATCTGGTTCGGTTTCTTTTCTCTTTCCATTTTTTCTCTCTCTCTCTCTCTCTCTCTCTCTCTCTCTCTTCAACTTTGCACAAGCTAGATTTCGTTTGTACACCGGCTGCTGATGGATATCTAGAGTTATGGACTCGCCGGAATTCGCTTTTTTGTCGATGGAAATTTGAGTTTTATCGATGGATTAGTTTCTTTTTTTTATACGTTCTGAGTTCCATTATTTATCGACTGCATTATGAAAAATCCCGGTTTCAGAAACACAAATGAAAGTAAATTAATCCTCCTGATGAGGATAATTTTTTTTCCCTTCTTATTCGTTTATATTTCATTAAACCGAAAATCACCAATATATTGATCTAACACTGATACAAGGCGCGCAATTTAATTTAATGAACTTCGATTATTACCCGGCTCTCGGCGTTGAGTTGTGAAATTCAATTAATATGCGAGCTCGATTCTCTCTCTTTTTTTTAAAAAAAAAGCACCCAATTAAAGTTTTTTTTTTATTCATCGCGAAAATATTCACACAAATTACCCCGGTTGATATCCCCGGGTAAACCAAACAGGATTATTTCCTGCGGACACGCCAGGAAGGAGTTAATTAGAGGCTAACTCGATTCGTCCTCTCGATATATTTCGATTTCGATAAAAAAAAATATTTAACCTGCCGACGCTAAACTCTGTACGAAGTTATTACCGAATATTATTTTTGGGATCGAAACAAAGGGTCCGTGAAAATCAGGTTTCTCGTCTCGGCTCCGCAATTTAAAACGCAAAATATAAACGCGTTATTTTCGTCAACTTTCCGTCTCGCTGGCACGCAGCTGACCGAGTCCATTAATCACTTTGGCTCTTTCGTTTGTTCTCGCTCTCTCGGCGCCTTATTATAATCGATTGCCCCGGTATACCTTCGATTTCGTTTACTGCATCGATCAAAAATTGACTGATTTACTCGCCAGCTTTATATAACCCGGGCGCTATATTGTTTATATGTTTTATTTATAAGGCCCCGGTAAACTTTTTTTTAACAATTCGATAAAGTCGAGTTGTGCAATCGAGGAAAATATGACGGGCTAATGAAATACATCAAATTTTAGATTTTATCGATCCATCAACTTGTATATATAAGATCTCGAGATCTTGAGGAAGGTTGAATAAACAAAGACTAATTGCTTTTTTGAAAAGTACAGCTACGTTTTCTGTTTTTGTACTTTTAAATTAAAAAAAAAAAAAAAAAAAAAGGTCACATCGGTAACCCCACGTGAAATACTTCGAGTGCGAAATAAAATAATAAAAAAGTACCTGGGTATAACCAATGGCACTGTTAAAAAATACAAGATAAAAACCGTTTAACTTTCATTTCCAACTTATCTCCCCTCCCAGGTTGTTTTTTTACATCCGCATTTTGTACACGAGGAAGATTAACTAAACACCTCCGAGGTTCGCTTTTTTTTCCCGAAATTCAAGTATGTACCACACCCCGGCTTAAACACTTACACCGCGAAAAAAAAGGTATCTCTGGTCTGCTCGATCCCAATAAATTAAGGATTTTAAAAGGTATACCACCGACAATTAAACCCAAAAAGGATACAACTCCGAGCGTTTGCAAATTTTAAATTTATTGCGCGAAATAAAAAGCGGAAAAGACAAACGGCCAATTTGGGTGGGGAGCACACGCGAGCGGCTCTCCCAAAGTCCTGGGAATATTCTCTTTTCTCGTTAGCTTCTTCTCTCTCTCCCTCGGCGACCAGAAGAAGAAGGAGGAGGGAAAGAGAGAGATACGAAGAAATTTTTTCGTTTGTAATTTCGCGAAATTATGCAAAATTATATTTCTTCGAGACGGACCCCGGTAATCGTGCATGCACGGTACTGTCAATTTATTTTTGTTGGTTTTTCGAAGGAGGATTATTCCCCGATCTTTTATTGACACGTGCGTTGCGCATACGCCTTTCCGGGACGTTGCGTGTTACCGTATTTTTTATGGCGGTTGATTGATATTACTTTGGATTCTTATTCGCGGGAATGTTTTTTGAGGAACATTCGCATGTAAAATTTTTAGGTTTTTTTTTTTATATAGGTTTTGAAATTTATTTTTCTGAAGAATATGGCAGAATAAAGGGTCATCTCTCTATAATACTTTCTTCATATAATATCAAGTTTTCGAAGTTTGGTTCTCAAAAAAATGTCACCTTAAAACTGAAAACCTCAAAATATAACCTAGTTTTTCTTAGGTTCTAAACATTTAAAAAGATGGTTCCTCAAAAGCAATATTTTTTTTGCTCAAACAAATGAGCATTTGCTTGGTACTGATAAAACTTATCTAACTAGATTGAGGTTTAGGTTCCTATGAAACCTAATTATTAAGTTATTAAATAAGTTATGAGTAATTAAAAAAAGAACTGTTTACACTAGTTTACTTAAGTTACCAAAAAATCGTACTTTTTAAATTTTGAACTAACTGAGGATTTTTTAGGTTCAGGTTTTTTTTGTCACAAAATAAATCGATTTTATGGAATACCATTGCATGTAGAAAAAGTAAGTTCTCTACATTGAAGATACAATTGTTTACAACCATATTTTTTACATAAATCCTTTTAATGTCCACCTCGAGTCTCCTCAAAATCCAAAAAAAGATCCTCATCATTCCGGCCCTCCCGCAATCAAAGCGCTCGCGGCTCGCAAAAAAGTAAGAAGAACCTCTACAATTAAAGTCACCCGCTCATTAAATCATCATGCCCCCATCAAGCTTTAATCCTTCACCTCCGAACTTCCTCCGAAAACTCCCACCGTGAGCGAGCGCCGGGTCCTCCTCCTCCTCTCCTTTTATCCCCAACCTTTTTTGTTTTTTTTTTTTTTCTTCTTTTTTTAGTCGATTTTTGGCGGACGACGACGACGACTCGTTTCTCTCGGGTATAAATAGTCGGTCTCCTGCGCTTGTCCGCCTGCGGGCCTGCAAAGCCCTAATAGAATGCGCACGCGGCGCCGGGATGAAACAACAGTCCCAAATGAGAAAATAAACGCTGATCTTTCGGGGGTGTTGCTTCTCCTTCGGTAATGGGATTTTTGGCTTTGTCATTAGCCTTTTGGAGCCCGGGCTTAGGAGCTAAATTGTCGTAATTTAAAGAGAAAAAGAACTCCTGGGGAACTGGTTGTTCTTGAACAAACAGAGGACCTGAGTAAAATAAATAATCCTGAATGTTGAGGCGAGATGAGCCAAGGAAATTATAAAAAAAATTTTTTAAATTGTGCGCACGTCAGACGAAAAAAGTCAAAAATTACGTTGTAAACTTCACGGTACGTAAACGGCATCGGATTTTTGAATTTTTTTAACCGCATCGTCAAGAAACTGGAAACTTTTACAACTAAAACTCGATAAAGTACCGATATTTACATCCGCGAATGCGCAAATCGGAAAATGCAAAAACCGTTTTTGTGTATTTAACACAATCCTTGAAAAAAAAAAAATCCTCGGAGTATCGAAAAGCCCTTGTTCACCGGTAATAACGTCACTCATTAACGCGGTTTTACGAGATTTCGCTATTCAATTAGCATAAATACCCGGAGCGCGTTTTCCCGTACGAAAAAGAAGTTAATAGTTTTTCAAATGATGCCGCGTGCGCGCGTACTTAAACCAGGTCGAGAAAAAAAAATGCCCAGAGCTCGCGATCGTATTGAAATCTAAAATATCGGCAATGAGATTATTAATTTACTAAGAACGCAGGGGCCGAGAGGGAGACGCCGATAATGGCCATCGATAACGATATTTGACTTTTTTCATCTCGTTCGATTCAATTGTACTCCCTGGGATTTCTGTTTGAACGAGTTTTTACGAAAATTTACGACACTATTCCGTGCGGGTCTGCATCATAAACCCAAAAGTTATTGTTAAAAATAAAATGCTAATGCTCGTTTGAATAATTTAAGTGACAGTGTTTTTTCTGGTTTTGTGAATTTATTATTCGACTATAATATTCATAAGTTGCAGTGTTTACCAAACTATGATTCTGCCTTTCTCAAAAAAAAAAATACTCTTCATACTTATGATACAAGTCAACCTCATAGTAAACTTAAAAATATCATCTGACGAAAAACAAAGTAAAATTGAGGACTTATTGGAAATTTTTTAAACAGCGTAAAATTCATAAAAATTGTATAAAATTCATTTAAAATTGTAGAAAATTAAACAGACACTTTCAAGTCAGATTTGGATTTCTTACACTTTTAAGTAGCCATAAAAATAGAGTGATTTCTTACTGTAATAAATAAATACTTTCGGGATTGATAAAATATAATTACGAGAAAATTAATTTGTTTGATTTAGAATTTATATCGAGATGAAAGCTTGTTCATGATCCATCTACAAAACACTTTACCAAGGTGCAATAAACTCCGTTTTACACACTTAAGATTTCACTTTCCCTAACCAAAACCAGAAGAAAATTAAGGCCCGCCGGTTTAAAATAAAATAAACCCGGTCGTCTCGTTACCATGCTCGAAACGAATTTTCCCGACCTCAAGAAACCTTTGACATCCGCTCCAAACGAATTCATCCTTCTTCCCCTTCGTCCCTCGGTCGTTGCGGTTTTGACCACAGCTATACAGAATAGACGTAATTCGCTCTCCCACAGCCGAATTGAAAAGACTGCGAAGACGCAACGTGCACCTTTTTTTTCATAAATTTTGTTTTTACGCTCTTGCGTAGGAGTCTCATGCTGAGCGGGATGCGGGGGTTTTTCGTTGATTTTTCGTAATACTTTTACGAGAGTTGTAAATTTAGTGGTTTATTAATTCCCCCGAGCACGAAAACTGCAGCCGTAAAGATGCGGATTATTTTATTGCTTGTTTAGGAACTATCATTGACGAAAACGAATCCGAGAATGGCTCGAAGAATATTAAAAATTTTCAATAACAATAATTTTTAAGCTTTTTTTCTTTTGAATCTTGGGGAATAAAAATTCCAATGGCAGTCTGATGTCACGCTCGGGTGACTTTTAGTGCATGTGATTGGTCAATGATTCTTGCGGGCAATGGTGTTTGACACTAATACGATTTTTTTTCACTTTTCAGTTATTGAGAAATTGTAAAAGTCGCAGCGGTATAAAAGTAATCGTCCGAATCGCTGCACGAAAAGATTTCCTTATTACTTAGCCTGTATTTATTATATTTTCTACAGTTTTAATGTTTGGAATAATGTCAGTTTCTGTAAATAATTAATTGTTTTTTAAAAGTATATAAATAAACTTGGTCAGCGTCAAGTCAGCATTCAATTTTCGCTCCGTTTTAGTAAATAAATAAGTATTACTTAATTTAAAAAAAAATTGAAATAGTTTAAATAAAATATCATAGAAACTTCAAACTCCTAACTTTAATCTATAATAAATTTTTATAGAAATAAAAGTTTAGTATAAAAGATAGAACCACATTCATTATTATTGTTTAAATAAAGTATCTTGTGAATTCTAACCTCAAAACCAGGTATAAAAAATAGTTGTGTAAAAAATTAAACTCAAAGCCACTCGAACTCTTCCGTAAAAACGAGCTCCAGTTTAACAAAAACCGGACGTAAACTTAAACTCGCTGTGCAAAATATTATTTTCGTACATCGCGCTTATGCATCTCGAGTGCAGCAAAGGCGCTCTCGAAATAGTACTTCTTCTTTGTGGCCAACGCCTTAATCCCGCCGGATTAACCCGAGCGATGAAAATTCATCCCGGCGAAGCCTTTCATGATTTACCTTCGCGTGGGCGATCGCGTGCACTTTTTTTATTTCGCTCGCATCTTAATTTATCGACTTTCTCGGTGATAAACTTCCCCCCCTTTTTTTGAGTATTTAGCGTTTATCATCAGTTTGATTGCTAATTGAGGGG
The DNA here is from genome assembly GCA_038277355.1 of Encarsia formosa. Lineage (NCBI taxonomy): Eukaryota > Metazoa > Arthropoda > Insecta > Hymenoptera > Aphelinidae > Encarsia > Encarsia formosa. The sequence goes on along the minus strand of CM076185.1, from coordinate 6,743,901 downwards.
GCGATGATGCGGGGATTATTTATGTGCGGCCTCTTGATTTTGGTGCTTTTTACGGTACGTGATGAGGACTTTTATGCGCTCTCGGTGAAGCAATTGAGGCATCAAAATTTTTACTTTTTTGTTTTTTTGTTGTTGCTGCGCTTGCTTTTTTAGCCGTTCGTGGGAAGTCATCTCGAAGCTTTACTTAAAAACCGAGTAGGTTTCAATGAAATTCTGAGGATTGTTGTTAATTTGAGTTCTTGGAAATAGTACTTGAATTTTTTACGAATTTTTTAAAAAACTATGGTAAGGAAGTGGGTAAAGGTTTTTATGAAAATTAAAGTTAAAAAATTAAAAATATACTATTTTCAGGTCTTGTTTCTATGTAAAAAAATCTGCAATTCCGAAATTATTACAATTTTCGAAAGAATCAAACTTACATTTTCAGACCACGTTTCCATGTAAGAGATGCGAATCCTCATAGAATTTTTTTCTATTCATACTTTTTGGAATCATCAGTGCCTTTTTGAAGCTAAAAATTCTCATCAAAATACTAACGCTCGCATCTTAAAATCCCGTTTCCAAGCACCGACCGATGGATTTTTCTCGTGCACCCTATTCATCAACCTCAAAAGTCAAAAACAAACACAAAGCCCATCGCTCTCAATAACCCCAGTGATTTACAACTTCCCCGGGCATAATCTCGCCAATTATCCAAAGCGCTATGCGCCCCTAAAAAAAAAGTCCCGTCCACCCGTGGAGGATCCATAATTGTCAATTACTCGTTACAAGACCGAAAAATAATTACCCTCTCGCGTCCAATTAACACTTCGAGAATAAAAGCCCCCCGTGCATCTCTCCCTGCAACGGAAGTCGATTTCTTCTCTTTTTTTTCATTCTTTCTTACATTCGTACACTCGACGCCCTTTTGATGACGCAAGAGCGTTTTACGAGCGCAGGTGTACGGTGCCTTTTGTGTCAGCCGGAGTCGATTGTTTTCACTCGAATTTCCACACTTTAATTGTGGTTTATTTTTCTCTCCTTTTCAAACCAGAGACGCGATGATCTTAGATTGCCGCTTGCTCGGTTTATTTGTCGATTATGATGATTCTCCGGAAAGGAAGTACCTGGGAAAATTTGATCTACCCAAGATTGCATTCAATTAGACCTGGGATATTTTAATTATCGCATTGTGTACTTTTTTTTCGTCCATATCTGTTCTCTCATATTTCGAGCTTATTGTTACGAATCGACTCGCGAAAATAAATAAAAAATATTCGTCAATTATATGGCTCGTCGAATAAAGCGATCGGTTTATAAAGTGCTCCGCGCACCACTTCTCGTATTATTCAAATTCGCCAAAAACGCATTATCGCCTTTCCTCTCCTCATATTCGCTGGGGTCTCGAGTTTCGCTGAGAGGAGGAAAAAAAAAACGAGAGGGAGAATAAAAATCGCCAACGGCTTCATTTGCGTTCGGGGGGGATATGAAGACGCTAAACGATGCCCGCGTGCACCCCGGAGATTTATTAATTGGGGGGAGAGGAGGAGGTTGGGGAGGAGAAAAATTGATGATTTCTGTTATGTGTTTACGCTTTGATTTATCGGCCTGATTGGGTTGTATGCGGAGTTCCAATTCGGGTAAGAGTTTTGAAAATGAATGTTTTGTTTTTGGAATCGCTGCTCTGAAATTGTTTCTCGGATTTCCGCAAGCCTGAGAATTTCGGTAAATTTTTTCAATGTTTCTTGAGTACTGTTTGCAGAAATTGGAATACGAAACGTTACTTGGCTTGCAGCTCAACTTAACCAGAAATAGATTTGAATTTTTAAAGAGACTGAAAAAATCTTAAAACTTTACTTTGAACTTAACTATAGGGGAGAGCGGGGTAATATTGCCACTACAGGTAAGAGTGTCATGTTAATTTCTCAGTCCCAAATTAATATGAACCGGCAAAATCTCTCAGAAATGGTTCAAATACCAGTATAGTTTTTCCCTGTAATGATTTTAGAAAGAAAAAACCCTTCAGAATAAAATAAAGTCATATTGAAAATAAGGGTCATGAGATGAGGTCCGGAAATGGATTTTCAGTTGTCTATTACAAAAATAATATGTCCTTAATCGATCTGAAATAAGCTTTAATAAGAAGTTAAACTCTTAAATTTTCTTTTTCTTTTTTAATAATTACCATAAGATGCCTAATAACAAAGAAATCATGATTTTAATCGACCTACTGTTTTGGGGCGTCAGTGTCTTTTGAGTGGAGGCACGAGTGTCTCTTGAAACGCAGCTTTTGAGAGATTTTTTGGAGCCGTCGCGAATCAGCTGATAGAAACTCTAACCTCAAATTTTAAGCGATCTTAAAAAAATTCGCACTGACACTGGGACACACGTACCCCCAAACCCATGACTCTCGTGCCTCCAACAAGACTTCCCCGCCCCGCATAAGTAACCCAACTTTGAGACTTTATTTAAAAAAAACCACAATACATAGGATAAATTAAATTATCAAAGAATATATTAGACAGTTTTCTCTGTTAAATGTACTTTTTTGTTTTTATTGAAAGAAAAAAAAATCATCGCAGTAATTAAATATAGCTAACACTGGCACCCACGCCCCGCTCTCCCCTACTTATAAGTTATAAAAATATGAAAGATCTCTAAATCGCAAAAAACTACAAATTATGCTTGAATTATGAACTGAGTAAAATGATGCAATTTTTTGAAAAATATGGATTTTATCAAATCACTGTAACAGTTGATATCTGTCAGTTTTTAGAAATTTCATTTTTAATTTTCTTTACTTTAAAAATTATTGTTATAAATGTATATTTCATAACAATAATTAAAGTACAATAAAAATGCTTGATTATTTCAATTGTGGAAACTCCTTAAAACGCACAAAAAATTAGACATCAAACCATTCTCCACGAACTAAGTCAAGCCTGAGTAATCAAGCGCATCAAAAAAATAACTAATTTTGAAAACAATGAAAGCCTAATTTAGGGCTAATTTTATCCCTCAATTCATAAAAAAATGAAGACATTTGACTTAACGAGATCCGACACCGATGATCATTATGAAAATCGATAGATGAGAAAGCAAGCTGCAGTCCAAAAAAAAAAGGTAAGCTCATCGCGCTGGTAAGAAGAAGCGCGCACTTAGGCATTCGCTCGACCGAACATTAATGTCGAGCGACGCAAACCCCCTAAAATCACGAAACAATGGAGAAGAACAAAGCCGAAAGGACGCGACGACACCGGACCGAAAAAAAAAATAATAATAATAATCATCAGCTCGGCGCAAAAAGGAACAATCGAGGTATCTTCGCTAATTAGCTACGTCATTTTTTCGAGTAAAAAAACGTCAGTATTTAATTAGATTAATGTCGCTAGAAGAATTCGGTTCGAAAAATTCTCGAGCAGCCATCTCGAAAAAAAGCGCGTATGGGATTTATTTTTTAATTAAATCAAGCTAACTTACTCGCATGGTCAAGTTCTTGAAGTCGAGCTTGTTTTGAAGTTATTAATTTTTCAAATATGTTGTGTCTTACACGCGCCACCGGGGTATAATACGATAATTAACGAGGTATAATAAAGAAAAAAAAAAAAAGCAGCGTGTTCGTGTAAACTACCGTGGTGCCATCGATCAAGCGCTATTTTTTTCGAAATAATAATTTTTAAAAAGGACTAGTGAAAAAAGAAGCCGTTTAATGATACGCGAGGTATTTCAGGTAGCCATAAAGCATTACGCACGCCGTAAATTTTAATAAACATATTCACCGGCCATTGATTACTTGTTCGCGTTGCGGGGTCGCACTTGCCGGGGATTTATACGTCTCGAGTGTCTGCTTTGCTTTCTCGTAAACTTGATAGAGTATTTTCAATCGTAATGATAAACCTGACGTTATACACTATTTTAATTAAATTGGTGCAAAAAAGTGTTGTGGCTTGCGATGATTTATGTCCAAGTCCGGTAACCTACTGAGAAAAAATTTATCTGTAAATCTAGTACAAAAAAAAAGTTGGTTGCAATGTCTTGAACTTTCAGGCCTAAAAAAATGTGCTTAACGTACTTTATGCAGGATTTGAAACTTTAGATAAGAGTACTGATTTATCGATCGAGTCGATATACATTGTGCACCGCTTTAATTAATAATAAATTAAAATTTGATTTACTTTTTTATTTTAGTAAGATAGTAGTTTTTTTACGCATTGTTTGAAGATTATATTTTAGTAATATTAAAAAAATAGGATTCGAGATAATACGTAACACTATGCTTGACATTACCGGCATAATTTATTGGATCCTCTTTCGATTCATCGATCATAAAGTCTAGTGGCTCAGACTGCTCAGCACGCAACTTATGACCCCCTGCTTGAGAGTTCAAATCCTGACTGACCAACTTTGGTGTCAACCTTTGAGAATGTATGTCGAGCTCAATAAATAAATAAAAAAAATAAATAAAAATAGTAGAAGCGTGCTAGGTCTCGTGCTAGGTAGTAATTTTTTTTTTAACTCATTCTGGTAACAGATTTTGTTTAACGGCGAAAAATATTTTCATTTTGGAATTCGAACCTTCTTAAACCTCGTCTTAAACAAAAGCTATGATTTTTTCATATCAGTAAAATAACATGAAAATTCTGATTTTCGAGTAAATACTAGGTAACCAATATTAATTTTTTTATTTCGACGATTATAGATTGTTAGTTAACTTCACCTCCTGCACTTGAGAAAATATTTCGTAAACGCTCTATACCTTCATCTCTCACCCACAGCAAAAATTCGATGCCTCCGTCGAAATAAAAAAAAAAAAGGTACGACGAAAGCAGAGGAAGGGGAGATTAATGAAGAAGAGGAGCCCGTTTACAAGACCGCGTCCTCCCAAAGAGGGTCAATGAATTTCATATGAACACACACACGGCCCCGCTCATTTGCATTGGCTCGTTAGTACTTGGTAGCTTCTTCTTTCGGTAGCGTTCGATCTTTACCGACCCGGACCATTATTTATCAAGTTCGGCCTTGTAACTTTGACCCTCCCGTGCCGATCTTGATAACCAAAAGGAGGAAAAATAAAAAATAAAGGTGTGGAATTCTGATGCCCGGCTGAGTTATTACGGGGACCCCCGGTTTAATAGTTTTTACGCTCGGGGTGATTAATTGACCGATCTTCGAGATGTACGCCTTATAGGTCACTTGCATGAAGGGGTATTCATATTTTGGTAATCGGATATTTTTTTATTGTTCAAGAAAAATTGAACTGAAAGATGGCTCGTTTGCATCGTATAAAAATTATTTTAATAAATACATGTTTTTCCTTGATAAAATTTGTTTGATAATAATTGATATGTAAAATCTAGGTTTTTTTTCTAAAGTTTTTACATTTTTTGTAAAAATTATTTAGTTTGAGAAAGTTAATTTATTTGGATTTTTATAATAATAGTTAACTTATAATAATTTCGGACAGTATTTTTCCATGTTTATATTGGTCTTAAAAATCTACAACCTATAAACTATAAATCTCTAACCTATAAACTATATATACCTATAAACTATACCTATAAACCATATATACTTGTAAATACTTATAAACTATACCTATAAATATACCAATAAACTGTGCACTTCCCAGGTCCCTGAAAAAAATCGTCCTCACTCAATTGATCGTCCGAAATACATAAATAAAAAAATAAGAAGGCGTAAGATATAAAGTGACTTCGACAACTATCGGGTGACCCATCACTCACTCGGACTTCCTGCGTTGTACCAAAAAAAAAGGTAAACTCAAGCGAGCCCTGTCAACCAAATCGCGCCAAATTTATCAAAGGGTACAATGGGAACGAATTAATACCCCCCGAAGAATGCCATCAGAAGTCGCAAGCCTGTCCGAATGAAAAACGAAGGACCGACACTCGAAGATTCCCCCTTCTCTCGTCACTTCATCGCGCCCACCAAAGAAGGGACGAGAGGCTAAGACTCCTGATTTGCATATTACCGGCTCCTTCTCTTTCTTCTTTTTTTTAAGCGTCTTCTCGATATTAGCGAGGTTAATAAATTAATTACTGCGAGGTGCAGAAAATACGACCGATGAAAATCCCGAGATTACCCGCCGACCTGGTTACTTGACGATCCAAAGAATTCGAGAAGATTAATCGTTGATTTTTGTTAGGTAGACGAAACATCGATCTAGACAAAACAAAACCGTCTCGTAAAAATGAGTCACAAATTCAGAAGCCGCGACGATAAAAATCCCGACCAATTAATCGCAATCAATCGTTCGAGAAGAGCCGAGGAGAACGAGTTTTAGAGCTGGAGGAGGGCACAGGAAGAGAGAGTGACCACAGAGATAATTGTGACGAGTATCGGAAACCTTCGATCTTTTCTCTCTCTGTTGGTTTACTCTTTCAAAAGGGAGTTTTAGGAAGACCGAAACGAGCCTGTATACATAAGTATAATGGTAGACCGTAATTACCGAGAGTCGACTTTTTGAGAATCTTTTGGCTGGGACGAGCCGTGTGATTATTGTGATCGGTCGTTATTTTTCGCTAACGAATTTTCGTTACGTAAGGATCTGCCTGATTTACAGTTTCGTAGTTTAGTTTGCGAAGTTTCAAATTTTAGTTAGGAATTGAATAGTTAAACTTCCTTTGTATTGATAAAATTAGCTAAAAATATTTTTATTTTCAAGAAAACATACCCAATGTTGAAAATTTAGCTTTAGTATGTTTATTAACTCTGAGTAAGAATCTTCAAGTATTAAATAAACTTTAGCAAAGTTTTTTTATAACATATAATCTCATCAACAAACAACTTGAATAGTTAATTTGAAAATAAAAAATTCATGTACCGTTATTAGATGACTCATTGGTTGTAAGTAAAAATTAAATATGAAACTATGTAAATCTTATGAGTGGAAATTGGCACTCAAAAGTTACCGATTTAATCGTCGAACGATAAAAAATAATTGTATATGTTATACACCTGCAAGTTTTGAATATTACTTAGAAGTCCTAAAAAGCCCTCTTCCATCCAAAACCAAAAATAACAATAATTATAATAAGAACTAAATTAGGTTTAAAGAACATGGGGTATTGAGGCCTGTCAAAACTCCACTCGAGTCATCTTCTTCCCTTTCTAGAGGTTTATTTCGAACCAAATTACTGTTAATGGCCCTAAAGGGGACGGACGCGCGCGGGTCCTCTACCTGGAAAAAAATGCTAATTCCGGTTCCCAAATTGCCGCCAAAATTCTAGGACAAAAACCTACTTCGGATCAATAAAAAAATTTCCGAACCGACGCTGCACTTGATACAAAAAAAGTCAACAACGGCTTTTATAGTGCCCGAATTAAAAAAAATCTCGCTCACGCATCGCGTGCTTTTTTTTACAACTATAATAAAAAGCGACTACCACGGGCGTTAAAAACGCTTTTGCTCCTCGTAAAACAAGAGAGAGAGAGAGAGAGCGAGAGAGAGGGAAAAGGTATACATCCTCCCTCTCGATGTTTTCGACGATAAAGGATTTAAAATAAAAATAACGACGATGGTATTTTTTTTTCTATTCCGCTGGTCCCCGGAATGTAATAAAAGAAAAATTAACTTTATTGCTTATTTTACACCGGGGAAACTTTTTGCGCCGACTTGTTAATTGCCGGCTACATGCGTGGTGTGTACTCCGGAGGGATACAGACAATTTTTTTTTTTTTTTTCTTTTTGGGTCGGGTGACATTCCTTGAGCGATGTTTTTGTTACGAGACTTTTGATAAGTGCAATAGACGAAGGCCTGATCGATCACGATGATCGAACAGATAACGGCTGTGGGTAGCGTATCTTGTTGGATCAAAATGTGTAATGAGGCTTGATAAACTTATAAATAAAGTTGCCTGGGTTCCCTTTTTTTTTTTTCAATGTTGTCAGTGTAAGTTGATTGAAATATTTTTTAAAATTATTAATTATTCAAACTCGTTAAGCGTTTATTTTTAAAAAATTTTGTACGTTATTATTGATCATAGATAACTTGTTTTTAATATTTCTTTGAAAATTTATACACTGTAAGTGTTCTTTTAAATATTTTTATGAAAATAATGTTAAGTAATGATCCACATGTAAAGTTTCTTAACTTGTTACTCTATTAAAATAGTTTACAGTAAAAATTACATAGAAACTTATTTATAGTTGTAAACATAACCTTAAAAAGTTATAATAAAAATGACTCATATCTATTTGAGATATATCTGACTATTACTTATTTATGCTTTGGTCCATTTTTAAATTGAAGATGGTTTTTCAATTTATAGTTAACTTGTTACTCTATTAAAATAGTATACATAATAAAAATTACATAGAAACTTATTTATAGTCGTAAACATAACCTTAAAAACTCATATCATATGTTCCTGAGGCGAGGCATATCTGACTATTACTTATCTAAATTTTGGGGCATTTTTAAATTGAAATAACTTTTCAATGATACTCACAAAAAATAACGCATCCCTCCCGCATCCAGGTGACCGATCGAATCAATCAAAAAATTCACTCATAGATGAAAAACCTCCTTCGTAATCACACGTTAATAAAAGCTGAATAAAAGCCAAACGACAATGAGTAATAAAAAAGGGAGCCAAACATCATTCCTCTCTCCTCCCCGCTAAGTTCTCCTCCTCCGTTTATAACTCTGTAAATCACTTTATCTCCCGCCCGTATCGCTTCCCATCTCTGCTCTTTTCTCGAATTAACACTTGGTAGCCGACCGTCCGCACCCGCTTCTCGGGGTATTAAATAAACACTCCAAGGGTAAATGACTCCTGCTATGAGAAGATATCCCATTTGACGTTTATCTCGTGTATCGTCAAACTTTTACCGATAATATTTAGATTTAGGAACAGTATCGATGGATTCACTAATACATTTATTTTTTTATGTTTCAGGTAAGCCTTTGACAGCCTCCGAATGATGGTTTCCTACAGCAAGGTATTAAGATTGATTCTAACAGAAATAATACTTCCTTTAACCGCGACGACACACTAATGACCGGCAATTTTTCTCAAAAAGACTCGGAGATAAAAATCTCTGCTCGGAGGCTTGAAGAAAAAAAAGATGTCCGAGTATAGTCGCTTCGAAAAGTGCACCCCCGCAATTACCGTCCATAAAGAATCTTCCTCTTCTTCTTCCCAAAAACAAACACACTTCATCCGCGCCTTTATTTGTGCCTCGGGTATATAAAAAGGCACGAGATCCGCCTATTATTTAAGACTCGCGGGAGAGAGCAAATACTCCGCTGGCGTGCATGCACCTTATCGAGAGAGAGAGCTGGGCAAACACACGCGATGCAGATGAGGGGCCTTAAACAGGTGCTGCCGGACAGCGCTGGACCCGCTCTTTTTTGATACCCGTGACAGCCAGATCTCTGGAATTTACAGTTTGTTTGCTCGAAAAATGATGCTCTTGATCCTCCGAGCGTCTAGACGGAGTTTCAATTGTACCACTTGATTCATCTGAAGGAGGAGCTTTTGGAAAATTATTAAAATTCCTAGGATAGTTATGTATTTTTGAGGTTAGGTTATTCGTAACTGTAAACAAAGATTATAGTCCTTACACCTAGCCTAGCCAACCTTGGTGGTGTGTAGCTGGAATAACTCAGAAATTTTGAAAAAATAAATTCATGGCAAATAATTCTATTTAGTAGAATCTCAAGAAATTATATTTGTATTGTTCTAAAATAAAATAAGTTAAGCCTAAATAATAGGCGCTGCCCTCTGGAAAACTTAGGAAAAAAATCAAATTAACGATATTTGATTACAAGTGGCACTCGAGACTCTTACTTTCGACTGTTGCTAAACGAGTTGTGTGTAGCTTTGCACTCTCGCTTAAGTAGCTTTACAAGTGAAGGGAGTAGATTTGCATAGTGAATCTCAGTGAATCTGGTCATTCAGGTACAACCTAACCTTAAAAATGTCACTCCAGCTATGTAAATAATTTAATCCGGTTGATAACTTCCTAAACTCGTCCAATATCGAGTCCAATATTCTAAAAATACAAGATTTTCATCTCGATACGCTCGCAATCGATCTCCAAAGCTCCAAAAAACTCGATAATTTTTTGTCAATCAACTCCTCGAGGTAAAACCATATGAGTCTCGGGACAAAAAAACCCAAGAGGCGGTATACATCGTCCCGATAATTAAATTTACGCGTCGCGATGGAAAAAACACAGGGGGGGGGGGGGTTTCAAAAAAAGGGGTAAAAGAGTCGCCGTCACATTGTTTAACATTTCAGCGCGATAGTGTATCCTGATAATCTCTTATCCTGGCAACACGTGCACCAAGATAAAGTCAACTTTTTTTTATTTCCTTCCACCTTCTTCTTCTTCCCCTTCCTCCCGGGGCATACCTGTGCGCGCACACGCGAATTTCTTTTACCTCATTTTCTATTGGGAGGAAAAGTGCAGTCATAGAGAGGGAAGCAATATGGCTGCCCATAACTATTTTCAGTACGATCAGCGCGCATGACGACGTAACTCTAAATTCAACATGGCTGCCCATAACTATTTAAATCCACTAGAACAGCGCGTGAACCACGTGACCTCATCCCCACCACGACTGCACTTTTCTTCCCAATACTCTCCGATTCCCCCCGCGTGTGTTAAGTTTCGGTACGGATTTTTCTTTCGACCCTTTTTGCTTTCATCTTTGGTCGTTCGTACCGTTTTTGTTTTCATACTGGCTGTATCAATTTTATCCTTGAAATAAAATAAGAAACTTCTTGAGTCTTTATTGAAATTCAGAAACTCTAGCATGAGTGCAAGAGTAATCCTAAAAATCCATCTTAGATAGGATGGATTTTTAAAATCAGGACTTGTGTTTTAGTCTAAATCTCTTATCAGAGCTGTTAGTTTAATTTCCGAATGATTGATAGAGAAATAAATGATTCGTTCTGTCAGGAAAAATTTACTTAATTTCCCATGTATAATAATTATTATTCCCAAGCCTCTCTCGAGGTAGAGAAAAAAAAGGATCATACGCTGGGGCCATAACCTTCCGTTAGGCCAATAACAAGCCAAAAACATTTCCCATCCTCGGCCTCCTCCCCATAAAAACCCCATTACAAGACATCGAAACTCGTCCGCAAAAAGGCGCACGCGAAACATCTCAAAACTCCGGCTTTATCAGAGTCCCTCTCTCTCTCTCTCTCTCTCTCGCTCCTTTGTATAGAAAAATAAACTCTCGTGCAGCTTGTAGACTCGCGCGCGGCAACGCGCGGAATCTTGCTTTACTCGATTTCTAATAAACATAAATCAAGCCGACGGGGCGAGCGAGCGAGCCAAGAAGAGGAGGAGGAGGAGGAAGAAGAAGAGTAAAAAAAAAAAAAAAAAGAAGGGCAACGTGGGTATAAAAAGAGGAAGAACAAACTCGGGCAGACGTGCAGTTTTGTCGGCAATAGGAACTGACAAATATATGACCCGGCCGAGAGACACGACAGACCGAGCTGGTAAAAACGAAAAGGGTGATGAAGAATTGTTTCACATGTACCTAACGTCCAGCCTTTGGGGGTAAAAAAACCTAATACCGCACGCCAGCTTGTCTGTTGACATGGAGATTAAGAATTTAATCATTGTTACAATTATCTTTTATTTATGGTGCCGCTTAGTAAGGTGTTCTCCGAACGATGCAGCTGCAGAAAGGCTTGGGAAAGACATCAAAATGATGATTGGGTACAAAGATATTCCTGATATTTTATAATTGCAACTTATTTATTAATAAATTGTCGCCAAAGCAGGCGTCTGCTTTTTGTGACCCCCTTAATGTCCTAATTTAAACATTCGTAGTAATAATCATAAAAGTGGTGTTCATACGCTATTTCCTGTCGACAAAGCAGATATTTTGTCTTACACTAAAAATGACAGGAATTAGGTAATTTTTTATCGAAAATTGTGTAAACAAAACTAATAATTTGTTGATACAGTTGGAATCTACATTTCTACTAAATCTTTAACCCCCTTAATATTCACTGCAAATCCTGGTGTCTTAAAGTGTCATGTTTTTAAGACACTTGTAGCCGTCTTATAATTTTAAAACACTTAAACGTTTTATTTTAAACACTCGAGTGTCTAAAAATGTCCGCCGTTCTTCCATAGTGCCTAACCAACTGCCACTGATAAAAGGATAACATGTCTGACTGTTAATTAACCCGCCCTGGGACGTAATAATTAATTAATTAGGACCTTAAAGTACCATCTTCAAGCGCTAGCAGCCCTTTTGCTGCCGACTTTGGCCGAAATTCTTTGGCAAGGTTATGTTGTACGTCTTTGCAGCAGTGACACGGGCAGTGCAAGTGTTTAATGAAATAAACAATTTTTTAATTTATTCTCAATTTTGAAAAGCGGTATCCTATATCCCTGATATTATTTTCAATCAATAAATACATATTTTGTTTTATCCCAAATCCTTAATTCCAAAATACCTTTGGAGTCGATGTCAATGAATCAATAATTTGTCAAGTTTTTTAGTAAAGGGTGACAGATAAATTATTTATTTTTTGATCATGTGACTCTAGGCTTACTTCGAAAACGCAAACAACTTTATATATTTATTCACGTACCCAGATTTTGTGGTTTTAAAAGTTGTAGATAAATAAATTATTGATTCATTGACATCAACTCCTAGGATATTTTTGATTGAAGGCTTTGGGATAAAACAAAGTATTTATTTATTGAAAGGGAAATTTATTCAGGGAAAAATGATACCGCTTTTCAAAATTGAGAATAAATTAAAAAATTATTTATTTTATCAAACATTTATTAATATCTGGCCGGTACACTGCCCGTGTCACTGCTGCAAAGACGTACAACATAACCTTGCCAAAGAATTTCGGCCAAAGTCGGCTGCAAAAGGGCTGCTAGCGCTTGAAGATGTTACTTTAAGGTCCTAATTAATGAATTATTACGTCCCAGGGCCAAAGCCAAAATCCAAGTCGGGTTAATTAACAGTCAGTCATGTTATCCTTTTATCAGTGGCAGTTGGTTAGGCACTATGGAAGAACGGCGGACATTTTTAGACACTTGAGTGTTTAAAATAAAACGTATAAGTGTTTTAAAATTATAAGACGGCTACAAGTGTCTTAAAAACATGACACTTTAAGACACTAGGATTTGCAGTGTTTTCGTTAATATTCTTCATATTCTTAATAATTCAAAAAATTGATAGAAAAAAATTCCAGCAATCTAGTATATCCACCAACCATTAAAAAATCAACTTCAGTTATTATTTTCAAAAAATTTTCCTCGATTGAATAAAAAATAGTCGAGTATGGCTAAGAGCCATAATCCGCAAATAGAAAACAAACACAGCATCTTACGTCGCGATTACTCTGTTTGGAATAAATTAGACAGTGCTCGAAAAGACGGACAGACCTGCAATCCGCTCGTTCTCGAACCGGATGATTATTAAGCTCTCATGGATTATAATGATGTTTTATGAAATAAAAATTATTATAATCATGTGTATAGGGACGTCCGAGTACCGAGTAATTTCAATTTATAATAGGGATGGTGCACGTGGAGGGTCCCCTCGGGCGCCAACCTATGAAAATGAGGAGGAATTTACACGAGACCGCACGATAATTACGTACGGACTGGGAGATAAGCAAATTTTGCTCGGTCTTGCCTTTAATAAATACGTTATAATTCACGATGATGTACTAGTTCCGAGCATGCGATTCGCAAATAAAGTCGTGACGGGAAGGAAGAGAGAGCTTAATGTTTCCGTATTAGTAAATCATGCCTTTTTTTGAACGGATCTTCGCTCTCTACCTCGTTAGATGAACATTTTTAATCTTCTTTATAATAATCGAAAATTAATTTCGAGAAGATTTTCCGGGCTTTTGGAGGTGCACGCTTGGAGGAAAATGTTACGCCTGGGTCCATTGTTGTCGCTTAACCGTCTTTTCCCATAGTCGCGCGGGCTGGCTTACTTATTACGCCACTTCCCAGGTTTGAAATTTTCAGATTCTCGTTGTGTGTGTGTTTTGCTGAAAAAAAGTAGGCACTAATCTCGGGTGGCGAGGGAAAATATCTCCTTATTGTTTGTTCTGTGATAAGCACCTGGTGTAGGGCCTTGCATTATTCGCGCGTTAAAAAAACAGACATTTGTTTCTGGAATTATTTTTAATCTTGATCTGCGGAGTTAAGTTCGATTGCGTGTAGAATTCTCAGCTTTGTGAAAGAAGTGGGCTTAAAAATTTTATGCGTGCTAGTATTTGTTTGTTAAAAAAAAATGTTCAAAGTTAAACAATGGACCAGCTAAAACAATAATAATTATTATGTAAAACAAATTAATAATAATAATAAAGTTTAAATAATAAGTAAAAAAATTTTTAATAAATTTAATAAATAAAAATATTTAGTGAAAAATAAAATTTAATAATTAATTATATATATATATATACACTTAAGTTTATTTAATAAATAGTTTTTTTTGCTGAAAGTAGTAAAATATAAATAATTATTAATCTGTCTAGGAAAACTTAATTTTTAAAGTATTTTTTGAATAAAAAAATTATTTTTAAACATCAAGCATAAATAAATCACATATTACTCATAAAAATAATGAAAATAATGATTTTTTATAAATATTTTTCATTTAAAAAAATTTTTACTTGATAAAAACATTTTTATGTGTAAGTGCTTATTTTTTGGGTAAAATTTAAAAAATATTAAAAAAAAAAAAAAATTATTTTTGCTACAAATAATCATCCGAGCCGAAGCTAATTTAAGGTAGTAGTTCCGCGATATATAGCACATACATGGGAAAACACATGCAAAATGCAAACAACTCAAACACTATCTGAATTTTTAATATGTTGTAAATAAACAGCTGATCTTTCAAAATATCACTTAAAAAATACAGGTATCCATGCTTTTTTTCGAGATAATTGAGTTCAAAAAATGTTAAATTTTACAGGTTAGGTATTACTATATATTGTGATTTGGTGAATTTCTAACTCAATTGAAAAAAGCATGGATACCTGTATTTTTTAAGTGATATTTAGAAAGATTAAGTGTTTTTTTACAACATATTTTAATTTCAGAATTACTTTGAGTTGTGCACTGAGGCGGAACTACTACCTTAAGAACACCGTACCTTCCCGAGCAGCCCAACCAAAAACAATAACTTTGAAAAAACTCCAACTGAGGTAATTACGGGTAATCGTATAACTCAGCCAGCAATTAAAAAGCTCCGAAAAATCATCACCGCGAGTGCTGGATGATTTCCGTTCATAAGTCACCGGTCTTCCTCCTTCTTCCTACATCCCTCCCCTCGAAGTCCGTTGAAGAAGAAGAAGCGGAGCAGTCCGGGATTCCATCGCTCTCGTGTGTGGGTTATTATCATCCGCTAATAAATGTTGTATATCGCGGTTATTATACGCTCGCTAAGTATAGCCCTTCCCCAGGCCCTGTGTACACAAGAGGATGTACCGAGCCATTGGCGATGCTGCCGACGCCGGTGCCCGTCAACGCTCCGCTCCGTAATAATTCATATCGTGCCCCGACCGAACGGCCGAGGAAATACATAAATCAGGGGATAAATGAACGCGGAAAAGGCGGGGGAGAGTTTTTTACTCGACTACTTTTTTTTCCACCTAAAGGGTTGGGAGGTGCATCGGGGGCCCCCTTTCTTAGAGGGATTTATGAGGGCAGATGTAGGGAACTAGGGTTTTTGCATGATTTTTTGAATTCTTTTTATATATTTTCAGTCCGAACAAAATTGTTTATTTATTTGTTTAATTGAATTTATAATTGTTTACAATATCATAATTTTGGTGATAAAGTACTATTACACAGAATTATTTTTATTAATTTTAGACTGAAACAATTTTATTAAAAATTTATTTTTGTAAACAACAATGAATAAAAATTTATTTAGTTTAGTAAAATTTTTAAAAATAAAGTAAAAATATTTTAACTGAAAATTAATAATTTTTATATTAAAAATTCTTATTTTCCTAAAAAAAATTTTTGTTGTGTCCAGAAATAAACACATGAATCGGCAAAAACCACTGTAGCGGTAAACTAAACCATTTCAATCTATTCTTCGTTCCATCCCTAAATTCAAGAAGAAAAAAAAAATACCCCAAATTTCCATAAACAGATTTTCGTTTTACCGTCTGTTCACGAAAACAAAAAGATGAAAAAAAAAAAAGCAGTTTTATCCGTGGAGATTGAAGCGGCACAATCGCTCCAGCACCTGCAAACGACAACCATTTCCGTACAAAAGAGCAGCATCACGCCTCCATTATTCGCAACAAATAACCACAAACATCTCGCGGGTACAAATCTAGATACCTCCTCCTTCGTTCTACCCTTTTTCTCAGATCGTAAAAAAAAAGGGGGGGGGGGGAACAACGAACGAAGCATCTTCGGAACAATACGCTTTATTCCTACTAGTCGAAAGGGAAGAAATAAAGCACCGTACAGCCCCGCGCTGTTTATCAATTATCTCCCTTTATGCACGTATTATAGGCTCACGAAAAGGTAACAGTAAAGTCAGCTCGATTATCGCGGCTCTTCCACCACCTTCTCGACACTGTATTTCAAACTATAATATTATTCGTGCATCGGCTAACGGTCCAACTCGCCAACCGTGATATTGAATTTATACTCGCGGGTCTCGGTCAATTATTACTCGATACCGATCGAACCGCGACACCGTGCACCAACGCAATGTTTAGCAAGAAAAAAATTTCTATTAAAACTACCTCTAAGTAATTTTATTTAAAAAAAGGGGGGGCAGGCTTGGTTTGGATAGATCCATAATCTGAGTTATTTATACCCCCGCGCGATATTTTATCAGTTTACAGCCTTGTTTTTCCAGCAAGCAGGTAAATGAAAAATTTTCACGTAATTACCGGTAATTACATCATGCTTCCCAGATTATTTAACCTTTCGATCCACGCGATTAAAAAAAAAGCGCATAATAAAATGTCACGCGTCATTAGAATAACAAGACTAGTTCTTCACCGTCCGTCCGTCCGTTCGGAGCGCTCATTATCCTTCCCTTAACTCGTTCCCAACATCTTCCTCTCGGTATAATTCTGCCTTCTCTCCCCCGGGGCCCAGCGCCGTATTTATCACGAGTGATTGTTGCAGGCGAATCCCGCGGGGTAATGATAGCCCCGACTATTTGCCTCCTTATTACCTGGCTGCTTTATTGTGGGGCTATGCTTCGAGACCGACTTAATTGTTTCGGTGTCAAAAAATCGAAGTGAGACTTGATATTGTGAGAAAAATTGACTTTATTTGGGTTGGTGTCCTTTGTAGAATAATGAATTTGAGACATGTAAGTACTTAACAGTCGTAATTTAATATAAAAGATCTAATAGAATCTTGATTTTGATTAACGCCATCTGTAGGTGGCGGTACTTAAAAATATTCCATTAAAAAAAATTTTTCATTTGCTTGGTCAGACTAGTTATATTTCACAAGAGTAGAATAAGTGCGTGACAATCACAATACACTGTATAACTTTTAAAACTTTAACTTTAAAAATTTACTTACATCACACTCAAATTAAAATCCATGAGTTTGCAAAAACCGCCATCTGTAGGTGGCGCTTTTTCAAAAGTAATAATAAAGCCCCGGTAGTTGGTAAAACATTCCTCGTTACCGTTATTTTCGAGTCTTCTCAATAAACGTCTTGTCTCGCCCCGCAGTACGCTTTCTAAGACCGTTTATTTTTTTTTCCAACCCAAAGTGCGAGAAAATACAGCGCTCCTGATAATTTCTCATTTTTCTGTGGTAACTAAATTGCTCCTCGGGTCGTAAAGACCCCGAGCCTATTAATAACGAGGCGCTTGTTTCGTTTGATCCCCCTCCTTGGGTAATTTTGCGGGTGCCTCTCGAATTGATTTCATTTTTTCCCCTGTTTTCTGCAAAGTCCTGTTAAAAAAAAGAAAGGAAGGTAAGCGAGAGCCAGTCCACCGAAATATAAATCACCCCACCCGGGTCCGTACGCATCGATGTAATAACGAAATTGCATTTTATTTACGAGCCCGGGCGAAAGTGACGACTTGGGTACCTGTAGCCCGTATGCAAAGCAGCTGGTGATTTATCGTCTCGCTCGTGACCTTTCTCGCGGAGGAGTCCGGCCGGCACCTCGTCAAATTGTCTATTACCCGATCGGAAATTTCGAGAACCGAGCGAGGTATAAATCACCTCATTGGTTATGGGTGATCGTTTTTTTTTTACCTCTCGGGTGCGGAAGGGCCAATGATGAATTTTTGGATGCTTCGCTTTGGCCAGCGGTTTTACGGACGGGATACTTTGAGAGACTCGCTGCAGCTGGTCGAACGAGTCCGAGTTAATTTTAAAAAATTGTGTATAATGGCCGCGGTTAATTTATTCAGTACGTTTACGAATACATTTTCTGGAGAGTTACCTCAAGGAAAACTTCAAATTTGATGCAGTGCTTAAAAACTAGTCCACAGGGTCAATTCGACAAAATTAGACCTTATTATTCTGTACAAAAAAACATTGGTAAACCTCTCTGAAGAAGCTTCCTTGAGAAATTCCTCGACGATCAACAAATCGGTAGGCAATACGTCAAAACAAAAGGCGTCTTCCTGGAAGCTGTAAAAAGAGGGAAAGATCCGTTTTCCGATACCGCAGAAGCCGCGGTTGGCGCGCGTCGGAGCAATACACGAGTTAGGAGAGTTCGATGCCTGGTATTCGCGGCCCCCTATGCCGCTATAAAAATATCGTAACAGCTCGCTCGCGCTTGAGTTTTTATCTAGCTACCAACCTGGGCTGCGGTAAAAAATAATGGGATGCACTTGCGAACGTTTTGCTGAGCTCTGAATATGGATAGTTTTTTGCCCGCACCGCAGGTGATTGAGCCATGAGTCTGTCCAAAGGCACGTAAAATATATATATTCGGATCATTAAAATATTTTTGCCCCGGTAAATTATCGAGCCGGAAAATTTAAAATTTAAAAATGTTTTAATTTTCTCGACTCCGCGGGTTTACGATTGAATTTTTAAACTCTGCACCTAACCTATAAAAATCATTTTAAATAACAGGTTCCCGCCCGCGGATTGTTCCTTCTTTTACAAGCGTTTTCCATAATCCGCTCACGATTCGCTTTGGAAATCGCGAGTTTTCAATTGAGTAATTTTCGAACCGAGGTCAGTTCTCTCCTTAATCGATCACAATTTTCGAGTTCTCCTACTGGAATTGAGCTGTCGTTTAATTCAAGCAGCACCATAAAAACCGAATTTCAAGGCTGCCAATTAAAAGAGTAGCCCGCGTGCTTATCTTATCTCAAAAATCGCGCCCCGAAAAAGTCGAACTTTTAAACACCAAAACCCATCGGAATGTTCAGCAGCACCCAGGAGTTGTTAAAATGCCACCGGCGCTACCCAACATCGCCAATAATGCATCGGCGCGCCTCCTCTCATGCATGCACGGCCGCATAAGGTTTTTGTTTCCCCCGCGGGTTGTGTACGTTTAACGACCTGTAAGGGGTCACGAGGAGCTCCAGGGGGATAAAAGCGAATAAAAAAAATTGGTCTTTCGTGAGAAACGGGAGGATTTTTTTAAATTTCGCGCTGATTGGGTGTGACCCTCGATCCGGCCAATTATAAATAGGTGTCTGAAGCGTCAGCTATGAGGTGTTTCATTTCAGGCGGTGACACGGGATACGCGAATGTAAACCATCTTTGAAATCTTTCCATAAAGTCCCGAGGGATAAAAAATACTCAGCATCCCCCTTTGTGGGTATAAGAAGGCATAAAAAGGGAAAACACGCGGCGGGGGAGAGAGAAGAGAAGAAACACACACCTCACCGCCGCGCTGCTTAAGATCGGCGATGAGACGCGATAAGCGTCGTTAAAAGGAGATTCCTCGTTGCGTGGTAAGAAAAAAAAAAAAGGTAAGTAAGTAAGCAAGGAAGGATCTCGTTCGTTACGTATGGGAATTAATTTTTACGCGGATATTTAAGATCGGACGCCCGAGATAATATTATTAGTGGAAGAGTAGAAGAATGAAAAAAAAATTGACGCGTAAAAGCTCATGTATTTATTCTCCCGACAATGAGCCCGCGGTAGCTGGTTATTAACGCTCGTTAGATGAATAATCACTTTCTTATCTGGAGGCTCTCTAATTCAATTCCTGCAGTGTACTGTTTCTTTTTTTCTATTTCTGCAGGTGCAAGATTTTCTCTTTTTTTTCGTCACGCTTTTTTCGTTATTAATTAAGCCAGCACTTCCAAATGTTGTTACCATTTTCTTTTTTTCCATGAATAATGTAACTTGATACTGTTTGTGATACTGTGTGTTTACCTATGGTCGATACGATCTACTGCACATGCGCATCTGGCTCACCACGCATGCGCAGTCCCGACAGGGTTCGATTAACCTTAAAAAAAGGTCGATAATTGCATTATAAGTAGCAGTGATAAATGCTCGCGCAAGAGTGATGCAAGACGGTTGCGAAGAAAAAATTCTCAGCTAAAATTATCCAAACTTTAAGAGAGTAACCGTGCGGATCGTTTTTTCAGCGCGTATAATTTTTCAATTTGCCGTAGGGTGGTGGCTGGAAAAAAAGTCACGATCAATAAAATCTCGCAAGCTCGTTTGCGCATAAACCGCCCTAACGACGCTCGCGCTTCAATTACGATTTACCGAGAATCGCTGATCCTCTTCTTCTCCTCGTTCCTCTTCTTCTTCTGCTGCAGCCAACTACTACCGTGCGTGCACGCGCGCGATAAAAAAATGATTGCACTTGGGAAATGGGATATGATTACTGCCGTGCTTTTCATTGATTTGAATGGCCTTTCCTGGACTTAGACATATTTTTTGAAAAAATGGATGTAAAAAATTATGATCCGCGGGGGGGTTTTTTTTGTGGCTAGTCGAGCGAGGTTTTTACGGCTTTGTTTTGTGAGGAGCGCGCAATTGTTTTCGCAGACTGTTCTCAATTGGATGGCAATTGGGATTAATTGACACCAATCTACACTGGTTTATCGATCCCCGCAGCGCTTCTTTCTTGAATGTGAAATTTCAATTGGACGCTTGATACTCCCGAATGGATTTATGTCGTGCACCAAAGCTTAAATTTTATATCTTCATTGAAAAGCGACCGTCAGAATTCATGTTCTTAATTTTTAAATCAACTGAATCACAGAATTTTGTTTCAGAAACCGTCGGTCTTAAATTCCAAAGGTACATATCGCTTGAAATATTCAAAACTTTTCGACATTTTAAAAGTGTTCTTATCATATTTAGAGGATTTTACGTCTGAAACATGCCTAAATAAAATAAAAAAATAATCAAGTTATTAATTTCTAAACTTTTTTGGCTATATATCTTTAAAAATTCGAAAAATAAATTTTTAGAACTATTCGTTGTTAAATTAAAAAAATTACCGGTACTCAAAAATAAGTATAAGATTAAAATATAAATGATACTTAAAAATTATTCTACCTTTTCAAATTCTTTTAAAGCAAACACATTCGCTGAAAACCCGCAAAAAGGATCGTCTAGACAGGTTCCAGGCAACTATTGCGCCCTACAGGAAAGCTCCCACTAAGTGCGGTCGTTTATCTTTATTATACTCGAGGTCCGAAAGTTGGCGAAGGCTTGCGGTTGGTCCCCCTGCAGTATAGAATTCCTCGGGGTTGAACGCCAACGTCAACAGCACGCGAGCGACTCAAAATGTTGAGAAAAACACACACGGTCATGAAGATTTACGAAGTTTGTTTCTGCCTCTTCCCGTCACGATTGATTTTTTTTTTTAAAAAAGCTGATTTTTTCCGGTAGTTGCGAAATGGAATTTACGGGGAGTTAATCTAGATTAGATAAATTTACGTATCAGCCCGGCGATAAGTAGTTAATTGCCGGAATAGTTAAAAGTTAGGAGGAATATGATAACAGACCCTTATCTGGGCGCGACATGCTCCAGATTTGCGAGCCTGGCGCGCGAAAGTTTCGAATTTGCACGATTTCTCTTGTCGCGCGGTACGTCGGCGTTTTTGAAAATTTTAATAAAATGGAAATGTCATTTTTTACGGAATTTTAAATTTATTCAAATTCAATCTTGATTCGGAATTATCTTTTGTCAGAGGGGGGGGAGGAGGGAGGGATTCTTGAAATTCTTTGTGCTTTCTCATACGCGACGTCACGAGGTACCTACCTTTTGCGCGGGGGCATAAATATAAAATGATCTTTGTGATTTCACCTTCAATTTGTTTTCCATTTATGAATAAGATAAAAAAATATTCGAATAAATCATGTTTAAGTCTACTTCTTTCAACTTATTTATAATTAAAAATTTTAAACCAAAATATACACTGATGAGTAATATTTAATAAATATAGTGTAAACTTATTTGGTACATTTAGTACAAAAAGCATTTCAAAATATTAGTAAAAAATAAATTAAAATTATTTGTAATTATTTTGTATTACAGGCTCGATTACAGGCCCCTTTAACAAATACGATAATTTGCATCCGTTGCATCGTGTATAATTTACCATGCAAACAGCGTTTTCTATAACATTATTTTTTACTTCACCAAACCCAACAATTCAGTACCGAATCCATTCTGTAGCGCACAACCGATACTTTACCCACACAAGTTCTCCCGATAAATAAAATATCCGTGCACCACCCCCGGCCGGAGCTAACGAACTTTAATTTTCCCTCGAAAAAGCCCCCTTTCGTACCAAAGACCTCGCAAGAAACAAGAATAACAAGAAGACCAGCCAAGAAGAAGAAGAATAAGCCCTCGCTTCGTCCCACGCTTGCATTGTTTCATTGTCCAGGGCTCATCAGGTTAACGAAATCACCCGGTAATGCCCCATTGTTGGTCCCTCCCCCCCGCCTCGATAAGGGCACCTTTTCAGCCCCCTGAGCAAACACGTGTGCTCTTATCTCTCGCGCGGGGGAATAATACTGGGCGTGACAAACCCCGTAGGGCGCTTATTACTCTGATTCAATTCGTATTTACCCTGAATCACCCGGACAATGGGACGTTACGCCTTTTTACGGAAATTATTCAGCTCGGATAAGTGAAAAGCTTCACGGTTAGGAGCAGGTGCGGGGCAAAAAGGTATGACTTTCGGTACGCTGTTTTTCATCGTCTGGAACTTTCGTTTCTCGCGGGAAGAAAATTGATTTTACAGTGGGTTACTTTCCCAACGGCACATTCGTCAAAGATACACATCCTGTGTATCTCCACCGTGGTTCTTTCGTAAAACAAGAAGAAGAAGAAGACGAAGAAGAATTGCATTGTGTTTCGCGCCATTACAGCCACCGCCGAGGAGCTGAGATATCCCCGAGCGATAGGAACCCCGCTCCTTTACAAATCGCTCGGTGTGTTAGCCTCCTTTTCGCGTGCCGGGTCAAACTCGAGGAGAGGAGAGATTATCGCGAGCACGTGTGCAGCAGCCGAGGGATCGTGCGGCTCTTTTCGGGAATAGTTTTATCGGAAGGGCTTTTATATTGTTTCGGTGTGCACGGGAAAAGCCCCGGAATTCGGTAATGAACGGCCTAAGAGGGATAAACGGTCGGATGGTTGAATTCCCCTGGTTAGTGGGGGATGATAAGGAGATTCGTTTGAAATTTTCTTTTTTTTGGTGATTAAATAAAATATTCCAAAAGATTTTTGAGGTTATGTTAGTGTTTAGTATTAAAGTATTCAGTATTAAAAAGTAAAGAGTTGATTTCATGAAAAAATTGCATTCGCTTCAAGTAAATTTGTATTTTATTGCTTTTGATACAAAAAAGACTGGGAAAAATAAAATAATTATAGAAATTTTTTTTTCGAGGTTATGTTGAGTACGATTGTAAGTGAATCTGGTACATAGTATTAAGATTCTACTCGAATTTGACATTTTTTTAAAGTAGTTCAGATTTATGAAAATTATACTTTGCTTTGAATTTTTTTTCCTTTAACCTAAAGTTTTATAGTTATTTATAGCTCAATTTATAGGTTATCTTTAAGTTACAGTAAGTTTACATGCTATAAATTACATAGTTTCTGAAAATGATTAAGACTAATCAGTCTAAGAATCGCCAAAAAGTTTAATTGTAACAGTACTAGATGAAAAAAATTTACAATGATAGTAATTGTTGAGTTTAAAAAATTTATTATTTTGAGGTTATGATAAAAGAATCTTTTTTAGGTTAGTCGAATCGACTTTGAAAGTTTCAGATTTACAATTCAAGTACCTATAACAAGATTATAAATATCTAAATGTTACTTTCCTTTCACCGTGTTACTTCAGACCTTATACTTCCTCCATCAGAGTAATATAGCACCACCATAAATTTGAATTCTACTCCTCCTCGAATATATTTTTACAAACTCTTTCCCAGACTATTGAAATTAATAAATTTAATCATCCATGGTAATTTTAAGAGTAAACGCGTTACGATTGAAATACGCTGGACGGTGCACTTGAGGGCCCGGTTTTTACGATCGCAATTTCAAACGTAATTTTGCAGTGCTCAAAAATAAAAAAAGTAAAATTGCCGCGAACAGCATTCGAAGCTCCGTCTCTTTTTATCCCGCACCTAATTATGCAAACCGTATTATTTATTCGTCCGCTCATCATCGAATTATCGTTAAAAAAAAGTCGCGAAATTTTTTAAACATGAAAAAACAAAACGAAGCGAGAGTCTCGTTTTAATGCATTTCGCAACTCCATCTCGGGCCCCTAGGACTATTAAACTTTAATAATTTCAATGGGCTCGGACGGTAACAATCCCCGGCACTTAAAAAGCCATCCTCCATCCCGAGGTTACATTAACGGCTGCAAAAAAACCTCCCCTCCCCCGGCGAGTTTACCTAAAAACTCGAGAGAGTGTAAAACTTGACGCATTGTTACGTCTCTATGCTGCTGCTGCCCCTCCCCCTCTTTATTTTTTAATGGACCGAGGGGAATTTTTATAGATTGATTCTCGAGGACTCATAATTCGCGATTCATTCGCATGTAAATGAGAATTTACGATTTTGTTTTTTCTCTCCTCGCCGCGTAACGGTCGAAAAAAAAAAAAAAAAAAAAAAAAAAGTGGAGAAGAAAAAAGAGTAGTAGAATCCATCAAATTGATGTATTTTATAAACATGAAAATTCTTTCTAATCTGTAATCACCCGGCTTTACGGGGAATACGACGGGTCGGCTCTAAGCCGCTAAGTACTTCGGGATCATAAAATTTAACGATTATGACGGCTCCATTCATTTCAAAATTCTTCGATTCCGTTTTAGACTCTGATTGATCTATCTCCCAGCGTTTTCTCTCCTCTTCGACTTCCTCTTCTCCGACCGCAATTCATTAACAAAAGGCCCCGGCGCAATTATAAAAAATAAAAGAAGAGAAAGATTTTAATATCCAGCAAAATTAAAGATCGAAAAACAAAAGCTCGTCCAGATAAGGAGTAAAAAACCCGGGCACTTTATAATAACCTGCTCGTCCTTATCAAAACCCTCGGCTCGCTCGGCAAAACCCACAAAGTATAATTACCCGCGTCGTACAAAAAACCATTACATTGATTCGATCGCTCTCCAAGCGCGCCTCCTACTCTGCTTTTTTATCCCTTCATACACAGTTAGCGTATAAATGAAGTTGTGGAAGCAGCCTGACCTCCCAAGCAGAATAATAATAAAAAAAAGGTTTTCGCTTCTTAGCATCCCGGAGGTTAAGAAGGTGATGAGCGGGCCTTGATAATCCCGGTTTTCTTGGCACTTGATTCCGGTAGCCGCGGTACAAATGAGTCACGCAAGCGCGTGCGTGCGTGCACCCGGGGGATTATGCCCCCCACCGCGCCGGAGAAAGTAAATATGATTATTAGCGGGGAGAACGTATGCAGGCACCTGAGAGGAGGATTAGCGGACTCGGAGCTGAATTACCGAGGACGACGGTAATTAGTTTTGATTGATCATACGAGGTAATTTTCGTGCGAGTCTTCGCTTCTTTTTTTCATTTTTTAAGCTGGCGATAAGTAAGCGATCGAGTGCAGGCTTTTTTTGGGGGTAATTTGACCACTCGCGGGTGCACTCGAAGACACCTGGTGGCTGAATATTGAACTCGATGGTGATTAAGAGAATTATTCTGGTAGAGTTTTAAATTAGATTGTGCTAGTACTTCATGGTAGCTGTAAATTTTTATACGAGTGCTTTACCACCTAGAGTTATAGATTGTAATACTTTGACGATTAATCAATATACACATTGATTTGGACATTATAAGAGAAACCATGGGCCACCTAGCGTTGGATTTATGAACTTTTGAAATGTTATCATATAAACGTATTAATTGACCTTTTAAAAATATGCTCTTCGACATAAACACTGTAAAAAAACTAGATCTTGTTGAGATCTTGGATCATGACATTGTACATAAAAAATTCTAGTAAGAAACTAAAACATTAGTTTGACCACATGCGGAAAACCATAAGCCCCCTAGCGTTCCACAACGGAACTCTTCAAACTTGCCGAACCGCAAAAATTTGAAAAAAAAGAACCTCTCCAGCCCGGCAAAAACTAAGCAGGGAGAGATTCCTCCCGGAAAAAAGCTATCCAATCCATACAAAGTGCAGCATCCCACGGCTAACGATCTCCTTTCCACCTCCTTACGCAGCTCGGGAGAATTTTGCGCTCCGTTAGGAAACCAGAGCGCTGGCTTTTTTATCCCCTCGCTCCTGCTGCTGCACCCAGCCAGCCTTCATCTCTTCTTCTTTAGCCTCGGGCCGGTACTGGTATTAGCCTGGCCAGCAGAGTCGAGATTTTTACCGGGTCGCATTGTTCTTGCTACCGGGGCGCGCGCGCGCGCGGCACATAATAAACGCGCGAGGATAAATTCCGATAGGCCTGGGCTGTTTTGCTATCGGGGAAAACTTGTTGAACGGCTGCTTTTTCTCTCCGGCCTGCAGCAGCAGCTCTTGTGGGAGTTGGAATTCGCCGATTGATTTCAGAGAACCGGCCTGGCTGCGTTAATGGGAATTATTTTTCGTATCGATCAACAGCACACTGCCGTTTGTGGTATTTTTACTTGAAAAACCCAGCCGGAAGATCAATGCGTGATTAAAATCAACGCGCCAGTTCCACTTTAATAACAGTCATTTGGTTTGGTATCGAACGACGCAGGCACCCTTATCATTCCAATTCAAATCGAAATGTCCAGAAGATATTTGCAAACTAATTAAACTATCCGGTACCAACCTCCCGCGCTAATAAAGATAAAGCGCATCCTCGGGTCCACATTTGTACTCGTTTATCGCCTCCCCTGCACGTGCATACGATCTCGCGTGCACCAATAATAACCAGCGCGGGCCTTCTTATTTGCCAGTGCACGTGTGCGTGCTACACAAGACAATCCTCGATTCTTCTTGTCGTAACAATTTTTTGCGAGGATGTTGAACCCGGGAGTGATAAAAATCACAGGGACTTTTTAATATTCACCTGATGTGTTTATAATTGTTGTTCCTAATTACGCATCCTTGGTTCTTTTTTATCGCTCAAAATTACTCGAATCCAACCGTTATGATTTCCACCGCGGAGAACGGGTAATTATCGATAAATAAACAGGGGTAATTGAATAGATTACTTCCGAGGCAGGACGCAAGTGTAATAGAGTGTAACAAACGTTATTGGTTTTGCGAAGCGAGCTGGAGCCGCTTGAATGGGTCTTGTTTGCATGCATGCATGCGCCGACGTTTCCGCCGCTGAAAGGGATTTTGGAATTGCTCAGGGCAAAGACTTTCCTTTGTGGTGGGTCGCGCGGGTATTTTGAATAAATATACTTCGCGAGACTGATGGAAGGCAGCGAAGCTTAAGTAGTCTTGAAATTACATTGGTTGAGGCTTGATTTTTTACTGTACAAGAGTATTTTTTTTGTGAGCAGAAAAAAATTTAATGAATATTTAGTTTGAGCTACATCAGGACAGAAACCAAGTCGATTTTCTGCTCAGTTTACCATTTTATCTTTTGTAACTACTCTAAAAAATTTTAAAAATTTTGGACAATTTACAGATTTTTTAGTAATAGTCGATCAATTGCTATGAGAACACAATGCATTAACCATTGATTTTACAAAAAAAAATCAGTTTCATTGTTTAAGTAGGTTTTGAAAGTTTATTAACCTTTCTTTTGTAAGAAATTTAGAGAATAATTTAATAAAGTTTATACACGTATTTTAGAAATGACTACGGAACAAGACTTGTTGGTTCACGTTTAAGCCCATAATTTACACGGCGTAGCAATAAAAACAAACTATTTCAGGGAATCATAATTCATAGCTAATTTTCATTTCTCTTTATGTTACAGGTAAGCGACAAAAAGCACGTCCGCGTCCTCTTAACTCACCTCATCGTTGCGTAAGTTTGACAAAAAAAAAAGGTTATTATTATTCTAAAAATCCCAGCTGGTCCTCCCTAATGACGATATCACTAAAAATCATCGACAGCTAGTTCCTTGCCGAGTCACGGGTGAGTGACACGCGCTCGATCCCTTTTATCGATCTGGAAGAACCATTCCGATCGCTTATTATTACAGGGTCAAAGGTCTTTCTTTTTTTTTTTTGCGAGGTTAATTGATTTTTTTGTTCCGAAAGGATGTCTTACTTGACGTTCTAGGAAGCAGGTCTACGAGTCGAGGAAAAAGAAGAAGAAATAATAAATTTGAACGACCCACTTAATTGCTCGCGGCTGCGGCGCGGCTCGGTACATAAAAAATTACGATCGCGCGCGTTTGGGAAGTCGTAAAAATAAAGTACGCACTTTGGGACATTCCTCAACTCTGGTCGTCTTCCATCATTTTGATTGTTCCCTCATGCTAATCCCTTCCCCCACGATTTTAATTTCTCGTCATCGATGCGTCAAGATGGCCGCGGAGACGAGAATTTTTATGTATCCCCCACAACCCCGACCTTCTTTTTTTAAACATTTACATAAAAGAATGATGTAAAACTATTGATTTAATCAAGCTTCCAGGAGTTATGGTTATGGTTTTATCGAACCGAAATTTTTTTTTTTTTTTTTTTTTCTCAGAGGTTTTTGGAGAGTTGTGAATTTTTGTTTAAATTATTCGGGGATTTCTAGTGAGGTACTGTCGTTAACTTTTATGACTGAAAATAATGACGACTTTTAGTTGCGCTAGCGTCGTCGATTAATGACGGTCTTTTTTTTAATTTAGTGTGTACGAATAAACTCTCTAAAGGTTCAACCCCACCAAACGATCAAAAATACAGTATTCAAATCTTTCTGAAACTTTCAAATTTTTCATTTATTTTTAAAAAAAGCTCTTTTTTTAAACTCTCGAGCTCTATTATATTACCTAAAATAAGTAATTGTTAGATTTTTTTTAAATTCGATCAGAATTGCTAACGATTCTTCTCGAATCTTTTGGAAAGTTTTCAGAGCTTTGGAATCAACTTTGATTGAAATATCGTTAAAAATAGTGTTTTTTGAAGATTTTCATACTAATTGAAGTTGCCATTTGATTTATTCTATTGATTTCCATGTGCGATTCTTTTAGTAATTCCGAACTGCATAGCCCGTCGATTTTTTTACGTAAGTATAGGAATAATAATCATCAATTAAAGTTCAGCTCACACTTAAAAAAAAAAGTTTTGTTTCTCCTTAAACGAACCAAGACCAAAATCAAGCGATCCAGTACATAACTCGGTTTTATATGCACCCAGGTGAACGGCCGCGCCCACGGATCGGATGTCCTTGCTCTCTCTCTCTCGTTAATCGCCACGCTCGATCGACCCGGGAGAGGATGTCGTCCTGCCGGTCTGCATTGTTACCCTTTTATTTATTTTTTATTCGGTCCTCCTGACTTTTCGGGGGTACACGGCGAAAAATTAGCGGCGCCTGCGGAGTCGTGTTTCGGGGAATCGACTCTGTGGGACCCTTTTCGGGACGTTTATAAGATCGTTTAAAGATTCTATTTTATCGAGGGTTAGATAAGTGCAGGCTCTTTTGTAAACGGCTCTGAGTTTTTTCTTATGCTAAAGTTATCCGGAGGTATTGTGAGTTAGTTTGGAGTGCAATAAAAAAATTTCGCATTGTTCGTTTTATTTTTGTTTAAAATGAAATTAGAAAAACAAAAATAAATAATCACAAACGAATATTCGGAATGAGAATATTAGAAGGATAAAGTTCAAGCTTATAATCAACTAAAATTACTCTCCTTTTATATTATCGCACTGGTCGATCAGATTGATAAAAGTTACATATAACTGGGTTAAATAGATTGATCTTCTATGCATTTCCTCGGGAAAATTAAATTTTGAAGTGTTAAAATTTCGTCAACTCAAAAAAGCATTGAATAAAAAAGAAATACATCATACCAGACGTTACGTAAACCCAGAGACATCGCGTCACTGAGAAAGTAAAAAGTCAGTGATACCATGGATCTCGGTAACCCGATTACCAACTCTTTAATTAATTACCCACGACCGGGCGTCTAATTGACGCTCGATCCACAGCAAGACAAAGGGGAAACACGGCTCGGTCGGCGTCGACGAAAAATCTAAACTCACGATTTCTCAGCTTATCTCGGGTGCAAGGGCGTGAAAGCAGGAAATCACTTCCTTAGCGGTGATCGCTATTTAATTGATTTTCGAGGTGTTGCGTGAGCGACTCGTTCTTCCTTCCCTCTTTTTTTACTTACTTCGCTCTGAAAATCCACGCGATTTCTTTTAATTGTGATGAGGATTTGAGTGCAGGCTTTCTATACCCGAGCTGATTGCGGGTTTTGTACGCTCTTGAGTTATTAGCGCGCGAGCGAGCCGGGGGGACCCCCCCTAATTGCCCTGTTTTTGCGAAACATCTCACTTTGTGGGAGTACTCGAGGCTAAACTAACCTCATTTTACGATTTATTATTTTATTTTACGATAAATGCTGTTGAATTGAAAAGAAAAAACATTTTTTGATTGAAAATAGAATAGTTTCTCTGCAAATAGTAACTGAATAAACCTGGAAATAAGTAGACGAATTTAGTGTAGTATTCGATGTGCTTGAGTTTGAACTCAACGCTGTTGTCAACGTCGTGGGTTCGATCCTACTCACCAGACGTGATGCAAAAAAAAAAAATTTTTTTTAATAAAGACTCCATATATCTCGAGATTTATTTGCTAAGTTAAAATTATAACCTGACCCAATAATTAATTATAAACCCCTACAAAAATGCATTTTTTATTTATTCACCGTTGTTTAAATATCCCAAAACCCATCAATTTTTTACTCGCCAAAAGCAAACATCGAAAAAATAAAGGACCTGATTGGACTCTCTCCCATGAATTTGGCGAAGCCATCCCCTCTCGAGCGTCGAACTCTCCCGCCAAAAAGTCTCCTCCTCCTCTTTCTTTTTTATTTCAAATTGCGTTTGTTTCTCTTCTTTTTTTTTAACTTCTGATGTACAATTAGACGAGACAGAGCGGGCCGGTGCTCCCTTATTTTCGATTAAAGACAATTACCGGCAACCGAGTTTAATTGAATGAAACGTTTTTTGGGATGAGCGGTTCAGAGGTGTTGATTGCTTTAATTACAATGGGTTCATTTCCGATCCACCTTAATTGGCGACAGCTGGGATTGCAGGTGGGATCGATCGATCGATCGTTTGGTGGAGATGAATAAAAAAGTAAGACGTAAAATGCGGATGATGATGATGATGACGATTGCTTTTATGAGATTGTAATTGCTCGCGGTCTAGTTTTTATGAAGCCAGAGATCGACTACAGTTACAAAGTGAGCCAGATTCGTTCAATGATGGATAAGTGATTGATTGATTGCGCTTATCTAGATAAAACCTCTGGGGTACCGAAATTCGTCTTTTTTCCCACAAGCTGCACGAGAAAAAATATTTTATATCGTGATTTAACTGCTGTTGAAGTACCCTGAAAAAAACCTTTTTTATATTACGTAATGATTACTTGCTTATTTGTTAACCAATTCTATGAGAAAAGAGATTCAAATTAGCTTAACCTTATGCTAGAAATTAATTTTATTAAGGATTGACCGTGTACGTTCATAAAAACGTATTTAATATTATACAATAATTATCTAAATTAAAACACTTGTAGGTTCGAAAGTGCCACCTATTGATCGATTCGTCAATCAAGTCAGAGAAAAATGATTCACCAGGCTTGCCAATACTCGTTTGTAACTTATTCAACAGAATCGTACAAAAATTGACTATAGAGTGTCGATTAACTGAATTTTCAGTATTAGCCATCCAGCCAGGCTGACAAATTAATTGTCCCCAGGTCGGCGTCCTCAATCACGCTGAACAATAAATAATTCAACCCCGGGGAATCAGACATCGTCGTGAAAACTCTCTCCACTAAATAACTCCGGGCGAGTGTGTTGGTGCGAAGGCAATGAATAACCTCCCCCTGAGATCCCGTACACCACCGCGCCCTCCTCCTCCTCTTCTTCTCCTAATCCCGTCGCGTCATTAAAAACCGAATCCCGTCGTTTTATCGCGTGACGCCAAACAGATCCTCGCGTTATAAGAAAGCAGACGTACGTGCTAAGGTAAAAACATCCTGGGAGGATGCCGAATAAAAACTATCCGGTACAGTTAGTTGTGCAGACTGAGGAGTGAAAATCACGGGACAATCGAGAGGAGCTTTTAATTGTCCTGGTGGACTACTTGTTCTGCTGGAATGATTTATTGATACTTTTTAGAGCTTTTTTTTTATTAGTGGGAAGTTTGTTGGAAATAAAAATTTTCGGAGTATGACCTGGTGATTTAAAAGATATTTTGATTAAAGAAAAAAAAATAAATAAATGCATCAGTTCAGCATAATTTTTATTGTTTTTATTTAATTTTATTGTTTTTATTTATATAAATTAATTGTTTGAAACTTATTTTTTTGAAGATGTAACAAATTCTTCATTTAAAAATCAGAAGTTTCGTA
This sequence comes from Encarsia formosa, assembly GCA_038277355.1. Classification (NCBI taxonomy): domain Eukaryota; kingdom Metazoa; phylum Arthropoda; class Insecta; order Hymenoptera; family Aphelinidae; genus Encarsia; species Encarsia formosa. Next base: position 6,711,006 of record CM076185.1, on the reverse strand, counting down.
AAGTATTTTTTTGGAGAATCTGCAGAAACGACGAATCTCGCGATGAATTGATAATCCTTTCCCAGGAAAACTTAATGAGTGCAAATATTGAATACATATATTATTAATATTATTTATTAAACTATAATAAGCATTGTTGTGTTCACTAAACTAACATATACATAAAAACTTTGTATTTATTTAAATTAAAATAAGATCTATACTCATACGGCTGTTTGGTTGCTTAATAAAACCCTGGACTGACACTCTCGAGGTCTAAGGTTCAAATCCAACTCTGATTTTCTTTCAACCAACTTCTACTATGACAGCTTTGTCGTTGACCAAATACTTGCGACCCAAAAATTAACTAAAAAAAAAAAATCTTCATAAAAATTGCTAACAGTTGACAACTTTTTTTTTTTTTTTCATTTGCAAAAAGTGGACAAGCATCTTGCTTTTAAACTTCTAAAAAGTGTTTTTTTTTTTTAATATTTTGATAAAAGGAAGAAAAAAAATTAATACATCACTTTACCATAATTTTTTATTGCTTTTATTTAAATAAATTTATTCTTCTACAATTCCAGCTTTGCCGCGGACCGAATGCCTAGGTATTTACAATTAGTGACCAAAAATAAACTAGAAAAAAAAAAATTTCATAAATGCGACAAGTCTTTCTTTTTTTTTCCAATCGCTATAAAAAAAAATTGGCTGATGCTAAAAAAAATTCTTACCCGGTTCGCTGTACAAGTCGAACAAATTTAAAAATGGCGGTCTCGTCGTACTTTTTAAGTTTCAAGTTAATTTTTGACAATCATCAGCTTGTTTACAGAAAATAATTTCAAAATCGAAGTCAGCACGCAAAAAAGTAATATTCAAATCGCCAGCCTCCCGGATTTCTCGGAAACCTCCGTAATGTCTTTTGTCTGGCAGACATGCAAATTTATCCCGTTTTTACCCTTCAATCCTCTCGTCTCTTCAAAAAATTCCAAATTTCTTTCGATATTTTCACGCTCACCTATCAATTTAATATTAAAAACTCGGGCGCATCTCCGGAGTCTAATTTTCTCCAGGGGGATACGCAAATCGTCCCTAATCGCTCTTAGCCTCCGGCGGGACCAAATTTCTTCCAGGAACGCGATGCTCGATTTTTAACAATCATCGGATAGAGACGTATCCGTAAACATTCCATCATCGGCCAAAGTGGAAACGAAGTGGCTTTTCTTCACTAATTATATCTACTCATCGAGAGGAGAAGAAGCCATCCGTCATTTTTTCGAACTGCAGCTGCCGTAGTACAACAGGTGGCTGTTTTACGGAAAAACCGGGACCCCCGTCCGAGCCGACGCGCCTGCCGGGAGACAGGCCCGATTTTCCCTTTTTTTTAGTCGGCTGTGGAAGGTGAAAGTGGACGGACGGTGGTCCCTCCGGAAAAATGGTATTTTGTTTCACTAGTGAGGCTCTGTGGTACTTTGCCCGAGCGAGCCGCATAATAGTTTGTAGGTCGAGGCGTAGGGGTCGTGCGCGTAGCGCACGAAACCCTGCAGCCGAGACCTACAAACTATTATTCGGCGAGCCGGGCAATGATCCACAGAGCCGAAAGAGTGAAACACAATATTTTATTTCACGATTGACGTGCAATCTACACTTTCGCCCTCTATACAAAATCAACTTCGATTTAATTATAATGATTTATAAAATCCACTTTACTTTTTACTATAAATTTCAGGCTTGTAAGTGCAAATATTGAAGACGCTCAAATGAAACTGATCGGTCTAAGTTCAGTTTTCTTATTGCTCAGGTAGCAGAAAAACGCATTACGTGAATTTTCGAATTTTTAAAACAAAATGCCATTAGTTAAAGATGGGTTCAACCGACAATGTAGGTATACAACCGCACTGCAGGACCCATTATAAGACATTGTGAGTAGCGTCGAGAGGTATACCTATAGATACCGATAGTTCAGGTATAAGCGTCTAAGTTTATTGGGGGCGGCCGCTGTAACTGCACTGATGGCTGCGTTTTCAAAATGTGAAACGAGCGAGCAATCTGCACTTTGCTCGACTGTTTTGAAAACAGACGAGCAAAGTGCGGATTGCTCGCGCGTTTCAACAGTCGGGCAAAGCAGTACTTTATTTGACTGAAAACGGACGGGCAAAGTGAGGATTGCACGTCGGAGTGAAATAAAGTTTTTTTCGAGTCGCAAAAAGTCACGGAATTTTCTGGCTGTGGTATTTATTCCGTTACGCGGTCGAAGTTCTCTTTGTGTTAGATGTGCGTTGGAAAATTAGATGGTTTTTTCAGTTTACGAGGTACGTTATGAATATAGTTTCACTTACTTTTTTTAGAGCAACAGAATTGATAATTTTTGTACTTGTGCAGAAAATTACATATAGTTTTTGCTCGAGTTTTTGAGCGATCATTACGTAATTACAAAAGTGCCTTTTATTTTTGTGAAATATATCTTTCAGTTATTTTTAAAATTTTTAACTATTTTTTTACCGTGCTTTTATAATAATTTTCAATTTGATTATTAGTTTAGATTATCACTGATTTTATTTTATTTAAATATACAAGAAAAATATAATTATTTTAAAAAAAAATTATACATTTAATTATTAAACATAAATTATAGTGTTCAATAATTGTGTGCTCGTAATCTGAAAAATAATTAATGGCAACTACAATAAACGAAACCGATAGACTGTGCATTCCAGAGTCACCCAAAAATTACTCACGTAAAATACTTTTAATCGTTTAAAAACTTTAAAAACCACTTTTTTACAAAACTTTTTCATCAAAAATGATTTTTAAGGTCTATGTACCCTTTAATATTTAAAAGAATTTTCAAAAACCACTGATTTTGATTCTGGAATGTATAGCCTCCTTAAATATTTGAAATAAATATTGAATTTTTTTTTTAATAATCTATCGAAAACAAAAATTTACTTTTCTACAGAAAACTAAAAGATATTAAATTCAAGGTTCACCAAAAATTCTAAAGATTAAATTTTAGTTTGGTTTTTTTCTGTCATTTTCAATTTAACTGTCTGAAATAAAATTTTTATCTTCTACCCGACAGCTAAAAATTAAACAAGTGCTAAGTTGAAATCCTAGTCAATAATAAAAATTTTTTTCAAGTCGTTACTTAATTTTTTATACTTTATCGTCTCGTCCGAGGACTTTCGAAAACTCTCATCCTCGTCGCGTCATATTTTTAACCGCGCGCAATAATCCGTAGCATTAAAAAAAAGTATAAATTTTTTAACAACATCCTCCGGCGTCATCCAATCAATGATCGCTATAAATTCTCAATCGATCGCAGCAGTAAAAAATCGAGTTACAGTGTGCCGTATTAATAAAATAAACTGGACGTATATATAATTTCCGGAGTGAAATAAGAAGCAGAAGAAGAAACAGAAAAAATTGTTTACCTCATTTCGTTAATGACCGCATTGGCGTGGTCCCTTCCGCCGAAAATTCAGGGAATAACCGGACGACACGAATCCCTCGTTACTCGCCGGCTCGTTATCACTGCCCAATAATTTTCGCGGAAGGCTTTTCCCCTCGCGCTTAACTAACGAACTTTTTTAGAAAACAGGTTGCCGGGCACTTATCTTTACGACGGGGATTTTTCGAAGGACCTTTTATTGGGGCTCTTGCGCAAGCTGAGTCAACAAAAGTTTTTTAATGCTTTTATTGGGACGAGAAATAGCGCTCGCTTTTTACGAGGGCAGAAAAAATAAAGGGGCAGGTTGTGTCTTTAGATCAATCGATTGCACGTGTGTAATTTCGAGGGGCAATTTTTCGATACTACTCATCGACCGCAGCCATGATTTATCATCTCCGCGAAAGAGGAGACAAAATTGGTCCGGGGCACTCTGATTGCATTTAATTGGGACCGGTGCGTATCGATCACCACTACATGAGTTGATTAATTGCCATTGTCTGGAACCTTAATGGGTAGGCATTTTTCAATAAATTAAAAGTGATTTTCTTTTAGGTGAGGCTTGACAATTTAATCAGCTTTATCGGTGTGGGTTTTTACAGATGGTCGGTAGATTATTTATGGATAATTTTTGTTATTTTTCATTATTTTTGGGAGAAACATTTTTAATAATTAAAGTTTGTTTTAATTTAATTGTTTTGTTTAAAAAATTTCACAGTAAAAATAGAAAAATATTTTTATTATGTTAAAACATGTATAAAAAATAATTTTCGCAGTCACCTAGAACTTTTTTTTAATTTATCAATTTTTTTTAGTCATAGACTATAATAGCAAAAATCAATAAAATTTAAATATCTATTAAAATCGTACTGCTTTTCCTTACTCATATTTTTTATGATTATAATACGAAAAAAATTACATACTTTTATTTTGTAAAAAAAAAAAAACAAAAAAATCAGCATTTTAATATTTTAAATATTTTTCACTATTTTACTAATATTAACTGACAAAATTTATAAATCAAAAAACTCATGGTGTATATATTTAATTAAATTGTTTCTTTTTTTAAATTTATTGATTTTCTTAAATATCACCGCAACATCTGAATTGCCTGGCTTTCTCATAGCAACGGTAGCCAAATGGTACTCGAACCGACATTTTCCGAGCTACATCCCCTGCGTTCCAGGCATTTATCACCCAATTCCAAGATCAACCCTCATAAATACCCTTTCTGTCTTCCACAAAGCGAGCACCACACCCCTGAATCGAGACTCGCAACCTCCCACAAAGAACTCGCACGCCCACCCGTGCGCTTCGATTCCGTATAGAGCACCTGACGCCGCGAAATAAATTTCCGAATCAATCGAGTGCAGTGCGCCCGCGCTGTCACGGCCAATGACTTAATTAGCCGTTAGCCGGGGCCGGGCCTCGCAACCCACATACATCTTCCGTTTGGCTGCGGCTCGACTGACGCCTGCCAGGCTCCCCCGTGCGCCCTCTTTTCCTTTGTGCCGTACGAATTATCGGACTTTTTTTTTTTTCTTTTTCTCTCTCTTCGATCGAAATAAAGGACTGCGCTTTGGGAAGCGTCCAGTTTGAGAAATTCGATTTTAAGGGTATGCGGGTAAACATTCAAGACTTTGGGTTTTGAGTTCGTTTGAATGAATGGATTAATTAAATTATTTTCTTAAAATTTTTTTTAATAATTAGATTGTAATTTTTTTTTCTGAATTTATTTGGTAATAAATAATACTTAGTAAAAAATAATAAGAAATAAAAAAACAAATAAATCATCTAATATTTTTTATTAAAATCACGTTTTAACGATAAAAATAATTTTTATAATTATTATAAATTAATTTAAAATTTTTAGAAATAACCAAAAATATTCAAAAGTTTCTTAACTAAAACTTTTAAAAAGATTAGACAAATGAGTACAGCTCGTGGTTCGGTCACCAAAACGGTTGACTAGTAATCCGTATATTATTGGTTCGATTCTTAACTGCTACCGTAATTTCAAACAGAGCAGATCAACTGAGAAAAATTTATTGAAATCGAGATTGAAATTAAATTAATAAACTATTATAAAAAAAAAAAAAAAAAAATTTTACATTTCTTAAAATATTGTTTTTTTTTTTTTTTTTTTTTTTTTTTCAATAAATTTTAATGAACTTTAGAAAACCATTTAATTTTTAAAACTATGATTTTTTTCAAATAATCTAGAATAAAAAAATTTTTTTTTTTAAGTAAATTTTTATTGCTGACTTCATTCAATAAAAAATAATTATAAAATGTAAAAAATTTAGCTAAAATATTTACTTAAAAAAAAAAAAAATTATGAACACACAAGTTTTAAATTAAGCAAAAAAGTTTCAAATAAAGTAGTTTTCATAAGTATGTTGGTTTTAAGAACTGTTTAAAGATATCCGTTTTGTTTAAAAAAAAAGGTCTTGCGAGTTGAATTTTTCAAAGCTGCAGCACAGAGAATTAATTTTTCAAAAAAATTATTCATTTATTCGTGCCATTAGTACATCAGTCCAGGTGAAATTGAAGCAATTACTCCTCATTAACTTTTTTAAACTCGAGAGAAAAACATTTTTTCTTTTTCTTCCAATTAATTTTGTGCAATTTTCATCATCCTTGTAGGTCTCTCTCTCCAAAGTTATTTTCCTTTACCTTTAAATTCAGCAGAAACTTGTTTTCCAAAATTATATATTTCAGAAAATCCCGTCGGTAATTCGACGCAATTTAAACTTAACCATGTTTGTTTTACAAAATCGTTTTCTCTCATTACCGTACTAAGTGTAATTTTAAAATTAAATTGTACACCAGCTACTTTTTCATTTTTCCAAACTATTTTCTCTTACTAAAATTGAAGCCTCGTCAATTTCCCTTCACAAAAAATTATTTTTCGAATCAATTTCACCTAGTTATTAACTCTCGTCCAATTATATTCATACACAGCCTTGGCTTTTTAAAGCTTGCGTAAGAATTTTCCATTAGCCCTGTCAAAAAAAAAACGTTCTCACAAAATTGAATCACACTCGCGGCCGAAACCCTGTAATTATATCAAAACTACAGGAAGCGTTGAGAAATAATGGAATAAAAAAAAAAGAACAGCGAGCATTATCACCCAATCGAAAAAAAGTGTTTCTTCACACGCACTCTAATGCCTAATTAATGCCCGAAAAAGCTACAAGCTCATCCCGGCCCGCCGATTATTACGCTAAAAGTATCCTCCCGGAAGAACAAAAAAAGGGAAGGTGACGAGGCGACTGACCGAAGGGATAAAAACTCGAGGTGTTGAAGACGAGTTTTTTCGTGTTTGTTTATGCGTTCTCATTTGCAGTAAATTTTTGCCGTGATTTTTTTGCGTATCGAGCGTACCGTTATACCCCCAAATTTTTTTTTTATTAATTGCTTAACTTGAGTCCCGGGTGAAAAATTAGGGTCCGGTATACCTTCTTCTGGTATCGCTTATTATTATTGTTGTTATGATGCATGGATCCCGAAAAATTAGCATACTGATAGATTCGTTCCGAAATCAAAGCCGAGAGGGCCGCGCGCCCAATTAGCCCGGCGTATTTATCGGTCGCATTTTGAAATTTACAAACGGCAAAGAAAGAAATTCCCGCGGCTCCGATTTGAAAGATCCTCGACCCCGTCGCGATGAAAAATTAATAATTCATATTGTTTTATCGCGTTTAAGCAGAAACGCTCGGGTTTTATTCATCGAGGGGGGGGGGGCAGGCGCACTTTGACGTCGAAAATTAAATTAAAAACACAAAAACTTTGCTCGCGCACGCGCGAGCGCGGGTAAAAAAGTCAAAGGCGGGCCGGCTCGTGACGCGAATCCGTCATCTCGGGGAACGCGAGCGGAATATTAAAAATATTCCTGAATTTCCGGGCCGAGCTTTGCAAGTCAATGGCGAGGCCTGCAGTTTCGTTCCGTTGCACAAAGCGTTCTGGGAAGTCGTTCCTCTATACGTGGTGCACTCTCGAACAATCGTGCCGGCCTTAATTTGGTCGTAGCTTTTGGGTGGTTTCAAAGTAGTTTTAACGTACGTGAATATTTATGACCGGAAAAAAACGAAGCTTTTGTTTCGAATTTAATTTAACTAATTTTTTTTACCGTGAGAGCATGGGCTAAATGAGTAATTTTTGTGTTTTTGTTTGTTACGGTTATGACGAAAACTTGAATTAACGTAATCAATCATATCTAAAAATTATAACAAAGAGTTTCAATTTATTCAAATTTTCATACTTATAATCTTGATTAAATTTGATAAATGAAAAGAAAAAAGACAATTTTTTTTACATAAAATTATTTAAAAAAATATAAATTACTTTTTAAAATTTAAGCAGGTTTAGTAAAGCATAATCCTCAAATTTATTAAGATCTTCTAACTATTATCAATATATCACTGACACTGAAAGCTATTGTACCTTAAGATTTATTTTAATTTGCAGGTCTTCAATCTGTCCTCACATATCCTAAGTTACCCAGTAAGAAATGTGAATTAGAATATCCATTTAATAGCCATTAAATGACTAGTCACTAGAAAAATACTATATTGAGTCTATGAAATAGCCGGGGAAATAGCTATTAAATGGATAACCTAATTCACATTTCTTACTGGGTACTTTTCCATAAAAAAAAAAAAAAAAAAAAAACTGCGAACTCTTTGTTTGTTCCCTCAACCCGATACCAATCACCGAGCCAATCACACCTCGTGCTCAAGTACCATCAAACCAAAAAAAAGAATTCATCCTTCCTTGCGAAATTCCAAAAAAACGTATCGATTATAAAACCTAATCACGTCAGTCCACGTCCACACCTCGAACTCCGAGGCACTTCGCGCATCCCAAATACTTAGCGCGCACCTGGTACTCCCTGAATTTTATTCATCATCCGCTTGTTTTTCCCCTCCCGTAGAGATAAGCATCTCGCTCATTAGCCATGAGCTTTTTCTTTCCGCTGGCTCCCCCCCCCCCCCCCCCACCCGATTTATAAACGTTGGAAAACCGGAGTGGATTTTCATGCCCTCCTTGCTAACTCCTAATTGCGATTTATCGAAACAGCCTGCGCCCCGAAGAATCCACAATTTTCAGGAGGCCTCAGAAGATTGCTTTATTTACCTGTACAAACACCCCCGCGCATAATGGCATCCGGTGCAATTACAACGTTTGTTTAGCAAAACTCAAACGCACCGGTTTGCATACCATGAATATTTAATGCCCCCGCTCGGCCCGTTAATAAATTAATAACTACATTAAAGGGCGAAAACCGAGGAGGAGGAGGAGGGTCGACAACCGCGGGTTATTAATGATTAAACAAAGCCCGGAGATGCCGATGGATTAACCCGGCCATGACGGATGGAGAGAGCCAAGTTGGGCCACATCAATCATCGCGAGGCTACATTAATACCCTTTCAATTATGTACGAACCCCGGCCTTTTTTTTAGATCGCGGGTGCTTTGGGTTATTGATTGTTTTTTGGGATTCCGTTAGTTGATGAAAAAATAGAACTTTACTTTAGGTTCGATTGTGACCTTTGAGTCCAGAATTTAGCTAAAGGCGAGACTAAAGGTTAATCATTAATTGCTGTTGTTTATTCATTTGGTAGTTTACACACGATTGAAAAATTTAATTTTTTTATAACAAATGATTTTAACCTTTGACCCTAAGACTTTAATCGTTAATTCATGAATAAATGATTAATCATCAATGATTAATTTTGTTTATTATTTTGATCATTCAAAATTAAGTTTCATACAAAAAAGTAATTAACAGGTCTTTGTTTAAAATCACTTAAAAAGTTGTTTTTGAAGACTCTTGATCTCGTTGACAGGACCGCGTAAAACTTCAAAAAAGCCTCTGGAACAAAGTATTTCAATTTCGAACTCTCGAGGTCAAATTCACTTGAATAATCTTGATCGCCGCCGCGGGAATAATTCGTCAATCTAACGACTAATCTCTTAGTAAGAAATATATATATATATATGTGTATAAAGAGAGATCATTAAAAACTTGTTCATCAATGTCCGTGACGATTATAGAACGGGATAATTTCGGTCTCCCCTCCACTCCCGCGTCAAGCAATTACACGCGCGCGCAACCAATTCGTTATACCCGTCATAAAAAGTTCGTAAATTCCGTCGGGAAGCTTTGTCCTTAAAGCTAACCGTTTAAAAATTCTTCGGCCTAATTGTTTTACGAAAACCTCGACCTTAATATTCAAAAAGCTACTCGAGCATTGCTCCCTCACGAGGAGAAGTATAGGAAAGTGTCTTTTTATGCAAACTCGCGAGTTTAGTATGCTAATTGTCGCTTGGGGTAACCAGGTGACGATTAAGGTTGACTTTAGCCTTTTTTATTTTAAATTAAGAGCGATTATGATGTTTGATTATACACCGGGAGCGCGCGTGATTTAAGCGGGGAAGAATTTTTCGTTGCATGCGCAGGGTTTGGGAGGTAATTAACATTTTTTTGAAGTTAGTCAAATTTTCGGATATTTTTTTTTTTTTTTTCTACGTCGAGTGCGCGCACGCGGTTTTATGAAACCAGTTTGTTTTGAATATGGAGCGGTTGCGATTCTTGGGAACAAAAAAACACACATGTTGAAATTCAAAATACGGTTGTTCCTTAAAAAACTGAGGCTACTTGAATTGTAACTGTATCATTTCGCATAAAAGCAGTTAAAGTAGTTGCATAATTTTTTTTTTTTTTGGTTTTAATTAAAATGAAACGAGAGAAAATAAAAATTGAAAAAATAAGAATATAACTATTTATTATTTAAAAAAAAATATTAAATAAAAATTTTTGAAATTTGAATGAGAAAGTTATTGTTGAAATGTATATAAATTAATTGTGTATTAAAGGACATGAATGTCCGTTGATGATGAAAAATAAATAAATAAATAAATAAATAAAAAGTATTGTTACAGTTATTACTTTTTATTATAATTTTGATTGTCTTATTCTAACTGAACTTGCTTATCACTTTTTTTTTTCTTTGATAATCATAATTTTAATATAAGCAAAATAGTATATTATTCCCAGAGGGACTAAAGTTTGCAGTGGAGGCCCGCTGTTATTGCAGCCCGAGACGAAGTCGAGGGCTGCAAATACGTGGGCCTCCTCAGCAAACTTTAGTCTTGAGGGATATATGCACTTTTTTAAAGTCCGTTGATCACAAAAAATAACTTGATTTCCTCCGATTAAAGCCAAAAGAACGAAATGTACTCCCGAAGCGCCAGCAGCCGACACGCAGCCGGCCGCCATGTTGCGGCCCGAGCGCTAGCGAGGGCATGCAGTAGGCCGGGTGCGCGTTGGTCGATGGCGCAGGGAGTACATTTCGTTCTTTTGGCTTGCGTCGGAGGGACACAAGTTATTACTTGTGATCAACGAGGTTAAAAAATTAATTAATGTAAATGAATAAAAGGTCTTAAAACTAAAAATAAGATTTTTTCCAAATTATTAAAGTTATACAGTATTAGAGAAAATACTAGCTTTTTTTTTTTTATTAAGAGTAGAAACTTAAAATAAATAAACAAAAATGTTTGATAAACAATAATAATATTAGCCCCGCCACAGGTAAATTACCTAACAATTCCATTAGTAACGGTCCATTACGGAAAACAATCCGTGCAGTAGGTATTTCCAAACAAAAAAAGCACATCTTATCTGCACAAGCCTGCAGCAGCAGACAGACGGACAGAAAGCAAAAGCGTCGTCGTCGTCCGCGAAATCGATCGTGATTCACTCGCTCCCCGCGAGTTCGTGACGTCACCAACCGATAATTGCGACAATCGCAGGGGGCTCACCCGTGGGATAGTGTGGGTTACTCACTCATGAGAAATAAGACCGATGTCTGACCCCCCCGGGTAATTGCGGGGAGACGGATTATGTGGATTATAAGTTTAAGAGAGGAAGAAAAAAAAAAGCCAGAGGAGCGTTCTCACATTTCAATCTACTCTTGAAAATTGTACGGAGATTTGTCAAAGAGAAGATTAGCAATCAGAGACGCAGCGGCTTGATGGACGGGTTGACGTTAGCTTTGTTAATAACTCGGGGGAAAATGATCAGTCCTAGACGAGCGTTTTAGATTGAGTTTTTTTAGTGTGCCGATTTCTCCTCGAGTTTATAATTATAAAAGGAAAAGTTTTTTCTATCTACCGTATAATTTTCTTATAATAAATCTTCGAGCTCTTTACTACCGGTAAAATTGGATTGGGAAGAATTTCTGGTCAGTTTATGGTGTCAAATAGCCGTAAGTGGTTGTAAGAAATTGGCCAAACGTTGTTATTATTGCTATCAAATATTTTCTATGAAAACTAAACCATCAATACCATGTAAATCATTGAGTTCTCCAGTAGCTTAACGATAATAATTTCTGGTCTATACATTTTTAATATTGCTGTATAAAGTCAAGATTTTATTTAAAAACTTAGTTTCTCAAACAATCGATACTCATAAACATTGATAACTCTTTAATATCAATGAAACTTGACTAATTAATGGTCAGTTTACAGTGTCAAATGACCAAAAACTATTTTGATTGGCGATCAAAGCAAATCGATCCGGATTCAGAGCTCACTATTAATTCAACTAGAGAGAACCAAAACATTTTTTTTTTTTTTTTTTTTTTTTTTTTAAAGCAGAAAAAAACCGGGCCGCTGATCCGCGACAAATAAACAATGGAAAAGCCGGAGCCAGCAGCAGCAGCAGCAGCAGGTTTCTCATCAAAGAAGTTCCACCGCTGGTGGCTGCAGTGCACGAGGCAAAAAACGCTGCAGAAGCGACGACACACAGGTGCCCCTAACGGTTGCCGGTCACGTACATAATACACACAGTACCGGGGAAAAAGGGTTTTTGTTTCGGTTACATACGACTTTACGACCCAAGGTGTATAATGAAAATCCCGAGTTTTTTTTTAATTTTAAAAAAACTTTAATTTTACGCGACTGAGGGAACAGCTCAAAGACAGTTTTGTTAATATATGTTTTGACCTTTGACCCTAGCAATAAAAGCCTGTCTTATTCAACTAACAAGAACCTTGATAAAGAGATAATTTATATTTTAACAGTATATTACTGGATTTTTAATTTTACAGGCACTTGACCTCTGGGCAAAGGTCAAGTGCACCTCAACAACAGCGCCGATCAATGTCCGAAAAAAAAGAAACCAAAAAACAATAAATCTCTCGTCCGAACCAGTCGCGCTCGCGGTTGACAAGTTGCAATTACCCGTCGCGAGAGCAATTAACCCGCGGCTTTTAATAAGAAACCCTGCGGAGCGTAAAAAAAAAAAATCCCCCGCCGAGATTCTTTAAATCCACCCCGAAAATTCTGGTTTTATCGGTATCGATAATCAGCCTCATTAAATCCTCCTTCTCGAGAAAACCTGCGTGTATCCATTCTTCCGAACAATGACATTCGACAATAATTAAGCCTCCCGTAAAAAAAAAAAACTTCCAGGCAACGCCTTGGAAGAGCTTCTCCGTGACACTGGAGCTCGTAACTTACCTGCTTTTTTTCATTCACCGCACCACTCCGTTCCCCCCAATCTGGTCGTTTCATCTCTCCCAAAAATTGAGAGATACAAAGGATAAAACGACGCGACCAGTTGCACGCGTAATTACCCGCTGTGATTGCGGTTCTTATTGAAAAAAAAAGAGGAAGAAGGAAGTTTTTGGGGGTATTGTTGCGAAGGTTAACGAGCCAGTGGTTTTTATACAGTTGAAAATTGATTCCGAGTTATTAAAATCGAATTAAAATTAGATCAGCTAGCCGAGGAGGAGAAATTTTGTGGTTTGATACGAACGAGATACCGATCAATCGGGACTTATTATAAGTTAATTAGTCAGTCGACAAAGCAGTTGGTACTTTAAATTACAATTTGAATAATAAACTAGTTTTGAAGGGGAGAGGGGTATACAAGAGGGCAATTAAAAAGCCTGTTCGCGCGACTGTTTTATGGACTACTAAAAAGTTGACTGAGTACGTAGCCACGTGAAAACTGTGTAATTTTCATGCATGCAGTGGAGTCGGGGGGGAGGAGGAGCGAGCGAGACTCTCCTTTTACGAACATTACCACACCGTAAATTTCCTTATGGGAGTCTTTTATAATGTATGAGCTATTTATATTATAATGCAGACCCTTTGCATACCTCGACGCGTCTTGTCGAGCGGAAAATTTAATTAACTCGTGTTGTATAAATAAAGCCTCAAATGTGACATGATAATCACGTTTTGGTAATATTTTTTTATTATTTTTATTGTAAGTAATAACATAACCTCAAAAATAAATATTTTATCTTAAAAAATTTTATTTTTCTTAAGTATATGTTTCTAAAATATTAATTTATAAATTTTTTTTATTATTGTTGATCCTACAACATCAAAATATCTGTTGTTTTTGTACATAACCTAAAAGAGGAAGAATCCTGTGTTAGACTATAACTTTGTCAAGTTAATTCTTGAAAAAATCTTTTAAAATACTAGTATATATGTTTTTTTTTTAAACAATTTATGTAAGCTTGAATTCAACAGTAAAATTTTCACTGTCACATCCAAATTTTACAATATTTTAAATCATTAAACATAACCTAAAAAATTTTAATCTAGAAAATTTCTTTAATTTACTGATAAACGAATCCTAACTTCAAAATTGAGCATACTGATCGATCGAACCCTAAAAAAAAATTGATGCATGTCATTATCAGGAATCAAGATGCGTCTTTAAACACACAACTAGTGAGCCGAGATCCAAAATTTCACGGTGTACATACCCGACCATTACGCAAAAATTGCGTATTCCTGAAAATAAGGTAGCACTTACGCGCGCTCGTACATTTTGTCGTTATCGACAAAATTACGTACGACGCTGTTGCTGCAGCAGGCTTCTTTAATTGCACATTCGCTCTTTTTTTCCGGGAACGCTGCACACTCGCTCTTTTGTGACTGTGGATAAAACACGACTTTATTAAAATGATTGAAGCCCATTTATCAAGAAAATATCTCAATAAAGCACGAGTATTCAAAGGAAAAAAAAAGAAGGAGGGAACTCGTTAGGGAAAGTAGATTATCTCAAGAAACATGACTTCTGTTGATTAAATTTTGAAATTGCCGTAATCACGCAATTTGCGCCATAAAAATCTCGCGGTTTTAGAATCCCCTAAAAATTAAGAAAACGAGCTGTACGAAGTTTTATCAACATTGGCAAGAGAGAGAGAGAGAGAGAGAGAGAGAGAGAGAGAGAATGAGCGGAAACGAGGTTATGCGAAACGGTAGATTACAGTGCCTTCGCCGTATTGTTTCCGATAAGACAATGCATTAAATTTTGCTGCGCGTTGCACAGGTAACTGGACCTTTGCGTATGAAAGAGAAGAGATAAACGGCTTGTGTACGTATAATTAAATAATCTGAATTGGTGTTGTTTTCACACCACCCAAGCAGGTATTTTTATTGGCTATCCTGTAAACTGTCTTGATATCACTTTAATAGTTTATAGAGTTTCAGAAATTTATCGTAGTTGGCTGGCTTGCACTACACAGTCGCTTGAGTCTCAACCTAGAGATCACGAGTTCGAATCCAGCTCAGTCAAACTTGCTAAATTGACACAAGTACGTTTTATCACCGAAACAAAAAAAAAAAAAAATTGTAAGATTTACTAATTTAGTTTTTTTTTTAAAGTAAATAATTTTATGCTGTACATAATATCATGGAAAACAATTTTTCATCTCGACCTCCCACAAAAAATATTCAATTTCAAAAAAATGACTTCCCCCAATAATTCAGGTGTATCAAACCTTCTAAATCCTCCAACAAATCGACCCGAATAACGATCTTATCGGGTCCCATCCCCATTGTACTGTTCAAAACTATCGAGTTTTCCCTCACGAAAAAAAAAAAAAAAATGAGCCTGCTGCTCGCATGGCAGGAGACACACGAAAAAAGAGTAACATGTAAGGTAACAAAAAACTCCCACAAAGATCCATCCTCCAAGATAAAATCGTCCGTTGCATCTGGAAAAATAAATGCGCTTCTGCATTCCCCCGGCGCTCCCATGGACTGTCATCTCCATCATCGTCGTCGTCTCGCTCGGCTGGGCTCAAAGAAAATCGGTCGGCTAAAAGAGGGAAAATGTGCAAGATCTCCAACTTGTGTCGCTTGTTTTTGGTGCTTCGAGGGATTACAAGGATTTCGGGATTTAATTTGTAACAAATGAGCACCGACGAAAGACTCTCAAGGACTCCCTTGATTGATCTGTTTCCGTTTGTTTTAGTTATACTCGTACCCAATGATGAGAGCTATCATTTTTCGGGAAACGTCAGGTTTTTTTAACGAACCGTTGATGTTTAGGGTGAAGTGAGGTATATTTTTATTTTTGTATCGTGTTTCCGTCGCACAAAAGGATTAAAATTTTCTCTGGGGTATAAATGTCTTATTTTAGTTCCTTGTCACAAAAATGACAATTTTTCTATTCTTAGCAGTTTATTTATTTATTAAAAGCAATTAATTAATAAAAAATATATAAATTTGTTTATAATTGCTAACGATAACTATAAGCTTATAAAATACAAGATAATTAACAATTTAATTAAATAATTAACCAAAAACCCATAAAACAAGCCTACTCCGTTCAAAACAAATTGAACGAATAAAATTAAACTCTCAGCGAATCCCAAAGTAAGTTATAAGATGAACAAATGAAAATAATACCCTCATCATTACAAGGTAATCCAGGTGCATCGCTATCGTTAAAATCCATACCGAGATGGCTGGGTCGATAATCCGGGTAGGGAATAACTCGGAAAATTAGAACGACGCCGCATAGTGGTCAATTAAGAAATCTCCGAATGGGTCCAATTAAGCTCGGAGGGAAAAAAAAAACCGAACAATAAAGCATGCGCGGACAATCCGAGAGGTATATATATATATATATATATATATATATATTACTGCTCCTCCGTTATGCTCGATATACAGGTTGATGCAGGTCATGGAGATCTTACCCGAAGATAGCCGAGCGCTTTGACGAGTTGTTTCTTTGTGCCCGGCGGATTACATATTTTTGGGAGGTAAGCGATAGCTTTTTTAAAGGACCGGTCGGCCGAAAATATTGTCAGGGACGGTTCGAATGGGATTGGTTTGGAAAACACGGATTTTTTTTTTGGAGTTTTTATCTCTAAATGAGATTACTTAAAATCGGTGTTTACGGCCATAAAAGCTGAAAAAGAGCAGGTTATTGTATTGGGAACATGTTTTCTTTACGGCTTGTAAATACACGGATTAGTTTTGTTCGAGAAGAAAATTCTTTTTCTACTGGAAGGCTCATAGTAATTCTGTAAAACTTGTATTTCGTATTTCAAACTTCATTTTTTCAATAAAAAAGAATTAATTTTTTGACTTTTACAGCATTTATTTATTTCAGATTACCCAAAATATATTTGTTTAGTGTTTCAAAAATACGATAAATTAGGGTTCCCTCACAACAAATTAGATAAATCTTGATATTGACTGTCGTACAACAAATAATCAAAAAATATTTGTATCGGTCTTACAGTAATATAAATATCTTGTAATTATTCTCTTACAATATTTTCACTTCACTTTAAACTTTGTTTGGTATATCAGGATTTTTTTCGAAACCAGGAAATTCCACAATTCACACCCCTTCATTAGTTAAAAACCCGTATCCCTTCCGTTCTGAATCATCACCGGTACTCAAGGCACTCATCCTCGACCCAAATTATCGACGGTTCCCCCTCGGCTTCTCGGAAAACCTCCTGAGTTATGCCCCCGCACCGGCTTCGGCTTTCTACAGGTGGGCAATTTAAATTTTCGGTGACTCATCACGGAAAAGCGAACCGCCGCTGCGAAAAAGAGGGCCTCGGGTAATTAAAAAGGCCGCCGACCTTGAACCGGTGTGCGGCCTGGCAGGTAGAGAGAGAGAGAGTAAAAAAGGAAGGTCTAGCAGCGTCTGTGGAGAGAAAAAGCTCGTTTCGCGAGGATCCCGGGAAAACTCGCGGTAGACCGGATTATCGGTCGCTCCTGATTATTCCGGTGACTTGTCCTCTCTCTCTTGGCTTGCACCCGCCCCTGGTTTATGACTGGAACAAGAAGGTGGAATTTTTCTTTTGCTTCTTCTTGTTTTCGATGTCGGCTTTTTTATTGGTTAAAAATCCGAGCTGATGAGTTAATGTTGATGTATGCAGGTAGACAGAGTTAAATGAGGTTTTATTTTTTTATTTTATTTTATATAAGCACATTTAAAGAGGGATTTTACGCTACTTGTTGCTCTTTTTAGTTTTTTATGTACTTATTATGATATTTTAATTCTGATTCGAAAGGTTTAAGTACTTTGTAAGTTTTTTCTGGGTAATTTTCAGGTATTTTACTTTATAAACTGGTCGTAATCTTATCTCAATACCGGGATTACAAAATACCAATAATATTAAAAATATAAATCAAATTTCGTGCTTTATTAATACAAAAATATTACTTTTTACTCTAAATTGAATCATAATTACTTTGTAGCAATAACTTTCAAATTATTCGATCATTACTTTTCAATAAATTAACAACTGCTTGTAAGAAGTACTAAATAGATTAGACGTTAGATGAAACAAACGATTGAAAATCATTTTATTATATAAATAATACATTAATTTTGTATTAATTTTTTTTTTTATTTATTTAGGCGTACTCAAACCCTTGCTCAAACCTCTAAGGTTTACACGGCCATAATTTTGTATTACTGATTGAAAAAAGTATCAACTGGAAACGATCAAAATTTCCACTTAGCTCCTAATAAAGTTTTAAATTATTAATGTCCTTATCTAAAAATGTAAAACCTATAAATAATCATAATCTAGTTAACAAAAAGAACTTAATAATCAAGCACAGTATATGGTACTTCATAAGCAAGAACGCGCTCCACCCTAAAAATACTTGAAGCAAACTGATCACTTATCAATTAGAATTAAGTCCATCACTCAATTAGGTCGTCTATTCAGTTCTCCTCGCGGATCTCTCTCCTCAGCGCGCATAAATCGCGGAGCGCGGCGGTACAAAAACACCAACTCGCGCGCGCATCCGCATAACTCGCGTAATCCCTGCAGCAGCAGCAGCACCTTTGAAGGAGTCAGCCGAGCGCGACACGTCGTATACTTTGTCTGACGCAGTCCGATGCGGTTTAATCCGGCCCACTGCCTTTTCTATTCGGCCGCGTTTTATTAATAAAATCCCCCCTACGAGGAGGTAGAGGAGGAGCTGTTTTTTAATAATTGTTTTTATCTCGATTGAATATTAGTCCTTTTGATACCGCGATTGAATATTAATGGGCCGAGAGAGACGGATGATTTTAAATTCAAATGCACCTGTGATGGATGACGAGTGTGACAGTCTCCTTTTCTAACAGGGAAAAATGTTAAGTACTCCGGATCCTTTTTTTTTTTTTTTAATGTTATGGCTAACCTGAATTTATACGGTTGATCTTAGTCACTGATACAACAATTATTTGATGATCAATTTTTATAAATGAAATAAGAAAAACCATTTGTATAAATTTTTTTTCTTAGATTGGTAGCAACTTGTAAGCGAAATGTATGAAAAACGGATCGTCTGTGTTCGATTTCGATTATTTTGTCAGTTTCTGGTTTGTTTCAAAAATATTTTTACTTATAAAATACTTATGTATAAATATAATATGTATAAAATCAATTCAAATAGTTTTTAAAAAATCAATCTGGATTCTATTAGGTACGTAGGAATCTTCATGCTTTGAAAAATAAGCTCAGTTGGCTTTCATCTCTTCTGGTTTCTTAGAAAATTTCATTCCGCGCATAAAAATCTCTCCTTCAATTTTCATATCTCACGCGTGAAAAGCCAATTAACGGGTAATTACCCGGACCCGAAAAATAGAGCACTCGATAACCCTAATCCATTCCAACGTAAACACTCGCGTCGATAAAAACCAAAAAAAGTTCCAAACGTCCGTCCATCAAGGGGAGGTAAATTTATTCCGTCCATTAACTAATAACGCAGGCCATCGATTTGCGTTACGAAAGATAACCACGCGCGACTGCACTGCATTGATAGATTTGACACACCGCGCATGCAAATACCATACGCACGCTCGCTCGCGCACAATGAATTTTTAGCTCGGCTATTAGCCTCGAACACGTGCTTTGATTTTATCTATCGATTCCGACTGGTTTGAATTTAGCTCTAATGAGTAAGATCGATTCCGAAGTTTCCGAGCGGGATCTTTAATAAACACGGATATATTCGAGGATATATTTTCCGATTGAATCGCGAGTTGCGAAATTTTCTACCTGCTTATTTTAATGATTAACCTGTAAGTTGGGTGTTTTTCAGTGAGCTTGTAATGTGGCTTGTACCTAAGCGTGAAAACTTGTTTCTTTACAAATATAATCATTAAAATGAGTGTTTTCAAGTTTAGAAACTCGAATGGAGCTTAGTATTTATTTTTATCTAAAGTATTTGATCTAACGTATCATCTGGATCAATTATTATTAAACTTTACGAAACAGTAGTACTTATTTCTAAATAGTACTTTCATAAAAATATTCAAAAATACCTAAGATACTTGAACTTTCGTAACTCAGAGTATAAAAAATGTCAAACTTACGCAAAACATATTACAATATCCAAACACCGTACGCAAATCTTCATCTCCGCTAATGATAAACTTAAATTTTGTTTCAGATGGAGAACGGCGCCTACGAAGATGAGGCTAACAAGTCGGCGCACCATCTCCACCACCACCAGCAGTACCTGCACCAGCACCATCCTCACCTGCACCAGGGTCCCCCTCAGTTTCTGCTGCCCCCGAGCCAGCACCAGCACCACCAGCAGCTCGTACCGGCGACTATGTTCGACGGCTACAGGAACGGTCCCGAGTGCCACGTGTACGAGGACATAGCCTACAGTCTTGAGTCCGGGGTCGGCGGGGGCTTCCAGAGGAACCTGACGCTGCCCCTCAGGAGAACTAGTCAGAGCTGCGAGTCCCTGGAAGGAGGTGGAGGAGTTGGAGGAGGAATCAGTTCCTCCGTCAGGGTCACGAGCAGGGAACGGAGGGCGTCGGTCATAGATAGGCTTAGTCGGTAAGACCATTTGTTTATACTATTAGAAAATTTTTTTTTTTTTAGAATGGCTAAAAATTATATTTTTGTTTGCAATTCAGGGAGAGCAGCCTGGACAACAGCTGCAGCAGCGTCGAGAGGCAGGGCCGGAGGCGCAGGAAGAAGGACTGCAGGCACTGCAAGACGAAGGGAGGTCCGACGGCCGAGGAGACGATGAACCATCAGCAGCAGCATCGGGACGACCTCGCCGTCTACGAGGAGCGAAACGCCGAGCTCAGGGCGATTTTCGGACTCCCGAACGTTGGACTCTGCCACCTGCCCCCCGGGTGCGGTCTTGGTCCACCGGTGGTTTACGCGATTGGCTGCAACAGCGCGGAGTGCAGCAACGGACTCAGTATGTGTAATGGTTATTTTTATTTATTTTTTTTAATTTCGAAATTTTTTTTGAGAACTTTTTTTTATATCTCATTTAAGATTTAAAAAAAAATTTTTAATTTTCAAGCTTAAATTTATTTATGTTTGTTTCTCATTTTTGACTCAACAATCGGAGAATTTTTTTATTTTATTTTATGAATAAGAAATTAAAAAATTTTGTCATCAGTCGCATCAATTTTTTAAATTCGACTTTCTTATTTTACTGTATAGTACATAAAAAAAAGATAATTATAAAAATAGCAATGAATTTTAAAAATTAAATGAAAAAATTAATGTATTAAAACTATTATTATTTTTAAACTGATTTATAAAAAGTTAAAAAATTTACTTTCATCTATAGTAGAAAAATTCGTTACTACTTTTAAAATGACCCACTGCGATCGTAAAACGTCCACGTACAGTCACAACAAATATTTATTTATTCTTTTCAAAATATCTTCCACTCTCACTCAGTACAATAATCCAAAGCCCCCAACAAACAAAAATAAAAAACATACATAAGTCCAGCTACCCCAGCTTATCTCTCAAAGTAGCTCACAATATCGTCATTAAACCATCCGCAGCACCAGCGGGAGAGCCAAGGTTCGCCCACGTGGACTCTGCGGGCGACAAGGGCCTCGTTACCTCAGCCCAGCACCCACAGAGGAGCAGAGCCGGGATGAAGGTGAACTCGATATACGCCCAGGAACACTGGCAGACGAGCGCTCCCGCCTCCAAGGATCCTCGCACGATATTCCTTAACGAGCACGTGCACCCCAAGGATGACTCCTTCCAGGTGAGACTAAACTCGTTTAATTATATCATTCTACTTGTCCTGGACTCATTTCTGATTGATCAAAGGTTACTATTTGGGGATGTTGATCAACCTTGATTTTTATGGGACCCAAATTGCGATGAAATTTTGATGGTCCGGGGGTTGTTACGGCTTTATCGCTCGCTGATTTTATTAACGAGGCGTCGCTGGCGTCCCACACGGCAGAGAGAAAGAAGAGGAGGAGGAGGAGGAGGAAGACTTGACGTACGAAATTGTACGTTGAGTTGTAAGTTGATTTAGAGGATAGCATTATCTTCTCCCCCCGGGGGTTGTTCCGTACAGTATCTAAATTATCCATTTCGAGTTCGATAAAATTTAATTAACGCTCGTATTGTTTTACGCCGGTCGATTGTTTTGAAAAGAAAAGAAACTGAACTAGAGCTGTTTGGTTTGCCGGGCCGCCGCTAGGCGTCGCATGGATTGTGAGCGGTAGGGACTGAGAGAAACCCGAAAGCGAAGTCGACGAGTGCGGGATACATAAGGGGAAGATCGGGCAAGCTTAAGCATACTTACCTGGCGCAGGGGCTACCGTGATCAACAAGGCGGTTCCCCCAGGGCGAGGCTCTTTCATTGCACTACGATCGAGCTGACCCTTGCGAATATCCCTAATGTGGATATCTCGGGCGTATAATTTTTGTTAGCCGGGACTGCGTTCGCGCTATCCCGAACCTTATTAATTCAACAATAGTTCTCTTTTAATACACGGAAAGAAGGACGCACTGCAAAGCGGTGGTTTCAGAGAGCTTTAAAAAACTGAGTAACCGTCACTACTTCCTGCATGACAGGCACTGAAATTTCTGTACCTTGCACCGATTTTTCGGTGCTTGGCACCGAAAATTCTAAAATCGACACTGTCAGTAAAGCAGTAATCCTCGTGGAGGTTATAAATTTTGAGAAACTGGTGCCTTGCACCGATTTTTCGGTGCACGGCAGACTTTTTACAGTGCGCCTTTCTTTCCGTGTACGTAAGAATCGCTCTTAGAAGTACAATATGTACGTAGCTCACGATATTCGAATAATCTAAACTCTTCGTCGCGGTAGCGTGCTCCGTTTTAATGCGCCATCAAATTTTTTATCTGAAAAGTAAATAAACGATTATCGCTTTCGGTTTTCAAGAAAGGGTTAACTTAAAAGTTTTTTGAAGCATTTTTTAAATTAACCTATAAATAATAACACTCAATTTATCACATCCAGTCTCCAGATGAATTTGCAGTTCCTTTCAATACTTTAGTGGTAGAATAAAAAAATTGTTTTTAAAATAACAAAGATTCTCATTTATTTTATGAAATTCGACAAAGTAACTTTTTTTATTAATTTAAACACAATATTCAAAAAATTGTTGCCAAACAATATTTTGAACATTTCAACTTCAACACACTTAAAATTTTGAATTTGACTTTCTCGACCTATCACGTCAATAGGGTTGGCAACTTTTTGAAATTCATAATATTTTTTTGCTTATTTAGTTATAATATCGAAAAATAATCGACACGTATTTTTTCTTTAAAAAAAAAAACTAAAATTAAAGGAACTACAAGTATTTAAATTTTAAAAAATTTCAATATATATAGATATACTTCTAATGGGATTTCGGGCAAATGACGTCATCAGCCCGTAGTTTCAAAATTCATTAAAAATCAAGTGCTTTTAAAAAAATATATTTTTAAAGTACCGGTGGCAACCCTATTATAAATCGAGGATCTCAATCATCGTTCATCGTTATAAAAAGGGATCATTATTTAATTTCATTATTTTGTTTATTAAACGTGCAAATTTGCCGTCAGTACGGGCATCAGCTCTTAATAACTCTACAATTTGCTTTATATTTAAAGATATTTTTTATTTTTCAATAAGAATTTCAAGAATCGTATAAAATAATTTAGTTTTTCACTGAACGCGTAATAAATAAATAATTAGATCGAAAATTATCGTTATTATGACTTTTTTCAGTATGTCATAATGATGTTAATAATAGTCTTGAAAACGAAACTGAATTTTTTTTTTTTTTTTTTGTAATCTTCGTGACAGCAAATTATGAGCTAGCATTACAACCTCGTTAAAATTTTTCAGTTTTTATATTTTTTTGCCCTTAAGTATACAACCACCCTAATTACTTTATTCTATTTTACCAATCTCGACGTTTTCAAAATAATTAACAATTTCTCTTAAATCCAAGTTCTTGTAAACGTCCTCTTAATTTTTTTTTCTTCGAACCGCATGCACTTAAAAAAATTTCCCGATCCCTCTCCGGCAAAATTTCGATGCTTTTACCCTCGCATCTCGCCAACAATTTCTTCGTGATTTATACAACCTCGAGAGTAAAAAAAAAGCGCGCTGGGGCTCCGTGAAGCGCTCTCCGACTCGTGCAATTGATTATTCATAAACGCCGGAATATGTATTTCGATATACCGGGGCATCCTCTCTCTCTCGGTACAAAGTTTTTAACATAAACTCTTCTTCTTGTCTCTCGCATAAACTTTTTAAGAGGTCCTGAATGAAGTCTTTATGCGGTCCGAAGGTTGATTAGCTTGAATTACGGGTTTATGTACGCCCGCGTATGATCGCCTTTATTTTTTCGCATTATCGAACCGATGCTTCATGAATAATGCACGAGTTGTGATCGAGGAGCCCACATGTATATACACGTACACACCGAAGACTCTCTCTCTCTCGCGGGTTGCTATGATTTAAATTGCGGATACGTTTTGCATTCGGGCCCTTGTAAAATTCTAGCGCACGGCGCTTGTACTTACCGAGGGTGTCGGGGTGAGCTTACCTTTTGGTACGTACACGTGTTACATCTTGGCGGCAAGTGAGCGGACTTCTTTTATGTACTTGTTTTCGGATTTCGCCGGGATGATTGATTGTTGAGAACCGACAATGAAGCGATTACCGAAATTTCGTACTTGTTCAATGCAGTTTATGCTTTTTTTTTGTAGGTCTGTTGCGTGGTTGATAAATTACTTTCATTGATACCGAGACATAATTTTTTGAGATTATTATTAATTAGTTGACCAGCAACCACCTCAGTAAAGTTTTGTTTTTTAATGGAATCGAATAAAATTGGTGCCAATCAAGTAATGCATTGTTTAATATCTGTAACTTTTGTCTTTACCGCATTTGATTTCTGAATCTCAATCTCGAAAGTTTTTTATCTCGGTAAAACTCTTTGTTTAACAACAATGCCCAAACGATTATTCAGTATTACGCCATTTGAACAAAGCGACGAACTTACTGTTTCCTAATAAATCAACCTTTTTTTAAATCAAGTGCAAGGCTAATCTTACGATTTTACAAGATAAATTCGCGGTGGTTTTACCATTACTCGTACCTGGTAAACCGTTTTCATTCATCATAAATACATTTTCTGCTGAATTAATTCGCTAAGCATCCCCCCCGACGTCGTGTATTTTCAATCTAATGATGTACAATTTTAAACCGCACGCGTGCACCGAAGAATTATTTTTATGTCCTACGCGATAAGCCCAGACGGCGTATTTACGATACGGGTTCGGGCATTGCGCACATTCACTTTCGTTAAAATACCAGTAAAACAGCGGTAGCCGCACCTGATATCGAAAAAATCTTTTTTCTTTTTTTTTTTTTGCGTTATATACACGAGTTTGTATGATTTTATACCGTCGGTCTCACCTAGTTCGGGAACTTGTCCGGCTATCTAAAATATGATAATTAGATTATTCATGATTTACGCAATGTTTAAAATAATGCGATTCTTATCTCAACCCTGCAGCGCGCGAATTTTTTTTTCAACACACCTAAATTTTCCCAAAATTGTTTCATTCGCCGCTGTGTATAAAATAAATCAAACATTCGCCTCTCATAAATCCAAGGAATCAAACAAAACTGTCACGGTTTGATAATCCGTCGATCTAGTTCGACCGATCGGGATTAGCCTCGGGCTTTTTCGAATTAGCTTACGCAAAGACACTGCCCCGATAAAATCGCGGGAGAAGCTTTTTTTTCCGATGCATTCTTCGGGCCCTTTTTTTTTTTCTTCTTCCTCCTTTTCGCGCGTGGATGGTTTACGGGGAGTACGTGGGAAAATCGATTTTAGAGATACACGGGGCACGCATGACGTACGCGAATATTTTTTTTTTTTTTTTTTTTTAGTTTTACTAGGAAGAGGACTTACTTTTCGACGGGAGTTATTAAAATATAACATTGTTTGCGTGCGAAAGGCGCGGCTACGAAAAAATAATAAATAACTCGGCGCGCGTTGTCGGCCTACTTGATCATGTAAATTTTTCTTCTGTCGGGGTTAAAATTTATTGTTTCGGCTGAGTGGGGGTTGAAATACTCATCCTGTTTTGTTTTTACTCGTCAAAAATTGAATAAAATGTGCGGGTAAATTCAGTGTAGATAAAAAAATTTGTATAAGTATTGTATAAATAATTCGTAAACGTAAGATATCTTGAAATTAAGTGTCTCAGCCAGCTACAAACTTTCCTAAACATCATTTCCCATAAGGCCCCATCAATTACGGCGACTCTTCCCAATTACAGTCAATTTACAAGAAACCCGCGGGTCACAAAATATTAGAATCGCCCACATGCGCGTTTTACAATCGCTTTGAAGAGACAGCGTCAAAGCGATGGCGCTCGTTTTTAATTTTTCGGGTGCGTGTGGGTATCGTTTACGACGGGCAGCTGGCGAGTTTCGAGGGAGGAGCCAGCGAGGATAATTGATTCTTTCGGTTTGTTACCTTCGTTTTGGGGCGTTGTTTTTAGAAGGGTTGAGCAGCCAACCCTCTTTTTCCTTTAGATTTCGAGTTAAGACTTCTCGGTCGCAAGCTGTTTTATTACTCGAAACTTTTTTTATTTCCTCGTATCAAAAGTCATTTTTAATCAGTCAATTGAATCTGAATAAAATTAAGTTTATAATCATGAATTTGAAGAAATATTTTTTAATGAACTTTTTAACTTTTAATTAAAAATCAAACACGATTTCTTTCGATGTCTCGCCTTGCCAAAAAAAGGATTTAAACAAGCATTCTTTAATAGGCACCGATAAATCACCGGTAAAACGAGCCTCGGAACAGAAGCGTTCTCCTGTATTAATCAAAATATCGAGGCGTACAAATTGAGCATCATTCAATTACGGACAAATAATACCGAAAGGCAAAAAGAAATACCTCGTACGAAACTTTTGTGGCCGAAGAATGGATCGAAGAAGAAAAAAAATAAGAAGGCCTGGGCGCCATTGGAGTTTGAAAACGCGACTGGTTAATTGCCCACCGGGGTAATTTTTGTATTCGTATGCGCGAGCCACTTATGAGTTGGGTTTTTTGCCCGACAGCTTTTCGACGAAAGGACTCTCGTTATCGGGTAATTAAATGATGCGCGTGTTCGATCGAAGAGGGAGGAAAAAAAAATTTGTACAATGAGGGCTTGCTTTGGATGGAGTAAATATTTCAAAGCTGATGGAGCTTCGACGACTCGATAAATTACCCGGTGTACGGCGGGCTTCGAGGAATCGAGTGAAACAACAATGTTTTTGTTTCGATTGAAAAAAAAAAAAAAATTAAAATAATACAAGTTGACACACAAAATTTTAATGATAATTAAAAAGAAAAAATTTTAATTAAATGGTTTGACTCCATCGAAAAAAAATTTATTTCGTCCACAGTACTTATATTTGTAATTTATCGCCTGTGAATCAGTGTATGATACATTTTTATTTGAATTTTTTTTACTAATAAACAATAAAAATTGAGTAATTTTTAAAGTTCTCATCTTGAAATGGTCAAAGAAAAAAATTTGTTCGTAATATTCGTAAAACTAGAATATAAATTTCATTCAGGAAGCAGTGAAGAAGCATAAGGTTCATTAACAAAACGAATTCATACATTTTTTTTATCATTAATTTTATTTATAAAAAATTCGTTTATTCAAATATGTACACTTACACAGCCCTTCCTCATTTGTCCTTGATCATGAGAAAAAGTTCAGAGAGCAAATCCGCCCGGGTCTTGAGCATCTCCTTGTAGGCCCAAGTGCCGGCGACCTCGTTCTTGAACCTCGCAATGAACCTCATGCAGTCCTTCTTCAAAACCTCTGCCTTGAGCAAGTCCGCGGTCACCAGAATCTCCACGACGTTGTCGAAGTGCAGGTTGTCCGCGATGTAGTACCCGCAAATGTTCACCAAACTCTTGACCAAGTACTTGTGGGCGGCCTTCATGAGCTTGATCAGCCCTTGGACCTCGAAGCAGTCGACCCTCCCGCAGTAGACGTACCTGAGGAGCAGCCTAAAAGTGTCCGGCTCTATGTCCAGGACGTAAACCCGGTCGGTCTTCCTCTCGGTCATGTCCGAGCCGAACATAGCCGCGAATACCTCGCTCCTCGCCGAGACTATCTGCTTGTGCCCGGGTATCTCCTGGTTCCCCACCACGAAAACCACGTCCGAGTTCCTCTCGTTCTCCATGAGCTTCTCGTAGTCCTCGACCATCGAGCGCATGTTGTCGAACTCCCGGTAGACCTGGATAACTATCGTTATGGACGACTTGTCCTCCTCGCAGTAGATCCACAGGCTCTCCTCCAGGGGCAGCGACTCCGTGTTGAAGGTGCAGAAGTGCTTCTTGCCCTCGATGCTGTAAATCTCGAAGCTACCCGAGATGTTTTTCGGACACTCGGGGAGCTTTATCTTGCTCCAGTAGCACCGGACCACCGAGTTCTTCGCGGCCAGGGAGTGCTCGATCGTCCACACGAGGTTCAAGTCGTGGTCGGCGGTCACCAGCTCGAAGGAGTGCGAGTTCAAGGACACCCCGCCTTTGAACGAAAACTCGTACTGGAACTCCGTCAGTACGACTCCTTTGAATATTTCTTTCTTCGTTGTGCACTCGGCTTTTACAATCTCCATTTTTTATGATACTTGTTTAATTGGTTTTATTAAAAATTTACTTACTCCAAACTGCAGTTTGCCTTTATCGACACCATTTTTAATGATATTGGTTAGACCATTTTTTTTAAAAGTAAATTTACAGTAAAATTTATTTACCTTACGGAACTTTAGGCACTTGATTGATATATTCCCGCGCTTTTACAAAGCTCTGTGCGCTAAGTGCTTGTCGATGCGCGAAACTTAACCTCCAAAATCAATAAACTAGTTCACGATAGTACACGCAAACGAAACATCCTCATAACACCCGCAACAATTTCAACTTCACATATAGTTCTTGGTTTTTCTCGTCTTTTTGTACTTGTAATCACATCCATTGTTGACTCAATGCCATACCTTCTGCTGTGAACATTGAATTACACTGTAGCAGACAACAGGTTGTCTGTAGTGAGCTTGCGACGCGATTCACCCAAGTACTTTTGGCTTCTGATCGAACGCGGAGTATCTCACAAACTCGCTATTTTTTTTTTACCAAGTTTCTGTTAAAAATTTATCACTAGCAACTTTTTTTTGCTGCAAAATTATAAACACGAAGCTCGCGCATGTGAACTGCTTGGCGTCGGTAAAAGCGGGAGGATCCCTACTCCCGGGCGCTCTTTATTGATCCATCAGCGTCGGCGCCACTCCCTCTTCAAATTTGAATCGCCCTATCTACACAGCTAGAATTATGTGATTCATGAAAATAAAAGTTTATAACTTATAATTATTGCAACAGGAAATTTTAAAAATTGATGTAACTTTAATTTTTAACTAGTCTAGGTCGGATTATGATTTATTAAAAAACCTTTACTTAAATATTCTGTCAAAATATTTAAAAAAAAGCAAGTAAATAATAATAATGTAAAAATCTTACTAAAATTATTCAAAGTCTACGTTTCCTTAAACTCCCCAAAGAACTTCATGTCTTCAGCACACACGCTCAGTTCGACTTCGCCCAAAAGAGGAAGGGGGGGGGGGGGGCAAAGCAGGAAGAAGAGTATATTCTCGAAAATACATCCCTCCCCGATTTTAATTACCTCGACTTAGCGATCCCCGGAAGATTGCCGGTAGGCGTGGTCGTCTCTCGCTCTTTTTTTTTTTTCCTCGCAGAGGTACGTAGGTACTCGTGTACTTAGGGGATGTACCTCTCGAACCGACGCTACGGTAGTTTAGATCCCGATTGGCTCCCGCTCTTTTCTCTCCCTTTTGATTAATCGTTTCGGAGGGATAAAAAAGTGGGTTTTCCGCGGAGATGCTCGAAAAAACATTGACGTGAGAACTTTCTCGGTAACGATGCACTTTCGTTCAACTCGAGCTTTATTAATCCGGAGTGCTCGACCTATTTATCACAAGATTATTATTAATTTGGTCTTGAAATGACTCCGGGTTTAATTGTGACGCATTGGGGACAATGCGTGGACTTGAAAAATTCAATGAGCTTTTTTTTTAAACATCAATTGGTCTGAATGGATCGTAACTTTTTCCTTGAAATCAAGAGAGTTAAACCTTTGACTGATCACACTGAGAAAATGTAATTACATTTTACTGGATGTATGTACCTATTTGAAAAGTTTTTGAAAATTTCATGAATTTAAATTTAAAAAATACTTTAGACTCATGAAAAATACATTTATTCTAGACTCAACCAATTAATATTTTCTTCAAATGTAATCTTTAGATCATTATTTTTCTTCATTTTACCATTAAACGGTTCTCTGCATCTAAAAAGATGGCAACTATAATAATTTTTCTACAAAAATGTTGAAAAAAAATTAAAAATTTTGAATTCACTAAAAGGTATCATAGTTTTGTAAAAAATTAATTTTTTAGTAATTACTGATTATCATTCATTTCATCATATTATACTATAGATAACAGTCTCCAGATGATTATTTCTCTCCGTATTACAATTTCATGCTTTGCAACTTCAGATAGTTGATCAACTTTAATGCGTTTCTCAGTAACATCTAGCAAAAATTAATAAAGGCCCTTTTGTTTAGAAAAAATATTCCTCCTCAAATAAATAACAACCCTTGCGGGTGAATTACTCACGACTCCGTGTAGGAAGAAGAAGAAGAAGAAAAAAAATGAGGGAAGAACTTCACAAGAAATTCCAGATGGTTACGCAAAAGGCAAACAAAGGATTTCCTCCTTAGGCGCGTGCGATATTTTCGCGTCGCGTATATAAAACTACCGTGACCCGTGCGAACTTTTCCGGCTGTAGGAATTCTTCTCGGCTTCAGTCTGCGCGGTAATTGAATTGAAATGGGCTACTTTAAAAATTTGGCCGTCCTCGCGGCACTTCTTAATTCATCAAGTCAGACAATCGCTGAATTCTTTCGCAGGATGAAGAAGAAAAAAACTATAAATTGTTAGCGGTTAGAAGTCGGGGAGGTAACGAGGTGCGATTAAATTAACATTGTTTTCGCTAAGTACCGGAGTTTATCGCGTTATTAAATAACTTTTTTTATTATTATGAAAAATTCATAACTTATCTGAAGATTAGATCGCTCAATAAAAAACAGCGGCAGAGAGCGAAAAATAAGTTTGGTTCAAATGAAATTGCTCGCTTAACTGTAGCGAGTCCCCGTTGATTTTTCGAGATATGAATGCAGCAACGTTCGGCCAGAGGAGACTCTTCGATGACTTGCTCGATATAATTAAACCGATTAATCTCGAATAGCGTAATTTCACCGCTGGAATCCGATATAAAGACTTCGTTAAATTATGCGCTCGTTTATTCCTGTGATTCAGTGCGTAAATAATTACACGGTATCGTTCGGAAATCATTCCTAAATCACAGGACAACCTCATTCATTGTTTTAAAAAAAGTTTTGACTTAATCAACTTTTGAATTTTTCATAAACAACATTTATTTTATTATTAAAAAATAAATTCTACTGTATTTGTTCTTGATAGGAACTTATAATTTTTTACATAAAATATATAAAAAATGTACATTATTAAAAATTATTCCAATATAGGTATATTAAGTACTGTATTTAGTTTAGATAAATATGTATATGAAAATGAATATATCAAGTTATATGTAAAAATTTCAAAAAATTTATATAAATCTTTATATTGACTGTACTACAACAAATAGTCATAAGATATTTTTATCGGTCTTATAGTCTAACCCTCGGTCTAACCACTGGTCATAAATATTTTATGATTATTTATCAAAAAATTTTATTTTTTCTTTTAATACATAATTACAGTAACATAATTTAGATACATTTTTATATTGACTGTCATACAACAAATAATCATAAGATGTTTATATCGGTCTTACAGTCTAACCACTGGTTATAAATTTTTTATGATTATTTATCAAAAAACTTCATTTTTTTTCTTTTAATACATAATTAAAATAACATAATTTTTCGTTTTAAACAAAAATACCATTAATACAATCTTATCTTAATATAAGTAGTTCACATGATTTCTTAGCACCCTATAAATACAGACCCGACTCGCGCGCACCAGATATCATTAGCAAACTACAAGCTGTTAATTTTCGACGCGTGTTCGAATTTTTCACCCCGTACAAACGTCTAAATCACATTGAATAATTAGCGAGCCACGGCTAAAAGTATCGCCCCTAAACAACTCCGCGCGCGAGCCATCGCCACCTCGTACCTACAACACAGATCGTCGAGCGATTTCTCATCGTTGAAAACCGTTAACGTCCGCGCGACGCGAGATCTGCACCGCGTGATAATACCTACCGCCACCTTTACAACAAGTTTTGTTTATTTATGGCTTTATGGCGGTATGGTTTTCGGTAATAGAGAGTAATTGAATCGTTTCGGTGAGTTTAATAACAATGGTAATTGTTGATCCTATCGGGGGTTTATTATTAAAGTATGCTAATAATAATTATTGTGATGCACGAGGTTGGGTTGGTAATCGAAATATTATACATTTATATATTATATATTCATACAATTACATTTGTAATTACTATCATTTAAATATTACAGTAGCATGATAAATCAAGTGATTAATAATAAAGATTATTGGAATTATCATACATATAATAATGTAACAATAACAAAAAAAATACTAATCTTTAAAATTCGTACGATTGGAACAATTATATTTTACGCACTGCACACAGAGTACATTACTTTAACTCAATACATTTATTCCATGAAAATTCGAGACGGTATAAATAAATCGAGCTCCAAAAATAACAACGCTGGGTCAATTTGTAAAATTGTAAATGCAAAATCTCCATTAGTCGGTCTTATAAGCAAATTATATCTCGAAAATATCGCAATAAGTCACGATCATCAGGGAGTATTAAACGCAGCAGCTGGCGCGAGGACAAGATTAATACCGAGTGGCTATACCAAAAAGTAATCGTCGCGGGTCGGTCTCATTTGTCTTGCAACAAGTCACCGCTCGCGGCTTTAAATATGAGAGCGGACTACCGGAAACCAGGGACGTTTGTATGTCTGATCTTTACCTCGGTCGCTTGTCGTAATTGCGTTATTAATGGGACATCTTGGAGTGAAGAATTATCACTACCAACTTTACCCTCTTTTTATTTTTTTTTCTGCAAAAATCGTCTTCTGCTTTGTACCAGTTTTAGAGCGATTAAAATAGCTGATACGGGTTTTATAAAGCTCTCGGGAAAAGAGCGTTTTAATCAAGAGCGAAGTATATATTTATCATGATCTAATCATTTCGTTATTTATTCAATACTATTTACGAGGGGATGTGCACTCCACAATCACTGATGTTTTCTTTTGCTAAATTTTAAGTGTTTCGTATCATTAAAAATAATTATTTCTGAAAAAAAAGCTAACCAAAGTATATTTTGTTTTTATGTTTCAGCGTGCCTACTCTGTGGTGTCAGCAAACTCCCCGAACGCGGACAACCGAACGAACCTCCGTCGCAGCGTCCGGGACGAGTCCTCGGGGGAGCACCCGGCCAGGTTGACGAAGCACCGGCACGGATGGAGCTTGCACTTCGGAAGGCCGCTGAGCGCCTTGAGCGCGAGCACCGTGGGCTGCACCAAGTCACTGGTGCTGCTCCTGATAGTGGTACTGACGCTCCTGGGGATCGGTGGTACCGCCTTGTACATTGTTTTCGGTAATTTACTATTTTTTTATTTTCTATGGGTCTTAAGGTATTATGTGAAGTGTACACTTTGGAGTTACAATATTATACTTATATACAAAAAATTGGGATAAGAAGGTACCATTTCACAGGTACATTTGAAATACTAAATTTAATCACGAAAGTAATGACGATAATTTTTAAAATAAAAACCATACTTTAATTTTATTCTGGGTCCAAAAAAAATAAATAAAAATGTTCAAATGGACCTGTGACATGGTACCTTTTTACCCCAGCCCGCTAAGATGGTTCCTTATTTCTCTAACCCACTGAGATAGTACCTTCTATTACTACAAACCGACAAAGAATGTATTCAGTATAATCAAATAAATCTAACAAACATAAAAAATGTAAGAAATTTAAGATTACATACACAATTTTTTATGTGTAAGAATATTTAAATATATAACGAGGTAAAAGACTACATATCGTATATTAATTATCGTTTATATCACAAAGTCTGCACATATTTGTTACACAAAATTTGAAACGCTTAAGATCATTTACACTTCTTTTAAAATTAATTTAATCTCAAGGCTTAAAAAAATATTAATGAAGACATATGTTTGAGTACCCGTGCGACATTTTGAAACAAAAGACGCCACGTAAAAAATTCAATTACCCCAGGGTACAAAGGACACCGAGAGCAGCAGGCAAATCTTTTAATTCGCCGGAGGAGGTTTCTTTAAAGTAAAGATTAACTTTTCACGGCGGCTCGGAGCACTGATAATGAGATTCCGGAGTTAATCCCATAACTCGTTGTAGCACCAAAACCGCGCTATTTTTTTCTCTTTTCTCAGCTCGACGGTTTAGTGTCACGATCGTAATCAATTTGTTTGGTTGAGAAGATCGAATTCGGCCTCGTTATAATATCAAGGACTGCTCTTTTTTACCCCGGTATTTAACTTTTTTTTCGTGGGATTATTCGATCCAGCCCTGGAATATACATATCGTTTTCGAATTAATCCTATTACGAGCGATACGAGAAGGTCGTCCGACACCAAATACCCATTCCCAAAAAAACATTTTACCTCTCCTTAAATGAAAAAAAATGTCTTCCTTGCTTGGACTAGACTATTTGGATCCGACCCCTGACCCAGAGAAAATTCAACGTCCTTCTCGGGCATACAGACTCGTGCCGTGGTTCTTCGTTCCCATGCCCCTGAAATTTACAAGTCAAGTGTGCATCGGCATAACCGTGTGTCCCCTTTTACCCCCCGTTCTCGAATTTTTTATTCTTTCAAAAAGCCACTCTCGCGTGCCTAATGCGCACGAATTTAAGCCTCGCCTCGTTTAGGAATCTTAATAAAGCATCGAGATCGCGTGCCCCGGCTTAATCACTCTGATAATTAACGGGCTCTGTTTACATTAGTATTTCCTCGAAGGGTATCGATTGTAATCGACGTTTTACGCTTTCAAAGGGTAATTTCATACAAAAATTACCACCGGAATATTCAAAAAAAAGAAACGGACTGGTAATCAACCGGTGGTGGGTATCGATTACAATTGGGTTCAGCCTCGGGGATGCAGCGCGAGAGGAGAGAAGCTGAAAAGAATAATAAAAAGGAGGAAGCCCATCGCGATAAATCGGCCCGTCGTTAACTCCCCTGTCACTCCGAGCCTCCGGGTGCGGGCTGAGGCTCCACAATTTGCAGTAAAATTAATTGAAATTTTTATCGGCGCGGCGCAGTCGTAACGGGTTAATTGAAAATCGGGGCCGTTTAGACCGATGTAGTATCGGTTCGACCAAAAGAGAGAAGATATGATTCCCAAAGCGGTAGGAGGTAATCTATTAATTAGGTGTATCAACAGCCCAGAAAACCAGTTAACGTGACTCCGTTCGATCCCTTCGATTTATTTCTCTCTCCCAAATACAAACATTTCCGATTCAGGTGGACGGGAGAGAGAAGAAGAAGCGGACGAGACGGAGGAGCAGGAGGATAAAAAAAACTACTCCACGGCTACACTTACTTTCGATTCAATTCAATTAAACCTGCAGCGGTGCGAGAGGAAGTCGCGCCTCGTCTAAGCGTGAAAATGAGGAGGCGCTGTTTGCCCAAGGGCGGAATGTCCTTTTTTTCATACCGCCCAGGTGCCCTCCAGTCCTTCTCTGCGCTTTGATATTGGCGAATTCTTCTCTCTCTCTTCCTCTCTTCTGACATCGAGTCTGCTGACTTTTTTGCACGGGTACAGGGATTCTCGCGCGGTTGGTTTTTGTGGGAAAGTGTCGGTGTTTTTGACGTGGGATTCCATGGGGAGCTTGGTTTTTTTATTTGGAAATCAAATTTAATTTCGCTGGAGTAGTGGATTTAATGACTCTATTGATCGTTTTTTTTTTTAAGAGGATGTCTGTTGAATCTGTTTTACCGACAGAACACTGGTTTTAAAAGTGACACTAGAATGAAAATTTATTCTTGACACCTGTACATTAAGCTTTATGTTAACTGCTTCTTTTTCATAATAATTTTCATAAAAGCCATCTCAAAGTGACACACTTGGTCGGTAAAACAGATTTATTGATTAAAATTCTAAACCATCCCACATTAGTCAACCAACTATTTATTCAAAATAATTTTAAATCAACAGCATTATCTTTTACATACTCTGACTGTACAAAATTTTGATTTAAGGCACCAACAGGTCATGTCCTCGATCGGTAAGGCAGATTTATCGACTTAGATTTATAATGATAAATTTTTTATTTCTCTTATTACAGAACCACAAAAACTTCACGTGATCCAGCAGTACTTGCGCTCGGGTAAGAACACAACTAGATTTTTGACCGACAACGAGTTGGGTCAGGACTACGACGAGGAGTCGGTCTCCCCGACGACGATCCTGATGTCCTCTACGACAACGAAGTTCCTGGAACTAGTGCCCTCGATGACGTTCGAGGGCAACAGCAACGACGTGCCCGAGGACAAGCCCGTTTACCCGACCGCCAGTAGTATTAGTCCTAGCAGTAAGGGAAAGTTGAGCACTGTGTTGATGACAACGACCACTAGGAGGCCGCCGTCGACCACGAGGTCAACTACGACGTTAACGAGTACGTCCACGACCACTACGACGACGACGACGGTCAGAAGTACGACGATGGCCTACCTGGAGACGCACCCGAGGCACAGGAGGCCGTGCAACGAGTGCCTCAGCGGCGAAGTCTGCGTGGCGAGGAACGCGGACGAGTCGGCCTACTGCCAGACGCCCAAGGACATCAGCGACCCGAACGGATGCGCCGGTATCTGCGACTATCAGAACCAATCGTGCCATAAAGAAGACAATGGTGCCTTCAGGTGAGGATGATTTTTTCAATAAACTCTGCCTTGTGATTTATGGAGAGTAGATTGTAACGATTGATTTAGATGTAGAGCGCAAAAAAAAAGATAAACTGTAGTAGGTTTGGTACAGAAACTCAGGACTAAGATCATTTTAAAACAGTTAACCGTAAAATACCTTCCTAATCACCAAAATGAAATTATGCAAACGGTAGATCGGGCGAAAAAAATTCATCCATAACTCCGACACTTGCCGCGGACCGTAAAAATTAGCATTTTGATAAACTACATTATTCATCTCTCGACTGGGCCGTGTAGCGTCGTGGGGGCATACAAACGACAAAATTACGTCTGCGAGGGCCCTTATTCGCGAAAATCGAAGAGGGTCTCCGCGGCGTGTTTTATGGATTTTTTTTCGGGGCTTAACGTAAATGATTTTTTTTTTTTTTTTTTTGACCAAAATTGAGCTTCGATTGTCGCCCACCGAGTGCATTGTATCCGGGAAGGTTTGAATAATTCAACAAAACACTTTCGGAAAGTGAGGAATCGTTATCGAGGTGAAACTTTTCACTTGTTTATTTATCAGGGTGAGTGGGTCGATAATTTATAATTCATTGGTTAATGGAGATTTTTTTATTCCATCGAAGGTTTTTGTATTAAATTTTATGAGGTTCTGGCATTATGTGTTAATTTTTTTGTATAATTATTCCGTGATAAAAGTAACTACTCTCTTTTATAATTTTTGTACTATAAAATATTAATAAAACAAATTTTTTCTCAAATTTACAAGATTTCAACAGTATTATTTGTAAAAAAAATAAACAAAATTGAATATACTTTTCAACAGATGCGTCGAATCGGAGCATCACTGTCTCGACGACGAGTGGACCTGTCTGAACATATTCTGCATACCCCTGGTGAAGCGCTGCGACGGCCAGATGAATTGTTACGACCACTCGGACGAGTACAACTGCGGTGAGTTAAAAAAAAAAAAAAAAAAAATGAAAGAAAGAAGAAAGGTATACGTATAAACAAACTCATAAGCGCGGTAGTTGGATTTGCGACGAAAGGGCAAATTGAATTTTTGATGAATCGTCCACGCCCGCTCTCTCGCGAACCGTAATTTATTCTTTCTCTCACTGGCTGCTGTAGTGGGTTATTGAGTTTGTTTTTACGATCGCTTTTGCATGTTTATTGGCCGGGTCATTAACAAACAGTAGTAGTTCCTGAAAATTATTATTACGACCCGACGTTTTCGAAGCAACTTTTTTTTTTAAGGGTTTATTTTGGTTTGATGTACGGTGGCGTGCACCGGTTGTAAATCTACATAGGCGTGCTTCAAAAATAAGTGCGATGAGTTTGTGAATCGTGATGATTTTTAGGATTCTTTTTTTTATTTTTTTGCTTTGGTATTTTGAATGCTCTGAAGGTTGTTAAAATTGTATGCAAAAATATTTCATGAACAAGTAACTATGCAATCATTCGAACAACAGGTTTTTTTAATCAAAGCTAATTTATCTCAAACATACACTAATTACGTAGTTTTTATAAATATCATTACGTTATTTGTTCAAAAGTTTTTATAAATTTTATTAAAAAATAATAATTACATTTTAGAACATTTTGTCGATTACCTATACATTAATTTGTGTAAATCAATGTTAATATTAATTACTTCTCAATTATTTTCTTTCAAAAATCCAAATAATTTAGTATTTTTTCTTAAAAAGTAAAAACCATTTATACTTAAGAAAAAAAAAAAATTGCAGTTACAGTTTATAAATCATTTAATGATAAATGCAGTGAATCAAAAACAGCTAATCAACCCGCGCGGTTTTTTCCTCAACCTAGCAACAGGAAAAACTACCCATCTAAACCTGATAAAATTCCCAGTCCCAGAGCCGATAATATTTATCGGTACCAGGAAAAGCATCCCAACAGGTCACGACACAACCGCGCGCATTCCCGGCACATCGAAAGAAAATAAAAGAAAAATCTACTTTTCTGGGATATTGCTTTACAATCTAACTGCTCGCGTATACGGGCTCGGCGGGAACCCTCGGGCATCTCAATTTAGGAGCCGAGGGGAAAAGACCGTAAGTTAAGGACGCGATTTGGGTTAACGTCCAGTGTGTGGATGTACCAATTCAATCCAGTTAGGATGCGTCGTTAAAAGGCACGCGATGGTACGGGCTTTTTTATGCTGGGTGTACGAGTTTAAGAATCTGAGGTTAAAAGTAGTGAATCAAAAAGATTAAATTCACTTTTTATTATTTTTAATTAAGTATGTAAAACATAGAAAAAAAAAAAAAAAAAATTTTAATAACTCGAAAGAATTTTTTTTTTATTAGTACGTTAGCGAATTGAGCCTAAGACCTTTGAATCACAAGTCAAGCGAATTACTCGCTAGACCATAGTACTATACGTAGTTTCAGTCATTATTTTCATTAATAATAAAAATTTTTTTTTTTTTTTTTCAGAGTGTGATTTAAGCACGCACTTCCACTGTGGTAATCAAACTTCGTGCCTTCCACTGTCGAAGAAGTGCGACGGGCACGTGGACTGTTTCGACGCGTCGGACGAGGAGAACTGCAGTACAAGTGAGTTTTATCATTTTATTCTTTGGAATGCAAGGAAGATCAAGTTTTGAAATTTAGATATTTTTTTTATTTTTTTTTAATTTTGCCTGCTGTACCGCTTGATCTTCATCTTTCGTTGAAAAAACCATCATCGTTCGTTTATATCATTGCCTGTCTTTGTTTTATTTATAGGTCATGAATTCGGTAAGCGTGAGTACCTTGAGTTTACTGCCAAATTTTCTTATTTTCACAGCATGAATGACTTTAAACAGTGTAAGCGCACAACAAACCGCTCCTATTCTATTTTTCTTTAACACACTTTTGCTTTTTAAACACTCACGCTTCTTGTAACCGACGAAAATCACTGATATTTTATCAAAATTGACCAAACGTTTGTATAAAAATAGTAACATGCATGAGTATTGGTGAATATGGATGACTGTATTGGTACTAAAAAATTTAAATTTCTCTTGATGATTGACAAACATAAAACATTACACTTCTAAAATAACAGTACTAATAAATTAACGCAAAACTATCAAATCTACCGATCAAACTAATTTTGTTTGTTTTTTTTTGAATAGAAGCCTGTCCATCACCAAACGAACGAACGTGCGGAAACAAGCAACAGTGCTTCCTGAAGTCGCGCTTCTGCGACGGCTACAAGGACTGCGCCGACGGCTCGGACGAGCCGCTCGGTTGTCAACTCGGCCGATGCAACAAGCACGAGTTCTCCTGTCGGTCAGTACCCCTTCAAAAAAATTCCCAAAAATTCTAAAAGAAAAAATATATTTCTATAGTCGGCTCGGAGGCACTTTAGAGAGAGTAGGAACGGTTCATTGAAAACGCAATCACCGGTAGGGGATAAAACCGAAGAGGGAAAATCGCGTAATTTACGAACCGTCCCCCGCGGTGTCGGCGCGCTCGTAAATCCTCCCTACGCGCGTTTTATTTACAAGTGCAATTATGCAAATACCCCCACCTATCCCGAGAGCTCTCATTTTTTCGAAACGCTTCTAATTATTGATTGAAAGGATGCTCTCGTGAGAAAATGACCGATTTTTTTGGTAGATAAATGATCGAAACGGGAAATATATTTGAAATAGAGCGATAGAGTAATTTGAAGATCGATAATAATCGGACTAGTAGTTATTGTAGTTTGCAGTTTTTCCAATACATCATTTTTTTGATTTTGCATCGCATATTTATAAGTATTCTTTCAGTTTTTGATTAAATTTTTTCTATATTAATTCATATCAAAATACTAAAAAATTTAATATTATTTCATTTTTTCAAATAAAATTTGATCATTAAATTTTGTAATTTTGTATATATCAGTTTTTTATGATTTTCGATTTTATTACGTATGTACGCTTATGAAAACTTATGAAAATGTAATGGACATTACTTATTATCTGAAATCAGATTTCAAAACTTTTGGATTTTCTGGATGGGTCGAACATTCAAATGAATCAAACTCTAATATTTTACTAATCTTTACATTTCATTATTTTTCTTGATACTTCGAAAAGATAAAAAAATATTATGTAACAGATAAATTTATAAACGAAACCTCCAGAGAATCTCAGTTCTCTTATCAAAAATACTTTGATATGACATGCAATTATCGTGCGCACGTACACAATTTTTTTTATCAATAAAAAGCCATAAGCTTCCGCATGTTAAAAAGTCGTGAGAAAGCACTCTAATGAAATCGACAGAAGCATAAATCAAAAACTCCCGGCTGTATCCAGCCCAATCGAAAAAGATCGAGACTAGTTTAATCGTCGATAAATGAACCTTCCGAATTCAATTAACGAATTGGCCAGCACTCGTCAGATCCTCCGTCTATCTCCCCCGAAAGACGGGGCCCGATTAATTCATACCTCCCGCTCGCGGTTTCTCTAT
This sequence comes from Encarsia formosa, assembly GCA_038277355.1. Lineage (NCBI taxonomy): Eukaryota > Metazoa > Arthropoda > Insecta > Hymenoptera > Aphelinidae > Encarsia > Encarsia formosa. Next base: position 6,669,436 of record CM076185.1, on the reverse strand, counting down.
CTCGGATCTGTGTGTGTATACACCATTTGCATAATTGGCCGGTGCGAAAAGCCCTCCGCTTACTCGTTATCTATCCAAGAAGAAGAAGAACTTTCTTATCTCACCTGTAAATCCTACTCCCGGCTCTAGGAATGCGTTCATATCGATCGTGTGCTTTTTCTCTTTTTTTGCTCAGGAAGGACGACGATGATGACGATGACGATGCGGGGATTTCGCTATCTTTAAAAAAATCGTACTGATATTCAGTGCCGTTACGGCTCGGAGTAGCAGCGATTGCTCATTTATTTATATCGAGATTTTTAAATAGTTATGGAGTTCAAAAATTAGCAATTTAAAAAATTTTTAATTTTTACAAAAGTAATCAAAGGTTCGAGTTTTGATTTATTTTTTTCTACAAGGATCTTACAATTAAATTGTGACTACTCATTTTATTCACAAAAAAATTAGTATACAGTGCATTTAAATTAAAAATTAAAAAAAAATATTTATATTATAATAAAGATTTTGTGAGACTGAAGCAATCCTTGATTTTGAGTCAGTTTTTTTTCTCATAAAAAAAATTACTAAGAAATTAAACGTATATTTCAGTAAAAAATTTCATTTATTTACAATGGCGAATGTTTAGGTATCTCAAGTTAAACAAATTTAAGATCCGATTTTCACATCTCAGCAATTAAAAGTCAATAAAACAAACATTATAATAATTTTATTTTGTGTGGGTTTAATTAAATCCATTACATAGGTAAGACTGACCATTATAAAACCGTTACAACTTGAATTTCAAAATTCACGCTGCAATCTCGAAAATAAAAGTAACCTACGACTCTATTTTGTTTAAACTAATCCGACACGTAATTTTCAATTAGAGTTTTAAAAAAAACCTCGCCCCCGGGTTTATAAAACCCGTGGACAATTTTACACATCCGTCACAGTTACCCAAGCCTAATCCCTCGTAAAGTATAGTTATTACGCCAATTCCGTTCGCACCCGAATATAAACGCGAACACGAGTAGCCGGACACGCGTGGTCTTAATTTACGAGCGCATAATAAAGAAAGCCGGAATTAAAAAAGGGAGTGAAAACTCGTTCGGTAGTGATTTTCCTTTTCTCGCCCGAGTTATTTATTGTCAGTGCTGCAGTTTCGCGACGCCCACGCGGGAATAAATTCGCTCGAGCGTTTCAGTGAATAAATTCCCGAGACGTTGCCGTTGGACATCGATTGACCCTTATGGTGGATAATCGACCGATATGTCGTCTTTTTTTTTATTTGTCTTTTGCTTGATTTTTAGGACGCGTTTTTCAAATCTGTACAAAATTTGTTTGTATTGATAAGTTACTCGATTGTTAAAATTAAAGATAAAAAAAAATAGTAGTTATTTGAAATTATAAATTTTCTATTGCAGACAATTTATTATACAAACTATTTTTTTCTTTTACTCATTTTTAGATTTAATATTTGAACAGTTTTAGCTCTCATAATTAAAATTCAATTTTTATATTTTTTTTACAGGAATAGCAGATGTATAGACAAAACTCTCAAATGCAATGGCATCGATGACTGTGGCGACGGTAGCGACGAAAAGCATTGCAGAGAAAGAATGTAAAATAAATAGAAGAACTATAAAAATACGTAATTTGTAAAATAAATATTTTCCTCGCTTGTAAAGCACGTTTATAAAAAATATGTGCGTATGACTATTACTTAATTATTATGATGACGCTGAGCGAAAAAAAAAAAAAAAGAAAAAAAAAAGTATAAGCCGACAAGTCGAGAAAAAGCATGGCTTTTTAACATAACTTTTTGTTAGCAGTATTTTCGAATGAATGTTCAGAAGAATGACGTCGAATATGTTTGTAATATAATCTTTTTTTTTTGTTGTGTAAAATTATTGAATTATATAAAAATAAAGAAACTCTATTAACGCTAAGACAAAGGATAATGAAAAACCAGTGATTTTTGTTTATCATGTTTAATCGTATTTGTTTTTTCGTGACTTTATTACTCTTACATGAAATACATGTAAATTAATTTATAATTTTTCATAAGAACTTGTTTGTTTTTATTATGTTTAAGCTACGACTTTGTAAATATGATTCACAAAAGTTAGAAAATAAACACAGATAATATAAGATTTTAGACAAATTGATTTTTACGAAATAAATTTACATGAAAAAATATGACATTGTTTATTGTTTCCTTCAAATTTCTTATTTCCTTATATTTACATAGTAAAATTGATACAGTATATTAAATATCCGCAGAGGAATGAAAAGCATGCATAAGTTTAATATTGCAATTTACAGGGCTGGATTTTACTATCATATAAATTATCGTAGTCGCAGTTTTTACAACTTTAAGAGGTCACATTTTTTTAAATTGATCGTACATGTTTAAATACACTCTTAGTTTTTTTTTTTTTTTTTTTTTTTTTTAAATAATCTTATCTAATTTAAAATTTATTGCAGATAAATACTGGAGTCGATAAAAATTATACAAGCTAATAAGTGCTTACCACATAATTTTTTTTTTAGTTGATCTCGCAAAAAATTAATCAATTTTTGTTCCGATTTAAGCTAACATCGTTCCAAAAAACACAATTTTTAGATTATAAAAAAAATACTGAACAGCATTTTTTTTCACTTTCCAGCATATGTTTAAACAAAAAAAAAAAAAAAAAAAAAAGAAAAAAATTATTCGCATGAATAAAAACGTTTTTTCATAAAATATTATTTAATATATATATATTTTACAATTCTAAAATATAAATTTTTATTAACTAGTAGCTTGTTTATATCAAATTACATGATAAAAACTTTTTTGTTACTTACTGGTGTTACAAGTTAAAATTTCAAAAAAAAAAAAAATTCATTCCAGCCCCAAAATTCATTTATTTATCAGTAAATGACTCATTGATGTCTCACGTTGAATGTTTTCAATGAGACTTTTAAATTTCAGTTTTTACAAAAATTCGTCCGGCTCTCTCGGTGCATCAAGGTCTCTGTAGTGAATGACTGGCCTGAAAGTACCACCTCCACTGTAATTTTTTTTTTTTCATTAACACAAAATTAAGACAAAATGAAATATGATTATTTCAGAATGTATAGATTACTTTATTGCCAGACCAACCGGACAAGAGATAAAAAAAATTTTTTATTGGGTAATGAATAAAAGAAACACGAAAAATTATTCAAAAATCGAGTTTATTTATTAACTGTTTTTATGTCAACGATTGTTATAAAGACCATTTTCCAAATTTAATAGATTCTTGTAAAATAAAGTTATAGAAAAAAAATTATTTTATTACAGTTCTATTTACAGTTTATTAAGCTAGAATATATAAATATGCATTATAAAAGATCAAGTTTTGTCTAAAAACAAAATGTGCTTATTTGAAATAAAAAAATCATGCTATCTAATTTTTTTTTAAATATTAGATAAACTTTTGTAGCACATAAGTTCAAAAAAAGATTTTAAAATTTTTATTTCAAGAAAAATTAAAATAAGTCTGTATCCAGATGGTCCAAATCATTATAACTAACAAGTGGTCTTTCCAACGAATCCGGAGCAGCCCTGGAAATATATTGATTTTGTTTTTTTTGCTTTACGTTTTCTTTTTTTATTTTGGGTTTTCTACTAACATAAAAAATCTGTTCTAATCTGAACTAGAGCTCCTCTGAATATAACGTTAGCACGGAAATGAGCACTTTAAAAATCAATTTTGATAAATAAACTTTATTTGTCCTTAATTTTTATCTTACGATGCATAAGCATCTTTAATTTTGAAAGTGCTCAGAATTCCAGTCTATGATAAAGAGTAAAATAATACCATAGGAATTAAACTTTTGTATAAACTTTAGAAGTTTTAAATTTGGTATTATAATCATTCTTTTATCACGTAAACACATAAATGAGTATGATAAAATGAAAAAATACTCACCGTCCTCTATTAAATCCACCACGATTTGATCTAGGTGGAACTCCAAAGCCAAAGCCACCTCCGTAGCCTCCGCCAAAACCTCCACGGTTGCCACCAAAGTTAGCTCCGAAATTTCCTGCGAATCTACTTGGATTCCGAGGGCTTAAATGAATGTAAAGACAATATTTTTTATCTTATTAATTTTTTCCAGGGACCGAAGTGGTAAAGAAAATATTTCTCTTTGGTTAGTTTTTAAACTAGGTGCTTATAATTTTTTACGTTTATCAATATAATTAAGATAATTTAACAAATTACAGATACTAGTGCAATAACTACCATATCCTTTAAAGATAAAACAAATATTTACATAAAACTCAAGATTTCAACTTAAAAATGTTTGTGCTTAAAAAAATATATTCACACATTAGAAATTTAGTTTTTGTACATAAATACCTAATCATGCAGTGTAACTAATTAGATTTGATAGTTCTACAAAAACTAAGATTAAATTACTAAACAAAATAAAAACTATATTTAAAACTTTGTAACATTTCTAAACAATTTCAGTCCCTGTAAAAACTTTTTATGATTTTCATTTTTTATTCTGACATTTTCTTATTTATTTTTACTTCAAAAATTTTTTTGCAGTATCTGCTTTTCTATTAATCAAAAAAAAAAAAAAAAACAAAAAAAAAAACAAAAAAATAGATCAAATTAAATTGCAACTATAAAAAGCTCTACAAAAAGAGGCAAGCAATGATTGATTCAAGAAAATTGATTGGTATAATTCGTAACTAATTCGTCAAAATCATTACTATTACTATGTCAATTAAAAAAATAAAAACTGTGGTTGCAAGCTGTGAATAAGACATAAAATCTTACCCCGCATTGAACGGTGCTGCGTAGCTATCCCTGGGAGCAGCTTCCCTCGGTGGCGCCTTGTTACCCGGATGCTCGGGCAACTGAGGTCTCTTGGGATCCTTCAAGTAGTTGTTGAAGTACTCGGCCTCAGCCTTGACTTCGGCTACCTTTTCCGCATGCTTGTTGAATATATGCTTGCGGATGAAATCTGGACCCTTGAATTTCTTACCACTGAGTGGGCACAGCCATTTATCCTTGGAAAGTTCTTGCGAGTTAGCTTGTATAAACTTCTCGACTTCACTGAAATAAAAAAAATTTAATAAATTAAATTAGTAAGGTAGTTTTGGAGGAAATTGTTAAGTAGGAATCGAAAAAAAAAAAAAATATTCTTACGTGTCAGCATTTTTAGCACCTAGTTTATCGTAGTCAGCCGAAGTGACTGTTGCCACAGGAATCAGGAAAGCCGACATTTTAGTTTCAAAGTTCTTGACGTACTCCTGAATTTCAGAAGCTGGAACTTTGTTTGCCGGTGGTGTGCCTCTGACGTGCATGATGCCACAACGATTTGGCATCTCATCCTCATTTGGATACTCACAGTGATTGTAGTAGTCGACAGAGTGCACCACTCTCAAGTATAAAATTAACCTGTCTAAAACCTGAAGAAGATTCAAATTTAAGTATTTTGTAATCTCGAACTAAATTATTATCAATGAGAAAAAAATGTGCTTACTTCTATAAGAGCTGGGTCCCTTTCGATTTTTTCTTCCACCTCACCGGAAAGTTGACCTTCTTCATGATCGCCAGAAACACCAAGCAACTCTTCTTCTTCGGCCGAGGCTTCCTCGATAAGGTAATCTGTAATATTTTTCAAAACTGGATTTTTCGATGACAATCCAAACGCCTGAAATCAATAAATTAATAAATAACAATTTTCGGTTGAAAAAAATTAACTAGTATTGGATTGATGATTTAACTTACGGCTTGTTCTAAATCATGAGCAGACTGATCTTTTTTCGCTTCTTCGTCATTTTCCTCTTTCTTCTCATCGACCCACAACCTTGCTCTTGTGTCTAAGTTGTGCACTATTTTAGCGCTTAATTTGATGTCGCCTCTCACAATTTGCTTATGACTTACTATACCATTAACGGAACGAATTCTTCTTGATAGATCGCGATTGACTATCGCTCCGAGCTCGCAATCTCGTAACTGTACAAGAATAAATGAAATAAATAATTACAGTTCAAGGTTCAAAAGAATTTTGATAAAATAGTTTTTTCATCTACTAACCCTGATGTTATTCAGACTCCAACAAATTTCTTTGATATTGACTTGTCTTTCGAACGAAACCCAGCCTCTTCTGAACCATCTTCTCTCTGGCTGAGGATCTGCAATGGCTACTCTCAAGAACCCGGGGAACCGTTTACACATCTACGAATAAAGTAAGTTGTTTAAATCAAATCGCTTATGCGCTTGAAAAGAAAAGAAATTATCACATGGGTACTTACAGCTTCAACTTCAGCTTTAGTGATCGTAGGGGCCAAATTTCTAAGGAAAATACTACTGGTTTTGTGCAAAGCACGTGGTTCTTTTTCTTTCTCATCGGCCAAGTCAACAATATCCTTATGTTTTTTCCTTGGCTTTTCGACCTCTTCTTCGTCCTTGTCTTTAATTTCTCCGTTATCTTCTTTATCTTCAGCAGTCTTCTCGGATTCATCTTCTTTGTCTTCTTTGTCTTCTTTTTCCTTTTCTTGGTCTTTGTCATTTTCATTTTCAGATTCTTTCGAAGGCTCGTCCTCTTTGTCTTCCTTTTCTTCGCCCGCTGCAGCTGAAAAGAAAATTTTATATCATTGAATAAATAATTAGATACATTTTTTTGGCAAAATATTCTGTTTTACAATATTTTTTTTACTTTAAAAATTTTAAAACATCATACGAGCAAAAAGAGTTCTAATTTAAACAAAAAAAAAAAAAAACTTACGAGGTGGTCCAGGTGGTGTACCAGGCTGCTTGTTGCTGGCAGCGCTCTCAGCCGAGGAGCTGCTGCTGCTACTACTGCTGCTGCTCGTGCTGTCCGACCTTTTGCGTTTCTTCGACGGCAGTTCCTTGATCGGTTCCGGCTCGGTTTCCATCTTTTCTACCTCTTCTTCCTTTTCTTTTGAATCTTTACTTTCCACTTCATCTTGGACGTCGTTTTTCTTCTGCTCCTCCTCCTCCTCTTCCTCCTCCATGGGACTATCCTTCTTGGGTTCCTCGGGTTCCGGAGTCGTCTCTTTTTTGTCGCTCTCTTCTTCCGCCGTTGGCTCTTTCATTTCCACCTCCCCGTTTTGCTTTTCTTCGGTAACTGGTTCAGTCTGTTCTTCTTCGGGTTTCTTCTCTTCATCTGTTTTCTCTACTTTTACTTTCACTGTAAATTACCAAAACAAAATTAGACCTTTTTGATTGAATTTGAATGAATTGCTTCAGAGGTTTGTTTACTCACCGTCTTTCGAGTCCTTGTCCTCTTCACTTTTAACCACGACATCTTTTGGAGCTTCCTTTACAGGCGGTGGTGGCGGCTTCACGTCTAAAACCTTGAGATCCTCTTCGGTGCCTCCCTCGAGTTTTATCACAACCGCGTCGAGTAATCGCAACAATGAATCCGTTTGATCTTGATCCACTGAGACCTTTTGTAATTCTGAGCTGTTAAGCAACTCCATAAAGACTTCAACGCGTTTCTAAAAAATCAAAGTTTCAATTTATGTACAAATAACAAAAATAATTTTTTATTCATAAAAATGGTTTTTGGTTACTTACTTTTAAAGCGGCTAACTGTTCCTCTTTCCTTTTGACTGATTCTTCAGGATGGTATTTTATTTTAAACCTAATTTTTTAACAAAATTGTAAATTATTATTCAGTTATTGAAAATAATAAGTAAGTCTTGTTTCTTAAAAAATTCTTTAATTTTTATGTATTTTATGAGATAATAATGTTACTAATGTTGCAATTTGATATTTTCTCAACTATTTTTTGATATGAATATTTAAGTAATTACTTTTTCTATTTATAAGCATTATAATTTAATAATTGCTTTTTTTTTTTTTTTTTTTTTTAACTTATGAATGATACTTTACAGCATTAAAAAATCTAATGCTAGAATTGAAGTCAGAGTGAAACAGTAGAAGTAAATCTTTATAAATTTCAAAAAATAAAATAAAATAAAATAAAAATAGTATTTAATAAAATGAGTTAGATATCAACAACTGTTGCTTTCAAAAACAAAAAAATGTTCTCTAAATGAGGCTACCACTTGTAAAAGCGATCAATTGATTATACTAAAAAATAAAAAAAATGTAAAATACATATTGACGACAGATGGTCAACATGATTCTCCACAGAATTCTCACCTGAATCACCCCGTGCATAATTTTCGTCATCAGTCTGACGCATTTTTTTGGTCAATAATAAAATTTTTTTCTTAAATCCGCGGGTTTAAAATTTTCCCTAATTTCATTTGCGGGTTAAGAACGCGACCTAACAACCGAGCTCCCACCGGGCCTTGCGCGCCCAGGGTGCTATTTTTCATATTTTTTGTTTTGTTTTTATTTTATCTTTTTCAGTTCTATTGCAACGTGAGCTAATCTAACGGTCAATAATTTTATTATTTATTTTATTTTGTAATTTTGCGCCTCTTTTGTCTTCAAAGACGCGGGCGTCGTTCGTACGAATGTTATTTATTCGTAGAAATATTAATAATCGGTCGAGGTGAGACCCTTGCGTTGGACGTTTGCTGTAGGGATAGACAGATAACTGTTCACAATTTTTGTTTAAAAATGAGCAACGTTTGCTGCCATTTTCAAAAGTTATATTATTAACATTACTTATTAAACGTTTTCATTATGCACGAAAGTTTATTTTAAAAAGCTTTAAAATGCAGTCTTGAGTCTTTTGTTTCCTCAGAGCCTATTAATTTATCAAACAAGCTGAAAAATATTTGGCTACAAACTACATGTGCACTTAGGAAAAATAATCTGAATAAATTGTCAAAAGTTTATACATTGAAAACTAATTTAAAATTATTGTACTATGGGACTTGTCAAACATCTTTAGATATTGAATTATAATAGATACTAAAAAAAAAATTTCATCAAAGTAAATTTTAAAATTGTTTAATTAAAAGACACTGAGGAAAAAATTATATTTTTATCAAAAATTCATGCATATTATTGAATAAAACTAAAAATTATACAAGAAAAAATTAATTAAGAGAAAATTAAACAAACTTGCTTTCAATTTCAAAATTAGTAAAAAATATTTAAAAAATCTTACCATTCTTCATCTTTGTGAGCAATGAAAAATTCATTCAGTTGTTGTCTTCTGAATTCCAATTTATACTCATTATACCGCTTTATGGCCTCTTCATCTGTGATGGAATCTTCTTGAGTTACCAAAAATGCTTTGAATGTCATCATAGGAGGTTGTGTTTCAACATTAGAGTTGTTAAAGTTTCCAGCAACTTCACGACTGCAATTATAATAAAAAAAATTTATCAGAAATTTGTACAATACTTCACTATATTCATAGTTTGCAAATATTGAACTATTTTTGAAACCCAAAAAATAGTCTTGATATACCTCAACTGAGCTAGGATTTTTGGAGTCAACCGACTTTTCTTTGATCCTCTCCAATGATTCATACTTGATACTAATATATTAAATATTCTTTGTTTTTCCTTCCACCCTCACACTCATCAACTTAATAATAATAAAAATTGTTAAACAAATGACAACTCACCTCGCTGTGTTGTTTCCATGGTTACCAAAGTGGTGATTCCCGTGGTGTGCAGCCGGGTAGTGATCCGGAGCCCAAGCTGCGCCGCCACCCCGAGGTCCACCTACGCCAACGTCATTTTCTCGGCCACCCTGGTAGTAGTCGGCCCCATAACCGTGACCACCACCACCACGAGGAGGTCTGTCGTCCCACTCGGCTCGCATACGTTTCAGTGGCGGTGCCATGTCCTGAGACCGGGCCGGACTGTACCGGTCTCTGCCTCCACCACCTCCACGGTAGTCCCTGTAGTCTGGTCGGGCTCTGGTTCTCGATGACCATTCTCTACTGTTGGAAAATTCAAAACATAAGCTCACAATAAAGTACATTTTTTATTCTTCTAACTTAGCTGGTTTGGTTTATGACTTAATGTTAAAGTGGAATTATTACATTAACCACTAAACATGAGGGTTATTTTTAGAAAATATTCCCAATCATCTAGAGCAAAACTAGATTATACTCATGTACTTCTTATAATAAATATATCAGGCATTTCTGATAGAATGTGAAATTTCTAACCAAAAGTAATATTTCATTTATTTTGGGTATATAAGTAACATTAGTAAAAGTTACCTGTCAGCCCAGTCATCTCCACCACCACCTCTCCGTCGATCTTCTCTTCGTCCTTCTCTGTAAGATTCTGTCCTTTCTCCTCTGAATTTATCTCTCCTTTTCCGATCATACTCATCATCTGAGTCTGCCATTTTTGTTTAAAAAAGTTAGAAAATACTGAAAATAAAAGTAATTTTATTATTTTTCAAAAATAATGCAATATGGAAATTGAAAATTTTATAAATCATTCATTATGGAAAATAAGGATCATGAAGTTTAGAAACAACTGTGATAAGCAAAATACATTCTCACAAAGCGTATTGAAATAAATTGTAAAAAACTCTCTCCTTGGCTGTACCTTACATTATTTTGGTATCTGTATTCAGTAGAAAGAATTTTGCTAAAACTTTCTACACGCTGATATAATTTTTAATTTTAATATTGTACAGTTAAGTACTATCATTAGCCAAATGATATTCCTTTACAAATTAGTTTCAAAGCACTCATTAGGCACTGCTTCAAAATGTTCCAATCTGGAGCAAGCGTACAGTTTACAGTTAACTCGAACCTGCCGATAATACTCATGGATTTTAAAAAAACCCTCGCTTACTCTTTAATTACAACTTTGCTTTTCAACCGAATTTTCCCCAAGTAGTTAGAAAACTTGCAGCAACAATTAACCCTGAAAAAAAAGACTGCGGTCGCGCGCCAAGAACACGCGTGTTCCACTTAGTTACGCGACACTCGTTTCCTCCAGAATCAGTAAAACTAATCTCGTGGTAAACAATTGACAACAAGGGTAAAGTTTAGTCTTACCTTTAGTTCACAGTCGGGGTAATTACTCGCTTAGTAGACGAGAAAATCTGGTTGATACGACGACGATGAAAGAGCATGAAAGAGAGAAGGTAAAATAGTCTGCAGCAGCTGCCATGAGCTGCCAGCAGCTTGGGGTGGGGCGAAGGCCGAAGCCGGGTAGATCGACGCCATCGGGGACGCTGCGTGGGGGAGCCACAGTCGATGCCCGGGAAATTTTCAAGATACCGAAGTGTTAAAAGCGGAAAACTGTTTTTATTTGTTGATAAATGTATTTGACGCGTGTAAGAATAAATTATGTTCTTTTAATGTAATTGTTCAGATTTGGTGGTTGACAAATTTCTATGAAAATTGGTTTTCACAAAAGTACAAAAAATATTGTAAAAAAATTAAAATGTACTTATCTTAGAGTACAATCTGTACCGTAGCTAATTAGAAAAATTTGTTTATTTATTATTATATCTAAATTGAAATTCAAATTAAAGTGAATTTTATACTATGTATGTCGTTTGTATTAATTTTGTTTAATATTCATTGTTGTTAAATTTTTAAAATATAATTAATTAAACTTGATGGGAAAGACAATACTTGCATATAATACATGAATTACTTTATGCTTTACCAGCTTTTGGTAGACAACAATTAAAAAGTTAGATTCAACTAGAATTTTTTATGTTGTAATTTTCCTATTTTTAAAATTTGTTTTTACTATTTTCTACGCAAACTGGCTTGATGTTATACAAACACAGCATTAGACAAAAAGAAATATTTTCAAATCTAATAAAAATTTGTTCTACAAGACTAAAATTACATGAACATTTCTTAATTGTATTGAAGCTTTTAAAAAAAGGTTTATAAAATATAGTTAAAAGAATATTTCGAACAAATCAAAAAAGTTGACAGAAATAATAGAGTTACATAAATTAAAATTAGGCAATTTTTTCATGGTGATATTTATGTTATACATATAAAAAATTATATGATTGCAGTTGATTGAAAAATAATTTTATTATTTACAGTTAATACAATTTAACGTGAGTTTCATTTGAAATTAAAAGTTTCTTGGCACTGGCTGAGCGTCTGAGTCTAATACGACTTTGTAGCAGATGCTTGGTTCAAAAAAAAAACTTATACGACAAATTTTTAAAAATTTATAATAATTATTTGTCCTTCGTTTATCATTTAAAATGCATCTGCACTTCCATTCGGAAATATTATGATTAATTGGAGCGCATACACCCTTATAAATGTCATCGTATCTATCAATACATTTGTTTGAGCATTCGACTGATCTCAGTAAACCTAAATAACGTCCACTGTCACCATTCTCATAAACAGCACACATAGCAGCTGAAACTAAAATATTGGATTGTTGAAAATATGAATTTTAAAAAATTCACGCTAATGACAGATTTTCTCATTTTATTTAATTTTTTTTTTGTTGCTACTCTAAGCAGCGAAATTTATCTTTTTATATTTAATAAAAAAAAATTTATTAGAACTAAATTTAAAAATTTATACACGCTTGCATACCTATTTCCTGATCTACGACTCTAAAAATTGGCGGAACAATCGAACTTGAAACAGACACGATCAAAATTAGAAGCCGTTTCATAGTAAATACAGTTATCACAATAAATTCTTTTAAAGACGCAAGAGTTTATTACGAACTGAACAGTCGTTTTGTCTAAATAAATTTCTCGAGTTTAAAAAAAGTTTTTGGTTAGTTTTGCTTATCTTAAACTAATAAAATTATGTTAATTAATTAAAAACGTTTTGTGCCGTATCTTGCTACTTATTTAAGGTGAAATTTTAGAAAGATCTTAAATAAATTTAGGTAAAATTTTTTCTTAAAAACTGTCCAATAAATAAAATTTTTTAAAATTTCATAAAACCTGATATAATTTTTACAGATCTTTATTTTGCAATTAAAAAAAAAAAAATTTACAGAGACGAAGAAATACGTGCAATTATTTCAAAAATTACTGTGATGTTAAGAATTTTCGATCATCATAAAATTGTAAATCGTGTAGTTTGCATGTATTCCTATACGGCCACATAATAAATTTGGGTGTGCCTAAATATTAAAAAAAAAAAAAAAATAAAATGCACTTAATTTTTACAATCAAAAAAGATGTTTGAACAATTGGTTTAGTTAATCAGTTTAGTTATTCAATAATGTATAGTTTCTTTTGTTTATTGATACCTATTGATTTTAGTTGACTCTAAAATTTAAAGGCTTCATAATAGGCGTAAAAAATTATTTTTTCTTTTTTTCGAGAAAAAAAAGTTATAATTGGTATAATTTTTATATTTATAAATAAATAATCTCAGGCAATACTCTTCTCACACCCTCTAGGTCACATTAATAATTTATATTGATTTTACTCAAACGCTGCTACATGATATGGACAATCAATTACGGAGAGAAAGAAATTCGTTAAGTTTTGAATAGTTTTTCACAAGTGAAATCTCATTTTCGCATATTGACTAACCATTATGAAAAATTAAATCAGCTTCTAGTTTAAACAGGCAGCTGTTGTAAGACCATTCGGAGAACTACGATCCTATGAACATTAATCGTATTTGAATAGGCAGAGTAGCAGAGTCTTGAACGGTAGGTCGCACCTAAGTAGTTCCGCTTGCACTGAGTTTTATACCTGGACTGTCAGAGCACGAGGCAACTGCGCTCTGAATTAACGTTAAATTCTCTTGGTCATTTGTGTTAAAAGTGATTTCATTAAAAAATGGAAAGCAACAATGAAGATTTTGTGGATAGTGCGATCGATTGGAATTATGACTCGGAATCGCTAGATTCTGAAAGTACCCGCGGGTCCAATCATTCAAATGACCGCGATGACAAAAAGTCCGTAGATAGCGTGAAAGATGGTAAGTTTTTGTTACAATAATTTTTTTTATTCGATTTTTTAATTTTATAAGATGAATAGTAGTGAAAAGTAAGTTAATTTAAATGTAAAAATAGAAAAATTTTCGTGAAGCGATATTTTGCAAATATATGTACACCTCGTTTACGTTTGACAGTGTGTATAGTAAAGCCGGTAGCGTCACAGCACCAGAAAATGTATAAATTAGAGCTCGGAGCAAAAACCGAATTAGCGTTGGCAGCGCCATAAATGAGGAATATCATTTTGAAACTTTACAGAAATATTCTTTGGGACTTGATTAAAAACTTTCTTGCTACAGAGTACAGTCTATTCAACTTTATGCTTATTTTTTCAATCCAAAGTTTTAGGTTAGGAACTGTTAATTTTTTTTTTAATAATTGATTACAAGGTTCTCAAGCACTCTAAAAATATTCAAACCATGCTAGTGGCTGCGAAAAAGGTGCAAATTTTTGATTTACTCATTACCTTTCAAAAATATTTTTTCTTCTATTTTTCATAAGTCAAGATACATCTCAAAATCAAATAATAATAATAATATAGTATTTATTTGGACATGTTCGATTATGGGGGTTATATACGGGCGTGTGTTTCTGGACGGTGCCGCAGGCTAGAATTGGCGCGCGCATAGCGCGCCAAATAACACCTGTTATTTGGTCAGAAAACAGCACGAATAACGCGCCGATAATTGGTTGGTGACCGAAAATAGTAATTGTATGTTAATGTAAAAAGTATTTTTAATTTTAATCTAAAATGGGATGTTGACAGTCACTTTTATAAAAAGTAAAAAAAAAAAAAAAAAATTGTTTGAATACTATTATGTTTGTTTTGATAATTGAGTTAATAAGTTTTATGCAGCCATCAAAGCATCTCTGTGAAGATTAGTTTAAAAAACATCTCTTTATTTATTCATATTTTATTCATAAATTATGTGTTCAGCGTGTGCTTTTAAAAATTTTTCAAAATCCAAGACTTGATTTAAGTTTTTTTCTTCGAGCAGCTCAAATAATTTTTTGAATTACTTTTCAGCTGTCAAAAAATGCGACGACGACAGCAAGAGCGTAGTCCCGTACCATCACAACCTTGCGGAGAGGAATCCATCCGAGACCTTCACCAACTGGATAGTAGACGTTTGCTTGGGCCGAAGAAATTCCATGAGGAAGTACGTTCTAAAGGACCACCACCTTAACCAACTCGAAAGTGCCGTATCCCGGAAGGCGCTCCCGGAAATAACCAAGATCATATCCGACTCGAGGGGTCCGATTCCGGGTTCGATCGTCCTGACGGCCCTGACCGATGGTCAGCCAAACATAGCGGAGCTCCTGCTGGAGAGCAAGAGGGTCAACCCGAACGAGACCGATCCGCTACTGCTGTACATAGCCCAGCAGCCGAAGATGCACCTGTGGGAGGGTGAACTGAGGGTGGCTCGTCTCCTGAAGGCCGACGTCAACGTCATCGGGGAGAGGGGCGACACTCCGGTGTACGCGGCTGTGAGGAACGGCAACGTCGCCCTCGCGAGGTTCCTGCTGGAGGATCAGGAGGCCGACCTGCAGCCCCACCCGAGAGTCGTCGGGACCGCCGAGTCTATGCTTTACTACGCCGTCCGGGGCAACAACTCCGAGAAGATGGTGGAGTTGCTGTCCACGTATCTCAACCTCGGAATGATCTGCCAGTCAGACCATACCAACGCTCTGCACTGGCTCACGGCTTCCGAGTATGAACCCTTTGGCGATAGGGTCCAGGTTGCCAAGGTGCTCTTGGAGCATGGAGCCTTCCTGCAGCAGCAGAACTCGAGCGGCCTTTCGCCACTGCACCAAGCAGTGAAAATAAACAATACTGAACTCGTAAGTCATGATTCTTATAAAAATAATATTATTTGAATTTATTATTGAATTATTTTCAACTGGAATCAATTTTTTAAGTAAACAACCTTATGAGGTATCAAAAATCGACTATAAATTACCTGCATGCATATAACATGAAATTTTTAAATGTTGAGTTTTTAATTTTAAATGGTCTGTAAAATGGCATCACCAAATCTGGCCCACTCTTAAGTTTACTCATAGTTTATTGAGAGCCCAAAAAACACATTAAATTTAAATTTTAGAAATTCTCAAGGATATGTTTTTTCAAAAGCTGAGTATCAGATTTTATAGATTTTGCAAAAGGTCCTTTTGTCCATCAAAATGATACATTGGCAATTCTAAACAATTACCTTTATTTACACAGGTGAGCTTATTTTTGGATCATGGAGCAGACGTGAACCAAGAGTCATGGATTAACGGAAAGTTCCCTCTATACTTCACAGCTAAATTAAATGATCCATCCGCGATGATCAACTTGCTAATGGAGCGAGGGGCAAACATTCATAAGACCACATACACTGGGGCAACGGTGCTTCACAAAGCTTGCGAGATGTACAACGAAGAAGCCATAAGATCGCTTTTAAAAAATGGAGCCAATCTTAACTTGATCGACGAAAACGACTATACTCCACTGGCAGTCATGTTGTACAACGATTACGACGAGTCCAATTTCGACGCTTTCAAAGCTGTAATCGAAGAGATAGCGAAGTTGGAGCTGAAGAACCAACAGGTAAATCAGGACGATTTGCTTGCCATAAATGAGATCCAAGAATTGCAAGATTACTTTGACGAACACATGGAAAAGTTGACGGGAAAGAAGACCACTTGCTGGGGCAAGATCAGGAGACGATTCGTTTCGACAAACAATATGATTTCGAATCTGCTGTACACACGATATGATTACAGTAGGCAAGCTCACGTTCCAAATTTCAAAGGCATATTGATGTTTTTTGAATTGACTGTGATTTTAATTGCCATATACTTAGTCTTAGTCCTTATTCTAAGGCCGGTTTGGTAACTACTAAATAATTTCATTTGAGAAAAAAAAAAGGGTCGCCGATTCCCCAGCTCGCCTTCAAAAGCTAAAAAAAAAAGGTCATCCGCGTGTAAAAAAAAATTATATTAATTTAATTATTTATTTAAAATTTATATATTACATTATATAAAATATTACGTTATATTAGATTATACATTATATTACATTATATAGTTGTATGTAATTTCAAAAACAACTTTCTTTTTTGATATTTTTTTCTTTCGCGTATTCCATTTCATCATTCTCATAGTCCCTTTTTTCTTAATGAGCTTATCTTATTCCATTTTTGACGAAAAATTGGTTAAGTAAGTTAATCTTCTGTTCAAGTTAATTTTCAACTTTAATAATTTTAGCTTGAATTTTTGTTCGAATATTTTTTTTGGTAACTACCGATTTAATACTTTCGGTACTCTTAGAATAAGGTCTGCTTACTCTTGTTAGTATAACTGGATATACAATAACATATTCTTTGTATCCGTCTATATCGATGTTAATAATTTTTCGATATAAATAAATATTACGCAACGAAAATCAACCGGTAATTAGTTTTTAAACTATTTCATATTATTTATTATCAAAAAGATAATTAAGATAACTATTTTTTTTAGGAATAAATATATTAATCGTCATTTAAATAGATCATATGTATAGCAATAGTATACAGAATTATTTTTACTAGAAATTAATTTTTCTACTGTATATTAAGTAATTTTGTATGCGTTAGCAACTATTGTTCGCCAAATAAAAAAACAAGATTTGAAGAACATCTGTAATTTGAACAAGAGCCAACCAACAACAAATTTGCGAGCAAATTTGTGTAAAATTAGTTGTACAAATAAGAACAAACGAATATCTGTAATGGAAATGAGTATTGAGAATGAAATAATTTTTTTTTTATTTATATCAATTATGAAGTATGAAATCTTGTTTATTTTTTCTTACGTAATATATAATCATTATAAAAACTTCTTATGCTGTCTGGGTAAAACTCAAGTCTAAATTTTGTGATACGATAAAAAAAATGTCAAGAGTTTTCAAAAAGAAAAAAAATTTAAATTATTTAAAAATTTTTTTTATAAATATTAGAAAATTAGCTAAAGAAATAAATTAGATCTTACTCCATTTTTATAAGAAAAATATCATTTTTTTTTGTAATAAGAACCTTACCAATTTCTAATGGTAAATTTTCAGGCTTGTTTGTTGCAAACTGAATGTAATAACTAAGCCTGCTAAAAATCCAATTCAATTACAAATAAATTTTGGGATGAAAAAAATGTTTTACTGCTTTTATTGAACATAAAATGTTTATCATGATATATGTAAGTCTTAAAAATTACGCTTTATTGATACATGCTTCATAGCTTTTGAGAACTGATCTACCCTTCTCCTGACTTTTGGTGAGATTCTCATAAATGCATATGTCTTTAGCATCTTCGGTGTCATTCTTCTCTTCACAATCTTGGACTTGTTTTCTACCTTCTTCCGTTACTAATCTGAGCTCCGATCCTGCTGCCACGATGCAAAACCTAGCTTCTGCCGTATCTTTTTGTGATGCCAGTTCCTGTGAGCGAGAATTAATAAGTGAAAAACAAAAAATTTAACAAAAGACACACTCGAAATTTTTAATAATCTATTCACGAAGACTTACTTGAAATTTGGGCAATTCATTAGTTACACTATCCATGATTTGCCTAATTTTTAGTTTTAAATTCGAGTCGCCCAGAGCATTCTATAAAAAATTATTCCACGTTGAAAATTACAAAATTTATCGAAAAACACATATTTTTACCTCATACTTGCAATAAATTAATAAAGCTATAAAAAAGTAGTTTTTTATCATTTTTGAGTCGCAACTTTGTAACAAAGAAACACAGCTTGAACTAATTAAAATTGCATTTAATCATAAATGTTTGACGACTGTTCCTAAGAAAAGTTTTGTAGAGTGGCTTATCACTGATGCAGGAGTAATTTTTATTTTATGTACATTTTATAGTGTGTACGTTAATCAATATAATCAGGTCAATTTGTACTGAATTTCAATTGAAATTATTAAATCAATAAAACATAAATATACACAAATAGAAAAGTCGAGTAAAAATTACAGAACCGACCATAAAAATTACAGAAGTCTGTGTACCGGTGGGACTTTAATTTTTACAGAACTAGCTGTATAAATTTTCATACTAAATTTAAGTTTGAGGTCGTGAATTTTTAACGAATGAAACGAACTGTTGTTTATAACAATGAAAATCAAGAAAAGAAGAATCTTAGACTCATAACTTTCAAGTACTTTAAAGTTGTGTAGGTTTAAAAAACAAGTTCCTTCAAAAATGAGTTTTAAAAAATCATTGTTATAAAATTGTGACAGCTTTCTGGTTATAATTATTTTAGAGCTTACTTTTAAAATTTATAAATTCTCGAATAAAAAATACCTATTAACGATAATTTTTTTTTTATTATGCATGGTGCTAATGTTCATGCTCAACCCTTATTTTATCCGATGTATACAATTATTACTAATGCTATTGTCGAATCATCAAGATTGTAACGCAAAGTCCAAAATTTTTCAAAGTATCCTATTACTTGATTCGATACAGTTTCAATTTTCAAAAGATTTATTTTATGGAAATTAGCAAAAAAGGGAACGTGAATTAATTTTGAGGTTGGAATACAATAAAAATAATTTTAAATTTTACGCAGCAATTTAATTTAGCCTTAAAATATCGATACTTTTTATCGATATTAATTACAGTTTAAAATATAGTCAATATCCATATTTCTGTTCAGATATCGGGAAGAAAAAGTGGAATACGTGACTGAAGGGAGTTTCGGTATAGGCAGGTATAAGGTCCGAGGGTTGATAGGCGTATCCCAGCGAGTATCCCAGTAAAGGCCTCTACATGAATAAACGTCACCTAGCTTTAAGAAGTTTAAGGTAAGGTTAGGTACATCAGGCCTAGTCTGGGGTCAGGCAATGCCAGCTTTAAAGGAGGCGTTACCCGCCTTAACTTTGCCTTTAACTTCGGCTCAACGCCGTTTATTACTTCTTTTTAAGGAATTTACTTATAAAATTGAGTATAATACTCTGAGCGTTTTTAAATTACAATAATTTTATTGTCAAGTTTTATTAAAATTTTTCCTGTATTATGGTATAGATTTAGGGTTTCACAATACCAATACAATACAATAAATTGACTCAATATTGTATTGATATTGAAAAAATTAAAAAATGAAACTATTGTATTGCTATTGATATTGCTTTTTATTGATTTGACTCAATACTATTGACTATTGACAATTCAAAACTCAAATTTAAAACTGAAGCATATACTAGTGCAATTATATTACCATAACGTAAAAAAAAACTATGATATTCCAACTTGCCGATCGTAAGACGTGTTTGCACTTAAATGAAGTAAAAAAGAATCGAACATTAAATTAAAAACCCCAGCGCCAAATAGATGAAACCTGGAAAAAAGAAACCGATCGATATTTATCGAAAGATATCGGTAGATACGGATATTCTTCATTGGTGGAAAGACAATCCTAAGATCTATCCTAATTTTGCAAAAATGGCCCGATATATTCTAAGTATATTGGCTTCTGCTGTTTCCGTTGAAAGTTTCTCGCAATTAGCGTCTTTAGTTATAAACTAAAACTCGTACTCGACTGAACGACGATGTTTCAAAGGCATTAGTATGCATAAAAAATTGGATGTTCAGCGATCGTTGAGCTCAAATCTATTAAGTTTTTGAAGAAAAGGTAAAAGTCAATAGTAGGTATTGAAATAAATAATATTGAGACTCTAGTATTGATATTGAGGCTCAATAGTTATCTTTGATATTGTATTGATATTGACCACCAATACAATACAATACAATACAATACAATATCAATATTACTATTGTACCATTAAACCCTATATAGATTACTCCTTTTACTAATTGTAGGTGTTGGTTAATTAATTAATATAAAAATTTTTTGCTGCACTTTTTTTCATTTTATTAAATTGAATAAAAAAAAATTACAATATATTTACATAAGCTAAGGCACTTTACCTTACATATCTTCTTAAAGCATTACAAATGATTTTTTAACCTCGTTGATCACAAGTAATAACTTGTCTCCCTCCGACGCAAGCCAAAAGAACGAAATGTACTCCCTGCGCCATCGACCAACGCGCACCCGGCCTACTGCATGCCCTCGCTAGCGCTCGGGCCGCAACATGGCGGCCGGCTGCGTGTCGGCCGCTGGCGCTTCGGGAGTACATTTCGTTCTTTTGGCTTTAATCGGAGGAAATCAAGTTATTTTTTGTGATCAACGGACTTTAAAAAAGTGCATATATCCCTCAAGACTAAAGTTTGCTGAGGAGGCCCACGTATTTGCAGCCCTCGACTTCGTCTCGGGCTGCAATGACAGCGGGCCTCCACTGCAAACTTTAGTCCCTCTGGGAATAATATACTAATAAATGCAAAAATAAGTAATTTCGCGTGGCACGCTTATAGTTCCAAAAAAAAAAAAAAAAAAAAAAAAAAAAAAAAAAAAAAAAAAAAGTAAACCATTTACTTTTATCACCGAGTCCAATGGCTTAATAATTTTTCACCTAAGTGAAATTACTAACTTAAAATAATAAATATGTACATAAACGTGGTCAAAAAATAACATACGCTGTTACAAGAGGAATCAACTCTTATTATTTTGACAAGTAATTTAAAGTTTAAATTACAACGCGGATTTAATTACTTTGAAAATCTCGTAAAATAATATGATTATTTAAATTTCTATGTGCTCTGATGTGACGAGGGGAACTATGACCTCTTTGGGTTTGACGCTCTTGACGTACTCTTCCAATTCAGCGTCGAGTTCCTCGGCGGTGGGATGCTTCTTTGGTTCAGGTTTTCTACCTCCGGATCCACTTCGTTTGGGTCCGCCATGGCCTCCTCGACCTCGGCCCTTGCCGAAGTTTCCACCCTTACTATTACCACCGTGGGGTCTGAAACCGCCCGAACCGATTCTTGGAGTCGAAGATGCCGGTACTTCCGATGTGGCCAGCTGGATTTTCATTGCACGACCGTCCAGAGGTACGCCGTTGTATTTCTTCATAGCCTAAAATTCAAAATAATTTTACGGTCAAAAACAAAGTTACATTATTAATTATTATATATTTTTATTTTACACTTGAGTATAACTTCATAATGTTTAAATTTTTAAGTTCTTTAGAGCAAAATTTTTTCGACTGATAATTCTTATATTTTCTAACACAATCTTTACACTCAAATGAAACAATAATTAGATGAAATTTGTAAAACAATACTCACTTTGATGGCATCGGACTTCCGTTCGAAGATCAGGTCGGCTGACCCTAGGCTTCTTCCCGACCTGTCGTAGTGCACTTTTGCGGATTTCACAGCTCCGACATCGCTGAAAAGCTCTAGCATGTCGGAGTTGCTGACCCAGAAGTCGAGGTTCGAAACGATCAGCTTCGTCGACTCCGAGGTAGCTGTGAACTTCTTGGGTGGAAAACTGACCCTGGGCTCGTACCTGGGGGAGCTGTTTCTGTGAACGATACCGCCTTGGTTTTTGCCTCGGATAACTCCACCACCGGGTTTTTTGCTTGGGCCTCGGAAGGACCCTCGACCACCACGTCCCCTGAAGGATCCGGGACCTCGTCCACCGCGTGCTCGGCTGGTCTTGTTCTGTTTTATAATATCGTCCAAGCTCATCTCCATCTTGACTTTAGTGTAGAGAACAACTCACAGAGACTGAAACTGTAGAGTGTGAATGGCCTGAGTCAGACGGTGTGTCAAGAACAACTCACAGAGACTGAATCTGAAGAATAAGTATGAATTGAGTCAGGCGGTCAGCTTTTATACCGTCAAAGTTAATCTTTTTAAGGGAGGGGGTAATACAGGCTAACCTTTAGTGTTACTTTAGATTATAAACGGCTCTGAGCTTTAAGACGCTTAAGGCATGGTTAAGGCAGGCTTAGGCCTAGACTCGGGGGGCAGGCAATACCAGCTTTAATAACTTTGCCCTTTAGGATCACACTGAGGACCGAGCCATTGCCCGCCTCAGTGGAGGTTATGGTATTTGCTAAAATCTGTTCTGCAGAATAAGCAAAACTCAAAAAAAAAAAAAATAAATTACTTTGCCTTTAAATTCTTAAGGCTTAAAAAGAAGTTGAGGTTAACAATATGACTGTACCTACTGAGAAAAGATATTAGAGGAATTTGAGTTTAGGATGAAGTACACATTTACGTTAATTTCACAAAGTTACAAAATTCGAAATTTTATTGTTTAATTTTCGCAGTAACACATATTGGGGATTCAGAACTTGGGGGATAATTGACCAGCTTTTTTGTTGAACTTGGGTGCCTAGGGTTTTGGGGGTTTAAGGCTTGAGATTTCAAATTCCGTGGACACCCCTGGTTTTTTGAAAAAAAAAAAAAAAAAAAAATTTCCTCATTTTATTTTCACCGCTTGTTTAGTCGTGCCGGCCTACGCTATTCGCTCCATGCAGGTTAGTGGCGCCACCTCGAATTTACAGAGCCGATTTTTCTGTAAGTGTTGTCGCGGACCGCGGACGAACTCGGAGCGAATAGCGTTGTTAGCGTCGTGGATAATCCGCCTCTGCCTAGGAGTCGATATGGGGTGCCCCAGGTCGACTCCTCGCGCACCCGATCGACTTTCCCAGGAACTTTTTAACGAATCCGGTGCTCGGGAACTAGGACCGACGGGACTCGACCTGGGGTGTAATTTGAATTGTGCAATTCTTATAATTTATTAATTTATTTATTATTATATAAAAGTATCTGCCCGAATCCAATCCCCCCCCTCTTCCTCCAACTAATGTATCATTAAATGTCAACCTGTATTACCCCTTCCACCCTTAAAAGATTGACTTCGACCGTATAAAAGACACCGCCTGACTCAATTCAGACTCATTCTTCAGTTTCAGTCTCTGTGAGTTGTTCTTGACACACCGTCTGACTCAAGTCATTCTCATTCTTCAGTTTCAGTCTGTGTGAGTTTTTCTTTCCAACTGCAAAATTACCAAAGAAAACATGGACAAAAAAATTTCGGCTAAACTTGAAGTTCAAGCATTAGATAATGCTCCAGATTGGTTGAAGGCAACATTGGTCGAAATAAATTCATCCTGTAGAGTACCACCGAGCTACCGCAAGGATACGAGGGAACTTTCTGGAGACGAGACGACCGTGCAAACGTTCCGCGAGGCTCTTCAATACAAACCAAAGACCAAGATACTAGAGTTTCCTAAATTTGACTTAAGTTCCATAAACTCTCTATTCAAAACTGACATTGACTGCGATGAAGTTTATACCCGGGTTTTCCTTGGCAACGCATTGACCGCTTATAACAAGGAGCACCTTAAGAAAAAAAAAATTACTCACGTCCTCAACGCCGCGGACGGTTGCGTCCAAACGGGTGCGGATTTTTACAAAGATACGCCATTTGAGTATCTAGGGTGTCGCATGCTGGACGCGCCGAGTGAGAACATTAGCCAGTATTTTCACAAAGCAGTGGACTTTATAGACGAAGCTGTTTCGAAAGAGGGCAAAGTTTTCGTCCACTGTTGGGTCGGAATGTCGAGAAGTGCTACCCTTGTCATCGCGTACTTGATGATTAAAAAAAATAAACTAGCTTGCGACGCCATACGTACGGTAAAGCTCCGACGCAACATTATTAATCCAAACATGGGATTTCTTAGACAGCTTGCTGAACTTGAGGAGTTACGTAGGCAGCGCTTGTGATATATGTAAAATATATCTTTGGTATTTCCAATGAGATTCGTTGAGCATGATGAATAAAGTAATCGGTGCATAAAGTGAAGTTCCTTTTGCGAATAATTTTTATAGTACAGGTTGTATTCGTTGTATATATGTATTATATAAATGTATCACTGATTAATTAGAAAAGTACCAATTTTAAATGAGTAATATTACCTTTAGTAAATAACACTGTATAAATAAAAGCGAAAAAATGTTAATAATTTAATTTCATTCATTAATTTTATTATATAATTACATTTTATATATAATTTCACAGTAATGGTCATGAATTTTATATGTAGACTTAAATTCAATAAATAAGTAAAGTATTTTCTTTTTTTTAATCATATAAACGTTTTGTCTAATTTATTCAACAAAATTAACTTATTCTACTTCTTTTTTTTCCAGAATTTTAAATTGAATGGTGTGAATGACTAGTTAAAAAACTTTTAATTTGTTTATTAGTAATATTAAGAGTTCAATTTTTTTAGACGCAGAGTTTTCAAAGACCTTTTTTGAAATCACTCTAAGATGGTGTTTACAAAAAAAATATTTTAAAACACTTTTGATTTGGAAAACTAGAATTTTTCGTATTCCACACTATTATATAGGTATGTTATCCGTGCTGTTTTATGAACAAATAACAGGCTTTTATCCGTCTAGTATATATTTCTCCATTGCACGAATAACAGCCGGTAATTTATCAGTTTGGTTCTACAGACAAAACCCACAAAGCGACATTTTACGGAATGTCGAGAAATCTGAGAGACGAAGAGAGGCAGTAGCTACTACCGGGTAGTCGGGTACCCTCTAAAAAATAGTTGCAGTGAAATTACCTTGTTCACCGATGTAAATCCACGAATGATCGTAAATTTATATCACTGAGCTAGGTTATTTTACCAAGATTGGTAAATGTACACTGCTCAATGATGTTCCTGTTTTTTATATTGGTCACAGTTTTGGAGGTTAAGATTCACTTCTCAATGGTGTTAATTTACAAAACCTATGTAAATTTACTGCGCAGGTCATGGTAACTTTACATCATTGAACAATGTTCTCGATTTTTAAGGCCTCCACATGAATAAACGACGCTGAGCCTTAAGAAGTTAAAGCAAGGTTAAGGCAGGTAATGCCAGCTTTAAAGCAACGTTAAAGCTGGCATTAATTATTTCTATAGGTGTACGGCCCGACTAGGCCTCAGCCTGCCTTAACCTTGCCTTTAACTTCTTAAGGCTCAGCGCCGCTTATTCATGTGGAGGCCTTTACACCATTGAGCTTTACAAAAATTTTTTCCGCACTCCGGCCGGGAAGCGCTACTTTCCTGCCGCTGCCGCTACAGTCAGTAGCGCTTCCCGGCGCCGTCGTGCGGAAAAATAGCATACTCAACTAGGCACCTGAATGGGAAGGTCTCAGATCACATGTTTGTCACACTCGGCTACGCCTCGGACGACAATTTCATGCGATCTGAGACGTTTCCCATTCATACTGCCTAGTCAAGTAATATACTATTTCTACAGAATAGCATTTAAGAAACATTATTAATGTAAGCTTCCTGTTGTTTGTTCAAAAAATAGCACGCATAACTCACCTTATAGAATTGCATGGTCTATACAAAAAGCACATATTTGTTCACGTACGAATGAACACTATACCTTGAAATCATTTCTGAATCATTTAGAGTTGTTTAAGGATGATACTGCATTTCTATGCAGATGAAAAATTGAATTCCAACTTTAAGACTCCCGATCATACAGTTATGTACAGAAAGAGTTGACAAATTTTTTCCTGAAACAAAAAATTTACCTTTCCGAACTTATTATTGAGAAAATTGAGTTCAAAGTTTTTGAGGTTAAACACAGAGGTATATATGCTGCCCATGCATAAGATCATCGAACTTTCAACTCTGTTTTTTCTGTAATAATTTCGGGAAGGTATATTTTTTTTTGCCGGAAAAGATTCAGTCAGTAATTCTTAATATAACTAAAATTGTTTCAAGTCTCAAAGTTGGATTTTGATTTGATTTGAATTATTACCATTTAAAATACATTGATGAAGTGTTTTGACTCACGCAGTCATGCAGTATCATCCTTAAATATATAAACGATTAATAAGATTTGAAAATTTTACACAAAATTAAAATGTAAAGCAAATACATTAACGTTATTACTATAAAAATAATTATAATTAAAAAAAAAAGTCGAAAAGATTTAATTTCTATTAATTTTATTGCGGAGATCAATGTTGTTAAACAAAATTTATGCTCTTTTCATGCAGTTTTCATACTTTCTAAGAACCACCTGAGATCGGTCAAAGACATCGTTAAATACTTCATAAAAACAACTAATTATGGCTTCATTTTTAACATATGGATTGACACAATCGTGCAATCTATCGCTTCCGGTTTCCTTTTCTTTCTTCAACTCTTGTTCTGCTACTCTAGTACATTTTTTAGCTTCTAGGCTATTTTTCGTTTTTGAAAGTTCCTGGAGTAAGTATTTGTTAATGTTATAAAAAAGTAAAAAATTTTGAATTAATATTAAAAATTTAGTAATACCCACTAATAATCGAGGATGGGTATTTTCACTTAAGTCACCTAGAAGTAATTGAATTTGTTCGTGATAATTTGGTGTTTGAAGATGTTTTTTGCCTAAAGCATTCTAAAGAGAAAAAACCTTATTCTTTACTAGTAGATTCGAAAATATCTTAAAAACTTCAAAAGTGGCACTGTCTTACCTCGTTATTGCAGAGAATAAATAAAGCAATCAAAACTAATTTATTCATAATTACTCTTACAGTTTAACTTTGTAACGAAAAAAAAAAACAGTTCTTATTTCATGTAATAATTTATGTTAAGATTTTGCGCACTCTCGAAAAAAGTGCCAATTGTAACTTATCAGCAAGGCACGCACATTTTATTGTATGTAAATTTTATAGGCTTTGCGATAACTAAAATCACTTTCACAATTGTAAGATTGTTTGTAGTCGCGAATCAAGTTAACTATAGATTATAATGAATAAAAAAATTTAAGTTATTTCTATTTGATGGTATTATTCTAATACTTTTTTAAAAGAAAGTTTCTAAAATTATCTTTTTATTTATTTATATTTTATTGTAAAATTTTTAAAGATTATTTCGATACATTTATCAGCATTGGTGTTCTAGGATTTTTCTACTGATGTTTTAAATATATGTTTTTATTAAAATTTTAATTTATTCAAGTCTCAATAGTAAAAAAATTTCTTTATTACAATATAATTTCTATCATTGGATTACTTTTAAATTAAAAGCTTGCTACTCGTACAGATTTTTTTAGAACAATAAAGTAACGAAATTTGAACACAAAAATTTAAAAACATCCGGCACTTCTAGCAGGGTAATGTTCTTACGAGTAATAAAAAATTAATGTCCAAATGGGTCAAGATAATTTCATGCAATCGATTAGAATTACAAAATTTTATTGAATAAAACCTTGAATTGATACAAAAATAAAGATTGATTTGATGAATTCAAGGTTTATAATAAGATTGATTTTTTAGTCGAAATTACATTGAGACAAGATACGTAAAACATAAAATGTAAAAAAGGCTAAAAAATTTTAAGTGTACGCATAGAATATCATGTTTTTTTTTTTTTTTTTTTTTTTTTTTTTTTTTTTTTTTTGCTTTAGGGCTATGAAAACAACTAACAATGAAAAAAAAATATTTCGAAACTTTTATTAATTTGATTTTCGTTACAACAAATGTGACTTAATATTAAATTTAAAGTATAAGATTTATTTTAGTAGAAAGAAGGATTGTTAAAACACTGATTGATTACTACAGTTACTGTATTCCACTGGTTATTATAATCAAATTTGACGTTTTTTACACAAAAATAGATTTCTTCAATTGATTTTTCCCATTCGACGCAATTTGAAATTTTACCCTTACTTGATCTCAAAATCTTATCTAACTCTTCTTTTCCTCGTTCTAAGCACGTTCTTAAATAATTGCCTCCTCTTTGTTTTTCAAATTCCTATAAATATTCATTCAATTTTTCATATTATTATAAATACAAAATAAATGGATTCTTTAAGATACACGATAAACTTACCGCAAATGATTTCTCAAGATAACTTCTGAACTCTGAAATATCTTTTTCCAAAAATTGTTTACTATCCAGTATCTGATTCAATTTATCCTAAAAAATTATTTATAATAAAAAATCAAAAACTCTTACTATTTTTCTTGATTGCAAATAATAATAATTCAACTAACATTGTTCAAGCATTGGATGAATCTGTCCTCGATGAGCCCATAAAGATCGAAAAGTTCAAATTCAAGTTTTTCGGAGCAGTTTACTTTTTCTTCCCGCGTTTTTCCTGCCACAACTGTACACTTATATGATTTCGAGAGTGTGGATTCCGCAAGATCTTCAAGTTCGTCGTATGCTCGAAGGGCACACGATACAGCCTCCGTGGTATTCTTGTCTCTCGCATATTTCTATTATAATTTTAATGAAACAAAAGGGGGATGGGGTGAATTACAAAAATGAAAGAAATAATTAATTATAATCTCACCTTGATTGACTCATACGATTGAGTTTTTATTTCGTTCAATTTATCACGATTACCCTAAAAATATAAAATTTTGAATTTCAGCACCACAGGATTAATTTTGTAGATAATATTATCAAAGAAGTTACACTAGAGAATTCAGTAGATCCAAAACTTAGTTGCACACAAAAAACTAACAGAACGACAACAAAAACGTAACTTTTCATGATTGTTCTGGTAAAACTGTAACGAACTTTTTATGATTTAAGTCGCGGATCAGAGATGTTACTCTTATCCTGATGCCGGTAGCGACTAGATTTAGCTGATCTTCGACTTGAGAGTTACAGCACAGCTTCTCTTTCGTCACCTTGTAAAATTTGGAAACGGCCTTGAGATTAATAAAAAGGCCCTCTTGTACTTTCGATTACGTAATCAGGAAGTAATTGCCGTATATATTTTATAAGAAGCAAACAGATAAAAAAATGATTCAACTAGTTAATTACAATGAACTTAGATTGTATTTTGTAAAAAACTTATGTATGATGAAACTGTTTGAGTCTAATGTTGTACTATTACTTTCTTACACAAACAATAATAATTTTTTTGCATAAAAAAAGTTTTTAATTTAAGGTTCATTGACAAAAATTTGCTTTTCTATTTTTGACAAAATCTAACTTGAGATAATTCGGGGAAAAAAAGACTGGCACATTTGAAATACAGCTTAAAAAGATCTCTCAAAGATTAAAACAAGGCAATAAATTATAAAAGTAACGATACTTCTTGTCACTTTGCTATTCATAAATCGTATTCGGTTCTACATCTAGTTACCGATCGATGTCTCGGGCAGTTGTAATTCGATAATTTGTATTTTGCGAGTTTTTTGCTCTGCGGTCTGAACCGCAGTCAATGAGGAAATATGGACAAATAAAGTTTAAAAAAACTTAGTTTACTAAAAGTTACTTCATCTTATCGAAAAAGATTCTTATAATTAATAGCAAAATGAAAAACAAGGATAAAAAGTTTTGTTATGTTATTCATACAAAAAAGAACAGTACAACAAAACTGACTTTTGTTATGTTGTTTTTCTTAGTAACTAAATTACTTCAAAAATTAAAACTTTTTGTACAAGAGTTCTTTTAGATTGAAAATATTGTTCTTTTTCATGATCTGTTGTCAAAAAGTGCTAATGACCTTGTCATTATCACGTCCTTAAAGAAAAAAGTAAAAAGGTAAATTCGATTTACATTTGAATTAACATAGTGATTTTTCAAAAGCTATATCAATTTTTGGGATAACTGAAAAAAAAAAAAAAATTTCAAACCCCTTGATCGTAGTGGTGAAAGAAACCGATTTTAATTGTGGGTTTGGCATCAACGGTCTTATCTCTGTTTGCAAGATGGCGATAGCTCTCTTTTATGAAGGGAAAATTATATAGCGTCTTTCTTACAGTCAGCTGTTCGAAAATTCAGGTACAAACTTTCCGTCGAGACTTATATGACCATTGACTAAACTGAAGCCTCTAATTGCTCAGTTGAAAGACTCGGAGGTCGATAAAAGAGGGCGGAAAATTGTTGTGCAAGAGATACAAATTTTATAGCTTACTGAGCATTTTACAAAAAAAAGATGCCACTGAGAGATAAATATTTAGCGGTGATAAATTTTCGATCATCTGCTGCTTCATGAGACCCGAAGATCGTTGCAACTTTTTCGTTTTCTTGAGAACCGTTTCCCAAAAATTTTTCTGTAACATTTATTAAAAAAGTAATACAATGATTTAATTGAAATGGTTTTTTTTAATGTCTTCAAATTCTTGTGCTTGAAACTTCCAAAATTTTGAATGGTGATCCGTTAATCGTGCGCATGGTTAATTTGATATTAAAAATGTAAATTTATCCTTGAAATAAAGGCTAAAAATAAATTGTGTTATAATGATTTTAAGAGAGACCATGTATTAAATAAAGTTACAAAAGAATTTTTAGAAACGTTATTTATTTTCACTAAAAACTATCATAAAATCACTTTTTTACCAATTGATTCATTTTGGCTAAAAAATTATTAAAAAATATTGATAATTTTAGAATATACAGTCTTGGGTTGAGCTTATTAATTTTTCTGAATAGAAAAAATTTTTAGTTTCAATAATATAAATCAAACCCTTTCATGTACAGAGCTGTATTATTTATATTCTAATTCAATAAAACTATAAAAATTTTAACACTGCAGTAAAAAAAAAAAAATCGATAAATATTTTAAATAATTATTACAATATTACAGACATATAGTTGCAGGCCCATCTGTTTAGTTTTAGTACGCCTGAATAAATAGATAAATAAAAAATTCATACATAAAAAAATGTCTAAAAAACATAATAAACATTTAACTTCCATTAGACATAATCAAGGACATAATATGTAAGTATAAAAAAAAAAAAAAAAAAAAATTAATTATTTTCAAAAAATTATTTATTTCTAGGTTCAACAGTCAACCAATACCCTTCCTTTGGCTTTATACTGAAAGTGCTCTTTTTGTATTCAAAGGTTTTTGAACTCTTCTCGTTCGGCTTTAAGTTAAAATTAGCCAGAAGTTGAAAGAACAAGAGTTTAGTTTCCATAATCGCGAAACGATTTCCAATGCAACTTCTGGGTCCGATACCAAAACTCAGCATCTCCGTTTGGTTGATGGTCAATTTTTTGTTTAAAAATCTGTCGGGATCGAATTTCTCTGCGTTGTAATAGAGTTTTTCATCGGAATGTATGCCGGAAACTGGAATCCAAACTCTAGCGCCGGGTTTGATGACCGCAGGTTCTGCGCCGGGCAAAGCCGGAGGCAATTCGTAATGTTTTCGGCACATTCGTTCCAGTATGGGAGTCTGCACGTGCGAACGCAAAGATTCATTCAATACAGCGTCAAGGTAGACCATCGTATTTATGGCTTCGTAGGTTGGTTTTCCATTTGTTTCTTTCAAAACCTCGTCGATTTCATCTTGCAATCGCTTCTGAACGTCGGGATTCATAACTAAAAGCTGTGAAACGATGCACATTTGAGTCGATGTCACTTCAAAGCCAGCCAAAAAGAATATAAAAGCTTGGGCTGTCATGTTGAGAATATTTAAATCCACTTTGTCACTTGTTTTACCTGTTGAAAATTATTTAGTAAATGTGTTTATAAAAGATAAGCATAGGTAGGCATTTATACAAAATTAAGCGCATTATAAACATGAACAAGAAAAAACTTTTTTTATAGATTTAAAGATTTATTTTTTAAGAGTAATAAGTATGTGAACTTACCTCTTGCATCCATCATTAATTGTATCATGTCGGGTCTGAAGTGCAAAAATAATGTATTTTGTTATAATAATAATTAATGTAATAGTAATAATAAAACTTATTTTGCGTACCTGACGATTCCTTTAGCATCTCTAGTCTCAACGGTCATTTTAACAAGATCTGTTAAAAATTTGTTAACTCGATTGCTTGTTAACGTGATTCCGGACCATCTCATAAGTTTTGGAGAAAGTTTTAGCAAAATAAACTTAAGCATGATACCCGGGCCATCGAACGAAGCAGACTCTTTAGCTACAGAGTAAAATTCATTTTTTGGATTTTTAAAAGAATCAACGCCTATACCAAAAGCACAGGTGCCGATGATGTCAACGGTGTACTTGGAAAACAAATCTTTGGTGTCGAGTATGTTTTTAGGATTTTTCGCTTGCTCTGATAAGTAATTGGTCAAATTTTCCGTGCACTGAACCATTAGCTCAAACATGGCCTTCATTTTACTCGCGGTGAAAGCCGGGGTCAGAAGGTTTCGGGTCTCTCGCCATTTGTCACCGCACAATGCGGAGAGATTGTTACCAAATAATGGATCGTTGAGCTCCTCAAAAACATCTTGGCGATCATAAAAATGATCGAAATTCTGCAATGTAATATTTTAAATTGACTAACAAGATACGTATATTCCAATGTAATGACTGTGAGCTGTTAATGTACTCTAATGCATATCGACATTTCTTTTTTTTTTTTAATCATACCATCTTTAATTTTGAGACAAAATTTTAATTTTCATGATTGTAAGATATCAAACTCTAAAAATTTCTAATTAATTGATGCATAACTTACTTTTAAACCATAAAAATATAAAACTTTTAAAAAAAGTATCAATTTAACAGAATTCGACTTTTTTAATTTATGAACCTATTTAATATAAATTTTTTTAAAACAGTTTGAATTCTCTATAAATTATTTTGATTAAAAAACCTTTTACAAGCTACATATTATACAATTATTGGGTTAGCGACTGTCTCAACGTCTCGAGGTTAAAACAAATTCGTAGTTTGATATAATATATATAGTTATTACAATTCTGGGGGAGTATGAGTAATTGTCCTTGTTAATATGTACATACTAGTAATTTTTTATAATTAAAAATACTATAAAAAAATTGACAATTAAAATTCTTTCTTGATTTTTTTTATTCATTTTTTTTCAAAGATCCACCAAAATTTTTTGAAAAATGACCAAAAACGTGATAACAAAAGATGATAAGAAAAAAATTATAAGCTGATCAAAACAAAAAAATTACCTTTATAGTAACACTTTTAATAAGCTCGGTATCACGGATCACGAAAATTGGTTGCACAAAGTCGAAGGCCCCAATGTACTTGGCATTTTTATTGTAGTGGTATATATACTTGATTGAGTCGGTGATGTGCTCCCGTCGAAAAAAAAAACTTCCCATGTTTCCAAAAAACAGCTTCGGTGGAACGTACGGAACTCCCATGTTTTTAAAAAAATTGTTACGTTTTTTCAAAAAACAGTGAATCCATCCCAAAACAAGGACCACCAAAGTAATTAGTATTAAATTCATCTTTATGCTGAAGAGACTTTGATTTTTTGCACGTAAAACTTGTGTCAATCCACATTGATTCACAAAAAAGTGATTACCATCTGATATTTATTCATATAAACTTGTTAATAATAATGTACTTCTTAGAATTTTTTAATACCTATATACATGAAAAAAATTGGAAGACGAATCGAAATTAATCAATTATACGATCAAAGAACTTTTTTTAGATTTAAAAAAATTATATAAAATTAGTAATGAAATAATGTTTAAATATTAAAATATAGCGATTGATTAATAATAAATTGAAAATGACTTTTGCGAACATAATTATCTACCCTTTATCTTTAATATTCCTTTAACAATAAATAAAATCAATTGTTTCAATCTAACTTTAATCTAATCGTAGATAAAATTTTTTAAATTAATTGTGAACTGATATTTTAACTTTCCAGACACAATGCAAAATACTTGAATTAAAAATCTCAATTAACATTGTTTTTAAATGACTGCACATTATTTATTACAATCTAAAAAATTATTTTCTTTTTAAATAAATAGAATGTGAAATTAATTTTGATTCAAATAAAATACTCTTTATTATTTATCATAATAATTCATGATGCAACAGTTTAAAAAATCAGTTACAAACGTTCATAACCTAATAAATCGAATCTTGTGTATCTCACCTGCCGCTGAACAAGGAAAAATGCAAACTGTGCATCAGTCGTTTAAACTTTGCTGAAGAGTGGGAAAATTAAACGCAGCCGTGGATTTTATCTTTGGTCGCTTACGCCACTTGAATCGAACCGGTCGCGAGCGAGCCTTCAATTGAAGTTCAAGGATAATAGCTACAAGCAAGCGCCGGATTGCGTCATAATTATTGCTGCGTGAAAAAACATACGTAACTCTTGCAGCTTTTGAGGGATTTTTTCGCAAAACCGTGACTTTGTTTTTCAATCAGTTGTTGAAATAATATATAAAAGCATCGAGGGCTTCTCGACAGCTTAATGTTTGAGTGGACAGTTATTAATTTAACGACGACTTGTGATTTGAATTTTTATAAACTTATTTTTCAGGAGTCACTTTGATTTGAATTTTTACGCTCATCAATCATACGTTTTAATGTACCATTTAGAATATGAATTTACTCCTGAGTTTGAGGATGTAAGTGTGCAATTAGCTTTTTTCTTTTTCAACTAGATTTTTCGTATTGAAGAGAATAAAGTTTTAAAAAGGTGGGTTTTCACAGCATACTGGAGGTACGTTGAAACTTACGTACTTTTTGCTGTTTTTGTCATCATCCATTATTGGGACAATGTACGTCATTACATTAAAGTAATTTTCGTGCAAATAAAATCAAACAAGAAAAAACTAGATAATTTTGGCATGTTTTGAACGGAGAAAAGAATCAGCTTTCAATTTTTATTAGAAGGGTTCATTAAAAATTGGTAAACAAAATAAAAATAATTTTGAAACAGGAGTCAATTTCTCGGTAAAACAATACCCCTGCTTCGGCTTTATACTGAACGAAGTTTTGTTGTGTTTAAAATTTTTGGTCGTCATTAGGTTTTAAGTTAAACTTACAAGGAGAGGTCACACCCTCCGGGTCACCGATCTTGACGAAATTTTGGGATCGTTTTTGGGGATCGTTTTCTTATACCAAAAGATGAAGAAATCTACCAATCATCCCGTCAAATGGGCCTTTCATACCTAGTTCCTACATAGCTTATATCGTATTTTTAGCTCTTTTTGGGTTTTTTTGCGAATTTTCAAAAAATTCCTGCTCGAAGCCTATTGCACTTACAAAATTCTGCAACCCCGCATTCTCTTTATTTTTTCATTTTCTTTTGAGAAAAAATATTTTTAAATCTAATTTTGAAGAAATAGTCCATGTAAAATTAAGGTAATCAAAAGCATTATTTTACTGTTTTTTTGGTTTTATGAACTTAAATTGTACGTCGTCAGCCTTTTCAAAATAATGTCTAAAAATATTTTTTCTAAAAAATTCATGAAAAAAAAAAGAAAATGCGGAGTTGCAGAATTCTGTAAGTGCAATAGGCTTTGAGCAGGAATTTTTTGAAAATCAGCTTGTTTTGACACTTTTAACACTTTTGTGCGACTTTTGTGGTTATTTGTGCCAATTTTCAAGAAATTCCTGCTCAAAGCCTATTGCACTTACAGAATTCTGCAACCCCGCATTTTCTTTGTTTTTTTATGAATTTTTTAGAAAAAATATTTTTAGACATAATTTTGATAAGGCTGACGACATACAGTTTAAGTTCATAAAACCAAAAAAACAGTAAAAAAATGCTTTTGATTACCTTAATTTTACATGGATTATTTCTTCAAAATTAGATTTAAAAATATTTTTTCTCAAAAGAAAATGAAAAAATAAAGAGAATGCGGGGTTGCAGAATTTTGTAAGTGTAATAGGCTTCGAACAGGAATTTTTTGAAAATTCGCAAAAAAACCCAAAAAGAGCTAAAAATACGATATAAGCTAAGTAGGAACTAGGTATAAAAGGCCCATTAGACGGGATGATTGGTAGATTTCTTCATCTTTTGGTATAAGAAAACGATCCCCAAAGTTTCGTCAAGATCGGTGACCCGGAGGGTGTGACCTCCCCTTGTTAGCCAGAAGTTGAAAGAACAAGAGTTTGGTTTCCACAATAGCGAAACGATTACTAATGCAACTTCTGGGCCCGATCCCAAAACTCAGAATGCTAATGGTCAATTTTTTGTTTAAAAATCTGCCCGGATCGAATCTCTACGCGATAGGGTAGAGTTTTTCGTCAAAATGTATGCCAGCAATTGGAATCCAAACTCTAGTGCTAGGTTTTGATGACCATAGGTTCTGCGCCCGGCAAAGCTGGAGGCAATTTATAATGTTTTTGACAAATTCTGTCCAGCATGGGAGTTTGCACGTATAAACGTATAAAGACTCATAATACCGCATCCAGGTATGGCATCGCGGATACGGACTCGTAAGTTGGTTTCCCGTTTGTTGCCTGTGAGACTTCATCAATTTCTTCTTGTAATCGTTTTTAAAAAATTGACCCTTATAGTGACACTTTTGATGAGTTCCAGATCACGGATCACATTAATTGGTTGTACAAAAACAAAAGCTCCAACATACTTATTAGATTCCTTGTGATAATTACATAAATCTTTAATTGCTGATATGTTCTTCCTCAAAACGTTTCCCATGTTGCCTATGAAAAGTTTCAATGGTACATGTGGAACACCAATATTTTCAAAAAATAATAAATCCATCCAAGAATAACAACAATTAATGTTACAATTATCAAATTCATATTTGATATGTAACTGAGCTGATGATTTTTTGCGCACAAAATTTGATTGAATCTGCATTGGTTCCCAAAAAATGAAAATTTAAAATTCATTTTTTGACTGTTACCAACAAAATTGTTCACGGAAATCGTCCGACGTTGATCGAGGAAAAATGTACACTGAGCTCCCAAAGTTAATTTTGCAGTAGAGAAGGAAAATAAAAAGAAATAGCCGCTAATTAGCGTCCAATTGAAGTTCAAGGTTTACAGCTACAATTGGGTTGCGTGATAATCATTACTGAACCTAAAACATGAACAACAATCGAAGGTCGTACTATAACGCAATGGTAGAGGTGCCACTCCCAAGAACTAAAATTGAAACTATGTGGTAGCTTTCATGATTTTTTATTTTTTTTATTTTACGAATCGTGATTTAGTTTTTTTTTCGTTTTAACTGATCTTTAAGAAGATGAGGTCCAGAATTTAGAATGACTAAATAATGATTTATGAGCAAAATAAAAAAGTAAAATGATAAATATTTTATATAGATAATAATAAAATACAACCAGTTTATAAATAAGCATTAGTTAATATACTAATTACAAGAATCAGATCTCATGAAAACTAAAAATTAAGCTTGTTTCATATTATCTAACAAATACAAATTTTATTTAAACAACAGCGATGGAAAAATTTTCTTATTTAACTTGAGATTTTAAAAGAAGTTACAAATAAATACAATTATTTGAGTTCTGCACCTGTCATGTGAAAGTACGAGTATTCAATATTTTTAAAAAGATTCATGTCAAGTTCTAGATTCTATACTTAACCAGAATCCTTCTTTGGGCCTCACCATAAGTGAACTCTTGTCGTACTCAAAATTCTTAGAAGTCTTCTCATTAAATTTCAAATTGAACTTAGCTAGCAGCTGAAACAATAAGAGTTTTATTTCCAAAATCGCGAAACGATTTCCAATGCAGCTTCTTGGTCCGATCCCAAAGCTCAACATTTCCGTTTGGCTAATAGTCATTTTTTTATTCATAAATCTGTCGGGGTCAAATTTATCTGGGTTCGCATGGTACTCTTTGTCAAAATGTAAGCCAGATATTGGAACCCAAATCCTGGTACCAGGCTTGATGATTACAGATTCTGCTCCTGGTATAGCTGGAGGGAGTTCAAAGGGCTTGCGGCAAATCCTTTCCAGAAGAAATGTTTGATCGTGCCTTCGTAAAGATTCATTCAATACAGCGTCGAGGTAGGCCATGGCGTTTATAGCTTCGTAGGTTGGTTTTCCATTTGTTGTTTTCAAAACTTCATCGATTTCCTCTTGAAGTCGCTTTTGAGTTTCCGGATACATCACCAAAAGTTGCGAAATGATGCACATCTGAGACGATGTCAATTCAAACCCAGCCAAAAAGAATAAAAACGCCTGCACCGTCATGTTGGTAGTACTCAGATCAACGTTATCACTGGTTTTACCTGCAGAAATAATTTAAAAGTGCTAATCTCAAAAATTTGAATTGAAATCTCTGATTTACCTCTTGCATCCATCATCAGCTGTATCACATCCGGTCTGGTAATACGGTTAGATTCTCTGCTTTGTACAGTACTCTTGACGAGTGCCGTGAAAAACTTCAAAACTTGGTCTGGGGTGAACTTGATTCCAAATAATCTGCAGAACTTCGGTGAAACTTTCATCATG
Source organism: Encarsia formosa (assembly GCA_038277355.1). Taxonomy (NCBI): domain Eukaryota; kingdom Metazoa; phylum Arthropoda; class Insecta; order Hymenoptera; family Aphelinidae; genus Encarsia; species Encarsia formosa. The sequence goes on along the minus strand of CM076185.1, from coordinate 6,630,521 downwards.
ATGAATTTCAGCATTATCATAAGCCCATCGAAACTTGCAGCTTTTCTTCCGATTACATAAAATTCGTTGTTTGGATTTTTAAGAGAATCGACATTGATACCAAAGGCACATGTACCTATAATGTCAACGGTGTATTTAGAAAATAAATCTTTAGTGGCGAGTACGTTTTTCGGATTTTTCGCTTCCTCTGATAAGTAATTGGTCAAATTTTCAGTGCAATCAAGCATAAGATCGTACATGGCCTTCATTTTACTCGCAGTGAAAGCCGAGGTCAAAAGGTTGCGAGTTTCTCGCCATTTGTCAGCGCACAATGCGGAGAGATTGTTGCTGAATAATGGATCGTTGACATTTTCAAAAGGACGCGCTCGATCTATAAAGTGATCAAAATTCTGCAACAAAAAATAAAATTTGTGAAAAACGATTAACCCATTACCGCCCATGGAAAAATCAAAAGTGATATAAAAAAACTAACTGTTGGAAAACCTGTCTCATGAAAAAATAGTAGATACGTATTTTTTCTTTTTTCAATTTTCATTGTTTAAACATTATTTATTTAAACAAATTCGGAAAAAATTTTAAATTTTTATAAACTAATAACGGCATTCGATTCTTTGACCAAAAATAAGGCGAAAGTCATCTGAGTAATTTTTTGATCAGACGCTTAGATCTTTTGCTACGAGCGCTCAAACATGTAAAAATATGGTTTTATAGTGGTGAGCTCCGAGGCGCCGCACCGAAGATACACTTTAACGAGTCAGAGCTCACCACTATAAAACCATATTTTTACATGTTTGAGCGCTCGTAGCAAAAGATCTAAGCGTCTGATCAAAAAATTACTCAGATGACTTTTGCCTTATTTTTGGTCAAAGAATCGAATGCCGTTATTAGTTTATAAAAATTTAAATTTTTTTACGAATTTGTTTAAATAAATAATGTTTAAACAATGAAAATTGAAAAAAGAAAAAATACGTATCTACTATTTTTTTATGAGACAGGTTTTCCAACAGTTAGTTTTTTTATATCACTTTTGATTTTTCCATGGGCGGTAATGGGTTAATTTATAAAATGTAATTGTATATTACCTTTATAGTGATACTTTTTATTAGTTCTAGATCTCGAATCATTAATACTGGTTCTATGAAGTCAAAAACGCCAATATATTTTGCATTTTTGTTGTAATTATACAAATATCTGATTGTTTCGCTGAAGTGTTCTCGTCTCATCAAAAAGTTTCCCATGTTGCCGATAAAAAGTTTTGGTGGAACGAACAAGATACCCATGTTTTTGAAATGATCGTTACGTTTTTTCAAAAAATAATACACCCATACCAGAATGATAACAATCAATGTAACAATGATCAAATTCATTTTTTATTAGTTGAAAGTTTTTATTCATAAAACCTAGTTCAACAAAAATTAAATCAAAACTATTCAATGTCTAAAATTAATTTAAAATTCAATTGTACATTCACGTAGACATAATCGTTAATAAAAAAAATCATCAAAACTAATTTAAAACTCTTAAATGACATACATTAAAATTCTCATTCATCATAAGAATTATTGAGAGTATTGAAAAAATTTGCATGAGTAAAACTAAAAAATTTTTTGTTACGGAAATTTACTTCAATCAAAATAGCAGTTCACATTAATTTAATTAACTTTTACTTATTTCACTTATCAAAACACAGCACGCAATTCATAAGATTGATTCATTTTTTTTTTTTTTATATCTTCGGCAACTAATCATTAAAAAATGTTATAACTCGGCTGTATTCCGTATCTTAGCTCTCGCTGATCGAGGAAAAACACACACTGCCTATTCAATTGGCTCTTTTTCGCCAAGAAGGGGGGAGTGAATCGCAGCAGTGATGGATTTTATATCTTTAGTAACTTACGACATGCCACTTGAGTGAGACCGTTTTCGTCCACTTGAAGCTCAAGGATTGATATGTGCGTTGTAAATGACCGCCGGCAATACCAAAGATTTATAATATTTTTTTCATAGGCAAAAATTATAAATAAAATTTTAAATAATATACAACTTTAGTTTTTTAACTTGTATTCTTACTTACAAGGAGAGGACCAGGCCTTTGGGTCATGGATTTGGCTCAAACTTGGTATATGGGCTCCAAATATGCCAAAAAGAAATCTCCAAGTGTCAGTTTCTCTGAATGGGCATTTTAGAGTCATGTTCCCTCTACACCCCATGTTAAAAAATCATCATTTTATCAGCATTTTTCAATAAAAAGCTTTTTTTGACCTGATTTTCAAAAAAATATTGTTCATACCCTATTACACTTACAGAAATCCGGAACCTCGCATTTTTTTCGTCTTTCTAAGTACTTTTTGAAAAAAATTATTTGAGTTTTTTTTTTATGTATTAGACCATGTAAAATTGAGATATTTAAAATGAAAAAATGACGAAAAACATCTTAATTTTACATGGTCTAATACATAAAAAAAAAATCTCAAATAATTTTTTCCAGAAAGTACTTGGAAAGACGAAAAAAATGCGAGGTTCCGGATTTCTGTAAGTGTAATAGGGTCTGAGCAATATTTTTTTTAAAATCAGGTCAAAAAAAGTTTTTATTGAAAAATGCTGATAAAATGCTGATTTTTTAGTATGGGGTGTAGAGGGAACATGACTCTAAAAGGCCCATTCAGAGAAACTGACACTCGGAGGTTTCTTTTTGGCATATTTGGAGCCCATATACCAAGTTTGAGCCAAATTCATGACCCAAAGGCCTGGTCCTCTCCTTATTAGTACTTAAAATTTCCTGTCATTGTAAAAAAAGTTCAAGATCTGATAATCTTAAAGTTATTATCTCGGTTTTACATTCATCCAGTAACCGCTTTCAGGCACCAAAGAAAAACTTGACTTTTTATATTCAAAGTTCATACTAGTCTTCTTACTCGGCAGCAAAGTAAATCTGGCCAGTATGTAAAAAAATAGAATTTTCGTTTCGAGGGTGGCAAATCTGTTTCCGATGCAAGCTCTGGGCCCGATCCCAAATCCAAAGTTCTCAGCTTGGTTCAAGACCAGTTTCTTATTGAGGTAGCGGTCCGGATCGAACTTCTCCGGGTTCTCAAAGTACTTTTCGTCCAGGTGCAGTCCGGGCACTGGAATCTGAATTCTGTCTCCAGGTTTCAGTATCACTGGTTTCAAACCTGGCAGTGCAGGGGGAAGTTCAAAGGTTTTCTTGCACAATCTTTCCAGATTGTCAATTTGGGGATGACGACGAAGGGACTCGTTGAATACGGCGTCCAGGTAAGGCATGGCTTTGACGACGTCGTAAGTTAGTTTTCCCTTGGTTTTCTTCATGACTTCATCGATTTCTTCTTGAAGACGCTTCTGAACTTCAGGATTCATGATTAGTAGCTGGGCTATTATGCACATCTGCGTGGATGTTGTTTCGAAACCACCCAGCAGAAAGACGAACGCCTGGGCCGTCATTTCCAAATTGTCGAGCTTCAAGTTGCCACTGGTCTTTCCTGTAAAAGAATCATAAAAATCAATCATTCTCATTCTTTGGAACAACTTTTGAGCTACCTCTTGCATCCATCATCAACTGTATCATGTCAGGTCTGGCGATGTTGTTCTTATCCCTGGTCTTCACGGTAGTTCTGACGAGATTCGTGAAAAACCTGGCAACGCGATCAGCCACGAAAGTAAATCCAAATAGTTTCATTAGCTTCGGAGAAATTCTGAACATGATGAATCGCATTCCCATCTCAAAGCTATCAAAACTAGTTCCTCTTCTGCCCAGCAAGTAGAACTGGTTGTTTGGGTATTTAAAAGAATCCACGTTTACTCCAAAGGCGCAGGTGGCTATGACGTCGTTAGTGTATCTGGTGAACAAATCCTTGGAATCAATCGTATTTTCGGGATCCTTGACCTTTACCTCCAAGTGATTGATGAAATTTTGGGCGCATTGGGTCATCAGTTCGAACATACCCCTGATCTTACTACCAGTGAATGCCGGGGTCAAAAGGTTCCAAATCTCGCGCCACTTGTCACCGTGTAGAGAGAAAAGATTCCCACCAAAGAGGGGATCAAAGTTTGCGTCGAAAAAGTCCAAACGATCTTCAAAACGGTCAAAGTTCTGTAAACAAAAAATCACTTTTTATATGATCATGATTTGAAAGAATATTCAATTTACATACCTTGATAGTTATACTTTTGATAAGTTCTGTATCTCGTAGAACAAAAACTGGCTTGGTGAACTCGAACGCGCCGATGTACTTTGCATCTTTGTTGTAGTTATAGATGTCTTTGTAAATATTGTTCATATGCTTACGTCTGAAGAAATTTTCCGCCATGTTTCCAAAAAACGGAATAGGTGGTACGTAAGGAACTCCTAATTTTTTAAAGTAATCGTTGTCTTTCTGCATGTACCAATATAGAAAGCAGCAAATCATTAGTAAAAGTGTTGATAGTACAAGCCAATCCATTTTTATTTGATCGTACTACGCTAAGTAAGAAAACTGGCTAATGACCTTAATCTTAGATTTCTTCTACTTTCATCTCGTAAGACCTTCTAAACAAAAAAAGACAATAACTGAAATAAAAGCAAAGTAGTTTGAGTTTCTGTAATCTTCAGATTGTCATCTAAAATCGAATAATTATAATCAGATATAACTTTTTAACAATATTATCTACTTCAAAATGATAATGCTATAACGATAAGTTTTAAATTGAATCAATAATAAAATCTTCAAATAATTTTTTAATCTAACAACTTGGAAAAATTGAAAAATACCAATTGTTGAAAATTACATGCTTAGAGCTAACTCATAATTCACTTCTTTAAACAAATTAAAATTATGCAAGTTAGGAATAAAATTTTATGAGAAATCGATTTCTGTTTGACTAATATGAAAAGTATATATCGACCGATAGTGCAGTATGTTGTGCAGTACGCGGCTTACAGCACTAAATACAAATCCCAAAAAAGTCAAAATGAAGTTTATTTTAAGGATTTTAATTACATTTTTTCCTGTTCTAAGTCCTGCTCTATCTGATAATTGTTTTAGATATTTAATATACTCTATCAAAAATCAGTTGAAACCATGTCAGGTTACAATTTTTACCAATGCTTCAAAAAATATTATGCTACCAAGAGAAACAGAAAAATTATTTCATTTTTTGCCAGAACTACCTCATATTACGATTGATTTTGAAAATATTTTATACATTAACAAAGTTCTCGATGATACAAAAATAAACGATCCACGGCTAAAGTCTCTCAACGTTATTCTAGATGACGGAAACTTACATCAGGATAAAATTTGGAAAATTGTCATCGATTTTCTGGATTTATTTGGTTCGGTCGGAAGCAAACAACGAGTGTTGATAGCTTCGATTGACAACCCTTCTTTATCAAATATTGAGTTAAAAACTGTTTTTGAGTACGCGTGGTTAAAAAAGTTTTTGCATTTCACAGTTTTTCAACAAGAATTTGATAAAGTGTCAAATACAAGCAAGTGTCTGATTCAACATTACAATCCATTTAGAAATAGAATTGTCAAAGAAAAAATGACTAATAAAACCAAACTGTTTCCTGACAAATTAAATAATGTTTACGGGTACACAGCAAACTTGGCAGTTATAAGTAGTTCAAATCTTATGAGAGTTTTGAGAGATTCCTTTGGTAATATCATTAATATTGAAGCAGAAAAACTTTATTTGCTGTCAACAACCTTTAAATTATTAAACTTTTCAATTAGATTCGTCGAAGTAGGTATAAATATGTCATTTTTTGATGGATCTAATACTGTTGATGAAAAGTTGGAAAAAAATGAAGTTAATTTGTACGTCAGGACTAAAAATTTAGTCTCGAATAATAAGTACGTGTCAATTGACATTGAAAATGAATGTGAAAAAATTGTTGCAGCTGTCCCTACAAAATCAATTAAAAAGAGAGACTTTATATTGAAAAATTTCATCATTTCTTTTTTTTTCTTACCAGTACTAATAGTGTTTATTTATAAAATAATCAATATTCGAAGTAAAAGTCATGAAAAAATTTCAATGTTCAAAGTTATTGAAATTTTTTTTGGCAAGTCAATTAATTGGCCGATATCTCGTACACATAAAGCTATATATATTTACATAATTATATTATCTTCAATAGTTTCTCTTGATTTTTACTCGAGCTTTTTTGAGATTGGATTGACAAAAACTGAAGACTTTTATAGCACTGTTAAGGGCATGAACAAGTCGAATTTAAAATTCTACGTTTTCAAAGGTCATTTTAACGACGTTTTTTCAGAAAGTGACGCTTACAGTCAAAGTATTAGACGTAAAACTGAAATTATATCCGATTCGTTACCGTGCATGATGAATTTGGCATTACACGATGACAGAATTTGTTTCATACCAATAGGAATGGCAACGAAGATTGTTAGGTATATGCCGAAATTTCGCAATTTTAAATTTAATATTGCGAAACCGGTATTTAATTGTATAAGAATCTGGTATAGTTTTGAAAAATCATCTCCTTATGCTAAAAAATTTCTACAAGTTTTTCGTCGCATTCACGAATCTGGAATAAAACGAATTTTAGAACCAGAATGGAAAAATAAAATTCTTTCCTCAAAAACAGAAACATCAAAAAATGACGAATACTTTCTTTTGATTGCCCTAACTTTTTATGTTATTACTGGTTGTACATTATCTATAATTTTATTTTTTAAAGAATTTTGTGAAAAATTTAAATCAACAATTTAAATTTATGTGTCTGCAGGACTAATTCGCTTTCTTTTTTTAAGTGCGTGATCTGTGCAATACAGTAACAATCAGTGTTATGTATACAAATTATAATATCATGTTAGCAAATAAATTGTACAAAAACTAATTTTTTCTTCCCAGTGCTGAAAAATAATATTTATGATTGTTTGAAAAAAAAAACTGCTATTTATTCAAAATTTATTGTATTGTTAATTTAATCAAACAAATTTTTTTGCCATTGTAAAATTTTTGGATCACAAAGAAAATGTTCATGTTAAAATATTTATTGTTGTGCTAACAGAGTTTATATTGTGAGTGAAAGAATAAGAAAAATTGATGATATAATTATCATTACCACTCATACGCTAATCAATAATTCTTAATTTTATTTTGCTTGAGTTTTCTAGATATTTATATATGCAAAAAACCATTTGAAAAAATAAGATAAAAAAATCATTCTACAAGCTATAAAATATATACTTACCTATTTATCGACCGCAGCACTACATAAAATAATTTCAAAAATTAAGAAACATTTAAAACTCACTACTTCAAGTCACTGCGCATATTTCTTTTCGATAGGTGTATCTGACTAACGACAAATGTAATGAAGATGAAAAGAATCGAAGATGAGGAAAAAGAGTGGCCTTTGATTCCCGCACCGGCATAATCAACAGCGGCCTTCTAAAAATACTAAAACAAATCTTTCGGTAAAAAAACTTGAATTTGCTTCTTTTTAATGAAATAATTTGCCGAAAAAACATATAGAAAATGCATAATAATATTTCATCATGAATAGTACTGGAGATTGACAGGTACAGTTGCAAAACTTGGCATAAATACAAAATTTAATTTTTGAAAAAATTTTTTTTTTTTTTTTTTTTTTTTTTTTTTTCTATTATTCAAAAGAAACTGATTATTGAATTACTGCAGTTATGATAGCTCAAAGCTGGAAGATAATTTTTAGTTACTTGAAAATTTATGATAACTTTCTATTTAGCAAATAACTATTAAAATACTATAGTAATATTATGAAATTACGTGTCAAACTTTGAATAAATCTTCAATTTTCAAATTTGAATCCCATTTTCATGATTTATGAATAGTTTATATTTATATTGCAATTACATTGTCACTCTAAATTGACTCTAAGTTACTCACTAAATAATGAAAACTGCTGCTTTTCGCACCGGGCGGTAAAGGTGACTCACCGAGAAACAATAACTCGCAGGGGGTTGATTCGACACCGAAGGTCATCGGTACACTGCGAAATGGATTTTTTATCAATTGCTTTACGCTCGGTGCATTTATTTGGGTCGATGGTAAATTTTTGTTCGATTTCATTTGATCTTTTACTTTCATAAGTTTGAAATTAGTTTAAAGCTTTTAACTAAATGTGCAAAAAATTCCATCTACATAATTCAGCGTCACTTTTTTCCGATCGATCGCTATCGTAACTCACCGAGTTTACTATCTACTGCATCATTGGTGAGTAAGATCGATTTTTTATCCGCTTTTAACACTTCAACACGTTATCATTTAACTACCGAATCTATGAATTAAATCTTGAATTTTTTACGCGACCGTGAACAGCTTTTTGTTTTTTCATGTGAGCTTTTCCTTGCAGTTATTAATTATGAAATTATTTTAATTAATCGAACTACTTTATTTTTTGTTCTACGGATTGTCCTAATTAAGAAATCAATATTTAATAATATTATTGTTATTATTGTTTTAAGTATGGTACCAGTCAATCCAAAGCAATAAATCTTTTTTTTTATCCTTGTGATCGCACAAAATTCTACTTTAGGGTTTTTAATTTTATGACCTTCATGGGCGGTAAAAATATGACATTAGATAACTCAAGATTGAATGCATGCAACTTCATAAAGCCACTTGACAATTTTGGAACATAAAATACCAGCTCTATTTTTCGAAAAAAGCTTGTTCTAAAATGGAAAGTTTTTAGTATGTGTAAAGTAGAATAAATAAAATAGATGCTATTAAAAATATACTTGTTCAATCAAAGCTTCCACAAAATCTGTGGGTACTTATCCATTTTTTCTGCCTTCCTGCAATGAAATTTTATTGAATAATGAAAAATTATTTTTAAATTAAAAATTAATTAATTACCCTTAATTACTTTTTTTTATTTTTTTATTTTGCAGCCATGAAAATTATTAAACAATTTTGATTGGCAGAGACGAAAATTTTTCACATAAGAATAAAACAATTTTATTTGAATCATCAGAAAACATAAAAATTATCTGTAAATAATTTTATCTGAGAATGCTTGAAATTACTTTAAATGAATTAAATGAATTCTCAAATTACTACTTTATTGATTTTATTGTTATATATGTCTTCAATCGGTTCTATAAAAAATCAATATTTAATTATTATTTTTTATTGAATAATTAGTTAAAATGAATCCTTTGTAAATCTCGAAATTCTCGTATCACTACTATCATTACTCAAGTTACAAGGAAACTATTTTTTTTTAAAACTTGAATATTCATTAAACCTACGCAATCCTTCAAACGGGCAACTATTCATATTAGTAATTATAAAAAGAAAGAAGGAACGCTCAACCCTCGACAAGCTTGAAGTTTGTAATTACAGACACCAAAAATTAAACTCGTAAGGTCGTTCGGTGCGCCTACGTGTCGTTAAGTACGCAGAAAACCTCGCCGATACGGATCGAGGGACGAATTAATTTAGGCCCCGATCAATCGCCGATATGCAAATTGCCTCTCCCGGCCACCCCGCTTGGTCATTTTTTACCCGATCCGCGACTTTTTTTTTCGTCCCTACATTTTTCTTTTTTTTTTTTATGCAGCGTTGATCGATTGACACGGCTTTAACTTTTTTTTCGCAAATCCTTGCAACCCTACGACCTTTTCTGGTGCAGTGTCACTCGAAGGTGACGTTTTTTTTTTTCATGAATTCATAGCGTACCTGAGTGATTATTAGATTTATAGACTATGAGGATTTCCTGAAAAAAATTTTTTTTTTATAATATTTCTACTTATTTTTAGTGGAATAAAAATAAATTGAGATCTGTACTTTTGACAAACGTAAATTGAAGTGCAATCAAAAAATTAGTGTCGATAATAACAATTGATTATGAGCTATGATTAATAGTCATTGAGAGCTAAGCGGTTTAATAATCAAATATTCGATGATTAAAAAAAGCTTTGAAATTTTCAAGTATTTATTTTTTATATAACTCTGAAACACACTAAAATTTGAGAAATACATTGTTCAATCCAGTGATATCATTCATTCTGCAAACATATTTTTTTCAATTTAAAACAGGATGTAAAAATCATTAATTAAAATTAACTCTAAATTACACAATTTAAACAAACATGTATGAATTCGTATAAACAAGTGAACAGTACAAGATTGAACATAATTTATCTTATAAAAATCTTATAAACATTAACTCGTAAGGTCATAAAATAGTATTTATTTATATAGTGTCGATGCTGCACCCGTACTATAATATACTATTTTCATTGGCCTTAGCATAGCTATAAAGTTTATAAAATATGCAAGTTTTTACGTTGAAAATACCAGTGAAGTATTTTATTATGAACATATTCGGTTATAAATACTGAAACTGCTGCAGAGTACCCAGTAATCAATACAAGTAAAAGCTGCTGATTCGTCAAGTTCTTTTCATCTTCTTTATCCTCGAACTCAACGTTCCTAATTGTCTTGATGAATCCCTGCATCAAGTAGACCATCTGCATGATACCAGCCTCTTGTATGTTTTTATTAATCCTTGAAAATCGTCTCACGTAGGGAGATCCAGGTTCAAACTGAACGAACATTAGATCACATTGGTAGTCGATCGCCTTGGCAATAGCTGAACCATCAAAGTTACGATTTCTGTCAATAGTTGTTTGAACTTCGAATTCCCAGTGAATGCACGCATGCTTTCGCGTACGTACCAACTCTGGCATACAATTTTCATTGATGTTCAACTTACTGTCAAGACTTTTGAGCACTGGTACGTCAGAGTTGAACAGTTGTATTTGCTTCCACTTTTCAGTAGCTGCATAGATAGGCATTCCAGATCTATCCAGATCTTCCAAGTTATCTATCGGTACTTTTTCCTTATAAAAGTTGATATCTACGAAAGCAGAGTACAAGTCGTTTGTTACGCAAATAAACAATATTATTACAGTTACATAAATAACTTTCTGTATCGTTGCTTGAGGTGAAAATTTAAATGATTGGCCCGTAAATATTCGAACTACGTCAAATACTTGAAAGACGTCAGTCGTCCCTTTCAAATATTTTACCAAGTAAATTAAGCAGATTACTATTCCAGGAACAACAAAGATGTAAAACAAGATTTTGATTGGAATTATTACTTTTTTTATGAAGATTATAGGAACCAACGCTTTTACCGGACGACACGGCCTCCCAGAGAAAACTACGGATTGGTCTTTTATTTCTTTCGGAATCACCAGTCCTCCAATAACGTTGCACTTTATAACATTGAACCACAGAGAATTATTTCTCCAGTCATTAAATGAAGAATCATTCAGATTGACGTGCTTCAAATGAAACTTCATGGTTTTCAATACGAAATTGATCATTATTTTTTGTTTTGCCCATTCAGCTTGTTGATAGCCCAAATTTTTTCCATTTTCGTTTTCAAAGCCTCTTCCAACCTTGAAAACATAATTATTGACGTTTAATAATTTTTCTGGAAATACATCAGTGTAGTGATTTAACGGTTTTTTAAAAATTAAGTTAATAAATGGGTCATAAAAAGTCAAAACAGGTCTGCCACTTTTTGAGTTAGTTTGCATTACAGTAAAATCCAAGATTTTATTTTCCCAAGCATATTTCAATGTGCCTTTGATTGATTCTTCTAAGTTTGAATCACATTTGGACAAAATACAAATACACTTTGGTCGCTCATAAATTGGTATTTGTTGTACTAAAAAATCAATTACTTGCTTTGCAAAATCGACGTTGTCGGCAGGGATAATAACTAATGACTGATGCAAAATATTTTTCAATATTAATAAGTTTGAATTTTTTTCGATTTTTACACTTCCGACGCCACTCAATTCGTATTTCAAATTCGGGAATCTATTAATGACGTCATTATTCACTATTTGTCCTGTCATATCATCTGTAGAAAATAAAAAAGTGATTTGATGAAGATTAAAATCTTGTATTATTTTTTGCAAAATATGATCTACGAAAAAAGTGTTCCCACTAATCTTGGAAATAAAAAATAATTTAAAAAAAATTAATATGAGTGGACTTGACAAAATTTTAGAGTTTCTCTGCATAAGTCTTATTGCAAACTGCTAACACGTATGTGTTTAAATTTATATAACATTTTTCAATCTATTGATCTATAAAATAAAATGAATATTTTAAAAAGTATTAATGAAAAAAGAACTTGTACGATCAATATCCTAAACTTATTAAAACATTGAATATCCGATGATAAAGTCTTTGTATCAGTAAGAGAATTTTAATTTAAAGTTTTTCTGTAATGTATATACTAGCAAGCTCATTTATTTTTGATTATTTATTCAAAGAAAATTTAATATTATTTTCATGTAACAGAAAAAATTTCTCTGCAAAATGAAGGTTGTATTATAATGACGTATAGAATACTAAATGCTGTTGAAACCAAAATATAGACCGAAACAAAAAGTTGAAAATATTATAAAAATGTATGTAACTTATAAATTGAAATTTCAAAACCCAATCTCAATGCAAAAAATTTTACAAACATCTCTCTAGGTTTTACACCGAAAACGAATCAATCCAATACATTTACATATCTGAGCAGACATATAAAAATATATGTTTAAGAAAATAGTTTTCATACAGAAACTACCATTCAAACGTTCTGTAATGAACACTAAGAATGCTGCGGAGTACCCTATAATCATTACAAGTAAAAGCTGCTGATTCGTCAAATTGTGGTCATCTTCTTTTTGCTTAAACTCGACGGTTGCAAGTCTCTTGATAAATCCATGCAACAAATATACTATTCTCATAATACCACTTTCGCGTATTTTTTTATTAATTCTTGAAAATCGTTTCATGTAGGGAGAACCAGGCTCGAACTGAACGAACATTAAGTCACAATGATAATCAATGGCCTTGGCAATAGCTGAATTGTCAAAATTGCGAAATTTGTCAATGAGTTCTTGTATGTCAAGTTTCCAAAAAACGCATGCATGATTTCTTGTATCAACGAACTCCGGTATACAATTCTTATTGATTTTTGTCTTAGCGTCAAGGCTTTTCAATATTTGATAATCTGAGTTAAAAAGGTTAATATCCTTATGATATTTACTGGGGGCGTAAATTGGTATTCCAGATTTGTCCAAATCGTCTATGTTTTCAATCCGCACTTCTTGTTTGTAGAAATTAATTTCTACTATGCCAGAATACAAATCATTAGAATTCAATGCAAACAAGACCGTTACGGTCATGTAAATTACTTTCTGAGTCATAATTCTGGGTACAAGTATTAGTGACTGACCGAGAAATATTCTAACAACATTGAAGACTTTAAAGATTCCAGCTGTTCCAGTCAAATATTTTACTAAATAAATGAAACAGATGATGATTCCAGGAATCACGAAGATGTTGAATAAAATTTTGGTTGGAATTATTAGTTTTTCAGTATAAATTAAAGGTACTAGAGCTTTAACTGAACGGCAGGGAAGTTCCGAGAAAACTACAGAGTGATCTTTCACTTCTTTAGCGACGACCAGCCCACCAATGATGTTAGATTTCATTTTGGTGAACCAAATGGAATTATTTCGCCAATCATAATCTTCTAAATCTTTCGAATTAACATGTTCCAGTTTGAAATTCATCATTTTCAATACAAAATTAATCAGTAAATTTTGTTTAGCCCATTCAGCTTGTTGGTACTCCAAATTTTTTCCATTTTCGTTGTGCATACCTCTTCCAACTCTAATCGTGTACTCATTTATTCTTGATAGTTTATCTGGAAATTTAACAATTAGATCACCTAGAGGTTGTTTTAAAATTATGTTTTTGAATGGATCAAAATAGTAAGTCGAAAGTTGTCTGTTTTCATTTGAATCAATATGTAAAACGGTAAAATCCAAGATTTTGTTTTCCCAAGCGTATTCCAAAATATTTTTTATTGATTTTTCTCGACTTTTATCTTTATCAAATAAAATATGCAAACACTTTGGTCGCTCGTAAATAGGTATTTGTTGGGTCAAAAAATCAATTGACTGTGTTGAAGAATCGATATTGTCAGCGTAAATAACAATTAATGAGTTCTGTAAAGAATAATTCAAAATTGTTGAGTTTGAAGAAACATTGAATTTTTTACTCTCTAGATCTTTAAATCTTAGTTTCAATTTAGGAATCTCTTCAAATATGGCATTATTATCTATTGAATTCACTCCGAAAGTAAAAAGAGTAACTTGATAAGGATTTATGTCTCGAATTGTCTTTTGCACAATAGTATTGAGCAGAGTAAAACCACCAACTTTTAAAATCAAGAACAGTTTCAAAATTAGGATGAAGTCAAACATTACCCACAACTAATTTGTTAAAAATGAAAACCTTAACTGAAAACTAATAAATAATAATCAAATTAAATTAATATTTTCTAATTTTTTGACAAGGTCCAAAAAAAGATTAGTCAGTATTTCATATCAATTACTTGTTTGTAAATTTTTAAATTTACTAAAAACTAACCAAAATGGCGCTTGCTGACATGAAAACTTTTCGCTTTAAATAATACAAGCTCCTCTGCGTCGTTCGACTTAATGATGCATAAAATTCCTGGTATCTACGTATGTTCCCTTGGCTTTACCGTCTGTATTGACTTCCTACAATTATGTTATGAATTCATTTATTATTTATTATTGTTGAAAAACAATAGTTTATTGGCACAATCACGCACCAACATGAAAGTTAAAATTATTCGAATTAATTATTAAAAATCTAACTATAAAATAAAAGTAAAAAATTAAAAAAATTAAAAAAAAAAGTATTCGTGACAAAACAATTTTTTTTAAATCCAAGCAAATGTTTAAAATTACATGAAAAAAGTTATATTATTTTGATACAACAAAAATAAATCGCAAATACTATGTAATCTCACAGAAAGCAGTAATATTTTAAAACCAGGGTTAATATTCAGATAAGTACAACGATGCTGTTTTTTTTTTTTTTCGAGCTATTTTTATCAAACGCTTCTACTTAAAAGTTTTGAATTTTTTTAAGATTTTTCAGTCTTCGAACTGACCAAAATAAATTGTTTACCTCGTCAATTATAAATTAACACCACAAACAAACCCCGCGATTTTCGTCAAACCCCCATTACCAAGATAGCTCGTGCATGCACAGAACCAAAGTGCAGTACGCAGTGATAAGAGTTCATTCGCCCACGCATTAATCAATGCAATTTTCTCGGGGCTGCAGTTGCCAGGGACGACCACCCAAACATCGAACCAGCAGAAAGCCACCAATAAGCAGAACACTTCCCGGACACTCGGCCCGCGTTTTCTGGTACGCGATCGGGGCGTAGAAAGCTTTGGACCAGGTCTTGAGGCATTAAGGAGCAGCCATGGTCAACCAAACTGAATTCTGGAGGGAGGTGTACAAGAAGAGCGGACGTCACCGGGCATGCGGCAACCCCCGGGTCGTGCCGGCTTTCACCATCCAGGCTCTACAGGTTAGTTCGTGGAAGCGATATAGCTCCTTGAATTTTTTATGGGCTTATGGGTATGTTAAACGTTAAAGCACTTGCTGCGACGTACCGTGCTTTTAATAATTAATGTTTTTTAAATTTAATTATATTTGTTTAAACAATCAATTTGTTTTTTATAAATTAAAATTTTACCTTGATTCTAGTCTTCTGTATTTTTAAATACGCAGTTTTCGAAGATCCAAAAACCCCTTTGCATAATACTGCGCAACACCTTTCGTGTTGAAAAAAATTACGCAAGCTGCACCCAATAATTACTGCCTCGCCCATCTAATTTTCTTCAATCCTGGCAATTCGCCAAAAAACTCTTCCCCCCATCCAAAAAATATGAAAAATCTTCCAAATCCAGGAAAACACCGTCGTCGAGCCACCACCCACCGCCGACCCCTACAAGGAGTTACCGATCGGGAGGTCGACCTTTCGGCAGTACTACGACCGGGGCATGGTGCCCCTCACCCTGGAGTCGGACGGCAAGGGCGGGGTCCAGGTAGCCTGGAAGGACAAGTCGCTGGAGGAGCTCGACTACCTCTTCTACATGCCACTGCTCTTCGACGGCCTCTGCGAGGTCGAGAGGCCCTACACCTACATCGTGGAGCTCGGTATCGCGTCCATGCTCGACGGATGTCCCGTCCGCGTCCTCGACTGCATACCCCATCTGATAATGCCTATGAAAAGTAGTTTGATCCTTTTTATGTACTTTTGAATGCTTATTTAATGTGCTTTTTTATTTTTTATTCAAGCTTTGAGAAAGACTAAGATGACGCAAGAACGGATGGCCCTGTATGCCAAAGACTGCCCCGAGCGCGTACTGTATTGCATTCCCTACCTTATAAAGCCCTTGAAAAGTAGTTTGGATTTTACGTACTTTTTAGTTTTAGTTTTTGAAATAATTGGATTTTTTTACAATGCGAACTTTTAAATATATTGAACTTTGGCGAATGTTTATGTGATCAAGTTCCGAATACTAAATTAATTACTTGAATTATTAAAAATTCACTATTTTGGTATTTTAGTTGAATAATAATCATCAGTTGATACTTTTTGCTATCATACCAATAAATGATAGCATTTTTTTTTTTTTTAATTTATTTAACGTCGCTTTTTTGCTACCTATTGTTGCTAATTTGCGACCTTATTTATAATTTGTAAATTTGTTTTTTCGGTTTACCATAGACGTTACAGAATAATCAAAAAATTTTTTTTCTGATTTTCAGAATTAACGATCATACAGTTAAAAATTGTGTATTTTTTCCAACAATAGTATTTATTACAAAAAAAAAAAAAAAAGACCTTTTGGACATGATTGAATTTTTTTTTTTTAATATCAATCAATTTTACTCTTTTCAATCTCAACCGATCGAACTACCGACCACACCTAAGTCTATTACTAAAACTTTAATTCATTTAATTTCAAATTCTTGATAAAGTTCATCATTTTTTAATGAGAAAAACTAATTTTTTTTAAATATATTTATCGTATAAAATTGATTCTTAGAGAATAATTGAGTGATTTTTAAAATTTTCAGAGGCTCTTGATACGAAAACTCCCGAAATTCTACGTAGAACTATGAGAATACTCCAGAAACTTGTACGCAGCGGAAACTGTGTCGGCGAAGCTTTGGTACCTCACTTTAGACAAATTTTGCCTGTTTTTGGTTTACTCAAGGATAGGCAAGGTCAGTAACACAAAATACATTTATTTAGTAGAAAAATAAAAAAAAAACAATCACTTGACTGCTTCTTTTTTCATTTTTAGTAAATTACGGAGAAGAAATTGATTATTCCCAGCAACGTGGTGAAAACGTTCAGGATGTAATTCAAGAGACTTTGGAGGTGCTTGAGCAGTATGGTGGGGAAGACGCTTTTATAAATATCAAGTACATGGTACCGACTTATGAGTCTTGCATGAGAAACTAGATGATATTGTAAATTTTAGAAGTGTTTATTGTTGTTTTATAGTCATCGTGCTTTTATCTTAATCAAGAAATATACGATTGTTGTTTGTAAATAAAATTAGTTGTTTAACTGTTGTTCGTACAGTAATAAATCATAAATGTTAAATGTTTTTTTTTTTTTTTTAATTTTTCTAACCTTTAAATTATGAAAAAAAAAATCATATATTATTATTGTCTACGCTGTTATTTTTTAGTACAATGTTTTTGTTTTTATTTTTAAAGGAATTAATAGGTCTTAATTTTACTATTTATTTTTAATTTTAATTTTGACTGAAAAAATAGAATAATATAATGTTTTCATAGTTCACTCAGAATGATAGAATTCTTTACGTATAATAAAATATCATTATTGAAGATATTTTCTTTAACATTATAAATTCTCAATAATAAAACATCCAGGTTTTTACGATTTTTACAAATTTTTTTAGTAACATAAGTCAACAAATGCTCATTACAGTCGTAAGTTTTAACATACAATGTCTTCTTCAGATGAGTAGTAACAAAACACTGTAATTAGCCTTTGTTATTACCCAAAGTTAATAAAAAATTTTGCAAAAATCTTAAAAAATTACGTTTTATTAAACGTAATTTAATTTAATTTTAATAAATCAAACTATTAAATTTTTATTTATTAAAATAAACAAAACAAAATTTTTATTTGGTAAAAAAAGTAAAAATAAAAATTGACGTCGACTGTGATTAAAATTAACTTTGTGATTAAAATTGTCAACTTGAAAACATTGTAAAATCGGCAGCAACACTTTTTTGAAACAAGTAAAGAAAACTTGAATAACAGTAAAATATTTAAAACAAATTATACTGTGTTGTCTAATTTCTTGAAAGTACTGTCAACGCAAGTTTAATAAAACCACATAGAAAAAAAATCAAAGCACACACCTCGCAGTAGGGTAGGCTCGAGTAAAGCCTGCAGCGCCATCCACTGCACCTAGCCGGTACGTAAGTAAGTAAAGTAAGTAAGGAAGGAAGGAAGCGAGGAGGGGAGCCCAGGCTGCAGAGGGTAGAGCGAGTCACGCCACCAGCAAAGCACGAGCCAGTCGGTGCCGGGCTGCATGCCTATTATGAGGCTGCTCACCGTTTACCTGGTCCTGCTGCTAGGATGGACCAGCGGACAGCAGCAGAGACCGGGTTTCGCCAGACAGGGAGTCCAAGGATTCAGCACACCCACCCTGAGGCTGCCCCAGGGTAACATCGTCGGACGCGAGGTGTGTTTCTCTCTCTCTCTCTCTCTCTCTGATTTACTAGCGCTTTTTAAAAGGGCTTACGTGCCGAGGAGCTTTCGATCCTGTACTATGGTTACACGATTTGCGGGAAAAAAACAATACCAGTTTTGTCGATAGGGATTGTGACAAACTCGCGACTTTTTTTCTGCGAGTGTTCTGAGTGTGAGAGATTTTTTAGCTTGCGAGATGGGTGGCCAATGTTGTTTTTTTTTATTTTTGAATTTTTAGTTTTGAACTGTTTAGCCAGGTAAATAAACTAAATTTTTTTTTTTTTTTTTAATTATAAATTTTCATCACTGACAAATTTTGTCAACAGTCTTTTTGGAGGCGATTTTTCTCTTTTTAACAATACTTTATTTTTAGTTGAGAAATATTTTTTCACCAAAACTATATATATATAAAAAAATAAAAAATAAAAAATTAAATATACAATGAATTTTATCTTAATTATAAACTGACAGTAAAAGTCATTATAAATTAAATTTCAATAATTCGTTGAGATTTTCCAAAAATACTGCAGCAACTGGCGTCAAACGCAAATAAACTTGCTGAGTACTTAATTTTGTTTTCAAAATAAGTCCACTAAAAATAAATTTAATCAAAACAGTTGTAAAAAAAAAAAAAAAATTATCATGAAATTCAACAATAAAATTATTAACAATCATATCAATATCAAGGAAATATAAAAATCTAAAAAATTTAAAATCCAAAGCTAGAGTTCAAAAATATTTAAGTATTGTTTTTTTAATTATTACCATATTATCTTTTTAATGATGATTATTAAAATTTCAAAGAATTCTTTCATAAATCTTCTTTCATCGATACTTAAAGTTAGATTTATTAACTAAAATTATTGTAAAACAAGAAACTAAGAGGAAAATTACCAATGACTAAATGTTGCCTGGAAAAAATTAAATTTGTTTTTTTTTTTTTTTTTTTTTTTTTTTTTTTTATCAGTAATACAGGTAAAAAATTTTAAACAACTTGTTAAGAAATTAGTTAGAAATCATAATTTTATTTTTAGTTTTGTGCTTATTTAAATTTAAAAACAAACTTTGAGAAATATTAAAAGAAAAGTCGCAATAAGTTCAAAACAACCAATCATAATTCAAGCTCATTAAGCTCAAACAACATTAGGGACAGTTTACTCAGAACGATTGAATTTTCCTATAAAAAATCACCAAAGAAAATAGCGGTCATAATTCTCACCGAGGCTTAGTAAATTCATCATTATCGATTATTTTTTCGCGAGATAAATTATGCTTGGTCGTTATCACAACCCTCGATCTCGGTGTTGACAACAACGTGGCGCATTATTTTTCTTCATTGCACCACGATTCTTTCCAAGATTGTCGTTTGGCGTGTGTGTAAATTGGAGTGTGCGTGACACAGTTTCTTTACTTATATTATTATTTCTCAAAAGCTTCTTACAAGACTTTCGCCTTATTAATTCGATAAATCTCTCTTGGAGTTGAGAATTTTCTCATGCAATACACAGCTTATAGATCGCTTTGAGATTAATCGCAGATTTTTAACTTTTTGTGAGCATTCTAGGAAAAAATATTTAAAAAATCGTTTGTATGTTTTAGACGGTTAAGTGTTACGAAATATTAGAAATAATCGAGAAAATTTAGGTTAAAATTTTCGGAGTAGAATTACTACTTAGCAAACTTCGAAAAGAAGAAAAAACAATTTCTTAAAAGTAAAGCTTGTTTTTCGTATTATTTTTAACAGAATAATACAAAATAAACCTTAAATTTATTTTCAACTGCGACTAAATCATATTGAAAAAAGTACTCCATTTTGCTTACAAGATTTTTGACCGATATGATTTCTTGCAAAAATTTTGCTGCATACCTAATTTTTATTTTCAAAAGAAAAAATATATTAAAAGAATTTTTTTTTTTTTAATTTTTTACTTTAGTGCTTGGTTTAATAACTCTATACTTAATGAAATACTGTTTCTTTCTCGGTTCCTTTGATGATTCAGACGCATACCTGCTTCTTATATTTTGAATTGATTTTTAAATTCAATATATTTTTCAATAAACATTAAAAATTGAATACCCTAAGCAAGTTTTACTGATTGAAATAAAAATACATGAGAAAAAAAATACCCTAATCAATTATCAAAAAATTTGGAGTAGGATTTGTGAAATTTCATTGATCAGCACAGAAAATTCAAATCTCAGCTTAAGTATTGAACTGTCAAAAATTTAAAATAACCAAGTTATAAAGCGTTCTTATGTAGCTGCAAAATATCCAAAGAACAAACTCATGAAAACCCCTCATTCCTCAAGCATGTTTTCAAGGCCCATCAAACAGCTTTCTAAAAGTAAAATACAATTTGATTCAGTTAATCATGAGTTGATCGCACATTATTCATTTTTCTTCGCACTCCATACAAAACTAAAAACAAACCAAACGGATTTTTGAAGAATATTCGAGCGCTCTAAAAAAAATTAAAGAACTTAGGCTGTTACAAAACAGGACTTTTAATCCACCTCACTTACAAAACCACTCAAAAGTGACGTGTTTCTCCTTCCTCGATCCGGGATTTCCGCTTCACGCATCACCGTACTTCCGTCTCTCCAGTCACCGTAAATTACCAAACCTCGTTCTCCCCGATTTCACTCGAAAATCCCCATAAAATCCCCATCTCCACAAACTATCTCCCAAACATTGTAAAATTACCCTTAATTTAAACGAAATAATTGCAGCGAGCCATTACCGAAAGTTCTTCGCCGATAAAGTCGGTAAGCTCGGTTCAACGGCTCGGTGTGGCGGTTATCGGGGGTCCGCTCGAAAATCGAGCGGGGCTAACGCACGCGCCTGCAATTTAGCCGACCCGTACTACCGCAGCGAAGGTCAATATCGCGTTTCTCGGCCTCCTCCCGCGATGGTGATTTTAATGCCCTCTGTTACACTCTACTCATGATAATTAGTACTTCTTTTTTGATTTTCTGGATTTAAAAAGTTTTTTTAGTTGTGTGTACTAGATGATGAGTGTAGTTTTTTGAAGATTTTTAGAGATTTTTTTTTGTTGGTATTCATGGGTTTTATTCATGAGGCGTCCTCAACCTTCGCGGCAGGTAATAGTAGACAATTAAAAGAGAAAAGGTCGGTTTTCAGCTCCTTGTGTTTTCAGGAAATTTGTAATCAATTCTAGGACTTTTAAAATCAATTTAGTGCTTTTACCTTCCACTAAACTATTCAACAGTTTGTAGTACTGTACTCAAAATAATATCATAATTATAAATCACCTCGAATTTTTGTTTTATTAAATTTTTTTTATCACATTTACGGATACTCAGCCAATTTTAGTATACATGCAGCATGAATGAACCTGAAGACTTACGTATCACAGCGGGGCTTAGATCACGAATCTCGTGCTCAATCTGAGCCATCAGATCATCCAATCTATCTGGTTACAAAATTAACTCTGAAGTTATTATATCTACATACATTTACTTTACATTTTGTAAACAATACTAAAACTTAATAGTAATTGAAACATTGAAGCAGAAAAAAAAATTGATAAAAATCTGCAAAAGATTAATAAAAGTATGGTACAAAATTTTAATTGATGAATTTCAAAGTTTTATGCAAGTACTTCAAGTTACTTTTCTCTAAATTTAAAATACCACAAAGTTTGAAGTTTGAATTTAAAAAAAATTATTAATCAGAAATAGTGTCTATTTGTTGAAATTTATCCTAGATCAACTCTATTTTTTGTTTGTTTATAATTTCTTAAAGCACTTCTTAACGCAGCATGGACTAATATTTATTGAAATTTTCTAAAACGATCTTTTATACATTTTAATAAAATGAATCTACTTACGCATAACTATCATTAATTAATATTTTCAATTGTAAAAATGAATCTAATGTCACTTTCACTCGCAGTTCAAAATCACTTTTTACATTTAGTGTAATCTCTGTTGTCAGTCTGCAGACACATTTTTTACGATTCACCCGTCGCTAATGTAAATACTGTGTTCATTCAAACACCGTAGAAACAAAATCCCAGTAATTTCAATAAAATCAGAAAAATTGAAAATACAACGTTGAGCGGCCAAATGAGAGTCGTACACGAAGGGCTGTTGTTTTTAAGGTTTATCCCGTTTCTATGAACTGAACTACTTTTCATTGAAAATTCTTACTAGACCAGATGCGTCCGATAATATAAAAATATTAAATCTTTTCCTTAAAAGAGGTAAAAAAATATACATATCTACGACTCTCATAATGATTTATGACCGTAAAAAAGAAGCAATCATTATCAATGCCCCTTTTTTATGAATAAAATAAATTATTCAAGAATATAAAAGTCAGAATAGGTTTACAACAAAGGTAAAATAAAAAAAATAAATAAAAAATGTCAACACGTTTACGAAATCAACTACGTAATTACAACCGAATTAACCTTTCCAGCGCCATGAATTTGGTATGACACGCAATACCCGTTACGTACCCTCGATTCGTATCGGCTAAAGTATTCAGGTGGTCTGAGGGGGGTCGCCAGGCAAGAAATGATTATTATTACGATAAGGGTGCATTTTCATGAGCTTTTGACATAACTGGGGTGTTCAAGATACCACTTGATATACACTGGAAACCAAACTAAAAAAATTTATATCGAACACCAAGATTACTCTGATTAAGGGTATTTTATTGATTTATTGATGTAATCGTTGTGTGACCAACAAACGATATGAATTTTTATGTGGTATCCTTTGATTTTATATTGGAGGTCTTGTAAGACTTCCTTAAATGTATGAAAAAAATTTGAAGGGCATAATTAAATACTTAAAGACACTGATAAAGTAACTCTTATTGAGCTATCGATCCTTTTAGAAAAATTCTGTGGCTTACAGAAAAAACTAGATATGTACAAAAATGAATCCTTGAAATTTTAAATGAACTCTCTGAGCAGTACAATTAAATGTAGTGAGTTACTAAGTAAATATTTTTTAAATTCAAAATAAAACAAATCATGAAGGTTCATACTAGGGTTTCACAATACCAATACAATACAATAATTTGACTCAATATTGTATTGATATTGAAAAAATAAAAAAATGAAACTATTGTATTTTATTGATATTGCTTTTTATTGATATTGACTCAATACTATTGACTATTGACAATTATTCAAAACTCAAATTTAAAACTGAAGCATATACTAGTGCAATTATATTACCATAACGTAAAAAAAACTATAGTATTCCAACTTGCCGATCGTAAGACGTGTTTACACTTAAATGAAGTAAAAAAGAATCTAATATTAAATTAAAAACCCCAGCGCCAAATAGATGAAACCTGGAAAAAAGAAATCGATCGATATTTATCGAAAGATATCGGAAGATACAGATATTCTTCATTGGTGGAAAGTCAATCCTAAGATCTATCCTAATTTTGTAAAAATGGCCCGATATATTCTAAGTATATTGGCTTCTGCTGTTCCCATTAAAAGACTTTTCTCGCAAGCGTCTTTAGTTATAAACTAAAACTCGTACTCGACTGAACGATGATGTTTCAAAGGCATTAGTATGCATAAAAAATTGGATGTTCAGCGATCTTTGAGATCAAATCTATTAAGTTTTTGAAGAAAAGGTAAAAGTCAATAGTAGGTATTGAAATCAATAATATTGAGACTCTAGTATTGATATTGAGGCTCAATAGTTATCTTTGATATTGTATTGATATTGACCACCAATACAATACAATACAATACAATATCAATATTACTATTGTACTATTGTGAAACCCTAGTTCATACTATTGAGAATGACGGAGATTGAATTTTCACAACTAAAAAACTTGTTTTAACAATTATTCATTTTTGTGAAATGGACTCATCTTGTTTTCTCTGTATAATTTGAAAAAAATCAAAGCAATTAGTTAAATTAATTTTTTTGTTTATTTAAATTTGTTGTTCTCTTCATGTAAATCTTATGCGAGCATTTAATAATGTATTAACTGGCTATGCTGACAGGGCGTTTGACTAACGATCCACGGGTCGTTGGTTCGAGCCCCACTCAGTTATCAAACAGATTGCGGTAATTTTCATTCTGCTCCAACAAAAAAGCAACGAATGGTCCAATAAAAAAAAAATATATATAATTATATTAAAAAAATAATAAATGAAAAAAATCAGTGTACGGAAAAACTAAATTAAATTCATAAACAACATTATTTTTTTTAATCATTATAAAAAAAAAAAAATTTGAGCAAGCGTTTTTTCAGAATGCAATTCATTAAAATTAAGTTCCTATCTAAAAAAAATTTGTCTTTTTGCCATTCTCATCCCTCAATTTAATGGTTCCAGGCGTACCTCAGCAGAACGCAAAAGGTGTTTCAATACCTCGGCATACCGTACGCCCAGCCACCGGTGAACGAGCTGCGATTCGCCCCGCCCGTGACCGACCCCCTGCCCATGTGGGGCGGGTTGAGAAACGCGAGCGTCTTCGCGCCCTCCTGTCCCCAGATGACGACTCGGCGGAAGTTGCACGAGCGACTCTACCTGAGGCTCCTGCCCCAGGACATACCCGACCCCGGGATCAACGAGGACTGCCTGTACCTCAACATCTACGTGCCTGACAGTGAGTTTTTCATTTTTTATTTTTTTAAGTTTGTTTAAGATTGGGTTTAATATTGATTGTTTTGGTGCCCTGATGATAGTGCTCATAAGTTTCAAAAACAAAATTTTTTTTTTCAAGTTACGTTTACAGCAGTTAATCATAAATTATTTACTCAACATATTATCATAATTTATTACATCAATTATCAAAACGCAGTTGATTATATCATTGATACTGTTCTAAGAACTGTATAATCAGTCAAAATGAATCCAAGCCAAATTTTATATTATAATAGTACAGAAAACTATTTTGATATTTTACTCACACATGCTTATTTTTTATAGATGCAAATATAAAATTTTTATAAAAATAATATTAGATGAATTTTTAATTTCACATCGTCACATTTTATACTATGCGATAAGAAATCAAATGCTTTTAATTTATTAGAACAAAAGTTATGGAAATTGAAAAAATCAATTTGATAAAAGTTACATTATCCGAAATGTGACTTTTTAAGTGAAATTCAGTAATTCATAAACCTGACCTTGGTTACTGTATCGTTCGATCAAAACGATTGCATCAGTTTAAATTCATGCAGGGAAAATCCAAGTAATAAATTATTTTCTTTGATTTGAAATTCATATCAAAATTATTTACTTTCTGAATATCAAATAGTTTGTGAGTTCCAAAATATAGAAAAGAGCTTCCTCTGATAAAATCTTAAATAATGCATAAACGATGCGGTAAAAACTGAATCTATGTGCTAAGAAATAACTAGAAAGAATATTGTTTATTTTTAAGTTATTGAAATATTTTACAAAAGTAATAACCTTGAACGCAGCCACATAATCCATTAATTTCGTGCCTTAAACAGAATTGAAAATTAACAAAGCACTAATGTAGCTAAAATATTATGGGTGAAAGAAACAAAGAAACTGGTATGAAATTTATATTCGCAATAAAGTAAATTAAGCCCATCACATGCAACACTACAAACTTTTAATTGCTTTTGCGTGTATTTAATTAAATAATCTAATGTGCTAAGTTCTTGCTGATTTATTTTCATTTAAAGTCTTATTTGAATTTTCACTCTAATTTAAATAGTTTTCGATTTAAAACATTGCAACTACTATCATTCCAACTAGTTGTATCAAAATTGTTTTAATAATTGGTTATATCTATCGTGGTGTATCGAACTTTTTTCGAAAAAATAAAAGCTGAAAAATCCGAGGAAAAATCTCCTTTGCATTGAGACAAATAAAAAAACAGATTTTTGCCACAGTAATAAATAAACTTTTCAGATTCTTAATTATAGTCTTAGTTTATAAAATTTATTGTTTTTTATGTACCTTTGTTCTTAAGTGATATTTACGGTACTAAAACCTCAACAAAATGTTTCATTCTTTCGAAATGAATTTAAATTTTTCGATGGCATTAAATACATGAAATAATTTTAGTAAAACCACTTAAATAATTTTATTAAAGCCCTTTCAAAATTGATTAATTGATTTATGTATTAACAAAGCAAATACAAAAAAGAAAATTTTGGAGGCTGATTTTGCCTTTGAGTTTTGCTCAGGAGTTAGAGTGTCCGACTTCCGGCTAGAGGGTCGTGGGTTCGAGCCCAGGTCTCCGCATTTTTTCGGTACCACATATAATGCCCGCTCATAGATGTGGTGAGGTTGCTAGGTACTCGGCAAAGTCTGTAAGAGAATATTAAGAAAGAAAAAAAAAAAAAAAATTTCTGAAGTAAATGTTACTTACTGAATTATTTTTTGGATCTTTCATAAATTGTAGTTCGAAATTTCAATTTTTTTTTTTTTTTTTGCGATACTTTGAATTCGAGAGAACTATATGGACTCGAAACTTTTACAATTTTGTTTTTGACCTCAGTTAATAAAAACGGTGGTTCATTAAAATCTCGTTTTTTTGAATGATAACCGTGAGAGCTTTTCAACTTGTCAGGAAAAAGTTCAACGATCTCTTTCAAATTTTTGATTTTTGTAATCAGTGGGAAATAGATCGTGAGTAGTAAATTTATAATTGCTTTTTGACATTGAAAAAATTAAAAAAATTTAGTGACCAGGCTTTGCTTAATTTAACTTATGTAATTATGTTTCATATAATTCATCATTCTACTAAAATTAAAAATTTATTTGCAACTTTGGAGAAAAACTGTAAAAAACTTGTATACTGTATAGTACACATAACAGTAAAATTTTGTTGGCCTTTAGTCCACGTGACTCGCACAGATTCCAGGGAACGATTGCATGTAACTATTCAAAATTTAGAACCCAAACCTTTGGCTATTTTACAGCAAACAGGGTCCGATAATTATCAAATTAAAATTCAAAATTTAATTCAGAGATGTAAATTTTCAAATTTTCTCGGCTTCAATGATGCAATGTCAAACCGATCGAGTACTTTGGCTTCAAGTTCAACTTTAATGATCGCGGCGCTTAGGGCGGTTGTTACTGCAAGTAATTATTCGCGCGGAAATCGTTAGTCATTCGGTCCTCATTGGATCGGGAAGGCTATTCATCAGCGAGGTGATTACAACCGCGCGCGCGAGCCGAATAGCTTTTGCCCGATCGAATGAATTCTTCGTGACCAGTTTTATCTTTAGGATAATTCAGTGTTGCACAATTTTAACAAATTTTTTTTTATTTTTGAAATAATTATTGAAAATTTTTTTTAAATTAGGTCGATAAAATAAATTATTTATCAGTTTCAAAATCTGCTAATTGTTTTATTTTTCATAAATATTTAAATTCTATAGTTTGACTTGAGTTGGATTTAACAAACAACTATGTAAACAATCCGTGATAAGGCAGAAATATCCTTTGATATTAGAGAAATAGAACAAAATAAAATAGATATTCATTATTTTTTTACTTTTAGCACTCAAAATTAAAATTTTTTTTTATTTTAAGTATTATATATTTAGTAAGGAATTAGGTTTTAAAAAAATTTATCAAAATCAGAGTAATTTTATTTTTTATAATTTATAAAAGTTAAACATTTCTTGTTCATTGAATACAGAAAAAATCATAATTTTTTTTAATTACTGTAAAGTTTATTCAAATTTATTTATTTTTTAGTTTACTCAAAAACTACACAGCCCTTATTCGTTCATCGACTTCCATCGTGATTAATTAAAATATCTCATGTAAATATTAATTAAAAGGAAGTATCTGTGAAAAGAGGTTATCTACTGATAAAAGTTTAATTATTTTTTAAGTTACATCAATTTTTTTTTTAAAACCGCATTTTGGCGACCCAATGACCAATGAGTTCACCAACAATAAAAAAAAAAAAAAAAAAGAAGAAGTATTTGTGACAATTCAATCCCACTGATAATCTGTCCTAACCAGATCATTCGAACAAAACCTTAACCCAAATTCGTAGAATTGTCCAAAAGCCAAAAGTAACAAAGCCGAGTGATATTTCGGCAAAGCACACACGCCCCGCGACTCCTCGGGGAGGAACAAAGGAGCGTTGTGGACGTTGCCGCAGCAGGCAGTGCGAGGAGGATCGATCGGGCGGGCGGGCGCCGACCAACAAAGCCGCACGCGATTTCGAGAGATGGACTCGGTGCATAAAATCCCCACCAACGCAGGGGCTCACGAAAGGCGCTTATGCATTTTTTTTTTTTCCTTACCTGCTTCGCACTTCCAGCTCTTATGGGTCAATCGGGGGGGTGCTATGACCCCTTCGTTTAACTTCGTGTTTATATTTTACCCCTTCGGGGGTTGTTTCCACTCGATGGATTTTTCGGAAAATTGGTAAAAGTGTAGTTTTAAAGTAGTTTAGGTGGTTGAGTGGTTGGAAGAAGTAATGGTGATTGGTTTGAAAAATGTAGGAATTTTTTTTTCAAATTTAATGATTCAGGAGAGCAGATTTTCGTAACTGCGTAATTTTTTGGTATTAATTTTGGGATTGGTAAAAATGAACTGTGGTTTTGTGCTACAAGATTTTTAATGTTGGTACGACTCAGATTACAACCTTTTAGAGTAATTTGATAATGTGACATGTTGTTAACATTTACATTCACAGAAAATTTAGATTTTAGCCATTAAACTTATACTGACGCGATCTATGAATTTTCATTTATACTTTTTCAATAAGTTTTAAAAAATTACTTTTAATTTGCTTATACGCATTAAAAAAAATTGTTTTTAATTATTTTCATATTGTATCAGATAAAAGAAAATACCGTGTTTAGAACGGTATTAAAGAAAATAGTGAAGTAAAAACTTGTAAAAGTACTTTTTTTGTGTGTTATGTAAAGCGACAAAAACACACATTCCTTGCAAGTTCATAACGGCTATTATTTTTATCGAACAAACTATAAAATTTTTAAAATGTAATGACATGATGGCTTGATTTTGTAAGTGTGTCAACGATTACCAACTTTTTTCATTTTTTAAAAATAATTTGTATAAATTTACGAGTATTATTTTGAAAAATTTATTTTATGGAACTATAAAGCTACGTAATTTTATTGAAATGGATAGGTATATTTACATCGTTACATGTATAATTTTTCTCTTTTATCATTAAAAATAGTTACCTTTAACAATTTAAATAATTAGTGGGTGCATGATGTTGTAAAAATTAAAATGAGGAAAAATTGCTGTAAAAATATGCTAGTTTAATAAAATTTATGGAAAATGTTTCTTAGTTGACATAACACGATTAACGATATAAAAAACAAGAAATTCATTGAAACTAAACAAGAATTACCCTGTCTAAACGTCGTGTTGTCATTCCAGAGGAACTAAATATAGATAGTAAGTAGTACAGATCAATATGTTATCAGACGGAGGAAATAAAAGCATTAAGCTCTCTTTTGAACGTGTCGTCACTTACTACAAAAATTACTTTTATTCAACTCGACCATGTAATGGGTATATTTTGACGTGTAAAATACGCGGTAGAAGTGATACTTTTAATCTTTATTTCTTTTCACCGCAGCGTTGAATAATAAGGTACATATACTTCAGCATTTTTATCAAAGTAACAAATTACATGATCTTGTTGAATAAAATATGATACTCAAATTGTGTCCGAGGTTGTACACTTACATCTCGAGTTGCTGATGCACTCGGCTCCAGATCTTACGCCTCGAGTATCAACAACTCTCGATGTAAATGTACAACTTCACACACAAGTTGAGTAACATATCATTTCATACAAACTTTCTCAAACCCCTATAAAAAATTTTAACCAGGTCTCAATGTGCGAAAAGCGATCATAACTTTTTCACGGTTAACGATTCGGGGGTACACGCAACCGATCGGGAAGAATCGCGTGCGAGCGGTGTCCACTGTCGTTTCCGTAATCTCGAGTTCAGTGTTTATTGGATGCTCCACTTACCCAAGGAAATATGCTCGGCGTTTAATCGCGACCGACTTGTCGTCCGGACGTGTTTATCTTTGCTCTTTTCAAATATTCACACGCTTTGTTTGACGAATAAAGTTTCCGATAAAGTTTCTTTTCTTGCCTTTTTTTTGAATTTTCAAATTGCATATAGGGATCTTTTTATTAAATTTATATTATTTATGCTTTTTTAGTGTCGAAAATAAAATTATCAAAAACAAAAAATTTGATTAATTCGTGTTCTTATAATTTTTTTTTTTAATTTTGAAAAAACTCGGATAATAAAATTTAATCCATTTGCAAAAGAAACCTACTTCGTTGCATTGTAAGCAAACACAAACATTTGTGGTAGTCAACAACTACTTTAAAATTGCTAGCTCAATTTCAAGCTTCATCGGCAGGTCAGTAAGTCATAACTTATGAAAGATATAACATCAACAGAACGTGAATATAAACTTGTTTAATTGAAAGATATATTGTTTTCACAAAAAAAAATTGTTTAACAATGAAAATTTTTTGTTTTTCCTTAATTTTTCTCATTCAGCTGGGTGTCATTTCAAATGCAAAAGATCTAATTCATTTGATTGGTGATCTGCACCCTTATGAGATAGTAACACTTACAGATGATTTATCAAACATTAGTTTTATTCAAATTGACTTAATAAGGAATCTGTTAATAAATTATAATCCAATGGTCACAATCGATCTGAGTAAAGGTAATGAAAACAGACTCTCAAAAATGTTTACTTTGAGAAGTTCTCAGGGATCGATAACATACATCATACTTCCAAGCAAAGAATCTAAAATACCAGATGTCTTAGGTGACATAGTCAAAATATCACCTGTATCACCAAGACCGAGGTCTTTAGTACTTCTTCCAACAAATATTTTGAACGAAGACCGTCTGAAAAATGTGTTTACCAATGCTTGGTCTTTGAAATTTCTGGACTTTTCGGTTGTTAAAAATGATTCGGAAAAAAATTATTTATTTATGACGTACAATCCATTTCCTAACGACTGCGTAACAAAAAATCTGAAAGATGTCAATGAACTTTTTCCTGATAAACTCAAAAATTTACACGTATATTCTTTGAAAACTCAAGCTTTTAACGATCCACCGTTTTTACTAACCAAAGCTGAAAACAACGAAATAGTTGGAGTTTCCGGTTTGGTGTTCACTCAGCTCGATTACATAGCGAAAAAATTAAATTTTAGAATCCATTTTTTTTTAAATCCACGTGAACCTGCGGTCGAAGAAATCGTGAAAAATTTGGAATCGGATGATATTAACATTTCACCAATGGCTATAATGTTGGTAAAAAACTATCAGAACAGAAATATTTTAGTGGGATATCCAAATAGACTGGAAAAGCTGGTTGTCGTTGTTCCCATCGTTAAAACTCATGTGATCGGTATAACTGATGACATGTTAATGATACTATTGACGTTTTTTACAATTATCATTGTCTTTTACATTTTTATTCAATTACTGAAATATCATTCGAATTATTGGAAAATTTTTTACATTTTTGGAATCCTCATAGCCATCCCTATGAAAAAACCTACCACAAGAGTTGATAAAATTGTATACCTCACAGTTGCAATATTGTCAATAATATTCTCAAACAATTACTTTTCCATGCTATCCGACATCAAACTTCACCTAATTGCAGATTTTAAGTGTTACAAAGTATTGATCGAATCGAACAATGCTTCTTGTGATTATTCCTCGATGAGGGCACAATACTACTTGAAAACGAATCTTGACACTCTTGGTCAGCGGGTTATGAAAATATCGGACATTTCATTTCGACCTGTACTGCAAATGTTTTTTTACGAGAAAGCATCCCCATTTGCGGAAAAAATTGAACACTCCATGAGGCAAATTTTTGAATCGAATATTATATCGGTTCTCGAATCGATCGCTAACAATAAAATTGAAATTGTTAATTCTAAAAAGCCACAACAAGCTGAGGAAACTCTTTTGAAATACATTATTTATGTAACTTTGAGTATTGGATATGTCCTGGCATTTTTGTTTTTTGTCTATGAGACTGTACAGTTTAATGGTACTCTGAATTAGTGAGGCCAACACAAGACTCACTGTCGGAATAAAAAATTTATTTAAATTTCTTTTAGTTCGACACATCTTAATGCATTTTGCAGACACATTGTACTTATTTCAAGAAGAAATCAATAAATATGGTTTTTGTTTACACGAGAAGCGATCAATTGCATAATGAGTGTAACTGTATAATTATTTTGAAAAAACCTGTAACTACATCTCATAGTGTAATCAGTTTTTGGACGTGACGTTCCGAGTGTATCAAAAAATTTAAAGCTTAAGTCAAGACTACATTAAAAAAACAAAAAAAAGTTAATTTTTTATCTGAAATTTTTCAACTCCTGACACCTCTCAACGAAGCGAAAGAACCCTGATCGATCCCGCTCATCGCAGAAAAACCTTCTGAAATAAACCAACCCTTAAATAATTCCCTCGACCGCGACCTTGAAAGCTCCACCTGAAATTACCCCGAAAAAAAGAAAAAAGAAGGAAGAAGGCCTCTCGGTATTAATGAATTCGATCGATCCTCCTCCTCCCACCACTTTAGCTTTCCCCAGTAACCAAAGAAAATTAATTATTAAAAAAGGATGGTTGTTGAGACCTTATTTGAATACCCGTAAAGTCTGGCCTCTCGTTCATTTAGCTAAACTCACGCAAGACCGTTTTAAACTGTTCATTCTAGGTAGCCGTCCGCCGGAGGGCTGGCCGGTCATGGTTTGGTTCCACAGCGGGGACTTCAACTCCGGTACGCCGGCCATCTGGGACGCCTCCGTCTTCGTCACCAAGCAGAAGGTCTAGTATGAATTCAAGTCATCATCCCTCATCTCTCATTGATTTACCACCTATATCCTTGAACTCCCGGGCGTCGAAGAAGACGAACATCGAGAAAGAAAAAGATCGTATTTTTAGAAGGCTTTGATTTCAGACTCGTGTCAAATTGTGATTTCGCAGGGGGGAGGAAGAAGGTGCAAGCACGCGATTCAATCGGTTGGCCAGCGAGGCCCCCGGTGTATATGTGTGCGTGCGTGTGTATGTGTGTTTTGATTTATTTACTCGGCCTTTCAGATGGCCAAGAAGGTCGGAGGAGGGGGGTGTGGGCACCCGAAGAGATCGATATGCACCTTTCAACCCCCTTTTTCGGACGTGTCTATAGCCTTTTTTTCTCTCACCTTTTTTTTTTTTTTTATGACGATTGTTGTTTGAAGTTTACCATCGTTTAAATTTTGTTGGATGATTGAAAATGAATTATTTTGTGTGACTCGAAAATCGGTTGCTTCAATTGGTAATGACCAAGCCAGAAAGTCTGGAAACACGGACTTTGCTTAAATTTTGATTCATCATTGTTAAAGCAAAAAAAAAAAAAAAAATCTATTATAACTGTTTTTAAATACTCATAACTAGTTTTCGAATCAATTGCGTCAGTAAACTTAAATTTTAGGCTAAACCATTTTTTCGGTCGAAAATCCTAATTTTTTTTTCAAAGTTAAATTTCTCTTGAAATATGATTAGTATTTATAAAACAGGTTCTCGTGGTAACTGTGGCGTACCGTCTGAACATCCTGGGTTTCTTTACAACGACGGATGCCGAGTCACCGGGCAACTACGGCCTTCTGGACCAGCGAGCAGCTCTCAACTGGGTAAAGGATCACATAAGTCTGTTCGACGGTAATCCAGGAAACATCATGATTTTCGGTCACAGTGCCGGGGCGATAAGCGTTGGTCTGCACATGATGAGTCCTCTTAGCAAGGGCAAGTTTCACAAGGCCATCGCGATGAGCGGAGACGCCATCAATTCCGTGCGAACGCCCCAGGAAGAGTTGCCGATCGTAGATCAGGTAAATTTTAATTTTCTTTCAAACCTTGCATTAAGAAAAATTTATTGCATTATATGAAAAAAAAAGAACATGATTTTTCTTTAAAGATCGGTTAAGACTAATACACTATAGAGTACCCGCTAACTCTGGTTCAATAAGATTTCAAGTCCCAAATTTAAAAAAATTTGATTTATGATAAAAATAACGTTTTTTCTTAAAACGTTCCACAGGTGGCCGAGACATTTGGTTGCTACCGTCACCCAGCCGATCTCATGGATTGTCTGCGGAACGTCGAGGTCGAGACCCTGGTACGCGAGTCAGCCTTCATCGAGACCTGGGGTCCCATAGTCGACGCGGACATAAACAACTCTACCGAGGGTCCGTTTCTTCCCAAGCACCCGCGTCACGCTCGCAACGCGGAGGACTTCAACGCCGTGCCTCTGGTGACGGGTTTCACCAACAACGAGCAGGCCCTGGCCTACATCGAGATGATAGGGAGCGAGCACACTGAGGGCCGTCTGCCCTCGGACCAGTTCGAGGAGCTGATACGCGAGGAGGCCGAGGCCGCGGTCTCGCACATGGAGGAGAACAGCACCTGCGAGCTCAGACCCGAGCTCATCTCCGACGCCGTCATGTTCTTCTACAAACCCTACCCACCCACGAAGGACTCCAAGATACTCAGGGACAAGTACCTGGATCTCCAGACCGAGAAGAACTACGCTGCTGGACTTACACAACTCGCGATGAGAGTAGCTAAGTGAGTACACGAGATTATTTTTTTAAGAGCCAGGGAAACGTATATGTGGGGAAGAAATCTGCTTTACCGACTTGAAATAGATTGCTTACGTGATAATGGTAAAGGAGGTAGTATTGAGATTGTGTGGAAATTTTTTAGTTTTAATTATAATTTTGCGAGTAATAAATAAATAAATCACTGTGTTTGATCGGTAAAACAGATTTCTTCTAAAATAGAAATTACTTTGAGCTCTTAGAAATTCAGTAGAATATTTAAGAATTGGGAAGTTGAGTTTGGAAATTTATCTCTTAAACAATTTGATGCTTTTAATTGATTATCGACAGCAGATTACAAACTTGTATATTGATGTAATTTGAAGGTAAAAAAACAACGATTGGATGCGCTTAGAACAGAAAATAAATCACAAAGATCAACATAATTTTTGCATCATAAAATTTTGAGTGCACTAACGCAAGTGCATGGTTTTTTCATTAGTTATAGACTACTAATTACAAACTATAGAGCACACCTAACATTTTTCTTGAAGAAATCATTTTTGGCTCATTAGTTTTTGACAAATTCAGCCAGGAAAATATTCTGTAAAGGCTGTTAACAGAAGGTACATTTTTATCACTGATGAATGAAAATAAAGTTACACGACATTTTAGTCGTCATACGTAATAGCCACTTTCATATTACTTGAAAATTTATCGAAACATTTCAAAGGTGATCACAGCTAAAGAAGTTAGCATCTGGGATTCTATCTGTAAAAAGAACCAGCGCAATGAACTCAAATTCATTATCTATAATTTGAACTGCGTTGAGGTACAGGGCCCTAACTCGGTCCCTCTTTTCCTTCAAGGTACTTTATTTATGGACCATGCAAATTGCTTATCCCGATTAATGGACCACGAATAGCACCAAATACGTATCGGTCCATTGATCGGGGTAAGCAAAACCATTTGCATGGCACATAATCGGGATTTTTTTGAAGCAAAAGTCTCGAAAGATACGACTAAGAGGGGCCGAATTAGGATCTTCTACCTTAACTACTAGTGGAGCAAAGCGTTTTTCAAAATAAATATCCCATTTTGACGATCCTACTAGCAGGCAATCAGGAATCGTAGGAGCAGGATATTCATTATGAAATGGACTTTTATTCCACTTCTCCATCGACACGTTCTTTCTTTTTTCAGATAGATTCCGAGACACAGTTAGATGTAGACCGATCATCTAAGCATCCCCTGCACTAAAATCAGTAAAATAGCTAAACTAACAAATATTTATTTATCCCAACAGCCATCCATCTCGATCTCAGGCCTACGTGTACCGGTTCGACTACCGGGCCAGGACGCCCTTCGTGATCCGGGACGTTCCCGACTGGGCCGGTGTGCCCCACATGTTCGAGCTTCCGTTCGTCTGGGGTCTGCCGTACTCCGGTGGCAACAACATCCAGTGGAACAGCGCCGACAAGAAGATGGCCGACATAATGATGTCTATGTACTCGTCGTTCGCGCGCACCTCGAATCCCTCGATAAACACGATCAAGTGGGAGGCCTACCAGGAGAAGAGCCCGGGAATTCTGATAATCGAACGTAACATTGACATGAGCGACACGAGCGCGATCGACTACAAGGCCTTGGCCTTCTGGAACGACTACTACCCCACGGTCCTCGACGCCGCAATGAACAGCTGCTGCAACGTCTCGAGCTCGGCGGTTTCGCTAGTCGTTGGCACGGCTGGACAGTACTGGTACAGGACCATCGGCGTCGAGGTCAGGTCGCCACCGACAAGCGTCGCCGTCGTGTTGACCCTATCGGTTCTTAGAATTCTCGAGGAGTTCAGATAACTCGCTCCCAGGACTACCTCTCCGGGTCTATTTTTTTTATTTTATTTTTTTTTTCGGTATCACTGACATTGCGAGAAGTTTTATTTGTTTTTAATTTAGGGGATTTGAGAAATTGTTGATTTTTACGTGTCTGTAGATTTTTTAAGGAAAATTTTGAGAGAGAGCGAGGAGTTTTTAGATTAAAATTTGTTGTGTGATTTGCGTAGTTGTTTTTCTTTGAAGAACTGTTATCTTTTGAGTTTTTACAATATTTTAATTGTTAAAAAAAAATTATAAAAAAGATTTATGTTCTGTATGAACAGCCATTCCAGAGGTAAATTTTATCTATATATTTTTTTGTTTACATAGATCAGTGAAGTGAGAAATTTATTTGATCACGTTTAATTGTTAGTACAGACGAAGCTGAGTATCTCTTTGCGCGAAGTAGCCGGAATGGGCCGATTTCATTTGCGGCAGCGGCAGCTGAAAGGGTACATCCCGGTCTTTAATTTTTTTTTTTTTTTTTTTAATTTTTTTATTTTGACAATAATAGTTTTGAAACTTTAAGGTTTTGTTTCTAACGTTGTCTTTTGGAATTGGCAAAAAACCGAAATAATTTAATGAAAACTACATGCTTATCATAGTTTATAATTTTATACGCTTATATATTAATATCTATGTATGAAATTTTTGTAATTTCAATTTTTCAAAAAGTTAAATACCTATTGAACTCTATTTACAGAGTAAATATATTGCACTCAAAATTCATTTTTGTGTAAAAATTTTTAGTCATTTTTTTATTTAAATCAGTACTTTATTAAAGACGTCACCGCTGGAATGGTTGTGAAATTCTTTATTAATACCTCGAGGACAAAAAAGTAAAATAAAAAAACAAAAATTATACTACTCAGAGAAACATAATATATTACCTCTTAAGTACTTGAAAATGGCACTAGAAAATAATTAAAAGAAATAAATATTAACATTTTTATTTTTATATACTTCGACGTCATCAGCAAGAATCAAACATAATGTTTAAAAAATTTTTATTTATTAAATAATTTTTAGAAAAATACAATACTGTGGTAAATATCTCTATTAGTGCGTGTATTATCGAGCTTGTTATATAGATACTATACAAAAAGATAAGTAACTGCACATTGCTGCTAAAATTTAGCAAAATATATTATTTTAAAAATAAAAAAGATAATTTACCAGAGTGAGCTAAGAATGTAAGATAAATGTACACAATAAAAAATTTATATTTTTCATAAACTGATTGAATATGTGAAATATTAGTCATTTGTGAATCTCTAAAGGGTTTTATTGAATCGATTAAAACTAACGTGACTTTCATCAATATTTGACTTTTTTCTTTTTTAATTAATTGATCAAAGTACAATTTCAAGTAAAATTTTCAACTTTTCTTATTAATACTATTTGCAGCAAAAAATACATTTTTCTAATAACTAGAAGAGTGAACTTATAACTATTAACAGTAACTTAATAATTAATTTTATCAAGAAATCAGTACTAGTTCGCAGAAATATGTGTAAATAATTACAAAAAGATTACTGAAAATTACGTTTTTTTTACTCAAGATGATATACAGCTCTTTAAAAAAATGGTGTGATTTAAGAAATAAATAAATATAAATACATGGTTTCTTTAAAAACATACTTTTGAATAACAGTATCGATCAGGATAAAATTTTTAAAAATCTGCAAAAATATAATATTTTTCAGATTTTTAATTTAAGATTGATGTTTGTGTGGTAAAAATTTTAAAGAATGTAAAATATTTCTAGTTTATAATGCTTACCTAAAATATTATTAAAATAAAATTAAAAAAAAAGGCTATCAATAAACAGTTACGAAGAAAAATTTAAATACGTCTTAATTTAAAACTTCCATGTATGTCTGATGGACAGAACCAACAAAGTTGTATCTAAATTAATTTAGCTCAATATTATGAATAAATGGAAAGCTATAATTTTTTTTTTTTATTGATTATAATGTTTTTAAATTACATTTGGTAATTTTTTAAAGATGAAAAAAATATTTGACTTTAAGAAAAATATCTTACAAAAAAATTTATACATAAAATTCTCTTAATTCTTGTTCTAATCATAAATTGTATAAACTTTAATTCGTAACTTCAGAATTTTTTTTTTTCTTTTTTTTTAGTAAATTCAAAATCATTTAGTAAAATCAAAATATTCGCGTTAAAACTTACTGTCGATTAAAAATCAGAAAAATTAGAGAGTAAATGCTTACAATTTTTGCGAAGGTTATTTATTTATTTTTTAATTTAATGAGTAAAAAGGGGTTATATTTTTTTAGCTTTGTAATAAGAAGGTTGCAATTGTTAAGAATTTAAAAAAAATTTTTAAGATCCAGTATTATTTTTTCAAAAAATTCAACATTGTATCAAGCTTTTTCAGTTTAAAATGAATTTTTTTGGATTACTTAATAATTGTATTATAGCTGCTACAAGAATAAAAATCTAACAAATTTAATATTGGTTTACTTGTCTGAGGACCAACCTAATTAGTAATTGAAAGCATGAGCGATATAAAATGTTAATCTTTTTTTTAGCTTTTCAATATCCACTTGTAACGTGTTATATATTCCGTGACATGTACAGCATTGTGTATTTTTGTGATGAATAAATTTTCTAGCAAATTTAAACTTGTCATTTACTGAATCTTACCTATCTAAAAATCAATAAATTAAATTTAATTAGAAAATAACTTTGCAGTACGACTTATTTGAGTTAAAATAAAAAAAAAGGTTTGTTTCATTATTTTTAGATCGGGATTTTGTATTTATGATATAAATATAATTTTCTATGAACGATGTATACTTACCAAATTTAATGACTGTAAGGAGAAATTTGTAATAGTATAACCATTATTGCAAGACTGGATTTTTAACGGGTCGAGTTTTATTGAAAATTTTTTATTAAACTGAAAAACCTTAGTTTGCATCTTATTTTGTTTCTTAGTTACATCAATACTCAATATACTTGTTCAAAATCTGGTATTTAAAAAAAAAAAAAAAAAATTTAATGACCTTCAATTCATAAATTATTTATGTGGATGTCAAAGAAAAGTCTCCTTTATTTTACAATTGAATCTATTTGAAAAATTGAAATTTAGTTACTAAATTAAAATCTAATTGATTATAAAATTGCTTTAAAGTCTTACTCTTTTTAAAAATTTGTTTTAAATAAAGTTTAGTGAATTCACTTGAACAATTACTAAATAAAAAAAGAAACAGTTTGCATAATCGAACCCTAGATGAGCGAATGCAAACACTCCATTGTCATAAGTGCAAAAAAACTGCTGAAAACGAAAAAAAAAAAATCAACTATCCGAGTAAACTTTATATTATTTTAAAAAAGTTTTATTTATATTTTTCACAAAATAACTTAATATTAAGTTCTTACAGATAAAGTTCTTGCACTTTCTATGTAGTTACGAGTTGAAACTCATAAAACAAAATTTTTTTAATAAGCATGCAGATTAATCAAAGTTTTGGTAGTATATACCATATGTATAATATAATCTAAAAGCTATATACTTTTAGCGTTTGTAAATGCTTGTAAAAATAATTTACAATGAAAATTTAAGGTTTGAAAACAAAATTCTATTCTTTGTCTAAAACAAAAATCTTGGTGTATTACTAATGTGATATATTAACAGTATATTTGCTACATATTTTAATTATACGTGCAAAAATGAAAGATGAAAAGATTTTATAAGATTATACAAGCATTACTGATAAATTTTTTGGAATGCGATGCATGCTAAGAAAACTGAATCATAAAATTTAAATATTTAAAGATCGTAAAAAATCCTGATTCAATATTAATATTCTGATATAGTTCATAAACTGACGATCTTTAAATTAGTAAATTTTATTTCTTATTGCACTTATAACGGTTATAATCATCTCGGCAACGATTTTGTTTGCTTAAAAAACACTAAGTTTTATGAATTTTTTTTTTTCTTTTTTTAATTCAATATTTTATACACTGATTACAAAATCGAAGAGTTATGAAGTACAATTTCGAATTATTAAATTCATTCATTACAGGTATTACGCAAACATCAAAATTTATCTACACAGAAAAATGGAGATGAAAATTTTTTTTTATTTATATTCACAAATGATAATTTTTCATTGTCATATTATGTCTCGTCTTTTATAAATTTTGACGGTGTTCAAAAGATTCGAACCTTTATTACATAATGCAAGTTCAAGCTTAAAGTAATACTAGATAAAGTTTATGAAAAAAGAAAAAAAAAAAAAAAAGAAAAATTAAGAGTGAATGATAAGTAGAAAGTATTATTTTTTGTCATTTTAAAAGTCATTAAACTAAAGTATGTTAAAATTCTACTGAATTTTTCTTAGTTGAAGATAAAAATACAAACAATGAAAATTATTAAATGACTACTTAACCATATACAATTTCAAATTATTCTATTAAAAAACTCTATTTATTACATAACTACCAATGTATCAAAAAAGATCAAGCAAAAATCTTTTATTCATCTTTTAAAAAAAAGGCACTTAAATAAGTATATGACTTAAATTCGCTAGACGAAAGCCTTCATTGAGGGTGTTCATTCAGTGTTTTTGGCAGGTTTACAGGGTCAGGACACCGAATGTATTACAATTAATAATTTTATTCAACATTTACTGAATTTTTATTTAATTTTTCTTCATATGGAGTTATAGAAAAACATATATTAAGAAACAAACGGTCAATATAACTTATTAATATTTTGATGCTTCGATGATAATAATAATAATATTCATAATAATAATAAAAATATTAATAATAATTTTTCATGGTATGTATTACTATGTATAATTATTATTATATAATATAAGAGAGGTTGCGCACAACGTGCTCTCTAATATTGAGAGCGCGAATAATTTGGTGGTACCATTCGCACACGCGCACTTATAAACTTTTTTTTTTCATTTTTTTTTTAAAGGTTTTATTACAATTTTTTACTTCACTTTCACAATGTCCAATTGTTCACGCCTCTCCCCGTCACTGTTTACATCTCACTCTCACATTCTTACCAATTTCCAGTCTTTTCTAACAAATTTATTATCATTTTTATTATAACTTCATGCAATTTTTCTAATGCACTTACAAACACTCGAGCCAAAGATTAACCCTTTTCACACTCTTTCCAATTAATTAGTATTAGTTAAAATAATAGCTATAAAAAAGAAATCGATGAAAAAAAAAAATTGTGTTCAAAAAGAACGCACATAGTCCGAACGTGACTGTAATGTACATTGAGATAAAGAAGAAATAAAAAATATTTCTAGAAACGTTATAATTGTATACCCAAGTTTTTATTTTTTTTATTTTTGGTTTTTCATTTTATTTTATTTATTTTTTTCTTTTTTTCCAAGTTTTTATTCTTGTATCACGGTTTGTGCGGCTGTGTGTACGTAAGCCACCGCAGGACCGAAGTGTGTATTTACAAGTTACTCTTATAACTTTTCATGCCTGTCAAAGTTCTTTTAATGGCATCCGTACAGATTGACTTTATTTCAAACATTTCTTTTTTCACACAATTTTTACATTGGTCCTTTTTCCGTACACATGTTGTAATGTTATTATTATTATTATTATTATTTTCTCACTTAATTTTTTAAACTCATCTTTCTTTTTTTTTCCACCCCCTCAAGACGAAATAAAGAAGAACCAATCAATAATCCAATTTCGTTTAATCCTGCCTCTTTTTCGCTCGTTTTGTGAATTTTCTTTATGTGGCTTACAGTCAAAAAGTGTTTGTCGCATTCATGCTCTGTCTTTATTCTGATTTTTCGAAGCTTTTTTTTTTTTTTTAACTCTTGTACGTTTGTATAAACCCCAAACCAACACACTGGTATCCTCGACCTCGTTTTATTATTATTTTTTTTGCTTTATTATTATTATTTGTTTTTTTTTATTTACTTTGAAATAATTTTTTGCTTTTCTCTTCGTTCTTTTGCTTGTTTGTTGTCATTAAATCTTCTTTTATATATGCGAGAACACACGGCGTGGGCTCAGGCCACTACTTTACAGTACTATGCACAAAGATTTCTTTTTCTGCTTTGTCTTCTTTTCGGGTGATTTTTTGTTGATTTGTCGCACGAGATCATAAAAGACCTGAAAAGATAAAATTCATCATTAGTGAAGTGCAAATACACAACAAATAAAACATAAAAATGAAATTGATTATAAAATTATTATTTTCATGCTATTTTATTTTCTACATCGAGTATTAGTTACTTAAAAATTAAAAAATATTATTCAAGTTTTGAATACTTTATTAAAAAATATCTAATTACTGTAAAGTTTTATTTCACATATAAAATATAAACCTCGAGACTAATAAACGCACTAAGTTAAAGATTTGGGTAATTTATTCATAAAATAATTACCATTCCTTTCATTATGTTTAAAATAAATTTTTTTTGGCTTATTATAAAATAAATCAACTACAATGCTTACATCGTAAACGTTGATTTTCGCTTTGGCCGATGTCTCCATGAACGCGCAGTTGTACTGCCGTGCGAGATTGACGCCCTGGTCCTTGCCCACGACCCTCTCGTCCTCGAGGTCGCACTTGTTGCCCACGAGAACCATGGGAACGTCGTCCGTGTCCTTTACCCGGAGTATCTGCTCCCTGAGGTCGTGCAAGTCGTTGAACGTCGACTGGGCCGTTATCGAGTATACGAGCACGAAGCCCTGTCCGTTTTTCATGTACAAGTCCCTCATGGCCGTGAATTGTTCCTGAAAACCACAAATTCAATAATTAGTGGAAATCTATAATTGTTTATTTGTTATATTTTATATAATATCTAGAATGAGAAACGTAAAATATTTATTATCTACTGTCATTACAGGCATCCATTGTTTATTACATTTTTTTCCACTTACAATTTTTTTTATTTTTTCATATAAAAATTTAAAAGTATTGAATGTTTGAGGATATAAAATTTCATTCGGTTAAATTACTAGAATGAAAAAAAAAATTGTATTACTCAATTTAAAACTTCAAAACGGTTTTCAAAAAATTGACGGGATATTTTTCTCTGCAAGTCATGTACTCGTCAATAGTTTTGAACGAGGTTTTGAATTTATTTTTAGATTCATTTATAGACCACTGTAACTTCAAAAGTTTTTTTTTTTCGTAAAAAGCAATTTTTTAAAAAAGTTTATTTCACGAATCACACTAGATAAAAAATATTTATGAGTTTTAGAGCTGAAACTGATGTTGTATTTAGAATTCAATAGTTAGAAATTTGCAGATTTTGTCACCAAAAACCCGCACCTTTTTTTTTTTAATTTTTAGTGGTGTTGCAAACGAGTAAAAATTTAATTTTTAAATTACCGACAATACTTTGAAGTACCTAATTTATTCGACAAATATAAAAAAAGACGATTAATACACGTTTTAGTTCGGCTGACCCACTAAAAACTGATCGATTCAGCAAGCAAAAAGCTTCGAGCCGAACTC
Organism: Encarsia formosa; assembly: GCA_038277355.1. Classification (NCBI taxonomy): domain Eukaryota; kingdom Metazoa; phylum Arthropoda; class Insecta; order Hymenoptera; family Aphelinidae; genus Encarsia; species Encarsia formosa. The sequence goes on along the minus strand of CM076185.1, from coordinate 6,585,892 downwards.
GGCCCTTTTGGCGCGCTGCCAGTTGACTAACTGCATCAAAATGTTTAGATAACCAAAAAAAAAATAGGGGCAATTTTAACTTTCCGAACTACAAGGAAATTTTCAAAAAAACATGAATACATTTTTTTAAATTAAAAACGATATTTTGAAAGTCAAATTGAAAATGCTTGGGAAAATAATGACCAAAATAGATCAAAAACAAGAAAAAAAATTTATTTATCGAGGTCATACCCTTACAACAACCCAAAAAAAAAATTTAATTTTTTCTAATTAAAAATCGCAACTTCTCATTTGACAACAGAGTTTACTTTCAATTCGAGCAAAAAATTTTAATTTCATTTGATAATTTAATTGATTAATATTAAATATTCGATTTATAAGTATTTTTGTAATTACTTGGCTGAAATGTTATTTTTTTGTAAAAATTACAGTGTGACTGTATAAGGGTATCGACCTTTTCGAAAAAAAAATCCTGGCGACAAAAGCCTTTGTGTATCTCTCATCGAAAGCGATCCCAGGAGATTCCCGGCAAAACTTCAACACCGCGTACGATTTTTCTTTTATCGCGCATTTTTTTTTTCGGCCTTTTTTTTCTACCGGAAGTTTCAGCCTTGTGGATTCTCGATCTGCCGTGGCGAATCGTAAGTGGCTCCTTGTTCTCATGAGTCACGGAACTTCTTCGAGTCACGTACTTTTAATGATAAAAAAAACTAAGCTTATGGAAAAATTAGAGAAGTAAATATTACCGTTCCGGCTGTGTCCAGAATTTCGAGCATGCACTGTTGTCCGTCGACCTCGACCTGTTTCCTGTAGCTGTCCTCGATGGTCGGGTCGTACTTCTCGACGAAGATACCCTGGACGAACTGGACCGTGAGGGCGGATTTACCTACACCTCCGCTCCCCAGCACTACGATCTTGTATTCGCGCATCTTTTATTTGTTTGTGTTTACTTGACTCTCACACCGGATTGGTCTGAAAATATAAAAATAATTATTATTATTATAAAGACGAAATTTAAAATCAATAAATATATATTTTTAAAATTAGTAATAATTTTTTAAATAATGTAAAATAATTTTTTGAGTTTTTTTATTTTAATAAAAATTACTCTTACTAATTAATAAATTGATTATTAATAATTAAAATATTCTTAACATACATATGATTACATTTATTTAATCATAAAAAATTAGTTGAATTTTAGTGATCCAAATAGAGCTTTTTTCTTAGCACAATTCAAAATTTCTCAAATCCTAAATTATATTTCAAAACAATATCCCTGCTCAACCCTTAAATCCATTATACACCCAAGCTACCAAACAAAAGCTTCCCTTTTTTCCGGAATTAAATCTTTGAAGCGAGCACAAAAGAGAGTAGTAGTCTCGGCTCGTAACGACGATAAAATTTATCTCGGGCAAGATTCGCTCGCTCGGGCATTTATCACGGTCTTTGCCGCCGCGGCCACCGGCATTACTTCAGCCACGGCGCGGCGCATCCATTTTATTAATTGGGTCACGTGGGGATCGATATGCACGCGGTCGCGAATGAAATTTCGCCCCACGAATAAATTATAACCAACCCCCTTTTTTTTTTAAAGGGACAGGAAGAAACTTCAGGGTCTTTGAAGAAGTAATTAATTCGAGTTTGATAATTTTAAACTTCGATCGAGTAGCCCCCCGGGAGATTAGCCACCGGGTAGGCGGATATTGAAATTTCTTGGAGACCGGATGGAGTAGTCGGAGAGCCTAGGCGGGGAAAGTTCCTTTGAGATGACGAGAGCGATTGTTTGTTTCTTGGGCTTCGCCGGCCGAAAAGTTTTCTCTGGGTATTCATTTACAAAGGCCGATTCGCATTGCAGAAGTGTCATTAACGTCTCTGCTGCATGATCATTTATGCACAAATTTTACTTAGATGCTTACTATTTTAGTCATGAATTTTGATGAAATTATAAGTTTGTAAAAAAAAAAACATTTTTATAGAATTCAACTAAAAAAAAATTTTTAAGTTCAGTTATTAAGCGTTAAGTCTTTAAAATGCAGTGAAATGTAATACAAAATGAAGAAATTTTTATTAACTGTATTAGTGACTATTAAAATTATTGCCCAAAATATTTTCAGTAACTAAACTCATAATAAATCATAATTAATTAATCCATACAATATTGCAATAAATAAATGAAAAATTGTACAATACACGAAATTACATGTAAAATAAATGAATTTTGAACTAAATAGATACCTTTTTACGAATATTTAATAAACAATAAAATGTACTACTTGTTAATTATTTATGATTATTATTTAAACTTTAAAAGGCAATTGTTCTCCTTCTAGATGTTATGAATAAATAAATAAACAAATAAAAGATGTACCCAGAACTTTACCTATGTACTTATTTGATATATTGTTTACATGCGAATTACATAGTGTGTAACATTAATGACCTGAAATTATAATACTACTATGTACTATTACACGGTCAAGAGTCACTGAGTGTACTATAAATAAACAATTTATTATAAATAATTAATCAATAAAAATTGAGTACAAAGCAACTACGTAAAGCAACATAGTTTCACGACCAATTAAATTTTCCATTACCACCCACATCCCTTCGAAAAAAAAGGCGCGCAGCTAAATTGATGATCGCTTATTCATGACCAGTCGTCGACAAAGCGTATCGTTATCGTAAATAAACCCGCGAAGAAAAAAAAAGGCAACTAAATTCTCGGACGAAGAAAAGAGGGAGGAGGAAAATTATGAGCGGGTACCGGTGCCGGGCGATAACGCTCGCATCGTTTATCCGTTCGCGGGTCATTATATGCGCCGTCAGGGTGCGCTTGCCGGGCGCGTCTCGCAATATCAACAGTCGGTCGGGTTTTGCGACGTTATTATCGAGTGAATATTTAAATTTTATCGGTGGAAATCGAGTTTAAAGCGCCTCCCGCAATTTAATTTTCGGTCGGTTCAAAAGTTTCAACGGCGCAGAATACAAAGTGGATACCTTTTTTTTTTTTTTTTTTTTACTCCACCAGCTGAGAGTGCTTTATAAAATTGATTAACTTTGCTGCGAGGACTAATTTGAATTTCGACTTCTTCGAGTTAATTTAACGAGAGTATCAAACCTGCTGGTTTTTTAATATAAAGTTGACGTTTTTAATTAATGGGGGGAATATATAATATTACCGAGACTTCGTCAATAATTAAGCTGAGACTGCAAAAATTTGAATACTTTGAAAGCTCAATATATTTATTGCAATTTGCAGGTGTTTTATATTTAGACATCGTACTTGTATAATCTACTATACATAGCACATATTTAAATATAAAAATTATAACCTTTGTCTAGACTTGTAGCTACGTACGGTATTCAAGAGACGACCATTTATATTCGGATTGTATAACCTGTACCACTTCTAAAGATTATCACGCACTCTCTGTCATATTTACATTTTTTGCATTACCTTGCAATACTATCTAGTATCATATACAAAACAAATTTATTTTTCCAAAATAAAATTCAACAAGCTTCGTATCTTTCACAAGGACGTTTTGGAAAAAAATTTCCTTACAAAAATCATCCTTTTTTCCCTTTACTCAGCTTGCAACTTTGCAAAATACTAACGATTGCGGGGTAGGCCACTCGACGGGCTCGCATAATAAAAGCTCCGAAAAAGCTCCGATTATCGGCGGGCTGCTGCGCTAGAAGCTCGCGATGCAACAAGTGCCGGTGCTGCTGCTGCAGCGGAGTTTCGATTTTTGAGCGTCAGCCAAGCTGCATGCGGGTCGAGAGTGCTTTTCCTCCTCTGCAGCGGCATGGATGATGAAAAAAAAAAAAAAAAAAAAAAAAAAGAGGCAACCGTCACTTGCAGCCGGAATTTCCTGACCTATTTCGTGACCAGTCTAGTGATAAACAAGGAAAATCATATTTTCTTTTAGTTTTTTTTTTTTAGAACTAAGAGGAGAGAATTTATTTTTTATCTGGAAAAGCAGTATCGGAAGTTTACAGATAACGCGACGTGTACTTGAAAAAATAACCGGAGGTAGAGGAGTTTGTTTAACAAATTTTTTCGAGAACGTGATGAAAGCGGAGTTTTAGTGGAGAGGGTTTTTGAAGTAATTGAAAGATTGTAGAAGGGAACAAAAGAAAAAAGACTTTTTACGACTAATTAAAATGCATACTTTCAAGTTTTGAATAGGACCACTCGCCATCCAATTCACAGTTTCTTTGTAAAAGTTTTCCCCTAGAAACTGTTGCCAAAGTCTACACATCGATGTATTTTTTGTATACTTGTATATATTTTTTATAGAGTATGATATATAAGACGCGATGATTATGCAAAGTACAATGTAAATTTAATATTTAAGATTCAAAGTGTATTATTCTTCAAACATTTTCGTATGATAAAATAATTACTGAAGGTTTAAAAAGACTAAAAATATTACATTGCATTGCACATATGAAATGTACAGAGTATTGCAAAATATACATTGATTTTTTTTTGCAAGTGTATCATATACAACATAGGTTCCATCTTATAAAAAAAAATGTAAAAATAAAACGTTTGATGTCCGAATAAACTGTCAATTTATTTTACAAATATTTTTGAAACCACGTAAGAATTTAAAAGTAATATGTGCCAGTATGTTCAGCGACCGGAGTACTTTTTTTTCCAAAACATTCAAAACAATACCAAACAATATTTTCCATATTCGAACCTCAGGAAAAGCTACTCGCGATTTCGAGGGCAAAGTTATTTACATCCGTAGCGACCCCCCCACAGGGGACCGAAACTTTCAACTTATTTCAATAAAACGCGGGCTCGGAAGAAAACTTTTTCCGCAAGCTTAGCGCAAAACTATTGTAACGCGCTTTCGTAAATAATGAATCGGGCAACCACTTTTGTCTGGTAAGCCATTTGCTTGATTAATGGGGATCCACATGTTTGATGGGCGACGTTCAGCTGTACGAAAACACGGCGAGTGGATGACGAGTAAAATGAAAATTGCTGGCTGAAAATTCCAGGTGAGGGCAAACAGAGACTCCTTCCACTTACGTTAAATTAACTGTTTTGATTAACCACTCGGGTATATCAAACCCGAGCGAGGAAAGTTATACATATTTCAAGATTAAAAAAATTTAATTTATTAATTTAGTTAAAAAATAAAATATTTATTTTTGATAAAGTATACGATTGAAACATATTTAATTTGATAAATTAAAATTCAAACAACGCCAAAGAAAATATTAAAATTAATTTTTTTTTTTATGTATAAACATTGATAATATGTAGTTTTGTCTCTTTCTCGGGAAATTTTGATAACAAATTGATGTTAATTTAACAATAAAAATCAATAAATCAGTGAAATGCAAAAATTTGAACTTTTGACAAGTTAAGCTTTGAACTGCCAGTTATCAGTCAATTATAAATGAAAATTTTCATCTCAGAAGCAAAGTCTGAAAGCAGGTTCATCGATCGCGGGATTCGCGGAAAGTTGCTTGCGACCCGCCACTCCTACGCGAGTAGTTAAGACAATTGTCGGAATTCATGGAGCAGAGAGAAAGAGAAAAGAAGAAGAAGCGACAATAAATGAAGAGATAGGATAAGACGTGCTAATTGTGCAATTATGACGGATTACCAGTCCCCGGAGCTGCTTTTGTGATAAACGACACAACAGCGGAAAATTTTTCGAGGAGGGAAACACAAGGGACACTCGAAGAAGCGGCTCTTGATTTTACTATAAATACACGACGTTTCTTAAGTTATTTAAATTTTAGACCATTGTTGAGCTGTCTGGATCAATAGAGAACAATTAATCATCTTTTGGAATAGCGATACTTAAGTTATCTCGTACGTGATTTTTTCAACCCCCCAAGGAGGATTTCCTACTCTGACTCACAAGTTGGCTGACGAATTTCCTTTACGTACAATCGCTGAGTCATCTCATTGAAAAAAAATGTGGATCCTACGAGAAGCATCGGAGTAAAAAGTTCTTTTTTTTTGTTCTTATATTTCACTAAAACTAATTTGAATGGTCTCGCTCGGTTGATTATTTTTTAAGAGAGTGATATCATCTCCGCTAAGTCTCTCAATTAGAGTTTTATTATATGCTCCAAGAAAAGCAACACCGAGTATCAAAATTCCTAATTCAACTACTCTAATTAATGCAAGCTTTAATAAAAGCTTAAATAAATTTTAATCAGCCGCTACTTTTTTTTTTAAACTTTACTTTAAAGCTCAAAAAATTTAACTCGTTGAAAATTAGGTCAGTTACCTTCGTCGCTGGAGGCAGAATTTTTTTACGCCCGGTAATTTCAGTAGTGTAAAAAAGCTGCTCAAACTTTTTCGACTACACGTTAACCTTAATTTTTTCAAATCAATATTCTGCCATGAAAAAAAAAGGTTTTTCGGAGGGAGCATCAATTTGGAAAAAAATTTCATGCTGTCTTAATCACAGACGGATTTTTTTTTTTTTTTTTTTTGCGGAACCCACGGGTGTCGCGTGCGGGATCACTTTGAGACGGTAAACACGTTATCCGGTCGAGCGAGTACACTTGATTGCCAGCCCTGCTTGTTTTGATCCACACGTGTGTGTGTGAGTGTGTACGTGTAAGAGCGGCTTTCGCCCTAAATTCCGGTGTGGAATAGAGAGGTCAGCGATAACAACGACAAGGCACAGGCGATAAGGCCCCCCCTTCCCTTGATTCGATTTTTTTACTTCCGGTCGGTTCGGTAAACACTTTTATACTTGAATCCGCTTTTCCAGATATCATTTGAGCTGTTTATTCATTTTTTAAAGATCTTTTTAAATAGGGAGAGACATCTGATAATTATGAATATTTATGATTATGAATATTTAGGTTATTTAACGATTTGAGGGCCTTCAAGAATGCAAGTACCTACAGTCGGTAATGCAGGTTCATGAAACAATTTTTTGAAACGTCATATTTATTTGTAAGATGTTTTTTTAGAATTCAAAGATACTACTATTTCAATTATTGAATCTATATATTCAATCAATTTTATGTTTTACAACTATGCGATAATGTTAAGAACAATAATTACGAAGAAAATCTAATTTTTGTTCCCAGAAAACAATTTAGAACGTTTCAAACCAATATTTTAAAGCATTCTTAATGGATAATTCAATATCCGATGAAATCTCCTGAAAATTCGCCGATAATGGGCGGTTAGATAAAATTTTTTTTCCACGGAAGTTTATTGATACTACCGTGGCCTTATCAAATTCAATTTGAAATTATTAAAAACTCCGGGATCATAATTTGACTATGTAGTATCTCCAAAAACGGGGCCGTAACCAACATTATGATATTAATAACCGATATTACGAGGTTGAAATAAAATTATACGGTAATGGCATTTAAATTTACGATACCATAACTCGGATATTGATGCTCTCCGTAAAGCTTGCTTCAACCGAGTCGTCAATAAAAAAATAAAAATTGGCAAAACAATCAAACTCTTTAAACATCTCTAACAGTCTCATTAAAATTGTCAATAAAACTCGTCGGGGTAATCAATACCCTCTTACACTACAAAAGTTAAACTCTGTTACGGTAGCTGCTGATTTTCCCTAACAAGCGTTAGTGTCTGTCTTGTCTTATAACTTCCCGTAATGAAATTCTCAAACCCTGGTAAACCACCAAGGGTGCAGTAATACGTGCAATCCGGTGTTTGTCTAATTTGCATAAGAAATAAGGTGGGAGGAGCCATCTGCGGCTGCACACTAGATAAGATAGCGCTCGGGGGGTGCGGTTTAGAGACCTGGATCTAAGACCCTGGATAATCACAGTTATCTTGCCTTGTAAAACAAATAAACCGTATGATTTGGTAGGAACGAGTAGTCTCGGGGGAGATTTTTCAAGATAAAAATGTTCGGTTCTGGAGGCGAATCAAAACGTCAAGAGCGTTATAACTTTGATCCCCGCTGCAATTCACTTAGGATTTCTCTGGCCAGACGCGGTGGGCCATCGATTATCCGCTGGAGGGAGTGATACTTCGAGAAGAAGCTTTGGCGGGCAGATGAAAAAACAGATCGCTCCGATAACGAGTTCTTAATAGTTTAATGTCTGGTTTTGATTCGCATGCGATGGTTGCGTTTCTAAGTTTTGAGAGGTTCTTGGTAGTGCTTAGGATGCTGACCTTACGCAATCCTTTGAGATGTTAACCAAGATAGTCTCTTAAACCTCGTCTGAAACTCACCTGAAACAAAAAGAAGAAATGTCTTTTAGATAATTCTGAAATGTTATACTTGTAGACAGTTTTATGAAAATTTTATATGTTTCAATTTTAATAAAAATAAACATTGCTCCTAAATAAAATGCTAAACATAAAGTCAAGTAATTTATATTGATATAATTTAATTTTTTTTTTTTATAAAAGCAGAGATAGCTTTTACCTATGTTTACGGTTCTGACTGTTCATTCAGTGGAAAATCCTCGGGAAAATCAAAGAATGTTCGAAAACATTGTTTGATTTTTTATTGTTCTTCCCTTAGATTTCGGATTATTTAACTAAACATCAAATAATATAAAAAAGTTTCTTTGACATTAGATATCCATCATAGAGCTCCCAGGCGAAAAGAAACACTTCTCGAGTAGTTCGCCAGTCATTGTGTCTGTCTGCACTTGCAACAGAAAAGGAAGAAGTGATTGGCGGTGAATGTGTATCCACCGAGTTTGTTCTGGAGATTTCGAAGGCACTTCGAGAGTCGATAATCAGCTTCCGACGAAGAAGAGAGTTTTTAAGAAGAAGAAAGACAGTACTTTTTTTTTGTTCTCTCGCTCTTTTCTGAAGTGTCGTCGCTTTATCCGGAAAAGCTTCTCGGTAAAACTTTAACAGCCTGTTTGGGATTTGATTTTTTAAAGATCAACTTCCCAGATATTAAGAAGTGGAAAGGCTTCAAAGGGAGGAATCGACCAATCGTCGTTGCCATCGTGACTGCAGAAGCAACCGGGTAAATCCGTTTTCCTCGCTTGATTTATTCGGAAAAAACAGCCCCGAATAATACAGCTTAAAATGTTTTATGGATTTTTTGGAAATTCGGTCGCTGGCTGTACGAATAAAATATTGGGGAACTTTACGATACGCGGAATAAAAAAAGTTTTTTTCTCACATTTTTCAGACACATCGCGATCAATTCTCGGAAATGACTCTCGTGTCATCAAGTTAATGCGACGAAAATTAAGTTTGGCAATTAAGACGAGAAATGAATTTTCCCCGGTTTCCGCGACCTATTTTTTCCCTCTCGGATGATACTCGGTACTTTTAGTTAAAACACTCCTAATTTGGAAAAAAAGGGGCAGCGCATTAAGCTCGGTGGCTTTTTTCGGTCCAGCTGAGAGTGACGAATTTTTCCCGTTCCGTTATTATTCTTCTTCTTCCTCCCTCTTTCTTTCATTTCATTTTTATTCTTTTATCTTGGAGTCCAAGGCTAAGCGTGAAATGGAAAGTAATTAAAAAAAAAAAAAAAAAAGTCGGTCCAAAAGAACACACTGCAGTGCGCGCGGGGAGTGAAATATGTGTGATGATTTAGGTCAGAGATGCACAAAAGCTCTTTTTTTTCTTTTTTTTTTTTTGTTTCGCTGAAAAATGTGTTTTTAAATCTAATGGCTCAGAATTTGAAAAGACGCGGTGGTGATTTCTCGAATGAAATTTTCATTCGAATAGAGTCAAGAATTCAATGATTAAAAATTAAAGGACCTTGGGACGGGAAAAAAGATTGGTAAAGTGCAGTTAGTTCTTGTTAAAAAGTTTTCAAGCGTCCTGCCTCGATTTAATACTTTAACATTTGAGGTACGGCTTTTTTTCTTCTTTCGCTTGCTGGTTGGTATTTTTTTTTCTTTTTCGTACAAAGGCGCTAAAAAATTCCCCGGGGGCAGATAAGAAACTTCAAATACTCAATTTTCCGAGGTAAAAAAGTTTTTCTCAGACCCGTTAAAAAACTTACTTACTCGAATGGGATTGTGTTAAGCTAACGCGGATGATCTAATACACACAGCTTCGCAATCTGTCACGTGGTTAATCAGAAAGTACCTGCGTTCATTTAATTCTAAAAACTGTTTGAAACTTGAAATCTTTTCTCACTCTTGACTTACAAAAAGTATAATTTTTTTTTTCTTTTTTTTTAAAGAAATAATTGAAGATAAAAAACACATTAAACCAAAGCTGAAAAAGAACTAGTAAAAGTTTTATAGCCTTTACTAGTTGGTAATAAAAAGGGTACAAGCCTGTAAAATTTTCACCGGTGCTTTATAAGAGTTTAATCGAGTCTCTTTAATTACAGATAATATAAATGGAACTGTTTTTACCTCATTTTAAAAGGTCAAAGTTTCACGCATATCGACTAAATAATCAATTATTTTTATGTTTAAGTAAATCTAAGAAATAGTTGTTAAGAAAAATTTTGCATCTTTTTTTCGATGCAAATATTGAAAATCCCAACAAGCCGAAGATAACAATGCTCGAAAGTAGACGGAGACAGAGAGAAAATAAAGAAAGCCAGCGAAGCAAATCGCCCGCATTGTCACGGCCACACCTCTTCTCTCTCTTTTTTTTTTTTTTTTTTTTTTTTATTTCCAACTACTTATATATACCTTTGACTTGGGCGCGCGTATATAAAAACACGCACCCCGGAGGTCGTCAACCCGTGACGACTATTCGAGAGATAAATTTAAAGTATTTTGATGCCTACTTCAGATCGATTGGATTATCACGGATTCGTATACAGAGGCTTATTTTAAACTTTATGGATTCAAAAGAAAAGAGTCCCTTGTATCGAGAATAAGCAAGATGACTAAAAAGTTATTCTAATAAGCTGTAAAAACAGTCTAAATGAAAACTACAATACCCAAGTAAACTGAGCAGATCAAAGAAACCCAGTATACTATTCCGCAACAGTAGAGTCTAAACCTTATTGTTCCCACTATCATTACAAGTTCAAGAGTCTCATAGTCTTCCTGAGGCTTCCTCAAATCCCAGCTTAATACATCACGTCCGATAGTCATCAAGGCTCGGCACAACATTTAAATTCATAAACCCGAATCCCTGGGGAACGAACAATCGTGATTCGTGATTTAGACCCTACCAACTGGGGGGTGGAAAAAAAATTCTTCTTCTTCTTCTTGCTACTGCTGCAGGAGCGGCATATCCATCCGTCCGCAGCAGCCACCGCGATATATCGACCCGAGCGCGTCTGGCGCACAGCCGCATTCCCCGACGAGGAAAAGGAGGAGGAGGGGAGGGTAGCACCACCACGATTGATTCGTAAACGCGGCGGACGACAAATCCTAAACAAAGACCCCGGCGAAAGTTACCTCGACAATGATGATTTTTTTTTTTTTTTTTTTTTTTTTTTTATTTCGGAGAAAGTTTAAGGTAATGGAAAAACTCGGGGCTTTTTAAAAACTTAAGGCTTCAAGTTTTACCTCGGACAATCGATTGGGCAAACTAACTAACTAACTGGCTTTGAACTTTTTCATAGCTGGTCTAGTTTGAAAATTTATCGTTTTTTCAAGTATGGAATGACTGACCAATTGGCCAATTGCCTTTGTGCTTTTTAAAGACAGATACCCTGCATTACAAAATTATGTAATAAAAATCATAAAAGTATACATAGTGATAGTTGCAAATTCAATCAAATACTCGATCAAATATAATAAAATAGACAGAAATGGTCATTACGTAAAAGACACAGTCAATCAGGCATAACTTTTAGCCAAGCTATAGAAAACTAAGCAAAACAGAAAAATTGTGCATCTTTAACTTAGAGCTGCCTTAAAGGAAAGAAAACCTTGCACTATTATATTATTGTAACAATTTTAGGAATATTGAGTTCGGAGATTTCTAATTTTAAGTGTTACAACTGTTCAAAACAATGAAACATAACCTACAAATGTTCCTCAAAGCATCTCAGAACAATCCTTTGACATCGCTACAATTCAACAATACTTCACTCATTGAAATTCAAACTAGAACAACTATCGGAGAGCAGTTTTCCGAATGACTAACCCAATGTCTCGCATACCAGCAATTAAACTCAACTTTGTTCCTCCCAAAAATTTCACAGTCTTATTTAATTAGCTGTCAAAGTTAATCTCCCACTCTTGAAAATAACAAGCATATCATGAAGATTAATCCCCCCACCTCCGATCCAGAAAATAATTAATTAATCCTTCCAAAGTAATTAAAAACAAGGTACTAGGATTTCAGCCCCCCGTAAGTATTCGGGTCAGCAGAAAGGTTAATTAAATTCCCCCGGTCCCCCCTATAAGCGAAATTGTTGTTTTCGTGAAATGTGACGTAAGTAAGTTTAAAAGGCCTCCTCTCTCGGCGGCTCTAGATATATACTCTTTTCTCCGGAGGGGCAGGAGGGGGAGGAAGGAGTAGTAGTAGGCAGAGGGGCTGCTATCGATTTGGCCACCGAAACGAGGTTTAATGATAAAACTTTTGCAGGTACCGCAATGAGCTCTGTCGCTCTCTTGACTTAGCTGGCTCCTGATGGAAATTTTCTCTAAAATGCCCCCGACACACGGAAATATAAATAAGTTTTGAATGTTTCGGTGGCCTGGTTAATTCTGATTATCGATATTTTGGAGAAAAACTTAAATAGATCGCTAAGTACGAAAGTTTGGGGTATTAAGGGTATCGTGAAGCATAAAGTTTTACCGATAGAGGGCTCTTGGAAAATTTTTTTTACAATTAAAAGGTTTCAGAGTAAGCTAGACGTATTGAAATTTTTAAAGTGTTCATTTATATACGTAATAATTTAATTATTTAATAAATATTTATTGTCTAAAATATGAGAATTAGGACTAATGTAAAGTATGAAATTTAACCGTTAGAGGGCTGTATATAGTATTTTATTATACGTTTATACTGTTTTTTTCTTACAAAAATAAACTTATACAACTTGATGAAAGAAAATAATTGTATATTATACTTTATGATATAAGTTTCAGCGATCAGTTAATCGAAGACCGTCGCATTGTCGAAATTGCACTGCGCCATCAAAATGGATTACAGGGTATGTGCCGGACATTAGCCACTTAATGTAGCCCCTCGGTTATCTTTATCCCTATGACAAATGTCCCGATCGTCGCTTACCACCGCCTTAATTAGACGGTCATCTATCATAATTTGATTCGAAGCGCGCGAACAGAGAGGAGAGAGAGAGATAGAGAAGCAATGATAGTCTGTTATTGAGCCTTTAGCAGTCGATTCTGACACAAGCGAGATACTGTTTGAATTTCGAATCGATCCAGTGAATTTTCATGAGGCGTGAATCACCAGAGCTTCATAATTTCTGATGACAAAAGGTTACTTTTGGATTATGTAAATTTTGTAATAAAACTATTATTTGATTTGATTTTTTTTTTTAAATTAAATGTAACTATTACAATAGACTGTTCAAAAATATCCAGTCATTTCAAACGTAGTATAATTTGAAACAATTTTTAAACAAATTATCATAAGAACAGGAAATAATTTCATATGGTAATTGTTTCTAATTTTTTATAAGTACATTATTTTTATTTTATGAAGAATTTCAACTAAACCATGCTTTTAAATCAACTTGATAAAATGAAGAAATATTTTTATGCATAAAATTTTATGCCACACGAAAACTTTAATCTTTTATTGTTGTCTGGGAGATTTGCGTTTATCCTATTTCAAATTTTACCTTACACAGGGATTTTGTACGAGAAAAAAAGAGAGTTAGAGAGAGAGAGAAAAAAAAGAATATACGAGATTGTGAAATTAGGTTAATCCGGTGTTGTTGACTAAGCCCCAGAATTTCAAAAGCCATCCTCGCAAATTTTTTTAACCTGTTTGCTTATTTAGCAGTGAATTTTTTCAGGTTCATCCCTAAATTAAGTAGGTAAGCTAAGCGCGGTCTGGGATTTCGTAATTTTCGTGTGTGAAAATTTCACAGAAGGAAACGAAAAATTTTCGTAATTTTCTGCCGGTAAAATTGTCGTGCAGATAAAAATTAATTAAAAAATGAAAATTAATTACTCAAAGAGAAAAAATTAATTTTAATCTTCACACTCTTGACATTTTAATTAAAAATTGTAAAACTCAAATACACAAAGAAAAATTAAGAAATAAATCTTATCTTTTTTTTTCGTATTCTTCCTGTACACATCAGAAATTTCTTTAAAAAAGTTTGAGTTATTTTTCTAAAGGATCTATAAGAAATACAAGTTTTTAAAAATCTGATCATTAAATGATCGTTTACATGCAAATGTTAGAAAGCCTATTCAGGTTTTCGATATCCCAAGGTTCATGACCAAGGAGGTCGTCGAACCCCTTGCACAACTTCTGGGAAACATAAATAAGAAAAAAGAAATCGGCATCAGCCACGCGTACTCGAGACGAGTTTTCCTGGGTATCGTGTCAGCGGGTCACAGTTTTTCTTCTTCTCGGCCCGGGATCCACCACTAGCTGTTTTTCGATGTGTCTGGATATTTTTTTTTCTGATCTGAGAATCACGAAGTCAATTTGGAGGTCATATCGATACCGAACTTTTATTTCGACGTGTTTCGTATCTGATTACAAGCTGGGTTTCCATTCCTCAAATGGAATAATTTTTTTCTATTTTCACTAGAAATCGAGTGACAACATGTGTGTGAAAAAAAAGATGAGATTGAATGTGATAGGAATAAGATTTTTTTTCTTGAAATAAAAATGGGCAATTTTTAGGAGGTTGCCAATGTAACTTTCAGATGTAGCCTATAGGAATTAATATAAACAATTGATTTTATATTCTTGTAAATATGACTTCTCATTGGCTACAATAAAGAGGTTAGAATTAGGCTGAGCCAATGAGCAGACAACTACTTTCGTCAAATGCACATTTGACTTACGTAGATGGTAGTCAACCTCCTTAAAGATTATTACATTATTCACTGTTTCTTTATTTTGAATCAGTTTTTTAAATTTAATCAAACAAAATTTTTGGTAAAAATAGATTGAATAAAAATTATGAAACTCTTTAAAAAAAAATTTATTCCGATCTTGTCAATTGAAAATAAACTTTCCAAGTATACGAACTTGAAAAATTTATTCCGTGCACTTCATCCCTCAAAGAAAAGTGTCGTCTGAGGAAGACTTCCGAAAGGTAAAATTTACGATGAAAAATAATTTACCAAAGTTCGACGGTAAAAATTCACCCGTTTGCACGCCCGAGCGGGCAATAATTTTTTAAAAAGTGGGTCGCGTCTGCAGGTGCAGCAGGGAAAATGCAGTCGCGGCGTCGGCATGCGAGGAGGATCGAGCGCAGGTACGGCGACGCGCGTCTCGTGGGATATTTCCTCGAGTTTGCTCACTCGTGGCTGCTCCTCTCCCACGAGATGCCCGATTATTCTTCGTACTACCGTGCAGGCTTCTGAATTATTATTGTTTTACTCCTGCACTTCGAGGTTTTCGATACGTCGATACGTCGATCTTTTTTCTAATTTGTAGGCAAATTATATGGTAATTTTACAATTTTTTTATTTAAATTCATTGAGCCTGGATCGAGTTTGATTTTAATCAGAATAAGGAAGTGTTCTACGTAATATAATTATTTGATACAGTATTTTAATGACATAAATTGTTGTTTTTGCAATATTATTTGTTTAAAATTATATGTTACAGGTGCTTGTTAGTGAACGAGCACAGATTTTTGAAACTAACTTTCATGTGGCTTAAAAAATTTTGTTTTTCTTCTTCTTAATAAATTTCAATAAAATATTGGCAGACATTATTTAGTAATTTATTTTAATAAACAACTAAAAATATTTTAATTTAGTTTTAAAATTAAAAACTTAAAATTTACGATTGTTCTAAATTTTTTTGAATTGAATGACTTTATCATCATCAAATTAAAAAAAAAAAAATTATCATTTTTGAATTTTCATTTATGTCTTTCTTATTGCATATAATATATCATCTCTCAAATACAATAATACAAAAAAAAAAAAAAAGAAAATTTTAACAATTAAAGCAGTAATAACAGCCATTTGTAAATTAAAAAAAATCGAGAAAAAAATTTAATCTCAAATTAACACCACATCAAATTCACTTTCGGCCATTTAACATTAACCAGCCCGCGCCCCAAAAAAAGGATTGTCGATACCTAAATGAATACTTATCCGTACGGAAATAAAAATAAAAACGAAATAAAGAAAAAAGAGAAAAAAAAAAAAAATCCAGCATAAATATCGATTCGGCGTTAAATTTAAAAACTCCTCGTACAACATTTAGCCTTTGGGTCAGCGAGCCGTGCAAATTTTCATCTTTCGCAGCAATTTAATTTTCCGATCCATCAGCGCGGTTTATGCATTGGCTGGGTTCCTCGAAATGCTTTCATTTTATTATTCTCTCGGTCGCGTTTCATCTGATCTCTAGCGTTCCAGCGACGTGTATCGATTATCGATCTCGGGTCAATTAGAGCGAAAAAAAAAGGTTGCGCACAATCGTCTCCAGATTTGCGCACGACAATAAAAAAAGACTGAAAATTTCGTAGTCGAGTGTCCAGTTGTTGTTTACACGTGAATTATTCCAGCGTGTGGGTCGTAATGGCCGCGGCAGGTTATTTCACGCACGCACGGAATCGTCAATTGGATTGCGCTACGACAAACGACTCGGGGGGAGGGGGAGGATTGGCCGTAATGACCCTCTTTGCCCGAAACCGAGACAAGACGAGAGAACGAATTGTTATTGTCCAAAGCCTAAATTGATTTTAATGTTTAATACCGTGTTTAGGAATTCGATAAATTTTACCTCCCTCCTTAAGGTCCCTTTACTGAGAGCAAGTGAAAAATCAAGATAGGTCTTTTTTTTGTTTAACGGACATTGAAAGTCTTTTAGCAAGTAATTAATTAATTTTTAGTTTCTAGCGAGTTATCATTTAACGTTTTTATCGATTTTCGAAGTTTTTAAGGTAATTTTTTAAATTTATTGAAAAACGAAGCTGCATACTTTTCTCGATAATGTTTATCGGAAAATTTAAATGGTATCAATTACATGAAAAATCTTTTAGCAAATCACGAGGCAAATCATTTATTTATTTTCCTCTTTTAATTTATAGTAGGAGTTTTTTGTGGTTTGTGTACTTTTTATTTTAATTTGTAAATTAATGTTTATTTTGATGATTGAGGCAAGTAATTTTAAACGAAAAAGAAATCTTGCTAATGTAAATTGTATTAAATTTAATGCATTTGGAGAAATATTTTTTTAATATTTAAATTTTATTAAAATAAAAATATAATTTATAATTACTATTTTTATAGTTTATTTATATTAAAAAAAAAATCATTTACTATAATAAATTTAATTTAAATAATGATGCATCTACAGCTTGTTATATTCAAATTGAAAAAATATACGAGCGCTATGATTTTAATTGGTATTAATAGTTAGTTTTTATTTTATTTTTTAGTAATTTAAATATTATTTAATACGGCTAACTCAATCAATTCAAAATATGGCAAAAAAAAAAATCCGGTTTTGTGCTGAAAAAGCTTTTTTGCATGCTTTTTTATCTCGAAATTGAAAGTTTTTCTACGATATTTTTTTTCAAGTGATGCATCAGGATCCGTCTGTTAGTCGCTCCTAAAAAAACGCGACGAGTTTTTAAGCAGGATTGATGAACTTTGCGGCTGGCTGAATGGCTACTGCCAACATTCGCGCCGGGTGAAAGTCCAGTACCAGAAGTTACGATGGTAGATAGCATTATGGCGGAGCTATTTTCACGCTACCTCGGGAGCACAATATCGTTTATTCATGGCATCGCGATTGTTTAACAAACAGCCGGTAATAATTCAATTAATATTTATAAATCCTGAATCCGATTTCTCTCTCTATCAGCGAGAATGATAAAAGAAAAACTTACTATGTGGAGTAAGGCGCGGCCTTGGGTAAACTTTAGGGACAAAACTCACCTGGAACAGAAAAATAGATTTTATAAAACAAAATGCACAAATTGAACAAAGTTATAATTTCGTATGAAACTATAACTTTCTCGACTTTGCGAATGTGTGCTAGAGATGATGAATTTTAAATAGTATTATTGATTGTTATCTATAGCCAGGCAGGGTTTTTTTCTTCTGAGAATCGTAAGTAGGGAAATAACAGTTCTAGCTTGCATGAATGAAATTCCAGCGCATACATCTTAATAATGAGTTTGAGATTGTAACAGTCCAGGTGGCGAAATATACTGTTAACGAGTTCGTATTAAAATTATAAACTTCTCGGCTTGGTTTTAACCTCGGTTTTAACTGCAGAAGCCTGGGAAAATTTTGTTCGTATTGTTTAGTCTGCGGACTGGGGTGATGATTTCATTAGTGGATACGGTTTATACAATTTGCATCAATGAGGTAATGTAACGAGTTAAGCGTTGTTACCGATATTTTTGCTCAGTTATCAGGTAATTTGTTGAAGATACTTTTATGAAAAAAATTATAACTGTTGAATCACAGAAATGTATGAAAAGGATTATTTAGCATTTTACTCGTTAATTCGGACGCAACCAAAAATAAATAAATTGAAAAGACTCCCATGTTTTTAAATTTTCCAAAGCGTAGAAAAACTCGACTGCGCGCACGTCGGCTAATTGTATTATTTTTACCAGAGCACCGACGAGTTAGCATAAAATTACCCGTATATATTCCACTCGCGGATGTATATTATTATTTTTCCCCGAGTTTTTATCAAAATCCACAATCTACACTTTTTTTTTTTTTTTTTTTCAACCCCGCGTCTCGCGATTCTCAGGTTGTGATTCTCGTATTAAGATCCTCATCCGCGATAATTACCCCCAAACGAATTAACAATGTAAAAATAATAGGGATACATGTGTTTTTTTTACTCCCCCTAGTAGCGTTCGCTTTTAAAAACAAGTTCTTCAAACATCTCTCTCTTGCCTCTCTTTTTTTCCCCTCTAACACTTGGCTTTTCCGTGAGCAAACACGAGAGGAGGTTTGCTTGCGCTCTAAAAATACCCATCGCGGTAATTCACGGGCGAATATCTATTTTTGAGTATCGGCCTATTATGCGGAGGAATCATCGGCAATTAGACACGACCCACGCGGATACTCAAAGGTCAACGATCCATCCCCCGTAGTTGATTGAGACCTCACCCGATTTTTGGTGGAATTTTAGCGCCAAATTAAAAGTATTACATATCTATTTAGTTGGTTAAGATAACATTATTCATTTTTTTTTTTTTTTTTTTTTTTTTTTTATAATTATTTTATATAAATTTAAAAATGTCAAATTTATTATTTATTAAAATAAAATGTTGAAGTAAAGATAAAAATAATTATTTACCGCGATTAATAATGTTGTGTTATTTATTTACATTTTAATTTTTTTAAATAATTTATCCTCGAATTTATCTATATAATAGTTGAAATCATTTATTTACCGATATGTATATATATATAATTAAAATAGATTAAATATAATACAAAATAAAATTTTCTGATAAATAATGCAAAAAAATTACCAATATATTTTTCATAAGCTTTGCATCATAAAAAAAAAAATTTTTCTTCCAAATTATTAAAAAAAATAGTAATTATAGTATTATTAGGTAAATTTGAAGATCCAGCAAATTTTCCCACAAACATAATCCCGCTAAAAATAAATCCCATTAGAATATTAATAAACTAGCGATAAAATTTCAATTCAATGCACCGCAAGATTCACATGATCCAAATTAGTGAAAATCGAGGTTAGCAGGGCCCAAGTAAGCCGATGAGCGTCGGTGTCTTGATACCGAAAACTCATTCTCACAATTCGTAAAAGAGCCACCGTGGATGGCGTATTATCGGCTCATCTTTTTCCCAGCAGGAAAAACCGTCGGGCTTGATATATAATCGCGAAGGGAGAGTATTACTCGGCATGGGGGCGCGTGCACATGTCTAGGCCTCTTCCATCTTGGCTAACGGACAAACTCGAGATACATCAAAGATCGAAACAGGGGCCATAAATAGTGCGGGGAGTATTAAATAAATCCTCTTTTTGACTAATGATACTGATCCCCGAACCGCGATAGAATTATTCGCGAGCTAAATTTGAGGATAACGATTATAGTCGTAATAGATATGCGTCGTATGCTATTTTGGCATTTTGAAATTTATGATAAAAGACCATTTTTCCCGCCAAAACGATTGACATGTGACGTCGTCTCAATGAAGTCACATGACCCAGGATTTTACATCTATTTCTGATAAAATTGAGTTATGACAGTCAAGTTAAATGTTTTAACCGCACTAAATACAGATTCTTTCTACGTTTACGTCTGATAATAATGCTTAATTTTATTAATAGTACATTATTATAAATACCTGAGTCACGTGACTTCAGCAGAATGACGTAACAAGTCAACTGTTTTGGTGGGAATTCAAAATCAATAATGTGAGAAACTTCTTTTTTCAGCCACTTTAACTCTTGAAATTTTAAAGTGTACACCAAGTGTACACAATATAAATAGTTTTACACTGAAGCTCATGCTTGCGACTATGTACATAATACTGCATCGATATTTTTAAATTTGATCAATTGATAAAGGATTTCAGGTAATTTAATTTAAACGGGTCAGCTGAAAAGTCTACAAACTATTTATAGTCAGTAACCCAATTATAATTTTGCCTAAACTATTCGGAACTAATCCAATTGAATTTAGGACTAATTGCTTAATCCATTTTGCACTATAGCTAATCTTATATAATTCGTTCGAGGCTCATTCACTCAGAGCCAATCAATAATTGAATTTCTCATTTATCGTTTTATTCCAGATTCATTTTATCATAAGCAGGTTATCTCCCTAAATAATCGAATTTAAATCCAGCTTAACTTGGATTTAACTTAATTGCTAACCGAGTTGCTAACCAATTAGCCTGACTAAAATTTAATGCGCACTGTTAATATTTAAATTTGCGTGACGAATGGAAAAATTCAAGATCTGCGAAAGGATTACATCTGGTTTTGTTGCGATTAACTCAATGCTAATCCAATTCAAAGCTTTCGAGCTTTTTTGTACTTGATATGTCATAACCCTGCATAATTACATTAAAAAATCCAATAGCTTGCAGCGCAGAAAACATCGACTACCATCCAGGTTTCGACGTGTATCGTCCATTCGAAATTTATCACGCCATTTGTCGTCTCTCTGTACATACATCCAGGGTAATAGGTTCTATTTTTCGGATTTAAAAGAAAAGAAAAAAAGGGGGTAGGAAAGGATGAGGAAAAGAGTTTCTTTTCACTCTTCATCTCCTTTCTCATCTCCGCTCCATAACTTTCGCTAAAATCCTCATTTTTCACCGTACCGACTACCACCCGATTCTTTGTCCTTTCTCGTTTATCCTCGATCCATAACGCCCGTTTCCAGGACAAAATACTTTGTCCTTCCTCCGGCTCTACACCGCCAAACTGCAAAAACAATCCCTCCTCGATATAAAATCATCGATTTTTTTTTTTCTCTTCCGAAGAATTGTTTCTTACGTAACCTCGAAATTACACAAACTTGCAGTAGTGGTGGGCGGAATACATCATCTCTTTTTTTTTCCTCTTCTTCTTGCTCTCGCGGGGAGAGATGTGTGGATGGTTTGTTTGGTATTCGAGTCTGGTTTTCCGGTGCTTGCTCGCGCAACTTCCGGCCCGGGCGAGGCGTTGCGAATTAGCCGGCGATGTGACCCACTTATATCGATGGAATTCAACGCCGCAGGGGGAAGAGCATCGAAAGAACTGTGTGTGGTGAGCGTGTGTAAACTCGACTACTCGGTTCTCTTTTTTCGATCGGGTCAAAGTTTGAATTAATTAAACGGTTCTAATTGGTGCTGTCTGGAAGCTAAGATATCTAAAACACAGAATATGGATTTGGAAATTTTTTTTGGTTTTTGCTAAAGATTTCTTTTTAAAAAGCTATCGGGTTTTCTGATTTGAAATTTTTACGTAAATTATTAACTTAAATTGAAAGAGAGAACACTATAATTTCAATATTTTCTAAAAATTGAAAATAAAATTACTGTTCAAAATGTTGGAAAAAAGTGTGAATAGAAAATTTTTTTTTTTATTAATTTTTAGCTCTGTCATGTAGAAGAAAATATAATAAAGATAGTACATCAAATTTCAGACAATAGTTTTAGCAGGAGACCGTGAGAATTTTCCTTTGTAAAAAACATGTATGTATTTTTACTTTAAAAAAAAAAATTTCGTTTTTTTTTTTCATTTCAACTGAATAGTTTTTCAAGCAGAAATCATCATTATTTTATTCAGCACACATTGTTTGATTCTTTTCAAAAGCTGCAGAAAAATTTTAAATTTACAACAATTATTTTTATGTAAAAGGGGGGATTAAGATTCCTGGACTTTCCATAATACTGAAAAATCACGTAATAAAATATTGCGTAAGACAGGGATCTTCACCCCTCACGGACATCCCCTGTTAAAAAGTATTGCGTAACTTCCAGACGTTTTATTCTGTCTCGGTGTAGCGAAAGATGTAATGTTTTAATGACTCCGAAGTCTTACTAAACTTACTTTTAACTTCGCGAATTTAATTGGTCTCTTTAACTTCATCTGCACTTCAGATCAAATTAGAAGGCAAAAATTGGAGATTCATAATTGAACGGGTGCATTTGGAAGATAGTGGACTTTTGAATACTTTGGAAATAATAAAAAAAATTTCATCTTGATAATAATACTTCGAGTAATACTTTAAATGAATTTTAGAGTATTTTATTCTAGTACGATAGTAGTTTAATACTGATTGACACTAATAAAACTAAACGTATATTACAGCAAAATAATAAAAATCAACGATTCCCAAGCATTTGACAGTGTAATTTGCAATGGCATTTACAAAACTTTTAACAAGTGACACAACTTAATTAACATGAAAAAAAAAAAAAAAACTCAGCACTAAGCTTATAAAACCTTGAAAACGTTTTAAAACCAAGGAGTACCTAAACATTTTTTAATTTAAAATTTAATCCTCGACCATTTTACCTCAGCACCGAAACAGCTCTTTTTTTTCGAGCTCCGCAGACCGGGTAATATCGAGTCGGGCTAGCGGGCGTTATCAGTGCGCCACCTGACTGGAAACAATGGACGGCTCCGGAATTCGCGTGTTTTCCGGTATCGGTGATAGCAGCATCGTGAAAACTAAATTTTTTTTTTTCCTTCTTCTTCTATCGCATTTTATCCCTCGGAAATTAATGGAGGATCGCCGGGGACAATTGAAGCCTTGGAAAAACGGGGACGCCACGTTTCCCGTTGCCTTGCGCTCCTTTTGATGTGAAAAAAATAAATAAATAAACGACGCCTGCGATGTCCTTTTTTTTTTTTTTTTTCTTGGGGAAAATATTTTTTACTTTTTTTTTGTTTTCTTGGATATTATAAGAAGGAGGAGGAGGGGATCCGTTAGAGAAGGATGTTCTCACCTACCCGACAATGCCTTAATTTTCGTGCGAGCCGCGATTGTCTTCGGTAGCGGTCCGTTATCGGGTCCCACGTAATTTTACGCGACGGAGCAGCGAGCGCGATTACGGTTAGGAGAAAAATCAGGGCTGATTCGATAATATCTGAGGGGCTTTATTAACAGGTTGAGCTTGAAAGCGTCGAGTCACTGCAGGTGCGAGGAATGATTTTTCTTTTATTTTTCGTCTAAATTTGTGTATTTGTTTTAAATATTTTGAATTTTTTGGTGATACTTTTCTAGTTAGTTAGTAATTTTCGACCTACAATCAGTTGTTTGTTATAATTATAAAAATGATCTGCAATTGAAAATTTTTTAAAGATTTTTTAAACGGTCCTTTACCAGCGTAAAATGCCAATTTACTAAACTTAAAAATGACCCGATGAGGTGCTTATAAAATTACTGAACTTAAAAAGGTATTTAAAATACAAGCATGAAATATTGATTTTTAGATTACACTACATTAATAGTTAATATTCTGCAAACATGAGAAACTTATATTTTTGATTAATCAAAAATGATTTCAAAGCTAGCGTACTTGAATCCCATACAAATAAAAATCAAGCATTTTTAATATCTGAAAGCACAACGCTAGATCCACACTGTATCGCAACAATATTGAACGTTAACCATTTGTTTGATGTTACATAGCTGCAATTACCTTAATCCCTGGCCTTCCCTCATTTTTAATTAAATCAATTTTTTTTTTTTTTTTTTTACCTCCCGAAACCTTTACTTTGTTCTTTTCCGCAAGAAACTTTTAATTAAAATAATTGGGTCTTTAATAATAACCCAAATAAACAAGGACGGTTAGAGTAAAACGAGCGATGAAATGCACCAGACAGTCGATAAAGTAACTTTAATGAATTTTGTTGCATCCACCCGCCCAAAGCCAGCATATCATCGATCGAAGCCGTCAAAAGCGAGCGATCAGCGAAAATTACGAGGATTACAGGACGCTATGCCAGCAGAATCAAATGGTAATGCTATCTCCAGCCCCGCACACGACAACTCGGCATTGTACAAAGTAACTACATACCGCACATGCAGCCGGGGGATGGATGCACGGGGTCAATAGGTCATCTCGCGGTTGCATCGAGGGCGCCGCCGGGGAGGAAGGCAAGGAGCGAGAGAGTGTTTTTCAAAGCTAAGCTGCCGAGGAACTTTTATTCTTTGATCTCTTACCCCGAGAGAGAGAGAGAGAGAGAGAAGTTTTTAAGAGGTTACCTTTTTTGGCGCCGAGCGAGTTTGAATTTTTGAATGGATGAAGCTGAGAGATTCTTGAAACTCGTGCTTTTAGTGTACATGTGACTCAGCATTTTTTTTTTACAGATAAAGTTTTTAGTTGTTTAGCACTAGAGTGTAATGTAAAAATAAGTTACACTGGACTTGAGTTAATTGTCGAGTAAATTGTTGGAAGCGAAATTGTAAGAGGCTCTCGTAATATAGAACAATTGGGACTTGTGAATTTGAATTTGTCATAGCATTGTTTTCAACGTAATTTACAAGAATAGATCATCAATTAAAGCTTAATAGATTGCTGCTTTTTATTTTGGCAATTAAATGTATAGTTTTTCGAGAATAATTGAAAACAATTATGTTCAATTGATCTCTTATTTCTTCAAAAGATAATAAATTATTTTTCAGTTTAGTTTTAATAACGATTGTTATCAAAAATAAAAATAAACAATTGATCATTAATATAGGAGATTTTATAAACAAACAAATTTTATATGAATTACTATATTTATCCTTAACAATATATATATAACCATTTTCATTGATCGTAAATTTATATGATTAAATTTCAACTACCAAAGCATAAACAACCAACGCAAGGTTTACTGTAACATTCCTTGGTGCAAATATTTATCTCATTACAACATTACACACGCGTAGATTATCACAACACAACTCCCTCTGCGACAACCTGCTTTTATGCAACACTGCACCGTGCGGGCGGGTCATTAGATATCAAAATGTATATTGATTTTACATGGATTCCGTAACTCGCTTGCGTAACAGCAAGCGTCGAAGTTTCGGACAATGCAAGCAGTACGTCTAATCGAACCAATGAGCGAATTACGAATTTTCCAGATTAATAAACTTTTGACACGCCACTGACTATTAATTCTGTAAATCGGGCTCTACGTTCGAAGAATCAACATTTACATGTAGGTACCCGCGGTGGATAATTGTCGGAGTATGTCATGTCGGGTTGGAATTCCACGCATCGATGAAATCACTCGGATTCCGTAATCCTCAACGGTAAATTACAAACAATTTTTCCATAGTTTGAGAATCGAAAATTCACTGCAAGGTCAAAGAGTAGGGTAGGAGGACGGGAGTAATTATGGTGATTTTAACCGGAGGCGTCGCTGCTAATCGCGGGTGCAGCAGCAACCCACAGACTCTCCGGAAGTCGATAGCCCCGGCCCGATTAACTGGGACAGCCGGCGCTCATTGTTGCATTATGCAGATGTCAGCCAGAGAGAAGGAATTGATGGGAAGTTGGCTATGTCACTTTCGGTGTAAAAAGAGAGAAAAAAAACGTTTAGCTGACGATTTGGAGACGAGCGATGTGTTTATGAAAAGTTGACAGGTAATTTCTTAAGCTTGATTATTACCTTGTTTTTTTCAAAATGTGATTAATAAACGAGTTGATTCAGACATCCGGATGTACGGGAGTATAAAAAAGTAGGCATAAATTTTTATTTATCCTAAGAGTCTTCGGTAATGGTTAAAAAAAGTTTGATAGGTATAATACCAATAATTGGCGTCGAGCCCAAGTACTATTCTTGTAAAACAATTTAACAACGCAGATTAACCGAAACCATTAGATTATATTTTCTCAATTGAGCGTGTTCGGTTGTGATGGATATTACGTTTTGAAAAAAAATCTGGAAGTTATAAATTTTTTGTATGAATATTACACTCAATATATTCTTTTCCTGAAGGTCCCTAACAAGACTACTTTTAAGTGTCTTTATTCAGGAAAATGTATCAATAAAAAATTGTATTGCATCTAACTTACGAGATTTTAGTTTTTTACAGTCGTTAGTAATCCAAGAGCCAGACTCACCTAAAACATACAAAAAAAATCATGGATTAGAAAAAATAATCACGAGATCTCAAACTTAAGAAATACAACTTATGTATATTGTATATATCTGTGGAAGAATGATTCCAAGGAGTTCAAAAAGCATCCCCGAGTCATTTGTAAAGAAAGCGGGCACTCGAAACGAGCTGTGACAATGGATTAGAGGGAGTGTAACTCTTTGGTGCGACGTCATCTTCGGGAGTGAGTCACGGCCAGTAAAACCGGTGGTGCACCTCAATGAAAAACTTCCCGCATTGTGTAGCCTCGAGTGGGGGGCCTCGGTTCAAAGGGCCGAGAGATCGGTTTTGTATGGTTTTTTTTTTTTTTTTTTTTTTTTCTCTTCGAAGGTACCGAAAAAAGGCTTTCTTTTTTTCAATTACATTCTGAAGAAGTAGCTTCTTTTCAATGAAATTGTACTAATTAGATGAAGTACTATAGATTTCCAAAGTTTACTTTTTATATTGTTATTGTAGCTCAACAATGATTTTTTAGAAAATTGATGCTATTTTTTAAAATCTTTATTATTATTTTAATAAATCATTTACTTATAACCATTACGAGAATTTGAATGTAATAAGTCATTGTAATTATTGAAAATATTTATAAATAGTTTTTATTTAATATAATAACAAATTTAAACAGAAAATAATTAGACAAATAAATTAAATGCCCTCTGGTATTTTCGAAAATTATAAGAATTATTGATTCTACATAAGTACTATCGTTACATATTTTCTTCATTCTAATTCTGATCCAGAAAGGTCGAATTAAAAATAAACAATTTCTAATGATAAATTAAATTTAAAAATAAATTTCATCATTCCCAAAACTATTTTGAATTTTTAAGTACTTTTGAACCATATTAGAACAAATCAAACTATTAAATTATAATTGATTATTATTTTAACGAAAATAAAAATATTTAATGTTGTAGCCTCCTCAGACCTAAAAATTTCAAGCATAATTAATATGCAGCACGCAAACGAAAACAAAGAAAAGAAAAAAAAATGGCATTCGAACCAAAAAAACTGCACGTCTTTCAGGCGAAACTAAGTACACATCGGTAACGTGAAATTACAAGCGAAGGGAGAAAAATTAAAATCGATAGGTTGGCGGCACAGTGGCAGAATCGAATGACTCACGTGGTAAATTTCGAGCTGCACGCGCGGGACTTCACGAAGAATCAAACCAAAAAGGGGTGGTGCCTTATTATCATGTTTCAACGCACTATGCTGATTCATACATACCCGGTTCGGTTATAAAACTCGAGTTTTCTTCGGTTTTTTTTTTCTTCTAATTTTCTTTACGAGCGGTGCGTAGTTAACAAGCTTTTAGTCGAGCTTTTAGTATTTGTCGTTAGTCAAATTTTTCGCGCTATTTTAGGAAGTCACGCTAAAATAGGGCTGCCGAGAGTGCAGCATTATTATTTTTAGTTGAAAAATTATAAAAAAAGATTTTTTTTTTGTAGAACTTATTTTCTTAATTACGAATGTGTGGATCTACGTAATAACTCTGAAATAAATAAATAGAAAATTTTTTTTTTATGAACTGGTTCATAATTGATCTTTGTAATTTGCATTTAATAATTTTTTACTTTTTAGAAGTTATTTAATAAAATATATTTTCATATAAAATTCTTGAGTAATGACTTAGGTAGGTGCGAGGGTAGGTGTATACATTTAATTCTTTAAAAAATATTTTTATAATGAGTCGTCCTTTTGTACCAATTTTTTTACTCATTTAATGAATGTACGGATGATGCAAGAAAAACAATTTTTATGAATAAACAAAGACAAGTGTAAATAAAATAAAATTTATAACAAATTCATGCATAATATTTTTATTTTTATTCTTTAATTTTTAAACTTGAAGATTCAAACAGTGCATTATTTATTTCTATGTGTCATTATTAATATTTATTCACTATAATAATACACAGTTATAAATATTATCATGCTTATAGTCTTGTAATCTATAGCAAATTGAATAAAAATTAAACAAATAAAAAAATTTTATGCCGCAATAGTTGTCATTAAATTTATTTAACTCTTTGTTTAAAATTGATTGATAAATAAATCCTTGAAATGAACTATTTTTAAGTTAATTTCAAATGAAAATCAAATAAATCACGAATCGAACGTACGATTAATAATACACAAAAATACTAAAAGTCAAAGTACGCACACATCAAACCGGTCTGGTCTGGACTTCAATCAAAATCTTTCACAAAGCAAAGGCTGATCATTTTCACGTGAAATGCATCATCCCCGAGCGGTTGAATAATTTATGGGACAACATTTTGTGCGCATTTCAATCAGACTGCAACAGCAGGGATCATTTGAGCGCGTTTAATTAACCCGATGGACAGAGTTACGTGTTGCCGGAGCTTTAGATTATTTTCTCTAATTGTATCATTCGGGGCTCGGATTATTGTGGCTCGTAATCTTTTGTGAAGAGCCTTTGTGGAGGACTGAAAGAAATTTTTTTTTTTTTTTTTTTAATTAAATTGTCGATTGGGAAAAATTCCAAACAAAAAAAGAAGAAAAGGAAGGAACTTGGGATTTTTTTTTTATTAATAAAAACCGTAAATCGAATTCCAAAATTTTCGTAGAAAAAGCAAATCGATTTCGTCGTGAATGGAAGATAGACTATCATGGTTGAATTTTTATTCATTGATAATCTTTCGAGAGAGAATATAAAAAGAGAGAAAAATGTCAATTCGGCCCCGACGAGTCGTGAAATTTTTTCGCGATAAAAAAAAAAAAATTCGCGTTTATTTTACGGATTTATCGAATTCGCGGATTATGAAAACAATTTTTCTCGACAATGTTTTTCTTTGTCCGTAAGAGTTTTTTCTTGTAGAATGCTAATTGCCGACAATTCTTGGTCTTCAATTTAATTGTTATCGCGACTGACTTTGCGAGTGTGGTCGTTAAGCTTGATACCCTTAAATTATAAAAAGAGATAATAATGAAGCTGGTTTTAGAAAATATGTACTTCTGTGAAAAGAACAAAATGAAATGAGTTATCGCATCAAACCGAATGAAAAAGAAAAAAAGAAAAAAGTATCTCGTCATCTCAGAACTATTTATGATTGTCTGTGGAAAAATAACAATAAGGACTATAAATAGCCAACACAATAATCATTTTTTTTTTTTTTTTAATAAACTCATTTCTTTTTATCAATTGATGCTCAATCTTAATTTTCTGATAATAAATATTTATTATTAAATAAATGAAAAAAAAAAAAAAAAAAATTTATTGGTTTTTCATTTCTTTCATACTTGATGTAATTTTATCAAAAATATGCAAATTTTCATGACATATTTAAGCTGTAAAAGCTTTGAATGAATAAATAAAATCAATGTTTTTTTATTATTTACTAATGATCAATTAAAAAAACAAATAATCTCTAATTTTTTTCTTTAATGCCGAACCAACTCTTATCGATCAGCTCAATTAAGAATTCAAGTTGAAAAATAATACGCCTGAAAAGTTCCGTTCAAGAGCCATTCTCCGCAATTCAAGAAATTTCGGAGCTCCAGAGAATAAGAAAGAAAAAAAAAGGTTGATCCCGACGAGTTTAATTGGTGTCGTTACTCAATAACTCCGCCGTCAGACTGATAAGACGCCGTTGCCGCTCCGGACGCTAAAAATAGGATCACGAATTGATCGAGAACGAATGGAAGTAAACAATTACCGCGGCGCGGCGTTTTGAATGAAAAATTACGTCGCTTTATTTTTAGAAACCTCTGTAAACAACAAATTAACGGTCTATTTTTTTTCAGCGGGGTTAATAAAAAATCGAAATTTTTTCATTGACCAATTGCGAGCCTGGTATCGGCCGAATTCATTATCGTGGCCGTCCCCGGCGCAGAGAAACTTTTAATTATCAACAGCTCCGAAAGTTCGTTAAATTCATAACGAGCCGCGGAGGAATTCGAATTCGCGTCAAAAAGTTTGACCGTAGCTGCGAATAATATTAACACCGAGAGAAATGAAAAAAGTATCGATACGGATTGACCGCTGCTCTGAATGCAAGATGTGTTCTCGAGGCGCCGAGCGTGACTCACGTCCGCGATGATTTTTTCTTCTCGCGGGTTTGCTGGTAAAAAAACTGCTTGAAATTTTTTTTACTTTCCTTTCGAGCCTGTTATTTTATCTCAATGACTCAATTTAACGTCGATTTGAAGTGGAAAAAAAAGGAGAGTTTGAGGTTTACCTCGAGGTTTACCGTGGGTCGGGGCGAGATAAATACCCGACTTTTTTTAATCTTATCAATTTTATCAAATTATGTAAGCAGTTGGTGCGTCTTTTTTAAAACATAGTCAAAATGAAAAATATTCCTGGTAAAATTTTTTATATCTACATTATATTGTACTGATTTATGGTTAAATTGTAAAATTATCAGCAGTTTTGTGTATAATTATCATTTTTTTAATTTATTTGATAAGCAGAAACCATACAAATTCATACAAAAGAAAGTTCATACAAATTTATATATTTATATTGAATTTGATTATGATCTAGTCTATTTTAGAATAAAATATTTGTGATTATAAGCGGTATGAAGAAAAACTCGGAAAAAGTTTATAAATATCTTGACGCTTCATACAATTAATTAATATATTATAAAAATACTGACCGTCAGAGTGCTTCGAACTCAATTCTAGGAATAACAGCGCAAAAAAGTTATTCCAAGAGAGTTTTTTTTTTCACGACTATATATTTTACTCTTATTTCGTTAAATCAAAATCCCCATGTCATGTTTTTTCACTCGTGTAGCTTTCGATAAGCTTTTTTCAAACGGCACGTGTGCTATTAAAAAAAAAAGATCGGATTTTGTGAGTGCGTAAAAACATATTAAATCTACTACTCATTTGATAGAATGATCTAGCAAAAAATGTTTATCTTTTTCTCATTTTACGAAAAGTTATACGTATACACACTCAATTCATTATTGTTTGATTCAAAAATTGTGTCTTTCATTTTAATTTTTCTTCATAATAGAATATAATTTAAATCACATTTTGGAGAAATCTAATAAAACTACATGATTTTAAAGACAAACAAAAATCAAACGAGTAAACGTTTGAAAAAAAATAAAAAAAATCAATTCGAGCTTTTCGCAAATTGGTGTACTCGGGCAATTGGGGCTGATTAATCGGACGAGACGGAAAGTTTTTCCAGCCGTAGAATTTCAGATCGTGAGAAGAAATGAGGTCTGAATTTTCGCAACTGTAATTTTGCGCGAAATTAGCGAAAAAAAAAAAAAAAAAAAACGAGAGAGATGAAAGAGCGCGACAATAGCTTGTTAGCGTGCGCAACTAGTTTTATTTTTTAATCAAAGTTTCAGCGAAATTAGTCATTTGAAAAAGGAATTATTTTTATAACGAAACAGGCTGTTTGGATCACGTGAGAGTTACTGAATCACCGTAAAACACTGTAAATTGACGTTGTATACAAACAAAATTTTTTCTAGAAATTAAATCAAGGAATTTTGCAAGTTACAAAAACTTTTTTTCTTCCAACTTCAATCTATTAACGATTCAGCTTTATTGTCCGAACGACTCCTCGTCTCGATTGATCAATTTATTACGAGTCAAAGAATACTGAAATGATGCAATGGTTTCAAAAACATCTTGAGAGAATTTTTTTTAATTGAACATTTTAAAAATCAAAACAAAAAACTGTAATTGAATAGTAGTAAATAAACTAATATATAAAACTCTATAAAACTTTTATTTTTGAATTACCTTTATTGATATCCTTTCAATTTTGCTCTCGTTGTCGTCACTGAACCAGCAGCTTCATGGAAGTAAAAAAATACGATTGGAAGATTCAACTATTGTTAACCTGTTGGATAAAAAATAATTTTAATTAGTTTTAAAATAAAATAAAAAAAGTTTTTGAAAATAAATTTTCATAAAAATAATTGTTTTTTTCTAGTGCACATTTAAATAGTCTTTTAGAAAAATTCTAATTTAAAAATTTTAATTATGTTTTTCGTTCGAAAAAAGGCTTGTTAGTTGACCATAATTACTATAATTAGTATCAAGTATTTTACCATAATCAATGAACAGTCTACTTATATTAAATTTAAATAATTAAAACTATAGTCAGAAAGCATCATAGCCTGCACGAGAATTCTAATAACTCTACAAGGATATAAAAGTCAAACATCTCACACAAACTGTCATCCTTCAGTCAAACCAACTTTGTCAATCGTAAAAATGAGTTTGAACGACTTCGTCAAGCAGAATCTAGAATCTTGTCAAGGTGGCTCAAACAATAACATTTTCAAATCTTGAGACAGATATAAAAAAAATTCTTCGATCCTGAGCCGGAGTTCACGAAACTGATAATCTCGAATTTGAACTGTGGTATCTTGGATATCGAGCTTCAGGAATTGTCGAGGGAATTGTTCAAAAAATTCGGAGCCATATCGGCCATCGTGCACTGCGACAAGTACAGAAGAAGCCTTGGATCAGCTGATCTGAGTTTTGAACGAAGGCTTGATGCCGTAAAGGTGAGATTAATACATAGATGTATCATTGGCCGGTCGGGAAATGAAAATTCAGTTGGTCACATCAGAGATGCTGGCTATACACTCAATCGAACCTGCTGCAAGTGTCAATTCTTGCGGTGGAAGCAACTTTGTCAAAGGTCGAGGTCGAGAAGAACTTGGGGTAACGTCGGGACCGAAGAAGCCTGCAGCCGAAGAACTCGAGAAGTTCGGACTGAAAAATTCCGAGAATGCAAACTACGTTTGCAATCGTGGTGTAAATTTTTTTTGTACATGCTGTAGTGATTAGTGGAATCTAGAAATTACTGTGTACACAAGACATTAATAAACAAAAAAAAGTTTTTTTCTAAAAATTATTTTAAATATCACTTCAAACAAGTCAATAATTTTAACCTTTTGCCCTCGCTTTTGCCGCACGATTTTTTTTATCAATTATTTTTAAGAAAACTTTGTTTGAAGAATTTTCCAATTTACACTGGTCTCTCAACGCGGATTTGATATTTGAATTTTTAAAATTAAAATTAAAGTATTAGATAAACAGACCAATATTTAGAAAAAGATAAAACTAGAAAAAAAAATTTCGCTCAATTTTTAACAACTCAAAAAAATCACCATGCTGTATCAACCAGGTCAAACACAAAAAATCAAAATTTCCTAGCGCAAATCAAACAGAAATTTATCGGGTGCAAAAAAGACGCGCCGGTTTATCAGTGCTCCTCAACTCCGCGGAGTAAAAATAAATCGCACGCACACCCGAGTAGCTCGATTGACTTATTGGTCGGGAGGCGATAAAAGAATCGGTCATTTTTCAACTTGCTCGCGCGGTCAGCAAACACTAGCGATAAACTCAAATCCATCAAAGATGTTCGAAAAAAATTCCCAAAAATTTTTCAAAAATTTTTCCTTCCCCGAATAATAACAAATTCACTTTCATGCGCCACCCGAGTACACGTGAATGAGGGGAGGGGGTGTAAGCGCTGGTGCACCTGTCTCCCTTCCACGGGTGAAAGGAGGCCTTTTCCCCCTTTGTGATTATTTCATGAGCTCAGCTTTTTTACCCATACTCTTTCGGACGCGCTCGGTTGGTTGATTTTTAATTTATGCACGGTGCGTGTGGGACGATTAAAAGGTTGACAAACAATTGGTCATCGGGCGTGGGATCAAAGTGAGCTTATGATTGAGCAAGTGTGAATACCCGGCTGAAGTTGTGAATCATTACAGTGAGGGTTCATAATCAGTGGGGTTGTCGGGTTACTTAAATGTTATGGTGTAGTTGTCATGTGATCCTTTAGAACTGGATAAAACAATGACAAGAATGTGAATTTTTGGCCAGGAGAATAAAGTGCAGGCTCAGGTTTGATTGATAAGCATTTATTATCTACTTGTGAGGTGGACAAGAAAATGATGACATGTGATTTTGTTTGCATGAAGTTTGTTTGATGGAATGAAAGTTACTTTATCAATCTAGCGCATTATGTACACTTGTTCAGTCTGAATTAAAATAGTCACCATTAAAACATTGTTTTGAAGAACAAAACTGATTTTACATATTGAAGAGCTATTGAAATACCCAACAAATAAAACAATATATTTACTTGACTAAATAAATGAGTATAAAGTTAAGTAATAGAAGTTTAGTGCATCATAAATACATCAGAGTGAAAATTCATCAAGTGCTTAATCACCATCAAACTACTGTTTTGTAGACCAAAACTAATTTTGCAGAAACTGTACCGGTTACACTACTTTTATAGTGTATATTGGTTCATTAAATTCAATTAAATATACATGTTAGTAATAAGAACTGAAATATCAACAAAAAGGAATGTTTGTATGCATCAAACTACAATCTAAATGTTGTTCAAAAACTTTAGAAACTCCAAAACCAGCAGTATAACTTGGTAAAACAACTCAAACACTTCCCCCAAGCACAGCAAAGGTATATAGCTTTCCTCAGACCAAATACAACATACTCCTCAAGAAATATCCCTGCAGCAAAACCAGTAAAAATTTCCTGAAGCTTACTCACACCTTGCCGTATACGCGACAAAGCGTTGTGTCGCTACTTATAAAAGCGTGGAAGCAGCAGCAGTAGCAAAAAGAAGAAGAGGCATAATAAAAAAGGAAAAAAAAAAAAAGATTTTTTTTAAAGCCTGCCGTACGGGAGTGTATGTACAAGCACGAGGAGAAGAGGGGAAACCGCTGCCAGGCTGCGGTGGTACGACGGTCGGGCGTTGCTCGACTAACGCACGAGACAGACAGAGACAGAGACGGAAGTGAGTGCCCCGCGGAATGCCTGCATCGAGAACGAGAAGTCACTCACTCACTCACACACGCACGCACGCACGCACGAAAAACGGAGTAAAAGACATACTAACCCCTGGCTGCATCGCTAGGATACGTATGGAAGAACCAAGACAGCTAGATCGTAACTAACAAGCCGGAGTCTCGGTAAACAAATAAATAAGCGAGTAACTGCAGTACCGCGGCTGTGGAGTGCAGGTCCACGACAATGTAGGGAAAGCCTGAGCCTCCTCCTGGGATAGAGTCCGTGTGCTCCAGGAGGAGAGTCTCCAGGGTCGCCTGCACCGGGAAATCGAACAAGCCGAAAACCCTCCACTTGTCTACCCAAAGTTCGCGGTGTAAAAATAAAATCAAGAGGAATGAGAAAATAAAGCGCTAGGCTAGGTACTCTACCGTTATTAGCAGGGCGATGGCTCTTCTCGGCTGGTTAGCAGTACCAGTTACACACTTTGAACGAACACACAAGAGACTCCTCCTCGACGACGTTCGCGGCGGTCGGTTAAAGCACTTAAAAAAAATAATAACGAACACTGAAGCTAAAAGACTCTCGATCCTCCTCGGGTCTCTGAGGGCAGCAGCACACACGGGGGGCGTACTCCTCGGACGCTTCCTAATCGCACGTGCTCGCACAAACTCCGGCTGGTCGGAGAGACGATTTCAGTTTTAAACAAATTAAAAAAATAATAAAAACGCAACCGAGGAGGAGGAGGAGGGTAATAAACACCACCACACAACACACGCACCACTCTCTCGTGTACACAAACTGGTCGACGTCGTCGTCGTCGCGCGGGGGGGCAGCGACTCTCTCTCTATCCGGCGCGCGGGCGGGCACACAACGGTATGGATGATGATGCCTGCAAGGCTGCAGTCACGGAAAGCGAGACGAGAGATCGGCGTCGGCTCGGGCTGAATTGACCGACCGGAGAGAAGCGACCTCTCTCGGACCAGGACTATGCGCCTTGGCTAGATTGGAGCTACGAATTACGATGGGGATTTTTCGTTTGCTTTTCTTTTATTTCGAATAAAAGTTTGATCATTTTTAAATTGATTTTGTGTTCAATGAATATTCTATATGTATTGGTTGTATTCATTATTAAACTTGTAAAACTAGTAAAATAAGTGTGGCGACTCAGTGCACTTCGATAATAAATCCAGACAAAACTTTGAATACAACGATAAATATTGTAAAAAAAAAAATTGTTTTTAAAATCTTTGTATGTATGTGAAGTCTTATTAATAACTTTTTTTTAAAACTAATTTCACAATTATTTTTAAAATCAATAATCTCTTTAAGTATGATAACAATGAGACATAAACCTTATACAGTATTTGTTTCAATATTTTTCAATTTGCGCAAAAACTATTTGTTTAACTTTGAATGGATTCATTTGAATAGTTAATTGCTTTTTATTTTTCTCTCATACTAAAATTCTTCATTCTCAATTTTGCACTGTATAAAATACCTAATAATTATCCTAAAATGTTCTAAAACACAATTTTTAAATTGTCTAAACATGTTATAATTTTCAAGATATTTTTAGTATTTACTTGTCAATTGATTGGGGATAGATAAGTCTCATTTAAATGAATTATGAATTAAAAAGTTTTATATTATCTTATAGTACTCGTAAATACTTGTTTTACCCAACACAAGTGTTATTTAAATAATTAAAATAAAATTTTTTGTGAAACTTTTTATTTTATTTTATTAAGTTGAATCATTTTGGTCAATAAAAAAATTACACTACACATATTAGATACATATTTTTTTATCAATACACACTTCATTTTGCATATGTTTATAAATACACTGATGTAAAATTAAGTTTTTCCATGGTCTAATAAAACTTAAATCAAACGATTGATTCACGCAGTTTATTCATAGTAATATTTTGAGAGAAAATTCTTTTGATGAAACGCATGAAAATAATTACAAATATTTTATTAATGAAATCGCCTGTTTCTTACAAATTAAAAAAAAAAAGAAAAAAAAAAAAAATTTTCCGAGAAAATAATTAAAAAATAATAATAGTAATGATAATTTATAACAATACAATGTTCAATTCGTAGTCAAAAACTGAAACTTTTTACTTAATTTCCTAACTTACTAGGAAATAGATATTCACGCTTTACAAATGATTATAAATGCGAAAAAAAGTAATTTCACGCGGCACGCTTATAGTTATAAAAAAAAAAAAAGTAAAGTCAATCATCTACTTCAATCATCGAGACAGAGGACTCAATTAATCACCTAAGTAAAGTTATTTAAAATAATAAATATGTACGTAGTCTAAAATTAATACGCTATTAGAAGAGGAATCAACTCTGTCTGGGTCTCAAACCTTACTTATTATTCTGACAAGTCATTGAATGTTTAAATTACAACGCGGATATAATTACTCTGAAAAATCTCATAAAATCATACGATTATTTACATATCCATGTGTTGTGATGTGTCGCGGCGAAGTATGACCGACGGTCATACTATTGATGATTTTATAAAATTAATTAGTATTAGGCACCGACGGAGTTGGCCGCCTTGCTCTTAGCGTACTCTTCCAGTTCGGCATCGAGTTCCTCGGCGGTGGGCTGCTTCTTTGGTCCAGGTTTGCTACCTCCGAGTCCGCCTCGTTTGGGTCCGCCGCGACCTCCTCGACCTCGGCCTCTACCGAAGTTTCCTCCCCTTCTCGTAGGACTACCACCTCGGGGTTTGAAACCACCAGTGCCGATTCTTCGAGTCGGAGATGCCGGTACTTCCGATGTGGCGAGCTGGATTTTCATTGCACGACCGTCCAGAGGTACGCCGTTGTATTGCTTCATAGCCTGAAATTCAAAAATAATTTTACGGTCAAAAACAAAGTTAATTTATTAATTATTCCATATTTTTATTTTACACTTGAGTATAACTTCATAAGGTTTAAATAAAATTTATATATTTAACGAAATTATCAAACGGGTAGTTACAAAAGTAAAAGTTAGAAAAAATTAAAAATACAATTCAAGTTAAAAATTAATTAAAATAAATCACTGTTAGAGTTTGCTAATTTTTGGAAGAAAATAGAGTCAGAAAAAGTAATTCTGCTCAAGGGAACCTCCTACTTTAAGGCAGGTCAAAAGTATCTATGCAGGTATACATTTAGAAGAAGTAATCTTATAAGTAGGCACTGCAGATTTTGGCATCTTAAAATAATACTCAAATTTTACTTTTTCGGCATCTTCGAAAATTGAAAATTTAAGCTGTCAATGGAAAATTTCAATGTCAAATGACTAAAAATTAAAGAAGCAACAACGCAAGAACTTTTACATTGTCAAATGCAGAACTGAATCTAAATTTTTTTATTTTGAAGCATTTTATTTTCAATAACTCTTATTTTCTTCCACAATTTTTACACTCAAATGAAACAACAACAATTATATGAAATTTGTAAAACAATACTCACTTTGATGGCATCGGACCTCCGTTCGAAGATGAGGTCGGCCGAACCCAGGCTTCTTCCCGACCTGTCGTAGTGCACTCCTGCGGACCTCATGGGTCCGAATTCGCTGAAGAGCTCCAGGATGTCAGAGTCGGTGACTCCGAAGTCGAGGTTCGACACGATCAGCTTTGTCGACTCCGAGGCCGCTGTAAACTTCTTGGGTGGAAAACTAGCCCTGGGCTTGAATCTGGGGGAGCTGTTCTGGGTCCTGCGGACGATACCGCCTCGGCCTCGGCCCCGGATGACTCCGCCACCAGGTTTGTTGGCCGGGCCTCGGAAGGAGCCTCGACCACCACGTCCCCTGAAGGATCCACGACCTCCACCACCGCCGCGCCTCAGGCCGCCCCCACGTGGTCGGCTAGTCTTGTTCTGTTTTATAATATCGTCCAAGCTCATCTCCATCTTGACTTTAGTGTAGAGAACAACTCACAGAGACTGAAACTGAAGAGTGTAAATGAACTGAGTTAGACGGTGCCTTATATACGGTCGAAGTTAATCTTTTAAGGGTGGAAGGGGTAACAGTGATACTTTGGTTCAAGTCAAACCAAAAAATAAACTGTTGGAGATCACAGGTTTTATTCATGTAATAAATTTAAAACGTTCAATATTGTAAAATTATACAATTCATAAGTATCACAGTAAACTAAAAAAAATTTAATTGTCTTATAAAACTATTGTAAGCTGGATTAATAAAAAGTTAACAAACTTAAACGATACGAAAATTAAAATTTCAATGATCAATGATTTTATTTTCAATCAATATAATACATACATCCAATACAGTATAAAACATTTCAATATAATTCATAGATATCACAGAAAATAAAAATTCATTATTATAAGTACATATTTTGGAAGAAATCTAATTAAAAAATAATTTCGATTTTTACTGGTTTAAGTTTTTTTCAGTAATATTATTACAAAGTAAATATTGCAATTTTTTTTTTTTTAAATTATGAAAACCAGGAAATCCAAGTTTTCAATTATTGAATACAGTATAATAAAAAACAATTTTTTCACAAGTACATATCATTTTGGCAAAAATATACAAAAAAAATCATTCACAATGAACATTAAATATTCTTCTACAACTTTGACTAGCAATCTACGTTTTAGGTACTTTACATTTTTTGAAAAAGCGTAAAATTTTTGTACTCAAATTTTTGTTACAAAGTACAATTTTGTACATGCGATTCTCCATCCATAATACTGATCCTTCACATTGTTGTTTAAATCACATTCTTCCATTACTTCAAACAATAAAGACAATACGAGTTTCAACATTAAATCTCGCGAGAAAGCTGACAGATTCATAAATCATACAAAAAAACCAGTGTAGAAATTTTTGAAAAAATTTACACTACTTAATTTGTCAAAATCTCGTAATCATCCAACAATTGT
Source organism: Encarsia formosa (assembly GCA_038277355.1). Classification (NCBI taxonomy): domain Eukaryota; kingdom Metazoa; phylum Arthropoda; class Insecta; order Hymenoptera; family Aphelinidae; genus Encarsia; species Encarsia formosa. Next base: position 6,545,593 of record CM076185.1, on the reverse strand, counting down.
TTAAAGCTATTGTATTTCCCCAAGACTGCGCAAATCGTCGTCTCCGAGGTACTCCACCAGTGCCTCAGAGCACTCCAGGTTCCATCCTAGTTTCCTGCACAGGACCTCGATGGCCGCCCTCATGAGTTTGCTTCTCTTCAGAGCCTTCTCGTATTGCATCATCACGACGCAGCCGCAGCATGGAAAAGTATCCGCGAATCTCTTCGACTTAAACAGCTCCCTGAGTGATCCGTTCCTGGCGAGGTGTTTCGCCATGACGTTCACACTCTTCACCATGTCGTAAAGACTCGGCTGGGCTCCGAAGTGCATGTCTTTCATCTTCCGAAGTTCCTCGGCGAAGCCCCCATCGTCCTCCTCGGTGTACAAGAAGTCCTCGGCGTGTTCCACCAGGGTGTTGTAGAGCGCCTCGTTGGTCTGGCTCAGAGCGAAACCGAGTCGCTTCCGGGCCTCCAGGTGCTTCCGGAAAATCCGGTACAGCTCGGTCCTGGGCATCCGGCTGGTGGTTATCTCCAGGAAGTACGAGACGACCGTACGACCGCTGAGGTCCTCCGCGTCCACGTCAGCGCCGCACCTCAGCAGAGCCTTAAGACCTGGCATGTTGACCGGCCAGTACGAGTTGTGCAGAGCCGCTCGCCCCGTGTCGTCCCGGGCGTTTGGGTCGCAGCCGTGCTCTAGCAGCCGAAGGAACACCCTGAAGTAGTACGTCTCGTCGGCCTGAAAAAAAAAAGCAAAATTATTATTTTTGAAACGAATTGAAAAATGAAGCTGGTTGAATCTGAACCAGCCAAGTAAACTTTTGGTGAAAGTTGAAAGTTTTAACTGATTTCAGCTAATTTTCATTTGAAATTGATGCAAAAGCAGCTCTAAGTCGACACGACAGTTTCAAATATCAGTTGAAGTCCATTTTGAAAAACTCAAGAAACGTAGAACAACTTTTCTCTGATATTAAATTTTATCTAATTTAATCATTTGTACGTTCTGCTCGCTGGTACCGATTCTACGTGCTTCAACCACGTACTTAACATTATTCATAATCTTCAGTCGGACCTACCTGTACATTGAGTATGGTCTGGTGGAAGAAGGTTTTCCCGTCCGGAAACCTGAATCCTACGTCGGCGCCGTTGGCCAACAGCTGATCCATCATGTGTTCTCTGTGCAAGCTCACGGCCATCACCAGGGGTCTGCAGTTGTTGACGTTCGGGTCGCCTCCGTGCTTGAGGGCCTCCCTGAGTATCTTCAGATGATTGTATTTTATCCCCAGTTCCACCAGGGTTTCCCCGAAGGCGTTCCCGACATTAGGACTGCCACCATGCTTCATCAGCTTCCTGGCGAGCTTTAGCCACCCGACCTTGGGCAGGCAGGTCAGGTGAAGAGGCGTGTTCCCGTTGGCATCCGGGACGTTGGCGTTCGCTCCGTGTCTCAGAAGGACACCGATCATCTCGGTGAACCTCTTCCTCACCGCCACGTGGAGGGGAGTGCACCCGGGGAATTTCGGAGCGAACAGGTGAACCTGCTCGTTCACGTCGACCCCATTGAGCGCGTACATCTCCACCAGGTCGACCGAGTTCCTGAGACAGGCAATGTGGAAGTACGTCAAGCCCTTGTTGTCCATAGGGTTCTCGATCCTACTCGTGGAGTGGGACATGATCATCCTGACAACGTCCCCGTTTCCCGACTGTACGGCCAACCGCAGTGGCGTGATCCCGGAGAGACTCCTCATCGTCGGGTCGGCACCGCTGGACAGGAGCTTCTCCACTACCTCCGGGTCTCTGGAACACCCCAGGTGGAGGGGGGTCAAGCCGTGCCTGTCCCTGGCGTTAGCGCTGGCTGCGTTGTTCAAGAGCACCTCGGTTGTCTTCAGGCTGCCGTACTTGACCGCGAAGTGCAGGGGACTGTAACCCGGCCACAGGGGACAGTCCAGGGTCGTGAGGTCGTCCACTGTGTATCCGCACCTGAACAGGTTCACCACGGACAAGTGGTCGTCCCGCATGCAAGCGACGTGGAGCGCCGAGATGTTGTACCTGTTTATAATGTTGCGACCGATTTTGTAGGTGACCTGCCAGAACGCGTCCAAGATTTTCTGCATCGCGGGGGAATTCAGCTTGCCGATGTAGTGAAGCGGGACCTTGTGGAGCGCATCCTCGGAGAAGACGTCGAATTTCAGGTCCAGCAGGATTTTAAGAGTCTCCGTGCTGCCGAACTTGACCGCGAAGTGGAGAGCCGTGAAGCCACCGAATTTTTTGGAATCCGGGCTGACCGTCGGGTCTCTTGTGACGTCGATTTTTTTTACAAAATTCTGTACCAGGTTAACCTGGTTTTTCATGCAGAGTATGTGGAAGTGAGACAGACCAGCTTTGCTCACTGGATTGACGATTCTTCCGCCGTGATACGACAAAATGACGTCTACGATTTCGGGATTTTTTTTCTCGACGGCAAGGTGAAGCGGAGTCAGACCGTGGACAGTATCCTGAGCTGTAAAATCGGCCCCGTTGTTTAAAAGTAATATCACAGTTTCTAAAGCGTTAGATTTTACCGCGTAGTGCAGTATGGTTTCGCCAGTTTTCGTGGCCAAGTTAACCATATCTTTGTGTTTTAATAAGCTCTTGACGATTTCTGTTTTGTTGTACAAAGAGGCAATGTGTAAATGCGACAGTCCATCATTGTTGATGGGATTTACATAATTTTTCGAATAAAATGAAAGCATTTTTTCAATGGCAAGTAAATTAGTGTTTTGAGAGGCAAGGTGGAGAGGCGATGAACCAGCTGAGTCCTGGCAACAAATACTTGCACCCCTGTCCAATAGCAAATCAATTATTTTCATGTCCCTCTGTTCAGTTGCAAAGTGAAGAAGAGTGTAGCCTGGCAAATTTATGGGATAGTTTGATGGCACACAATAGTTCACATCAAATCCTTCATCCAGAGAGCGTTTCATCAACTTGTAATCTTGAGTTACGCAAGCGCTCACCAAGTTATAAAATCTCAAATCATAATCCGACAGCTCTGCTACTCTAAAGAATTTTGACAGTATCAAAGACATAAAACTCTTGCTAATCAACTGCTTACGAATGGCTAATTGGAATGGACTTGTCTGATTGACATCTTTGGCATTGATGTCTGCTCCGTGTTGTACTAAAATTGATGCTAAGTACATTCTTTTGTAATAAATAGCAGCGTGCAATGGGGTATATCCACCCCACAGTGGTGATTTAGAGAAAACCGAGATAAAAACATTCTTGTTATTTTCCAGAAGCTTATTCAGAGTATACAACTCATCTATGGCCATACAGCTTACATGTAACAATGATGATTTTTCATCATCAACAATGGTAACAATATCATTCTGCTTCAGAACAGATTGAAAGAGCTGAATAAATAATCCATCGCCCTTTTTTAAACTGCAGTGAAAAGGGGTTAATCCAGATGCATTTTTTATGTTAATGCTTGCACCATACTTCAGAAGTAATGATGCTGTATGAAAATATGAATACTTTGTTGCAATGTGCAAAGCTGTGTAGCCTGGCCAATATTGAGAGTCAGATTTAATGCAACTGTCGAAGTCAACTCCATTTTTCAAAAAATTCAAGATGACAACTTCAATATCTCTGTAGCAAGCAATGTGAAAATGTGTTAGTCCTGCATTGTTAATGGAATCAATGAGATTGGTGTTGTTGTTGTTGTGCGCTAGTAATATTTCATCTAATATCAACTGCAAATTCTTTTCCCATCTTGAAAATTTGTTTTTGTTAAATAATATCATTTCCATACCCAAATGTAGCGGAGTTTGTCCATTTGTATTTTTAATTGTAAAATCAGCATTATTTCTCAATAAAATTTTGACTGCTCCAAGATTGTTAATTTTAACAGCAAAATGAAGAGGTGTGTATCCGGAGAACGTTGGTGAATTACAACTAACTTGACTGTTTACAATAAACTTATTTTGTAATATCCATTCTTCTAGACTTGAATATTTTTCCTTGCAGAGAAAGTAAAACTCGGACAATTTTTTATTGTGCATTTGCTGTCACATTTGCTTCAGAGAAATAATTTTTTTCTACTCCAGGTTAGTTACAATAATTACCTGTAAAACCATCAACAATATTTTACTTGATTAAATTGTTTAAATCACATAAAAAATATACAAATAAATGTTTTTAAAATAGTTTTTTTCTACTCAAAATTAATATTAATTATTTGATTTGATTTTAATTTTAAAATAATTTAAAAAATCAATAAATATGAAAAAGTAACTTACCTAAGATGCATGAGGCTAAGATCACTGTCAAGATAGCAGCTCTCAAAAGTTTAAATTACAAATTAAATATATATATGTGTACAAATTGTGTATTGTTATGACTGCTTCCTAAAAAAAATTTCAAGTTCACAGTATGATTTTGACCTTCTAAATGTCATGAAACAAAGAATTCAAGAAAGTTTTTTCACTTACACTCTTTTGCTCCTCATTTCTTTGTGTGCATTTTTCAAGCAATCCGAATATACTTGCACAAAAACGTTATTTTCATTTCAAACAATGAAAATGATATAGCAACATTTTCGGAATAACGACGCGCGGATCTAACCAACGCGGAAGTAGACATCGTTTAGCACTTAAAAGGTCACGTGTCTTCTCATACGCAATTAAAATTCAAAATTTTGTAAAATATATACCTCATTATAGAATGTTTTCAGTTTTAAATACTCTGCTAATCACAAAAAGTCTCATGAAAATTGGGATGATAGAGATTACGATTTGAAATGATTTGAGGTTAGACGACCGCAAATCGATCGTTATTTAAAAAACAACGATTTGGAAGTTAAAAATTTTTATTTTAAATATTTTAATGCACTCCAGTTTTATTGAAAAACTATTATAAATTTGATATTTATTATTGTTATTATTTTAGAGACCAATAATTAATTTAAAAAAGTGACTTTTTTGTTATCAAAAATTTAAAATTAATGTATGAAAAAAAAAATTTAATTTATTTTTTGAAATTAAAATTGTAGTGATATACTAAACATTGCAAATGAAAGTATAATATTTTTTAATAAATAAACTGAAGACTGTTAAGATTTGTTTTATCATTATTTCTGATTTCTGACTTGTAATAAATATTGGAAGAAATTGCTTCTGGTGTAAAAATAAAATAAATTAAAGATCTATGAAATTAAGATTTGTAACATAAGAAAAATACATTAAAAATGTAAGCATTCTACTTTAACAGGATTTCAACAAAGATTAAATGAAATCTAAAATTGACACAAAAATATGATTTCACATTTGTTTATTTTAATCGAATGACTGCTTTAATGTTCATAACAAATTTTTCTGATGTTACCAAATACCATCATTTTATAAATTACTAAATAAAACAATTAATGGGAACTTGCAAGTATGAAATACTAAATAAATGTAATTTATAATGATAATGATAACAATAATATGTATGTAGGGGTTGGCTAAAAGCAATTTAAATTTTGTTTAATTTCATAAAAACTAAAATTAAAAAACTCATAAGTACCTGAGATGAGCAAGTAAATTGCATTAAAACAATTAACTGTTTTTACATTTTTTATGATTATACACACTAGACTAAAAAAGAGCTGGTTAATAAAAATTGGTAATTTTCAATGATGATATTAATTCAGTAATTTTGGGTTGATTACACTATCATGCAAGGTCTAAAGGAACTACATCAGTATTCCGCGGTGGTAGCACAAGTTAAATTGTAACCGATTAATCTTTAAGAATAAAAATAAAAACTGTAGAACGCTTGATATTTACATAATTTTTCAGATAAATAAATAAAATCGTACGTCAAAACCTGGCGTTGCTCATACCTGGTTTTGAGGTTATATAATTTACGAGCCGATTATAAAATTGTATTTACCGGTAAGAACCATGCCGTGCGATCAATAAAGATGTGAATTAAATAAATTAAATTATTTTACGCTAATAAGCCATCTGTAAAAACATAATATTACAAGTAAAAAGAAAGTGAGGAAGTCATACCAAGGTTAACTTCATCGGCTCAAAGAAAAAAAATTTTTTAACAAATTAAGAGTTTTCACGACAAACAAAACGTGATTTAGGTTTTTACAGAATCAATTGATAGAAATAATTTAAGAAGAGTGAAAAATTAGTCATAATACTCACCAGACAGGGAAATTTCGGTCGGAAAAGAGAGTCCCGCTTTTTGTTGCCGGCAAAAATCCACGCGCGGCGCGACCACGTCAGGCTATCCTTTTTCTTTATCTGTCTTTCTCTCTCCAGTTGGGTCAGTGATGAATTCGAGAAAGCGGGCATGGGGACATAGCGGTTACTTCAGGCCGTAGAAGCTCGACCAAGAGGTTATTTCAGATTGCTAGGGGTTCTGTGTGCTAAGGTTAAAGAACATTCGAATGTTTTTAAAAATACTGAGTTGATTACAAAATTTGTACGATTGATTCATTTAAGTTCTTTTTATAAATAAATATTTAACCATTCCTCCAAGCTGTAAAACTCAAGAACCCTGAGAGTTCGGATTATTTCAATAAATAAAAAAATTAATGAATGATTCCCCCCACCACTAAACCCACGAAAGTTTGTGTGAACGAATTTAATTTTTTACCAAATAAATAATCCGCCAAGCACTAAACCTTGAAAACCCTAGGAATGCAAGTTTAATTTATTAATTTACAAATGATCTCCCAAGAACTAAACCCAAGAAACCCAGGGCGTCAAAGTTTCATTTTTAACTCAATAAATAATCCCCCAAGCAATAAACCGTGAAAACCCTGGGAAGGCAAGTTTGATTTTTTAATAAACGAAGGATCCCCCAATTACTAAACCCTGGGCATCAGAGTTTAATTTTTAACTAAATAAATAATCTTTCAAGCAATAAACCTTGGAAACCCTGGGAATGCAAGTTTAATTTTTAAATAATTAAATGATCCCCCAAGCTTCAAACCCACAATACACTTGAATTTTTAAATGAACAAACAATACCACAAGCTCTAAACCCACAAAACCCTGGGCTTCCGAGTTGAATTTTTAAATGAACAAATAATCCCCCAAGCTTCAAATCCTCAATGCCCTGGGGGCCCCAGATCAATTTTTGAATAAACAAATAATCCCCCAAGCTCCAAACCCACGAAACCCTGGGCTTCCCAGTTCAGTTTTTGAATAAATAAATGATCCCCCAAGCTTCAAACCCACAATGCCCTGGGCTTTCAAGTTCAATTTTTGAATAAATAAATGATCATCCAAGCTTCAAACCCACAATGCCCTGGGCTTTCAAGTTCAATTTTTAAATGATTCAAATCTTGAATAGTGGTAGCTTCTACTTGATGAAGATTAAATAACATTTTTAGGAAATAAATAAATAAACTCTTTTTATAGAGTAGTTAAATCTTCACTTTATTATTGTTTAAAAATATTTGGAAAAACCGTTACATAAGTTTCACTACACAGTGGCTTCTTCAGACGGTAATCATTCAACTGATTGATAATTAGTTTTGTGAGAGAATAAATACAAGGTACATCGTCGTTAACATCATACACACACTTACAGCTTTCACAGATAGTTTCGTTTACAAATATAAAAAGGGGGGGGGGGCGGGGAGTAGGGAGACAATCAAAACAATGTTAACGACGATGTACCTTGTATTTATTCTCTCACAAAACTAATTATCAATCAGTTGAATGATTACCGTCTGAAGAAGCCACTGTGTGGTGAAACATGTGTAACGTATTTTCCAAATATTTTTAAACAATAATAAAGTGAAGATTTAATTACTCTTTTAAAAGAGTTTATTTATTTATTTCCTAAAAATGATTCAAACTCAGAATACCCTTGGCTGCCAAGTTCAATTTTTGAATAAATAAATAATCTCCAAAGCTTCAAACACACAATGCCTTGGGCGTCCGAGTTCAATTTCTAAGTAAACAAATACTACTCCGAGCTCCAAACCCACAATGCCCTGGGCACCAGAGTTCACGTTTTAAACTAATAAACAATCCCCCGAGCTCCAAACCTACGAAACCCTGGGGTTCCGAGTTCAATTTTTAAATAATTGAATGATTACCCAAGCTTCAAACTAACAATCCCCTGGGCGCCCGATATCAATTTTTAAATGAACAAATAATCCTCCAAGCTCCAAGCCCATAATGCCCTAGGCGTCCGAGTTCAATTTTTGAATAAATAAATGATCCCCCAAGCTTCAAACCCACTTTTTTAAAAATTGAACTCAAAAGCCCAGGGTTTCGTGGGTTTAGAGCTTGGTGGATCATTTATTTATTAAAAAACTGAATTCGGGAGCCCAGGGTTTCGTGAGTTTAGAGCTTGAGAGATTATTTGTTAATTCAAAAATTTTACTCAGGAGCCCAGGGCATTGTGGGTTTAAAGCTTGGAGGATTGTTTGTTCATTTAAAAATTGAACTCGGAAGCCCAGGGCATTGTGGATTTGAAGCTTGGGGGAACATTAATTTATTCAAAAATTGAACTCAGAAGCCCAGGGTATTGTGGGTTTGAAGCTTGGGGGATCATTTAATTATTTAAAAATTTAACTCAGAAGCCTAGGGTTTCGTGGGTTCAGAGCTTGGCAGATTATTTATGTATTTAAAAATTAAATTTAGGAGCCCAGGGTATTGTGGGTTTGAAGTTTGTGAGATCGTTCATTTATTCAAAAATTTAACTCAGGAGCCCAGGGCATTGTGGGTTTGAAGCTTGGGGGATATTTATTTATTCAAAAATTGAATCTGGAATCCTAGGGTATCGTGTTTTTAAAGCTTGAGAGATTATTTGTTAACTCAAAAATTTTACTCAGGAGCCCAGGGCATTGTGGGTTTAAAGCTTGGGGGATTGTTTGTTCATTTAAAAATTGAACTCAGAAGCCCAGGGTATTGTGGGTTTGAAGCTTGGGGGATCATTCAGTTATTTAAAAATTGAACTCGGAAGCCTAGGGTTTCGTGGGCTTAGAGCTTGGCGGATCATTAATTTATTCAAAAATTAAACTTGCATTCCCAGGGTTTTCAAGGTTCAGGGCTTGGGGTATTATTTAATTAGTTCAAAATTAAACTTGCACGCCCAGGGTTTTGTGGGTTTAGAGCTTGGCGGATCATTTATTAATTCAAAAATTAAACTTGCATTCCCAGGGTTTCCAAGGTTCAGGGCTTGGAGTATTATTTAATTAGTTCAAAATTAAACTTGCACGCCCAGAGTTTCATGGGTTTAGTGCTTGGGGGATTATTTATTTAGTTAAAAATCAAACTCGGACGCCCAGAGTTTTGTTGGTATAGTGCTTAAGAGATGATTCATTGAGTTAGAAATGAAATTTAGACGCCCGAGGTTTCGTTGGTATAGCTTGGAGGATTATTTATTTAGTTAAAAATTAAACTCAGACACCCAGAGTTTCGTGGGTTTAGTGATTGGGAGATCATTTGTTTATTAAAAAATAAACTTGCTTTCCCAGGGTTTTCACGGTTTATTGCTTGGGGGATTATTTATTGAGTTAAAAATGAAACTTTGACGCCCTGGGTTTCTTGGGTTTAGTTCTTGGGAGATCATTTGTAAATTAATAAATTAAACTTGCATTCCTAGGGTTTTCAAGTTTTAGTGCTTGGTGGATTATTTATTTGGTAAAAAATTAAATTCATTCACACAAACTTTCGTGGGTTTAGTGGCGGGGGGAATCATTCATTAATTTTTTTATTTATTGAAATAATCCGAACTCTCAGGGTTCTTGAGTTTTACAGCTTGGGGGAATGGTTAAATATTTATTTATGAAAAAAACTTAAATGAATCAATCGTATAAATTTCGTAATACAAATTTTGTAATAAATTTAGTATTTTTAAAAACATTCGAATGTTCCTTAACCTTAGCACACAGAACCCCTAGCAATCTGAAATAACCTCTTGGTCGAGCTTTCACGGTCTGAAGTAACCGCTATGTCCCCATGTCCGCTTTCTCGAATTCATCACTGAGTTGGGTGGCTTGGCGTTAGCGTTTGTAGTCAGTTTTACAAAATGCGCATGCACCGCCTCCATTAGATACCCACCCGCGGCGTCCAGCGATGGATTCGAGAATCTGCTCATGGGGACCAAGCACTCATTTCAGGTCAAAGAAAGACGCAAACGGTCGACAGAGCGATAGTTTCAAGTCGGTAGCCGCTAGTGCCCCCCGCTTTATTTGGAAAGATTGACCGTCACAGTAACCGCGCAAGTTTGAAAGTTAAATAACAGAAACCGTTGCCAATAATTAATAAATAAATAAATGAATAAATAAATAAACCGCCAAGCTCTAAGCCCCAATAACGCTGGGGAGAGTGGTGATAAATAATTTTTTATAAAGAATTAAACCGCCAAGCTCCAAATTCCCATTACGCTGGGGAGAGTGATAAATAAATAATTTTTTATAAACAATTAAACAAACCAACAAGCTCTAAACCCCCATAACGCTAGGGAGAACGACAAATAAATTAATTTTTATAAACAATTAATTCAACCGACAAGCTCTAAAGCCTCATAGCGCTGGGGAGAGCGATAAATCATTAATTTTTTATAAACAATTGAATAAACCGACAAGCTTTAAACCCCCATAACGCTGGGGAGAGCGATAAATAAAAAATTTTTTATAAACAATTAACTAAACCGCCAAGCTCTAAGCCCCCAGAACGCTGGGGAGAGCGATAAATCATTAATTTTTTATAAACAATTGAATAAACCGACAAGCTTTAAATCCCCATAGGCTGGGGAGAGCGATAAATAAAAATTTTTTTATAAACAATTAACTAAACCGCCAAGCTCTAAGCCCCCAGAACGCTGGGTAGAGCGATAAATCATTAATTTTTTATAAACAATTAACGAAACCGCCAAGCTCTAAGCCCCCAGAACGCTGGGGAGAGCGATAAATCATTAATTTTTTATAAACAATTGAATAAACCGACAAGCTTTAAATCCCCATAGGCTGGGGAGAGCGATGAATAAAAAATTTTTTATAAACAATTAACTAAACCGCCAAGCTCTAAGCCCCCAGAACGCTGGGGAGAGCGATAAATCATTAATTTTTTATAAACAATTAACTAAACCGCCAAGCTCTAAGCCCCCAGAACGCTGGGGAGAGCGGAAAATCATTAATTTTTTATAAACAATTGAATAAACCGACAAGCTCTAAACCCTCATAACGCTGGAGAGAGCGATAAATAAATTATTTTTCATGAACAAATAATTAAACTGCCAAGCTCTAAATTCCCATAACGCTGGGGAGAGTTATAGATAAGTAATTTTTTATAAACAATTAATAAACCAACAAGCTCTGAACCCCCCATAGCGCTTGGGAGAGCGATGATTCATTAATTTTTATAAACTATTATTTATAAAAATGTTTATATAAAATTATAGATTTATCGCTCTCCCCAGCGTTGTGGGGGTTTAGAGCTTGGCGGTTTATTTAATTGTTTATAAAAAATGATAAATTTATCGCTCTCCCCAGCGTTGTGGGGGTTTCGAGCTTGTTGGTTTATTTAATTGTTTATAAAAAACAATTTTTTTATTGCTCCCCCCAGCGTTATGAGGGTTTAGAGCTTGTCAGTTAAATTAATTGTTCATAAAAAATAATTTATTTATCACTCTCCCCAGCGTTATGGGGGTTTCGAGCTTGTTGGTTTAATTAATTGTTTATAAAAAATAATATATTTATCACTCTCCCCAGCGTTATAGGTGCTTAGAGCTTGGCAGTTTATTTAATTGTTTATAAAAAGATATTTATTTATGGCTCTCCCCAGCGACATGGAGGTTTAGAGCTTGTCAGTTTATTCAATTTTTATAAAAAATTATTTATTTATCGCCCCCCCCCCCTAGCGTTATGGGGGTTTAGAGCTTGTTGGTTTAATTAATTGTTTATAAAAAATTAATGATTTATCACTCTCCCCAGCGTTATGGGAATTTGGAGCTTGGCGGTTTAATTAATTGTTTATAAAAAATTATTTATTCACCACTCTCCCCAGCGTTATTGGGGCTTAGAGCTTGGCGGTTTATTTATTTATTCATTTATTTATTTATTAATTGTTGGCAATGGTTTCTGTTATTTAGCTTTCAAACTTGCGCGGTTACTGTGACTGTCAATCTTTCCAAATAAAGCGGGGGGCACTAGCGGCTACCGACTTGAAACTATCGCTCTGTCGACCGTTTGCGACTTTCTTTGACCTGAAATGAGTGCTTGGTCCCCATGAGCAGATTCTCGAATCCATCGCTGCCGGCGTCTGCGCTGCAGCTGATCCGTTTAATTTTTTTTTTTTATTTCTTGATGCGCAGTTTTAAGTTTTCGCAAGGAAGCCGCTGATGCTGATCGCGATATCAGCAATGATTAAAACAAAAACGTAATAAATAATGATAGGATTGTGTAAATATGCGGATGTACAGTTTAGGATAATTGGATTTAGTTTTCTAAGTGATGTCTAAAAAAACAGCTTGACTCTTGTAAATAAAGTCCTAGGTTAAGAAGAAATATATGCAGTGAGTATGATAGTGAGTAAAATCTTTTTTATTCATACAATTTATTGTTTATTTAACTGTTTTATTCAATTAATTTCAGGCAAAAATTTTGAGTAATGGATATGGAAACTAAACAAGTGAGTCTAGTTTTTTGTTATAGTAAATATTATTCAAGATTTTTAACTACCACTAAACTCTCATTTTTAGACCATTTTTTACTTCTTTCTTTAATTGGATTTAAATTGTTTTTACGAATTTGAAAATTTTTTTTTCTGAAAATTCAAATTATTTGTTGATAAATTTATTACATGTTTGTTGTTGACATGTTGTCATTTATTTTGGAAGATTACAAAATATTTTTTTCCAAGGTTGATTTTATCATTTGTTTTTCAATAAATTAAAAATTTTAAATACTTTTAAAAAATTTTAAGAAAATGTAGTTTTAATTAAAATAAATTTGTTATTCAAGTATCAAAATAAAATGTACCATCAAAAAATCTCTTACAATTTTCTAGTCACAAATTATTATGTCAACGTATAAAAGCCAATTCTTTTTTCATTTATATAATTCATGTATAAACTATCTAAAGTATCAATTAATGTTTACTTGTCTGTACCAGCACAATAAAAAACAATTCGATAAAAATTCCATAACCTAATCTAAAAATTTTATTTTAAAACAGAAAATAGAACAATGGATTTTATAAAATATTTCTTTGATGGAAAAACTGGAGTGTTAGCTTCTTGTAAGAGCATAAAAATGAATTTAATTAGACTCATACAGAGTAATACTTGTAAATAGATTTACTTTGATGAATTATAAATAGAACATTATATATTTTATCATCTTATATTGTATAACTTGATAATGTATTTTGCTTTTAAATTTTAATCATTAATTTGTACCTTGTACTCGGGTTTGTTTTTTCATTTCCAAGAGAATTTACCAGCTAGATTATTTATTATGTAATTGTATTAATAAGTGTTAGAAACAATGTATAATTATTACTACTGTTTTATAAAACTTGTTTGAAACTTAAGCTTTATCAAACCATATAAACTTGAGGGCACATACTTGTGCTATTAGTTTTCAAAAGTATTTCTTAGTTAATTTAAATATTCAATTTAGTGCAAGTTTTGATTGTTTTTCAATTTTTTACAGTGTCAATTTACAACCAATGCAGAAGAGAAATTTTTCAGTTGCCATCATCACCACCAAAGAAGAAGTATTGCATATGCAGATTACTAACAACCCCGGTGTGCTTTCAAAGAAAAATGCCTGACGAAGATTCAGAATACACCCAGCCACAACTCTACCTTCACAACATGGTAGTTACCTGTCGGCCTGACAACGACAACGAGGAGTACGATTTCATAGGACTGATCGAACACTACCTGGATGAGAGCGATGACCACGAGCTCAATACCCAGGATTCGAAGGGTCGTACGGCTCTGCACGTCGCGGTCGAGAACAGCAACGTCGGGGCCATAGCTGGTCTCTTGATGTGCGGCGCAGACGTTAACGTGGCCGATTCCCAGGGCAAGAGTCCGTTCACCTACTGCCTCGAGACCTACGAAATGCCAAGTAAAAAATGCTATTGATATAATTTTAAGAGTATTTATAACAATCATTTTAAATTTTATTTATTAATTTTTATAAACATAATTTTAAGAGTACGAGTGCAACCAGATGTTCTACACGTTTCTGGGTCACGTTCACAAGCTCATAGTCATCGGTCTGCGGGTCAGCGATGAGAACCGAAACTGCTACACCAAGGCCCGGTCCAGGCACGTCTTCAACGACAAGCAACTCAAGCTGAGCTACGACTTCGAGCTGGACAAGATGGAGGACGTCATGGTCGACAGCCGCACAAGCTTGAGGAAGGTTCTTTACCAGGGTCCGGACGCCATATCGACCTCCAGGGCCAAAAGGCGGATGCTTGAGGAGATATACACGGCCAGCGACTTCTACGAGGAATTTCCCAAGCTCTGCTGCTTGCTAAAGTTGCAGTACCGCAGAGGCATGACCAGAGCCAAGCTCATGCAGCCGGCGAAGACCTCGCTGAACATACTAGTGGGAATAAGCCTTCCGGATCCGTGCTCCGAAACAATAATCAGGCACCTGGACAATGAGGAAGACATCATGAATTTGATGATCGCTGGAAGAGATCACTGAGGCATTGGAAAGATTAATTTTTAAATTTTATTCTGTTGAGATTTTTTTTCACGGCTGTTGATAGATTTTATTAGAGCACTGTTAGATTTTTAACTTTGATTAAGAATGAAAAGTTTTTTAAAATTTAGTTTATTTTAGTTTGTTTAAAAATGAAGTTTGATCATATGCATTTAAACTATTATAGTGATTGTTGAAATATTTCAAAGATAAATGTGTAACTGTTATGAAAATAAACACATTCTAAGATTATTCAAGAATTTATTTTAAAATTTTCCTTGGCAGAAATTAAAGGTATAAAAAAAAAATATTCATGGTTCAGAAGAGTTTGTTAATTTATTTGTAATGAACACGTTTATAACAATTAACTTACAATTAATCTAATTATTAATACCAGTTCAAATTTCAGCTAAATAAGTACTAATAAAATGATAAATCACGCATCACTATCATTAAAGACAAAAAAAGATCAGTTAACAAATTTGTATTTAATCTTCTGAATACTATTGAAAAATACTTTTAAAAAATCTTAAATTATTATTCAATGTACAAAAATTAATCTTAGCTATACAATTTAATACACAAAACTTAGATGAGCTAAGTTAATTAATTTTAAACAAAACGAATAAAGTCGTAGCGAGTACGAGATTTATCGACGCCATCAGGAAGCCAGCTCCGTTTTTCATTTTCAGAATCACCGTGGAATTTACTGGCAGCACAATTTTGTTTATAGAAACAGATTTTCTGCAAAAATACAAAGAAATTAATTATATGGACAATAATTTTCAATTTTTTTTTTGTTAACTGCACAATCAACTTACGCCACGTCTGCTTGAGTGTAACCGGCAGATGCCAAGTTAACCTCGGCGGATTTTGCGCCTGGAGCGTATTTTCCAACGTCCACGCTCTGTTCTTTGTCGCCCAAGTTACTCAAAAGCACAACGCTCTCTTCGCCGAGCTGACGGACGACCGATAACACGTTTCCGTTGTCGTTGGGTAAAATTTCAATTTTCGTGGTACCGTTTTCCACGATCGGGGTTTTTCTAAGTTTTATCATTCCCTTGTAGATGTTGAAGTGGGACTTTGGATCGTTCTTTTGAGCCTCGTAATTTTTGGTTTTGTAGTCCTCGTTAACGTCCAGCCACAAGTCGTTTTTGTTCGTACTGAAACCTAAAAATATTTCAAAAATAAATTATTCAAAAGTTTTTTTGTCGTTGATACCATAAATGCAAGTTCTCCTTTTTTTAAATCTCGCTTAAAATTTTCATTATGAAAAATTTTAACTAAATGCATCTTCTGTAGTTAAACAACAATTGTTAGAGGCCGAAATAAATTATTTAAAAACTTTACCTGCAGTGCCATCGGCATTACTCCACTGGAAGGGCGTTCGGTACGCATCGCGTTTGTAGATATCCTCGAGTTCTTTCTTATCTTTAGCTTTTTCAGGTGTTAGTTCCTTCAGTTTGCGCGTTTTTCCATTGACCATACCGATTTCCTCGCCGTAGTATGTGATGACGATACCAGGCAGCATCATGGTAATCATGGCTATTTGATCGGATTTGCCGGGGAATCTTGAAGCCAGTCGTTCTTTATCGTGATTTCCTAACTGAAAATTAAAAATTATAGACAATGATCATAAATATGAATGGTAAGTTTTGTAGAAATTCATTTTTTGTAAAAAAATTTTTTAATTCAAAATACAGCAAGTACTTTTGAAATTTTGTGTAAAACTCAGTTATAAACAACTTAAAATTAAAAAAAAAAATTTAATAGAAAATTTTATAGAAATTGGGAGTACATTTTTTTATTCTTAAGCCAAAGTAAAAAAATTGTCAACGTTGATTTATAACAATTTTACGGTTTCATGATTTTTCAAAGTCTTATGCCCAAATGAATATTATCGAAAAAAATTTTGTTTCATAAAAAAAAAAAATATCAAAAAATATAGATATATAAAACTGAGAAACAAAATCTATGATTGTTATGTACCAAATTTTAGAATACCGTACAAGAAATAGTCGCCGAGGCGTGATTTTGTAATTAAACAATAATAAATAAATTACTGTAAATTTCAAGATGTAAACTTAGCTTAAAGTTCTAAATCATACAATTATTCATTGATTAATAGAAAAATTCACAAAAAATATGATTAAAAAATGTGCTAAGCGCAATACATACTAAAGTTGAACTTTACATACTTAAACAAAATTTTTACTTTGCGCAGCACACTATAAAATTTATCTTTCTTACCGCCCAGTTTGCAGTCTGATTCGCTGGTAGACTGATCCACTCTTTCATGGCATCCTGAAAATCTTTAGCTTTTGAATCTTTGTGAAGGCTGGACATCAAATCAAAATTGAGCGGTACGTTAGATCCATACTGGTAATACTTCAAGACAAAACTGCGATTCGAGTTTGCTTCGGTCATGAGAACCTTTGAAAAAAAAAAAAAATTTTTTTTAATTAAATTATAGAAAAGCGCTTACTTCACTCTGTGGGAAAATGATGATTTTACCTGCTCGGTTAAATTATTGCGTGCTGCACGCTCGTCCAAAAATGTTCTCCACTCCTTGATTAAATCGTAATTTCGTGGATCGTCTTTCATTTGGGTGTGTATGATTTCTTCTTTGCCGTTCTTTTCATCTTCGTTTACAGTGTAGTTACCCTCGTAAATAGAATCTATTGCGTTTACTCGAAAACCGTCGACTTTTTTATCCATCCAGTATCTCAAGATGTTCTGTACAAAAAATTTTTTTTTAAGTCTTTCTCTATTCTTATGATTATAGAATTACATCATTGTCAAAAATACAGCTATCATCGATTATGCCAACTGTCAATTTAAAAACAAACCTCATAATAAAATAAAAAATAATGAAAAACCCGTAATAACTAACCTTCATCTCGTATCTAACATCTGCGTATTCGAAGTTTAAATCGGGTTGGTAACTGCTAAACTGATGCAAGTAGTACTTCGAATTATTATCAGGTTTGGACCAAGCTGGCTTCGAAAAAACGTTAACCCAGTTATTTGGTGGTTTGTTGTCGCCAGTTTTGGGGTCTCTCCAAATGTAATAGTTCACAAATTTTCCGGTTCTGCTCTGACTCTTTTGGAACCAGTAATGATTTTTGGAAGTGTGATTCGGCACAAAGTCCACAACGATCTAAATGAACCAGAGAAATTGTAAAAATAGAAAATTACATCAAAAAGTATTCTTCGATTTATAAAAAAAGTACACACTTTCATCTTTTTGGCATGTGCCTCTTCAATAAGCTTATCAAAATCATCCTCTGTTCCGTAATCCTGGTGAACGTCGGTGTGTAGCTCAACATCGTGTCCAGTGTCGTACAGTGGACTAGGGTAAAATGGCGTCAGGATCAAAGCACCGATTCCCAGTTCATCGAAGTACCCGCTTTTAATTTTTTCCTTTATACCTGCAGAATAAAAAGTTTCATTTATTTGTAAATATTTGTATAGAAAAAAGTCCAGATTCAGTTTATAAAATATAGTCCAATAATAATAGATTCTTATTATATGTATAAAAAAAAATTGAAAATAAAAAAAGTTTTTAAATTTAAATTTCAAGCTTCGAAAAAATTTGTTAAATTCATTCCTTAACGATATTTTGAATCCATCTTCTTGTGAATTTAGTAGAACCTTGTTTAAACAAAAACATAAATCCTAAAAATGTCTTGAAAAAAAAAATTTAACGCTCTGAATTTATCGTACAACCCTAGTAAAAGCGCAAAATTTTTTGGATTTGAAAGAAACCAGATTTAGGGCTTTCGTAGTCAAGTCTTATTTTGAACAGGAAAAAGCTAGTTTTTACGAAAAGTATTTTTATTTTGTTGGCATAATTTTCATAAGTGTAACTGATTTTTTTTTATTGGTATTATCATATAATCAGATTTTTCACCAATTACATTTATTTAGTTATTAACAAATCTAAATTTATAGTTGAAGAAACTGCGTAAATTATAGATAAATCGTTTCCTTAATTTTTTCACTCTAATTTCATATCTTTGATAACATACATTATTGTGATTATCTTCATCAATATACCGTTGAAATTATTTTTTCACTCAAAATCAAACAAAAATTTTTATATCAGTTTTCGATCGTTGAGCCTCATTCAATTTTCGTGATATTGTTTCTCTACTGAGTAATATTGAGAATTCGGTATTTTTTAAGATAACACTATCACAAGCCTTTATAAAATTTTCCTTCTAGTAAATTTCAATGCAAAATATATAAACGTCAGGATTTGAAAAAGAAAAGATTCGAACGACCAAACCGAGTTATCTTACAGAAATAAAATTGTATTGTGAAAATATGGAAAATTCAGCGCAAGTATACATGTTGTTAAGTAGCCCAATGTCACAGTATTTTTTTGACACTTTTATCGTCACCATATGATGACGAATAGTTTCCGTTATCTTTTTCGGTTGAAGCAGCTTTTCACAAAAAAAAAAAAAAAAAAGAAGAAGCCGGAAGGTAACTTCTTTCATTGAATTGTGCAATTTATTAACAATGTTAGAACGAAAAACAACTACAGAAACCAATGCTATCAGAGATACAATCTAATATTGTCCAATCTTGCGCATCACTCATCAATCACATGGTAATAACTGATAAGTACGAGCAACCTTATAATAAGCTTTTAAAAATTTCAAGATGATGGAATATTTTTTTAACAATGTTCTGCCTAGCAAATAAATAATGACTCATAAAATTCTCATGACTCCTGTGTTTGTACATTGTAATTCACTTATACAAAAAAAGTTAACAAGTAAAACCGAGAAGATGAAATGAAAACTCTGGAATGATGAAAAAAGAAAAAAAAAATTGTTATACATATTATTTATGTTGATTTTAAAAAATCACTGATTTTATTCAGGAGCGCCCCTTGTAAAAAGCTCAAAATGGTCAGTTTGAAGATTTGAAAGACCTTAAAAACGTGTTAACATGTTTTTTTTTTTTTTTTTTTCATTGTAATAATGTAACTGAATTTATTAAAAAAATTTATTATTATTTTTATAACAATAGACAATAATTCAGATTCCATCAATACTAAACATCCAGTATAAAAAACGAACAAAAAATTAAGCTCACTTTTGTGATACGAAAAATCCTAAAAAAATCTCGGTGTATGTAATATAATTTTTTTTAAATTTCGGTCCAAATATAGTATATTACACGCTCGGATGAGTCAAATATAAGTCCGAGCCGAAACCGAAATCATCAAGGGTTTGCTCATTTTTTGACTCCTAAGGCTCGTAAACTATTTTTCAGGCCATAGTCAGAAAGTACTTATTTCGTCCCCCTAAGTACAAAAACTTGAACTTTAAAGCTACTAGCGTCGAAAAAATTTTTTCAGCTTAAACATAAAACTGCGTCCTAACTACCACCCTTGAAAAAAAAATTCCCGCACGAACCTTGCAAATCCCCGATTCCATCTCCAGCGTTGTCCTTGAAGCTCCTCGGGAATACCTGGTAGAAAACGGTGTTCTTCCACCAGCCCTTATCCTTGACTTCGGCCGCGGCCAGGCAGGCGAGAGCGAGTACCAGGAGAAGGTTTCGCATCTTGTCCGGGTGGGTAGCTAACTGATCGGCCGAGGTGTACCCGAACGACGACGACCGCCCGGGCGCGTGATAACGGGGGCCGCCTCCCCTTATCTATGAAACACATATGAACACGCATACGCGCGCCTTTACCTGCTTAACTTGGGAGATAAGCCGCGCGCCACTGCGACGTGTTTTTTTTTTTTTTTTATTATTGAGGTTTTTTTTGTAAGTTTTACGGAGGATTGTGTAATCTTAGACGGTAGGATTGAAATGAATAATTTTACATGTTATAGATGGGTTCGCGGATTATTTTTATTATTTTTTGATTTGAAAATATTGATGTTAATTTTTCTGTTTTATGGAATTGGGATTAATTTTTTCAAATTAGACTATAGTTATGAATAATTACGTTGCATGGAATATTTTAAATATACTTTGTTGTTTTTGAAAAATTCTTGATAAGAAAAACGTACTTTTTATTATCAGATTTTGATCAATAGATATGCATTTTCATTAATTTTTTTATTTTTTAAACTGAGTAAAACTTAAATCT
Source organism: Encarsia formosa (assembly GCA_038277355.1). NCBI lineage: Eukaryota > Metazoa > Arthropoda > Insecta > Hymenoptera > Aphelinidae > Encarsia > Encarsia formosa. The sequence continues at coordinate 6,524,835 of CM076185.1, read as the reverse complement.
AGTATCAATAAAACAAATAACAATGAATCAGTTTTAGGAAAGCATTGGGAGAATTACGATTGTAGAGGAAAATCTATTCGGGGATTAACCAAACTTACATCCGGCTGATAAAAAAGTTATAAATAAAAGCCGAAATCGATAAGGCATATAATTTAACCGATCAATAATAAACAAAATACTCGTTTCAAAGATTATAAATTGATATATATATATTTTGGTTTTTAAAGAATTATAATTGAAAACCCGCTTAGTCTGTCTCAAAGAAAAATTCTATTTATTTGCACAAAAATTAAATTGTTGCTGATGCGTAGTACAATTCTTTCGACCCGATTATAGTGAAATTTGTGAGCATGATCGCAACTAATTTTTTGAATTTAAACAGCTAAGTAAACACAATGTAAAGATGACATAACGTTGAAAAGAATTTGTACTACGTTTTTATTTTCGACATTACTATAATTCATTGTAAGTCGATAAATATTTTTTTCTTGGAAAAATGCTTAGAAATTCTGGAAAAAATAATTTATTATTTGTAATAAAAATATTTGAAACGAGACGTAATCGACCGAAAATAATAAAGGTAGAAAAAATATACTAATGTGAATAAAGTATTCTATAAAATTATTTTAAAGTATTCTATAAAATCATTTTTGGTGTAAGGCAAGGTGTGACCTCACCACATAAGATTAAATAAAAAACAGTATTTTTCAATTTTTTATCATTATTCATGGTTGGCCAAAGAGAGTACTCGTGTACTTGATGCTCTTAAAATGTTAATTTGTGACATTCCAAGGTATTCTATTGACTCATACAGTTTATTGACTCCGTACGTCTATTATTCATTGAAGTATTGTTAAAAAATTACTAATATTTTCAACTCACACAGACAAGTATGGTTATAAGTATCTTTTAAAAGTTAAAATTTTACTTTGACTTCGAAGAAATTCTACGATTAATTATTAATTGACTTTACTTAAGTAAGTACTATCAAACACTTATTTTTTATAATATGAATTATGAATAAATACACCTTTTTAAAAATGAGTAACTTTTATGTCAGGTTCCTACAATTACATTTAACAAAAAAAATAATTTTTAATCATATTTTAATTATAGATTAAAAATTATTTTTTATATATTTTTATTGAAGTAATTTTCTTGTTTTTATAAAATAAAAATGAACTGAAAAATGGATTTTAATTTATTCATGCATGTAATGTGACCCACTTATTCGTAAAAAATCGAATGTACAATATTTTTACAGGAGCAACCAAAAAATTTACAACAAAAAACACGCTCAAATGAACACAGTTCCGAGCAACTTTGTACGGCATGCAATCGTTTCTATAGCATTTCTAGTCCTTCAACCGATTCTTCTTTCCTGTTTTTAAAAGTAAGTCCATTATGATTTTACCTTTCCATTAAATTAATCAATTATTCAATTTTTTATTTTCATAAATTAAGTTTTAAATTGAGTCATATTATTGCTAAAAACTATGCAAATGTAAGATCCTTTAACTGATGTTTATTTTTAAAATTATAATTCTATATCAAAAATACAAAATAAAAAATAATTATTAAGTAACTATCAGTACTATGTTTTTAGTTTTAAAATTTTCTCATTAAGTTAGAATTGATATTTGAAGGACTGAAGTTCTCGATCGATTTTTATTTCAGGCCTGGCAGCATATTTTAAAATTTACGAAAATTTTTCTTGCTTGGATATAAATGTAAAAAAAAAAAAAAAAAAAAGGAACAGGGAAAAAAATATTTATTTATTTATTTATTTATTTATTTATTTAACGGTGCCACCTATTGGGAAGAAAAGTGCAGTCGTGATGGGGATGAGGTCACGTGGTTCACGTGCTGTTCTAGTGGATTTAAATAAGGTTGTGTCTAGGTACCATCGCCATGAACCGTACACGGTAGCTTTTTACTTTAGATCCTATAATTTATCCCAAATAACCCACTTAAGTTTAAAAAACTACTAATTTCTACTTTAAATTCAATTGTCCATCTTAAATAATCCAATTAAATTCACAGAGTGTCTAAAGTAACTCTCATTTGGTACCGTGTACCGTGTACCGTGCACCGAAAACGGTACACGGCGATGGTACCTAGACACTTTCTTTAAATAATTATGGGCAGCCATGTTGAATTTAGGGTTACGTCGTCATGCGCGCTGATCGCACTGAAAATAGTTATGGGCAGCCATATTGCTTCCCTCTCTATGACTGCACTTTTCCTCCCAATTGATGTTAATATGCGACCAAAAAAAACATTTGTTCTACAAAAAAAAATCATTGATATTTTAAATGCATATTCGAATTTATTTGGCTTATTTGTTATTAGAAGACGTTTAAAAATTCCTACGATATAATTTTAAAGCTTCAAAAATTAAGCAATGAAAGTTTTGAAAAGTATTAAGTTTCTAGTTTTAATACTTTCAAGTATTTGTATTGTTAAGTGTGTTGCACAAAAATTAAATTTACTAAAAATTACAAAAACCATTACAAATATTTACGAAACTAACTTTATTTGTGTCAGAAAAACTTACAAAAACTTCAAATCTAAATGTGCCATCGTTTCATGAATTTCCCAATAAAATTTATTCTTTTGGCTCTTTCCACAAGGATCTTTACAATAAATCTTCTCATGATGCGTTAAAAAATATCTATTCGTTGCAAAGGTCATTGGTTGTTATTTACACAACTAATTTAAACGAAACTGAAAAGTTCCTAAATTTTGTAATACTCCAATTATTATTTAGACCAAGACCAAAATGTTTAATCGTATATTTTTCGCACAATTTTAATGACACTAAAGAAATTGATGTCACAATCACTTTTAAATAAGCGTGGAAAAAAAAATTCCTTGAATTTTCAATCATCCAACTGATTTACTTTAAAAATGACTTACGTAATTATTTATCTACCAACTCGTACTTCTACAACCCATTTGCTGACATTGTTTATAAGAAAGATTTGACCGAAAAAACTGTAGTATTCCTAGATAAACTTCATGACGCTTACGGTTATGAATTGTACTGTCGAGAAATTTTAGAATTTTATAATGACTTTGTTACTCGTGTCAGAAAACGAAATCGCAAGGATAAAATTTATATAAACTCGGTTTTATTCTTTAGACTGGCATCAAAAAAATTAAATCTGAAACTGTCTTATAAAAAATTCAGCATGGGCGTTTATGAAAATCGTGATTTTTATGAAAAAAATCATGTAGATCTGGATTTGATACCATGGATGAACCTCAGTTACAATTCCCACTTTTCATTGACAAACGATGAGCCAAGGCATCAGTTTCATGCGTTCGTTCCGATTATTCCTGTTTCCCAGGGCAATGTTAACTTTAAAATTTTTTACAACATTGGGATGATTTTCATATAAATTTTTGGATTATTCAATATTCTTAATCATATGCAGACCGGAAGCCAAGGCCGTTCGACTATGTGAAGCTTCTCTTAGGTCAAACCATCGCCAATGAACCCCAAAAAGCATCAAACCGGATAATTTTTTTAACCATTATCGTAACTTCAGTTTTGATAATGAACAATTTATTGTCAGACTTAATATCAATGCAATTTGAGAACAGACAAGTTCCATTTGAGAGTTACGAATATTTGTACAACTCGCAATTGCAAACTTACACAGATAAGTATTACATCGTAAACGTACAATCGGGAAACTCACCTTCTGAAAATATTAAACAGAACTAGATTTATTCGATACATTGATAATTGTTTTGACACTCTTGTAAAATGGAAAAATGTGTCGTGCATAATACATGCAGACGAGCCTGATTACAAAACTTCCCTCTACAGCAATCCAGACGGGTCGCCAATTATAAAAGTTGCCCAGCCTCGATTGCTCGGTACAAATCAGAATTTTTGGTTTCCCCTTATGCTGAAAAATTTATTGAAACTTTCAGAAGAATCAAAGAGACGAGCTTACTGTATTTTCCTGGATTGGTTTACAAGTATCCAAAAATCATAAATGTAGAAGACAATGAAGTTACGTTCGATGATGAAATCAACTTAGAGCAATTGCTGATCATCTTGGGCTTTGGATTTTTCATTTCTTCTGTTGTTTTCATAGCTGAAGTAATTAAATTTAATAACATGAATTCATACCTAATTTATATCTTGGGCGTTGTACTTATTTAAAAGCTTGAATTAAGAGCTTTCAAGCGGAACTTTAGGCGTTAAATTTAGACCATTGTTTGAAATTCAACGTAATGAATCTGCGTAATTAAAAAACAATTTTTACGAATTACTGTATTACCAGTATTCTTTAAAAAAATAATAATAACAATAATTTTTTTTAATCAAGCGAAAATATAATATCTCAAATTCTTGTTCTATATAGCTGAACATAGTCACGAATCAAGTGTTGCAATACTTGCAATCAGTATTTTGGAATAAACCTAACCAAACACAATTAAAAAATTTTAAAAAAATTAAAAAATAAACACAAAAGTTAAAGTTTAGTATCATTACTACTCAAAATCCGCCAAGTTCTTTTTTAAATAACACATACGTAATTGTTTCAATTGTGATGGTTGCAGTACTATTCTTGTAATTAAAATCCAGCACAATTTAAAGTTCCATGAGGCAAGTATTTTCACCCACGTCTTTCATTTACCATCGCACTTATTTTAGTTAACTTCAGAGATGATTTCTGTAAAATTTTAGTTTGCAAGTTGAAAAAAAAAAGTTTTAATATTTAAAAAGTAAAAAATATTTCAATTAATTTTAATATTTAAGGAAACTCAAAAGAAACAGAACACTAAAAATTTCATCAATTTTTATATTTAATCTATTAAACATAATTAATTAAACATGTCAAAGTAATTTAATTTAAAAATTTTTTAGAATTGAAGAAAAAAGCTTGCTGACCAAAGTTGCTGCAGTACTTGTATTGATAATTTACGTTTATTCTAAATCTCAGGATTGTAATAGCAAACCCGACTCAGTACCCACTAGACCCAAGTTCGTCAGTAAATCGAATTTAGGAGTTTATCAACGGGTATTGTACCGGATAAAAAATGAGATTATAAATTTTTATTATATATTTAATAAAACATCATTATTTTCTACTAATTTTTTTTTAAATTATTTCTGTTGTTATAACTCTGTTTTTGCTCATAGATACAAGTCCTGACTTTCAAAATTTTCAAAAATTGCAAAAAAAAAATTAAACAAATTTTTTTCAACTCTAGGCTGCAGTTGTAACGAATGGTCCAGAATGTTCTCAAATAGGATCGGATATATTGAGAAAAAATGGTTCGGCCGTGGATGCGGCTATCGCGGCGCTTCTATGCGAAGGAGTGGCTTCTTTGCACAGGTAAAATCGAATTCCATGCTTTCAATCAGCTGTTTTTGTTTCTCATACTATCACAAAAAAACTTGATTTTTTTAAAATTCTTAAACTGCAGTATGGGCTTGGGAGGAGGATTCTTCATGACGATCTACGACGCCAAGACGAAAAAGGCTGACTTCCTGGACGCCAGGGAAGTCGCACCTGCCATGGCTCACGAAACGATGTACGTTGATAATCCCAATCTTTCGGTTCATGGTACGGTTATTAGTTAACTATTGTTTAACTGTTATTATTAGATGTAGATAGGGTCGATTTTTTATAATTAAAGTCAACAAAATCTCAATGACCCTTTTTCTTATTTAAAATAGTTTAGTCAAAAATTTTTAAGCTGGTTAATCAATTTATTTACGTAAATAAATGACTATTAAAAATTTCATGTTTCTCCTTATTGGATTTTTAAACTCATAACTGTATTAAAACTAAAAGTTCTTTTTATCAAAAAATGTTGGACCTGCTTGTTAACTATTGATATTACCAGGTGGTCTGGCAGTTGCGGTACCAGGCGAACTCATGGGCTACTGGGAGGCGCATCAGAAGTACGGTCAACTGCCCTGGAAAGATTTGTTCGAACCGACAATCCAACTCTGCGAAACTGGAACTGTGGTCAACAAGTACCTTGCTAGAAACCTCAAATATAAGGAACGTTTCATTCTGAATGAACCAACCCTCAAAGAAATACTCGTTAAACCAAGGACCAAAAGAACCTACCATGTAAGATAATTTTTCTTATCTTTGTTTTTGTGAGGGCCATTGCTTTATTTTTGTTGATTGCCTTTTCAACAAGACTTTTCAAATTAAAAACAAAAGTTTTTAAAAATTTTACGTTAATCTATGTTTTTTTAATTCAGGAAGGGGACAGAATAAAGAGACCGGTTCTGAAAGAGACCCTCAAAAAGCTCGCAAACGCTAAAAATCCCGTAGAACTCTTTTACAATTGCGAGATGGCCGATGATCTGGTACGAGAAATTCAAAGCTTTGGTGGAATCATAACTAAAAAAGATTTTTCAAAATACAGGTGTGAAAATTTTTATTTAAGTTCTTACTCTTGTAAACGAAATTGTACGTTTAAATTACAGAGTTAACTGGAAGAAACCGGTGCGGTTGAAACTTGGAAGCAGGACGATATACTCGTCTCCACCGCCAGGCTCTGGACCGATACTTTTGTTCATAATGAGCGTTATAAGAAATTTTGTGGATATCAAAGACGATAAAATGCTGTGGCAGTACATTGTGGAAACCTTCAAGTGGGCCTACGCCAGAAGAACCGAGCTTGGAGATCCAGCTTTCGAGGACGTACGTGAGTGGTCTTGTTTAATTCAGTCGAAGAATCTCGAGCTTGAAAAATTTTTCAACTCAAAGTTTCGATCGACACGTATTATCCGATGACCTTAAGTCCAAGCTAGCCTAAACTCATTAATTAGACAAATTATGTATAATTTTCTAAAAACTTTTAAATGAATTCAAAATATCTTAAACTTCTTAGACTTTTGAGAGTTAAGCCCATTTTGTCGTCTTATTAAAATTATTATAAAGTATTTGTCAAAATTTGAGACACTAGGTTTATACACATTTATTATTAAAAATTATTATAATATTAAAATATGTGATCGTGCGCACAAAATTAAAGATTACTCGAACCAACATGCTATTAAGCAAACCATTTCCATGAAAATTAGATCAAAATTGTTGATAAGATAGGTTTGTTTAACTATAAAAAATCAATAATTTTTTTAGTGCAATGCTTGAGGATTTTGATTACCTTAAAAAGTATGTATTTAAAAAAAAATTATTTTCAAATTTTGTAAAAAAAATTTGTATCTTCATGCAGATGAAGTCATGAAACAGTTGGCTTCAAAAGATTACGCCCAATTCGTTAGAAAAGTCATTGCAGATAACAAGACTTATAGTGATCCGAAGCATTACGGAGCCAACGTGTCAATCAAAGACGATTACGGAACTGCACACGTGTCTGTTTTAGCCCCGGATGGTTCAGCGGTATCAGTAACTTCAACGATCAATCAAGTGTAACGATATATTATATTTTCAGCTCGGACAAAAATTTAATCAAATTCAATGTTTCTTGCGTTACTTGATGTAGCTCCATATTAATAAATTAAATTAAAAAACAAAACACAGTTAAGTTTTTTAATTTAATTTAAAAATTTAATCCTTTTTCTTTGTTTTCTTCCGAATTTGAAAATTTAATATTTTCTACAGGAATTAAAAACTGAGAAGACGAAATTTTTTTTCATAATTTTGAAATATAAAAAAATTTATTATTTATTCAAAAATTAAAAAAAAAAATATCCAACTTGTGTACGCTTTTTTAATCTCATGAAAAATATTGTTCAAAAAATTTTCAGCTTGGGAGCTAAAATTCGGTCGGCATCCACTGGCATTATTTTCAATGACGAAATGGACGATTTCAGTTCCCCCGGCATAACGAACGAGTTCGACTTACCTCCTTCGCCAAAAAATTTTATAAAACCGTTCAAAAGGCCAGTAAGCTCAATGTGTCCAACAATAGTGGTTAGTTTAAAAAAAAAAAATGAACAAGCATGATTATTTAAAAACCAAATTTTTCTGTTTCGTTGAAAATTTTAATTTTTAGGTTGGCAAAGATGGCAAAGTAGAGCTAGTCGTGGGTGCAGCGGGAGGCAGCAAAATAACAACCGCAGTGGCTAGTATCATGATATTTAACTTTTGGAGAAACTACGATGTCAAACAAGCAACTGACGCTTATAGACTTCACCACCAGGTACGAAAATATATAATGAGATAATCAAATATTCTAATTTTTTAAAGTTTACTCTAACGATACTTTGAATTTCAGATTGCACCAATGAAGATTCAGTACGAGGCTAATTTTCCGCCTGATGTTTTGGAATTTTTGAAAGGTGTAGGGCACAACGTAACTGGATACAAAGGAATCGGGAGCGCAGTCACAGTCGTAGGCAGACGCAAGGGTCGAATCATGGCCAACTCGGATTGGAGAAGACAAGGAACGCACGCAGGATTTTAAATTTTTGATGTGGCGTATTGTTTATAAAATCTTTCAGTCCAAAATTGTTGTAAATAAGAAAGTTTTTTTTTTTTTTTAGTCCTGTCAGAGCAAAATGGAAAATAAACTATTTTAGTGCACGCCTGTAAATCAGTGTTTCCGCGAATAAAAATTGATTCAAAACTTTTACCTTGCTCAAGACATCGAGTAGAAGAGTAAAATGTTAATTTCTTTTGTAGAACAGGCGGAATAAAAAAATAATAGGATACGTGTTAAATTGTACGTACATGCACATCGTACATCACGTAGTACAATAAACAACCATGTCATGGTTGAACGGGGATCGATAATCGATTGAAAGTGGAAAAAATAAATCACTGCTTTTTTTTTTACTCATTTTTATTTCTTTTTTAAGTTGGAAAAAAATTTTTACGTGTCGATTAATGTACTTGCTCATTTTTTTTTTTTTTAAGTTTAAATTGCATGAAAAGAAAATTAAATTTACTAATTTCATGAGTAGATTTATAACATAAAGTACGTAATGAAATGTTTGATGTGAATGTCTTTTAACCAAGTCAAATTCAAGTTTATTATTGATGAAAAACTATAAGTACTTTTATAATAAAAATTATTAATTTTGTAGGTCCACTAGAGTTGCGTAGAACAAAAGAAATTTTCAGCAGAGAGATTAAAAAAAACTTCTCCAAAACAATCAACACAAATTCAATTAGTTTTTTAATTTTTTTTATTCGTAAAAAATCACAAAAACCTTCCTACTGGCAATTCTCGATCTTTCCATAGAGCTCCGCGATATAGTATACGCCGTGTCCATGTTGGCTGGTGAACTCAACGGTCGCCGAGCTCTTACCGGGTCCGCCCTCGGTGAGGTTGGCGGTCGCCCCGAAGCCCTCGTTGTCCTTGTCGATGAGCCTCAGCTGGGATATTACCGAGCCGTTGAGACCGGCCAGGGTGCGGTTGACCTTGATCGTCTGGCCGATCTTGGAAGGCTCCCAGATAATCTGGCTCCCGATCATGTAGTCGCCCGGCACCCGGTGGCCTATCTCCTGCTCCGTGTAGAACCCCGGAAGGATCGGACCCTCGTAGTCGAGCACGCCCAGGGCAAACGTAGCCGAGCACAGGGTTAACAGGAGGATTAACTGCATGGTTGGAGCCTGAAGGAAAAACGTATAAAAATTTTTATTTTTCCTGGGGGCTGAAATGGTAGGTTATACGCATAGGGTGCTTAAAATGTGTTTTTATGGGCTTAAAGATTTTTTTTTTTTTTTTTAAGAATAGAAATTTTTTTATTGTTGTACATTTATGGTATGGATGCAGTATCGTCATCAGGGCTTATTTAAAGTCAAAAAGCGACGCACGAGTTCCTTTGAGAGTCGTAAAGTGCCGCACTGGCACCATACAATATACTATCTTGTCGTACGATAGCCAAAAAAGCCAATGTAAAATCAATTTTGAGACAATGGTATTGTCTATGCTACTATCAATGAATGTTTTTTATTCGATACACATATCAAAGTGCCTAAAATTCACGTGTACTAATTGAAAAATCATGTTTGGGCCATTTTTAAGTATACAAATCAATCCAATAATCGAATTAGATTTTTTTTTGCATTTTACTTTACAATTTTTTGACACTCAGTTCCTAAACTATATAATTTTAGATACGACTCAAAATAAAAACTTAATCTTTCAGATGAAATATTTGTTACTATGTGATTGAAAATAGTCGGAACGTCAAAAATAAAGCGATATTAAATAATTAATGATTAAAAATTTTTTGAGTCTCTTAAAATAGAAAACTAACTACAGTATAAGGCTTTTTCATAGCAGATGACTTAGATTTATCGTAGTGAACCCAAAACGATATTTTGTAGTTTTATTTAATTTTCTATGAATTTTTTTAACTTTTGTAAAAGTTAGGTTTAAACTATATTAATTATTCTATTATTCTGACAACTTTATTGTAGAGAAATTTAAGTGGTTTTTACTACAGAGCTAATAAAAAAATTCTTGTTGTACACCCCGGGTCATACACCCCGCGTTAAAAGTTATTCACATCTTTTGTATTTATAAACTTTTCTAATTCATTTTTACCAAGATAATTTAGGTTTTTAACATTTTTTAGATTTAATTGAAAAAAAATTTTTTTTAACATTAATGCTGTACAGTCGACAGAATTGGAAATTTTTTTTAATCGGCAAACAGTTGGTTATGGATAATCGTTTGCTATGAAAAAGCCTTATTATATAAAACTTCAAATTTTGATTTTTCCTTCTAAAAAATTTTTTTTCAATTTCTTGATATATGATTTAAAACGACTTTTCGTATTGTTTTTGTAAAATTTTAATTAGGTACGAGAATTAAAGTTGATAACATTTTATTGTCAAACTATAAAAAATTCTTTCAATTTTAAAAGTTTGGTAATTTTAAGCTTCTACTATTGTTTTATCCGGAGGCTGAAATGTTTCCGAGGGTGTATTCTTAAAAATAAGAAAAATAACAAAATTTTGAATCCATCAAAGGCACTGAACTTGACATAAAATTTAATCAATAATTTATCGAGTACAAAAATATCTTACGGTACATACACGTTTAACAAAATCACACACACTTCACTGTATTATACTAAATGATAAAATTCATATTAGCTTCATTACCGCTAAAACAGCGTCGAAGATACTGGTTGGTACAACGTTAAAGCATCTAGTGTTTACTTTGCAAAACAACTTGCCTTTATAGGATTTCTTATCTCGCTATGAGTTGCACTAGCCGATTTAACAATATCGGAAAAACATTTTACATTTAATTAACCTCCAGACTTTAATTATCAGACGAAGGATCGTTTCACCCTCATTACTTGATGGATATCTTTCTTACATTAATCTACGAGTGCAAGGTGTGTATTAAAAAAGATCAAGTAGTTTATGACTATCACCTGCCGCTTTTGAATAATCGCCGTCCTAATTGAAAGATTAAACGTTAGTTTATCTACCGTACCTTTATAATATTATATTTTTTACCATTTTCTTACTTTACATTTAATGTAAAAATATTAAGTTAGTTTAGATAATACGTAAAAGTTAATAGTCCTTGAAGTAGAAATTATTATTTCGGTGATTTCGAAGTTGCGCTGCGGTGATTTAACTTTATTATTTTAGAACGTGCTTCAAAGAATCTCCATTACTTTGATCAGCTTCAAAGCTAATGCAAATTTGAAACGATATTGAGGTAAATTACATCATCTTCAAGATGATAAACAACAAAATATTTTTCTTCCTGATCTTTCTTTTTCGTAATTACTAAGATTCGATTAATCGAAGTAGGAGGATCCGGAAGCTCAGGTTTTATGTGAATTTACAGTTATTGATACTTAGTTGTATAATTCACTTCGTGGAACATGGAAGAAATCAAATATATCAGTGACAACGGTGACTTATGATATTGAAAAAAAGTGGGTTGAAAGGTCTTATACAACCAAAGGTGAATAATGAAAGAAAATTTATTTAAACATTTTAATGTGTTGTAATGTGTTAAAAGATATTTAATCTGAATAACTTAGGCGTACAGTGAAAATGATGAATGATAAAAAAGATCGTGTTTCTGCCTTCAAGAACAAATAGATGGTATTTATAAATGAATCATCAACTGTATAAATCAGATTCCTAGCGTCTTTCAACCAATTTTATTAAGAATTAAGAGATATAATTTCGAAAGTCTAACTATTATTCTTTTAGTTTATTTTTATTATTTTATTTGAGATGAACAACTTGAAAAATATGAAAATAAAAAATATTTTTCAAGTCTCAGTACAAAACAGACAAAATATTTACGATTCCATAAACTACGAGCTAAAACTTATATTTATCTCATTTATTCAGTTAAAAAATTTTAGAAATTCGTCAGTAATTTTATTTCCTCACAGAGTTCTCTGTGTCCTCAAAAACTTGTAAAAACTTTAAAAAAAAAATTTTCTATAAGTCTTACACATATTTCAATAAAATTAAAAACTAATTTTTACTGATAAAAAATATGAACATCATACGTAGTATTTAAAAATATTTAGCCATTTATTTCAAATCAATGAGCCACTTTACAGTTCTCTATCTTCCCATAAAGTTCAACCAGAAAGTAAATCCCCTTGCTCTTCTGCCCGAGGAAACTGATCGTGACGGTCTCGTTGCCAACCCCGCCTCCGGTGGCTGTGGCCGTGGCCGGGTACCAGTTGTCGCTGTTCTTGTCCATGGCCTTGACCTGGGAAATTACGGAACCCTTGAGGCCTCGGAAGGTTCGCTCGTCGTAGATGGTCTGCTCTATGAGGGACGGTATCCACACTACCTCGGAGCCGATCATGGAGTCGCCCAGCACTCTGCTACCGATAGTCAGGTCGTTGCTTATCGCCGGATTTGGCTGGAGTACATTTTTCAGGCTCGACGCGAAAACTACGCTCATTGAGGAGAGGAGAATTATGGCTACGAGTTTTCTGGATGCCATGGTAATTCTGAAATGGTAATTGTAAATATTTTTAAAAATGTGTGCTTTTTTAAATTATATACTCTGAAAAACAAAAATTTTTTTTCATTTTTATAGAAAATTACTAATTGAAATCCTTTTTTTTTATTTAACGAAAGAGCAAAAAATGTCTCTAAAATGTCATTTACTTTTGAAATTATCATAAATCTTTTTTAAGGAAAGTTCAATAAGTTCGTAGAGATTAGTTCTGAGATGTTTTAAATATTTAAACAAAAAAATTCAAGAATTTTTATTTTTATTTTACATTGATTATCTCCAGTAAAAATCATATTATATGTATAAATTAAAATAAATTCATTTTATTTCGATCGGCTGAGGGCAAGTGAATGTTCTTCTTAAGTAGACCAATTAGTTTGTATTAATTAAGAAATATGGAAACTAATGGCTTTCTATGCGCCTGCCTCCTTCTTTCATATATAATAACAATTTACTGAAAATTAAATTATATGTAATCAAGATCATCAAAGAAATAATAAAACTATTTGATCTAAATTTTTGAAATTTTAATACATTTAGTTCTTATTTTTATAGATGGATTACTTTTTAAAAACAAAATGACGTTTTGATTATTAATTACTTTTAAACTTTTAAAACTTACCAAATTTATGATCTCTTCCTAAAGAAATTCTTATTTTTTGTCTTACCGCTTTATATTAAATCGTTGTTTTATATAGTAAACTTATCTTAAATTATTGATAACCGATAACAATCGAGTTTCAATACATAACGCATCGAAGATGTATCATAAATTTTTCTCGTTTCTAAACTCATTAATAAAATAATCTACTCATTGATTTAGTTCTGAAAAACTTTGTATTTAACAAAGTAAAACTATTTTGACTTAAGAAAAAAATATTTTAAAATATCAGATAATAGTAAAATGGATGATTACTTTATCGATAAATAAAATTATTTTCTCTCTCTCTCTCCAATGGCATGAATAAACGTAAGACTTTAACAATTTTAAAAACTTAATTCCGCTTTCCAATGAGTCGAAATACTTATCTTTAAGAACCAAATTTTGAAGATTATTATTTTTTATTCCGATTGATTTATGATTAAGAATAAATGATTCATTTCGGACAACTGTGTGAATCATATTTTAATCATCGAAATTTTTATCTCAAAACTAAAGATTACAAATAATACTTTAAAAATTGTTTGAAAATTAGTATGCTCTGAAGGGAAAAAAATGTACACAATTCAAAAAAATTTCAAATCATTGTATTAACCCGGAAATCAGAAAAATACCGTATTAATTAATTTATAGTCATTTAATTGACATTATTTAAAAAAAAAAAAAAAAAAATCAAATTATTTTGACTCTTTTCTTTTTGCTAAAAAAAAAAAAAAAAAAAAGTGGTTTAACAGTTACTTTTTAGTGTACTCTAAAACATACAGGGAAGGAGTTTTTAGAGTGTAATTAAAAAGAGAAAAATTTACCTATATTATTAACTACACATCGCAGTAGTCTAGTATTTAAAAATTATAATATGTGACTAAATAAAAATGATAAAATTTATAAAAACGAAAAAGATAAGAGTAGGATTTTTTTTACGTGAGAATAAAATTAATAAAATATTGAAATAAAAAAAAGATTAGTTACATAATACCGACCCATTTTAATTAGAAGAAACTTGAAGAATTAAAAAAATTGAATGCAATGTCTCAATTTTACCATCTTCCAAGTATATGCATGAAAGTAAATAGCGAGAATAAAAAGCTAAAAATTCTTATTTAATTAAATATCTATTAAAAAAATATTCTTCAATAGTCTGGCGTTTTTTCTCAGAAAAGTAATTATTTCAGTTATGATTCATTATCTTAAAAAGTTGTTATCATTATCTCATTTTGGCAGCTCTTTACAGATAAATAGACTTTATACTTAAGTATTTAAAGAGGAGATTTTATACCTAATTATCAGATGAATTATAAAAGCGGCCTGATATAGACGTGAATTAGATTTGATTGAACATTCTCCAATTTCAGGTATTACAACTTTTTGAAACTATTTTTTCATCCCAATATTTTAATAATTACTTGTAAATATTATTTCAATATTAAAAATAATTTTATTATTTCTTTATTTAATTTACAAATACGAATAAATGAATTAAATTAATAATTTTTTAACTTTTCAATTAAGTCACTTATTTAATAGTTGAATAAAATAAAAAAATAATAAAAATTTTTTGTTTACATACAAGAGCCTGTTGTTACGACTCAACCTTTTAATTAATATCTTTTACATTTATTTTCCAGTCCTACTCAAGATGTTCAGCGACAAGTTTACCCTTTGCACTTTGCTGGTGTCACTCGTAGGCATGGTCTTGGTTCAAGGTTACGGCGAAACCACGGTTGGAGAGCGTATCCTGGGTGACTACATGATCGGCTCGGAGGTCGTATGGGTTCCCTCGAGAATTTCCCGGGTGGTGGAAACGAACAGAACCTTCTTTGGGCTGAACGGATCGGTCATATCCTACGCCAAGATTACTGATAAATCCATCTCAGCAACCAGCGGAGCCACGGTTAACGTCACCAAAGGAAAAGCTGGCGACACTTCTATAACCGTGCAATTTATCAGTGAGAAGGGATACGAGATTTACAACCTTGTTGAACTATATGGAAAAATTGAAAGATGCTGAGTGAATTTTTTTGCATTATTTTGAAATATGTAGTTTAAAAAAGTCAAATAAATAAACTAATAAATAACTTTTTATTTAAAAATCCTGAACCAAGTAGTCTCTTGGACCAGAATTCCTTACTGATGCGCAGATATTAGAGTGATGATTCAAGTAAAAAAAAAAAAAAGTTAACAGCAACTTTTTTTTAACGAAAACATTTTTTGTTTTTAGCCAACTTATTTCATTTTTTTAATAATAAATTCATCTAAGATATCAAAGCAACCAGCAGTACCGCTTTTTTGAAAATTCACAATAAAATTGATTAGATTTTATAAAAATTTTAGCTAAAATCAATGATTTTAAGAATTGTAAAACAATAGTAAATTTTTTAAATTTACAATTGTTTTAATGTAATCCTTTACTGACTGGAAAATTTTACGCTCAATAAGATTTATAATTTGCCCCTACGATGCAGACATCAAGATAAGCGCTATTGTTGCGCTGGTTGCATGAACAAAAGGCGCTTTTTGTTGAAGAAAAACAGTGTTTAATAATTATATCATTCTGCTTGATCAGGCACCTAATTTATTAAAAAATTGTTATTTAACCAAAGCTATACTATATTTATAAAGCGGTTCGATTGAAAATTTTTTTCAAAATGTTCTCCGGGGCTGTTTTTTCTAAATAATTGAAAAAAAAGTTTTTAAATTATTATATAAGCGTATTTTTTAATAAAAAATTTCATTTTTACTGATGCGAGAACTAAAATAAACATTAAGTTACGACAAAAGTATTTTTGCACGTAACTCTTCGAATGCAAGCTGCTCGGAAAAAAAAATATTTATCGCAAGTTTCTAAAATATTTTTCGCGCATTCCATGTTTTGGCTGAGTGCCACGATCAATAGAATGTTATTTTTTCAATTTTTTTTAATTTCTTGAAGTAAATACTTTTTTTTTATGAAATCATTATGTAGCAAATGATAAAAATACTTATTCTATTAAAAACTATGATTTAAGATATATTTTTGAACGAAAAATTGTTTAAAATTAGAAAAACAATTCAAAGAGCAGATATTTTTACAAATCTATTATTGGAGTTTTATACATCAAAATCCATTTAAGAGTTCAAAAATAATCTGGATTCATTAGTTTGTTGTTCACGACTGATACAAAAAACGGATGCCTTATGACAAATGCTTGCACCTTGCCTTATCGTAAAAAATTAACTCAACTGATAGTAGAATCATAGTTAATAATTAATTAATATAATATTATCAATTTTACTTGTCAGTTGAATTAAGAAAAAAATATTGATAGAGTTTAATCTTTTCTCTTGTTGGAAAATTGATTTTATGATGATCGGTTGGTCAAATTTTTTTCAATCGATCAAACAATAAAAAGCTCAATTGAGACTTAAAAAAAAAAAATTTTATGTATACATTTTTCGTGATAGCAATCCGCAAAATCAATATTTACTTTGATTCTTGTATTTTTTAACAGCTGTCAATATAAAGTTTCGATAATTTTTTTTTCGTATCTCAAAAAAAAATTCAAAATTTCTTAGATTTTTGTCGAGTCGTGGTTTTGCTGAAATTCATTTTAAAAAGTTATATTTATAATAATATAAAAATTTAATTAAATTAAATTTTATATTAATTCATTTCAATATTTCTTGAATTTCACATAAGTTCAAGAAATATCAAAATAAATTTTATCATTAAAAAATATTTTTATTCAACTTTTGTACCGAGTTTCAAAACTTTAATAGTTCTTTGTGAATTGAACGTATGGAACCAGTGTAAATAATAGACATTTGGTTTGGGTTAATAAGGGTTTATTAAGCAAATAACTGATAAAAAATTTTATTTTAATATCTTTAGTAGTCAGTTATGGTTCAGACGTATCCCGCGTTTTACAAAAAAAAAAAAAAAACAAAAAAAAAAAAAAAAACAAAAAACAAAAAACAAAAAACAAAAATCAACAAATGCACTATAAAGCCATTTTTTCATTTTTGTTCCTGTTTTTTTGTAAAATGCGGAATAGTAAGTAAGTAACTTCCGGTCGAGCATGTGGTTACGTCTTCATCTTAATCTTTGAATTATGTTTCAATAAATTTAAAAAAGAATTATAAGTTATTGAATAAATTATTGAAATAATAATTAATTCGATGATCTGGAAAAATTTGGTAGGTCGCGATAAAACATATTCTTTTTATCAAAACGTCAATCGAACTTAATGCTCATCTTCCAGGCTCTCGTTCCGCTCGCGAACTCAAAATTCTTCGAACTCAAAATTCAAATTTGAAAACCCGTTCGACTCAAAGCAGGATCAATGAAACAGTAAAAACCGCAGGTATAAAAGCGTTGAACTGAAAAATCACGGCGTAACGTACGTTATAGGTACGAGTGCATGTGTTCTCCGTCTGCATCGTGAAAGTGTGTCGGGGCCTTACGCGAGATGACTGAGCGTATGACGTGGTGGAGGAATGCGCGTGCATGCGACGCCGTCGTCGTCGGCTGCGAGGCGAAAGTCTGGTGTTCGTTTTCATTCGCGTGTGAAAGATCACGATCATCATCACCGAAGCACGGCGCACACCACTGTATATATAGGTAAGTTACTCCGGCTTTCGATTTCACTGGCGTTGTGAACGGGCCTTAAACCCGCGGTGTAGTGGGTGGGGGAGCGCATCGGGCGTCGCAGGTGTGTCGAGGAGCCACAGGTGGCAGTCACACGCCAGCAGCAGCGGATTCCAGGAGCAATTCCTTCCACGATGATGAACAGCAGCCAGGTGCCGTGCGCGAGGCTCTGCCACATTATCAAGTGGGACGACTTCGACGGGTACGGGTTCAACCTCCACGCCGAGAAGGGTAAAAATGGCCAGTTTATCGGCAAAGTGGACGAGGGCTCGCCCAGCGAGGCGGCCGGGCTCAGGCAGGGCGACCGGATAATCGAGGTCAACGAGATCAACATCGCCAACGAGACCCACAAGCAGGTTGTGGAGAGGATCAAGGCCTTTCCCACGGAGACCAAGCTCCTCGTCGTGGACCAGCAGGCCGACGACTACTTCAAGGCCAACAACGTCCCCATCAAGGGCACCATGCCGGGCGTCAAAGTTATAAAGACGCCCGAGAGGACCTACGACGACGACGACGACGTAGTGGACGAACCCAAACAACAGCGCAACGGACACCAGGTATGACCGATCGTCCATATGTATGCCCGGGCAGATGAGCCGAGGATTCTCTTCTCTCTCCTCTTTTTTTTTTATCTTATCGCTGAGATTAGGGGGAGCTCGGTCGGTAAGAACGGGTTTTTCGGGGGGGCCTGAGCTGTTGCGCAACGGCTGTGTGTATCGCGAGGCCGGCGTTTCGCAAAATTACTGCGGTTTTTCGTTGCGGGCTGAATTTACCTGCGTAATTGGATAAATCCGGGTGGGGGTCGTGTGGGTACGCGTACTGGATGCCACGGGTTTTTTCGATGAAAAAGTGACGAGTGTGGGTTTTCACCGTGGGATCGTGCGAGATTTGAATTTTTAGTTCATTTTGAGGAAAAATGTTGCTTCGAGACCTACTTATCACTAGTTGAATCTGTAATTGTTTCACGTGTAATTTGCGTTTACTAGAATAATTTTATTTTTGGAGTTTTTTTTTTATGGTTTGTTTGTTGATTTGATTCTTGGAATATGTAGCTTGTTATTACTCAAATTAAGATTTTTTGACCTAAATTTATTTCTTGATTATGTGTGATTAAAAGTACTTTGATTGTAGTTTATATTTATTCGTAATTACATATGTAAAACTCTGGTTCTTTTTAGAAAACCTTGTTTAATTAAATAATATACTAGATAATTATTTTAAACTAAACAAGGATTGTTACCAACTATTAGTACAATATTTGTGTGATGATTTTAATTAAATGTAATTACCTATCCAAACTAGGCTCGCAACCTCGCTCGCAACTTTAAAGCTAATTGAAAAATTTAGACTGAATTTTGAACGCTATAAATTGTTTCTTTTTTGATCTTATCATTTTATTTCCAGTAGCTTTGAATAATTTTTGTACGCCTCAACACCGGATATGAACCATCAATCCATTTTTATCTAAAAATCAATGAATTAAAAGAACTTTAAATTGATTTTTCAGTAGCTTCAAAAGTGCTCAAATCTTATCCTAGTTTTACCGTCAAACCACCTGTGACTTAAACACAGTCTACTAAGCGAAAATCTTTTTCATCTCTTCATTTATACAATGAATAACCCATTGCTACCGATCATTCAAAGATATAGATCTCCAGCACGATAAAATAAAGATTTCTCATTCGCGAGCCTGCACCGTGGAAGGAAGCCGAGCGTGTCATCAACTCCGAAAACTCCGTGAAGCGATGAGAGCGAAATATAAAAAAAAAAAAAAAAAACTCGTGCATGCGGAAATCCAGCTCCGCTCAAACAGCCTATTTCCGCTGCACGCCATTACGCAATATTCCTCTTATTTTTTTTTTTATTCATTCATTCATAGATTACCACGGGTATCTTGTGTAACGAGCTTTTGTGGAAAAACAGTGTACGCCGCGAAAAGTCCATCCGCGAGATGAGGAAAAATAAAAAAAGAAGGTTAACGACGCGCGTCCGGTCACGAGTTGTCAGGTAGTTTTCATACGCCGCGCCGCGGCTCGGCTTTTTTTTTCGGCTGTCCAGGGAGTATCGAAAATCGTACGATGCGGGCTTCTCGAAGTATTCATATTTTTGGGAAAAAAAAAGGTTGGGGGCCTTTGGCGGCGATTCGTTTGATTGTGGCGTCGCTAATTATGCAAACACTGAGTCATACTTTTTATTCCGAGCGGTGAATTACACCTCATTTTTTTTTCCACTCTTTTTTCAGGTTAATATCACTCCCGTAAAACGAGCGCGTCAGCCTTAATTCAGGCAAAAAACCTGCCAACGTCTCGGAGAGTTTCACTAAGTAGAAAATCATAATCGTCGAGATAATGCCGCGTTTTCCATTTTTCAAATTGCCGCCGCTGGAGCGACTCCTTCTTCGTTTATTTTTTTTTTCTTTTTTGTTGTTTGAAATTTATAGTCCGATTGTAAAAACGGAAAAAAAAGAGTCGCGGCCCGAAATCGTACGCCAAGGTTACCCACTTATCCAGCGAATTTTTTTTTCCGAACGGTTCGGGTTATGAAATATTTATTTTTAAGCGCCGCGGTTGTTTTTAATTTTCAATTAGTATCGGGGGTTTTGGAGGAAAAAAAATACGAGGATTTCGTGTGGTGTACGTACGGACTGCTGTGTCTCCTATCGCGAAGTGGGTTTTGTCGTACAAAATTGCTCTTAAGTATTTGCTTATACAGAGAGATAAAACGTACACGTGTAATCAAACATTGTCAAACAATTTACCGCAACTGAAGTAAAACGGGATCTTTGATTTTTCAAAGCAAGTGTTCGCAAAACGCAATTTAGGTAAACTTTGAAAATGTCGATTCACGCAGCTGAGAGAAAAATAAAAATCTACATATTTGAATTTTTAAGTTTAGATATTTTTATAATTTTAAGTATAGCATTTAAAAATCAGTATTCAAAATCGTCAACTTTTCATACTTTTTTTTAATTTGATCACTTATTTATTAAGTGACTATTGATAATAGAAAATTATTTAAAAGACAGTTTTCCTATCTAAACTAAATAATTGCCTAGTTTTGTGGTATATTTTGATAATTTTTTAAAATACTTTAAATTTTTTTTATTTTTTAAATAAAAAAAAAAAAACGTTTATTTAAATTTAAAAAGGCATGACCTCAAAGTATTCAAACTTATCAATTAAAAAATACCCGATTTTTAAATGAAAAAAGCCTTTTGAGGTTTTCTGATATTTCAAAATTTACAATTATCTGAAAAAATCAATCTTTTGATATCTAAAATTAACCATGATTTTACAAAATACATATTTAAAAGCTCTCGTTCTAAAGAACCAATTCCCCGGATACTTTAAAAAAACTTTTTTTGTTCATAAATGTTGATTATGTAACCGTACTTTACATTATTTTTCTCCCGTCCCACATTCAAATCATAACTGCGAGCATAACTGATAAAAATTTTAAAATTTTACTTTTCGAGAAAGAATTCAAAACCATGATCATTTATCACTCCTTCGTAAACGTGCTCGTATTATTATTTTATATTTCCCTTTATAAAAGAGAGCTATCGCCATTTTGGTGAGATTTTCAATGTAAGATTTTATTCGTGAGCTGATTGGTGGAGCAGTTTTTAAAATATTAGAAAAGTGACTTTTGAGGTTACAATCATTGTTTTTTTCCTATGCGCGCTTGCAGCGCGCTGGGTGGTACTAGTTTTCCAAAAATCCCATAATTTCTCAAATAACTTCCGCTCTGTATCAAACGATCTTTCTAAACTCATGAAAATATTTTGATTTTCAGACCTCGCTCGACACCCACTCCATCAGCTCGTCGAACGACGGACACCAGCGGGGCAGCACCAGCAGCGGCAACCACCACCCGCACCCCGAGAACGGCAACGGCTCGGCGGTCACGCGGCTGGACGACGACTACCCGGACACCGCGAGCAACAAGTCTTCCTCGAGCGCTGGCAAGGACCCGCACCAGGGCTCGAACGGCAGCAGCGCCTCCCTTAACCTCGCCATGAGCGCCAAGGAGCTCAGGGCCAAGCTCGCCCAGCGCAAGAAGTACGACCCCAAGAAGGAGAGCATGGGCTTCAAGGACAAGTTCGACATCGTTCAGAAGCTCTAAGATAGTGTGTTTATGCGAGTTCATAGTGATTTTTAGTGTTTCTTTGTTCAGATCCCGAACAGTGCCTTTATATAAAAAAAAAAAAAAGTGGAAGTAAGAAATGTTGCCCGAGATAATTATGGTACTTTTCAAATTTTCAATTTTATGCAAAAACTACCTGTTTATTGAATTTTTAAAATTTTGAAAGCAGCTTCGAAATTGTGCATGGAAAATATCAATGAAGATAAAGAAATATTCGGGTGGCTTTATCATCATAAATAATTAATTAACCGTCGAACGGGTCAAATCAAAAGTGCGCTCGATCGTCAAATGATAAAACGCATTCGTTCTCTCAATAGTAAACAAAAATTTACAAATTTCAAGTGCCTGCACACGATAACAGCGATGAATTTTAATTTTTCCGATGCGCGGTAATGCCAACCTAAAAACCAGCGGTGTTTGATTAAGACGGCGGCGGCGTTTCGAGATTTAATCCGGTCTGGCGTTTTTAATCTCGGCTCGTTATCGGCCCGATAGAGCCGCCGCGGCGCAGTTTGTTTGCAAAGTGAAAACACAATAATCAATAAGAGTCGAGAATAAAAAAAAAAAAAAAAAAAATACTTCGAACGCCGCAACAACGTTGTATGGAAAAATTGATTCCTTATTCTTCTTCGCGCGTAGATGAAAATTCTTCGGTCGCAAAAACACAAGAAAAAAAGAAAAAAGAAAAAAAAAAAGAAGCCAATGAATTGACGAGTAAACACGCGGAGCCGTGCCATAGTTTTAATTAGCGCGTTGCGCAACGGGTCGGCCTTTAAATCATCGCCCGCACTTCTCGCAACGCGAATTAATTGTTTCGGGGAGAGAGAGATTTTTTTTTTTTTTCTTTTTTCGAATTTTGTACATAGGTCGCACTGTTATTTTCGGGTAGGATGTCGCTGTTTTGTAATGCACGGCGATTACGAAGAATGAGAGAAAAAAGGATAACTTGATATTTCCATGAGTATTAATTGTGCATTTTTTTTCGAAGAAAACTGTTATTCCGTCAAGTATTACTCAAGTTTTTTTCTGGCTGCGAGCGAAAGTTTGCTCTACCAAGAACGTCCGATTTTTCCGTCGATACTTAAGAAAAATTTCACACGTACAATTCCCGAGACAATTCCTAAAGTTTAATATTTTTAACTGATACTTACCTTTTTTT
This sequence comes from Encarsia formosa, assembly GCA_038277355.1. NCBI lineage: Eukaryota > Metazoa > Arthropoda > Insecta > Hymenoptera > Aphelinidae > Encarsia > Encarsia formosa. The sequence goes on along the minus strand of CM076185.1, from coordinate 6,501,324 downwards.
TTAAGTATTAAGATGTATTGTAAAAAAAAAAGATTAACTTTGAGCTTGAAAAGTTGCAAGGGTAAACGAAAAAAGCACCTGATGTGACAGAAAATTTTTTTTAAATTAGAGTTTAAATTTGAATTTGTCCCATGTGCCATCTTTGATCGATCTTTCTTTTTTTTTTTTTTTTTTTCTTTTTTTTTGACACGTAATATGAAATCACGTTAGTCATAGATAATCGTTAACGTAGAGAGTCTAGCGTGATTCATTTGTAAAATTATTTATGAAAAGCATCATGTTCATCGTGCAAGAAAATTTGATCAGATTTTTTCGATGTATTTTTAACTCCATTTAACATTCGGTGACTTTTTTTAAGAAGATAATTTTAAACGTCAGCATTTCTCCAGATTAATTAGTGATTACACTAAGTACTTAAAAAATTTTAATCATTAGTCTTAAATGTACGGCAGCGTCGTTTGCGATGTTCGTAATTAGCGAGTAAGTTTTTTTCTTCACAGATTTTTTTGTGTATATAAGTTAAGAAATTTACTTTTAAATCTGCTAAGAAAATGAAACGAGGCATTCTTTGAGTTTATCTGGGCACAAAAAAAAATAATGTGCCAAAAACGACAGAACAAAGATGATGAAAAAGATTGTGAGCATAAATAATGGTGGACCAAATTATGTCATTTAACTATTGTTAAGTATCTTAACGTATTGTTACTCTTATTGTTACTGTATAATTGTTGTTATGTATCTTATTTGTAAATAATAGGCTACAAGATATTCAATATCGTTACAATGTACTTTCTAAAACGATTTGATCTTTTTAAATAAGATTTTTTGCTCCTGTAGATATATAGTGAAAAAAAAAAAAAATACGTGTTGACGTGCACAGCACATTGAAAAAAAAATCACGTGAAAAAATTATGTAAAACTGACATAAATATTCAACTTTTTCAATAAACTATTTACTATAGTGTAGTAATAAAAATTGCAGATGTATTTTCTCATTAACCCCTTGGTTTTTTTTTTATGTAACTTTTATCGTTGAAAAATTTCGTCACTGGTAATCATTAAAATTCAATAATTTTTTCTAACAGTTTAATGTCAACGCGTGTTTGCTGTAAATAAAAAAAAAAAAAAAAAAAAAAAACATGAAAGTAATGTTATTTAATGAAATAATTAATACATGATTGCGTTAACAATTGTAAATTGTTTCAATTAAGTTTCCAGGAAAAATATTTTTCTCATCTAAACTATTTTCCCACAAGGAAAAACAAAAGCACTTAGTATTTAAAAAAAGTTAAACACTTTCAAACTCAATTTGCAACGAAAAGTTTTTAATGCATTTCAAAAAGAAAAAAAAATTAATTTTTGGTAAAAAAATCCGATAAACATTACAAGCCTAAACTGGCCATGTTTATGTAACCAAATTGCACGCTTGAGCAGTGCAGTTGATTAAATAAGGCGTAAATCATGACTTTTCAAACGCTCGGTCAAAACTTTATCGCCGATAGTAAAAAAATACCGCTAATTAATTGAATTTAATTTTCCATGACAATCTACCACTTTAAATAAATTAAACCATAAAATTTAGCCAACCTTGTTCAATTACCTCTACCGAGGATAATTTGAAAAATTAAAGATTGACTTTTAACAATATTTCGGTATCGCACCTTTTTCTCTTATCAAAATCTGCCGATAAAACAGGTGAGAACGGAACGGGGCGCCACCGGATATCGGGCGATAATTGTTGCAAGCCTCCCGGCTCAAACTTTCCCGGGTTATAAAAATACTCGAGATTTAAAAAAAGAGACCCGATGACTTTATCGAGGAGGTGGGACCGGCTGTACTTATTTGGCCGCGTCGGGTCGCGGCTCTTCGTCCAACCGGAGCGCGGCTGACGCTACTCCCACTTCGCGACACTTTTTTTCTCTTGATTTCGAGAGGGTTCCCGACAACCGGGGAATTTTAAAAGGCTTGTTTTCTTCGGTTTCGGTCGGATGCATTTTTGTAGAGATATTAATAAAGTTTTTGGAGAATATTCTTCCTTAACGCAATGAAAAATTGAAAAGAGTTTCTGTACTCTAAATGCCTTGTGAATTATTTTGAAACTAAAAATTTTAAATTTACATTTTTTAATCAAAAATATAAAAAAGTTAGTAAAGATATTTAAATATGATACGAAACGGTGAAAAATTAATTTAAGATTTTGAAGAAATACGTTTCAGGTGTACAGAATAGTAATCATCATTATTATGTAATAATTGCATCAAATATGTAATATGTATTATACACTTACTAAAGTATACATATTAGAATATATATGTGTATACTTTTGTCGTATACATACATTTTACTATGAATTTTTTTATAAGAGGTATTTTAACATTCTAATGACTATAGGTACTGACGTGAAAATTTTTTATGTAAACTACTAGAAAGTGAATTCTTACATGATATTGGCATTTAAAAAAAAAAAAAGCTGAAAATAAGAAAAAAAAAATATGAAAGTTCATCAGAAAATTCTGCAAATTCCTCGGCGTCTAATATTATTTTTGGGGTAAGCATAGCGTCTGCTTACTTGTCAGACGGCTGCTTGCTTGCTGTAAAGTCTACTTCAAATCAAAGTCAAAATAAACTTACATTTTCAACTCCTTTCAACGAATAACAAAGTTTTTGCACCAACCGAGATCTCATTTAATATAATTTATTTCATTTTATTATTATTTTATAAGACAAATCTAGGATCGTTTATCTCACTGGATTAAGTATAAAATCTTCATTTTCTGCGATTTTGAAGTTTGATTGCTAGCTCTAAAATAAGTATATTATTGCAATCATTCATTATGTCGTATTTCAGATTGAATTTGGGGTATTTGATACAATTTACAAATTTCAATGCGAAGGTCGTAAATAAAATTGAATAAAATACAATGTAAAGTACCGTAAATCGATTTATATAATTGGGCAATGATTCTACTTGTTGAATCATAAAATTACAAAGCATGCAGATTGTATGATAATTTTACTTGACAGAGCAATCATCCTACATTACAAAAAAATTTTTAAAAAAAATTTTTTACATGAAATTCTGGTAATCATACATGATAAGAACCAAAGTCATGACTTTTAAGATTCATCATTTTTTTAAAATTTGTTATTCATCATATAAATGCAAGCGATTACCATCGACAACTTATTCAAAATTTCATATACTTTTTGCTTATACTTGGTGAAAATCCATGATCCATTAATTAATCAATCGAGTAATCAATAAAACAAATGTTTTCACAAATTCATTTTTCGAATTTCAAAAATTTGTTTTATTAATTAATTAATTAATATTCAAGATTTGATTTTTTTCCTTTTCATTAATGACCAGTTCTAGTTCACCAAAGCATTTCCCATGAATTTAATGACAAAAAAAAAAAAAAAAATTGCATGCCTTTAGTACGATACCACTATCATCTCTCGATGGTCTCATCATAGAGATTTTATGAAAAATCGCGTGTATTTTTCGCGTCAAGCGTAGTAAAATAATTAAACGGGCACGTAGTAGTCTACTGACCCCGATTCCGCTTCGAAAAGTGACCTTGCCCACGCGTTCGCTCGCCCGTTGCTCGGCCGCGGCTACTCGGCTCGCCACCTGCACAATGCGAATCCTAGAAAATAGTCGCGTTACGGAGCTCTTAATTTTACACCCACCCACGACTTCGAAAATACCTTACCGACTTTATTTTACCTTCTTCTCGCGGTCTGGCGTCTCTCGTTTTATTTGAGTTCAAAATGAGGATTTTTCAATCGTTCTATCGTATGTAAATAAGACTGTTTTCATTCACTCTGGTGGAACCGAACTTTCACTCATTATTTTTATTATTTATTATTTTTCTTTAATATGTCCAATAGAAACTACTCAAAATAAAGAAACTTTGAATTCTCTTTCAAGAGGATCTACAAGTGATTTTTTTATTTTCTATTACTTCAACGTAGCTATTGGAAAATTTTCACTTTTTTTTTAAGATCACTTATAGGATTTTATCTGTGATAAGTTTTCAAGATCACTCAATTTCTAAATAAACTCAATTTCGCTCGGGAAATAAGTAAAGCGATTTTTGTTTTTATTTAGTTCACGCGACACCTGTACAATATTTTCACTTTCAAATGTGGAGATTTTTGATTTCATTCACGTAAGGTCACTTACGTATTCTCAAAATGACTTATTTCCAAGGACTTGCTTTTTTCTAGTTTATAATTTGACCGTAAAAAGCCATCTTACTGTGAAAAAAAATTTTTCATTAAAATAAGTCATTAACCGCAATAACTTTTTCCAGAACCTCTCAGCTGGCTCTCCGAGCAAATTCTTGAAAACTAATAATTTTACTCTCATTACCATTGCACCGTTTAAGGAACATCAAGTAGCTCTCCGGCATAGTAAAGAAAATCATTCTCTCGCCATTAAATCTTGAGAAACGGGCTACTTAGCTCCCCCCACTGTTTTTTTTTTTTTCTTTCTCCTCGCTTTCATGTGTTCGCTCGCTCGCTTAGCACTTTCTTTAAAGAGTTGTAAATCGGGGATAATCGATTTTGAAAAACCTAGCGAATTTTTTTTTTTTTTTTTACGAAAAAGCAGGCAGCTGCGCGGGGTATAATAGGCCCGACATCTTATCCTGTCCTCGCACTCATAATATCTATTTCCAGCAACCGACCCGAGTAGATTTAAATTTAGAGCGTGCCGCTACTGCTCCATATAACACGCGCGAGGCGCGGCGCTGCAGCACGCGAGCGTGCGTGAAAAGAGACGGAGAATTTCATAAGCCCCCGCGCGAGCGAGCGAGAAGAAGAAGCTGCTTTTTCGATTGTTTTTTTTCTTCCCTCCCGCACACTGGTTACCTCTAAGTGGTGTCTTTATGTAATGATCAATGAATGCAAATTAAAGGCATTGCGATTGGAGCTGAACGAGAAATTTTGAATGTTTCGGGTTTGAAAAATTTGACATTGCAAACAAATACAGACGATGTGTCGTGGTAAAAAGTTTTGTTGTAACTTTTTTTATACCTTTGGGATGTATGATCAGCTATAAGAGAGAAATGATCAAGATTTATTTATAGATTAAATCGGAATAATTTTTTCACTCTGCTAATGTGAAAGTTTCATTAATGAGATTTCAAATTGAAATATTTTTCTGATTTTCAAATTTTTCTTTTATCTTTGACTCAGAATTTACAATCTTGGGGTGACTATAGTTACATAAAAAAATTTTTGTTAAAATATTTCTATAAAAAGTTTTAACAGATTTATACAGAAACTAGATTTTTTTTATGAATTTCAATAATGAATTGTGCTCGTTCAACTGCATATATTGATTGGCAAAAGTCGTTAGAATCAAACAATAATCAATGTTTGTATTACATACAATTGATTAAATAATTTATTTATTTTAAGTTTTCTGATTTTTTTAAGCAGCGGAATTTTAATTTTAAGTATGTAATTTATAAAAATTTTACCATTCAATGTCGCTTAGCCAAAAATTTTTATTTAAGATATATACACAAGTTATCATAATAAAGGCTTTATTACTTTATAAAGGTGTAATATATTTAAAAAAAATTTTAAAGCTAACCATAGCTGAACTATTTGTTTAGAGTTTTTACAATACAGCTATTAACAATCTATGAGAATTTTAATCAAAAATTTAAATAAAGTATGCGTGGGTATTTAATATTAATTGTATGTGAAAAAAGTGAAAGCGTTACTGTAACTAATAATAGTTGAGAAACACTAGTTGAGAAAAAGTACAATTATTTCAATTTAAGTGATGTATATAAAAACTCGTAGTCGGGATTCAGATAAGTTTGTGTGAAATGTAATTGTTAATGAATTTTCATGTGAATCTTACATAAAAGAACACTTGAATTTTTCAAATCATTTGAATGCTTCTTGTTAGCTATTTTAATCCTTTTATTACTCTAAACAGTTCAATTCAAAATTTTCTACAATAAATTTACTTCAGAATTTTTTATACTGACAGATTTAATTAAAAAAGTTTTTTTAGGTTTGATCCCTTAATTCGAACTGACATTGACCAAAACAGATTGATTTATTCTAAATTGATTCCAGACATCTTTTTTAACTCACTGTAAATTTACAAGCTTAATTTTTCGAAATTGCAATTCAGATTTTTATGGAAGATGATTACTTATTTGTACCATGCTTCAAAATTTTTAAGTCAAAGATTCGTTGAATATTGGCATCTCCAAAGTTGTATAATTTATCTCCGACTGTGCTAGAGTTAAAGTTAAGAAATTTTTTCGAATAAGTTTTTGAAGTTATTGAAAAAATTTTTGAATTTTTTTCAACTTTTTAATTTGAGAACCTTATAAAATTTACAATTTGATTCAGGGCATCTTCAATATTTAATTCATGAGATGCTACTGAAGTAGTTGACAATAAAACAACCACATTTAAACAGAGACTCATGACTCTGAGTCCAAATCCGATAAAAGGACTCACGATTTTAACATTTTTAAAGCATATCATTAAAACTCAATAGCCCAAAAATTGTGACTTCAGGATAAACCGTAATGAGCCTAGAGTCCCAAATGTTGAATATTTTTGACAAGTCTTTAAACTCAAATTTTCTGTATACTGGTACAAAATACAGACTCAGAACCCAAGCGGTTTCCCAGTTTTGAACGCCGTGGTAAGATCCTCAAAGGTCAAGAGTCTGTTTTCGGTATTAAAAATAAAAAAATCCCGTGCCTCCCACGGCACTTCCTCCCTTCCAGAGACCTCGAGGTGGTTTTCAAGAGCTTCCGGGGCGGTGCACGCACGCACGCACCTTGGCACCGAACTCCGGGCTCTAGTCCAACTCCGCTGGGGGGGTCAAAGGTTAAGAGATACGCGACAGGTATTATGATAGAGGAGCTCCTCCGAGGAAGAAGAAGAAGAAGTCCGGGGAGCGCCGATTTTTGCGAGCGGCTAAAAATGTTGAGAGCGCCGCGCCGAGCGAGAGCGCGCGCGCGCCGAGAGAAGCTAAATTTAAAAGCGAGCAAAAATATATGCCGGGGGAGGGGAGGGGGAGGAGGAGAATACCCGATCGGCACGCGGGAACCGTGATTGATACCGATTGGTTATTATTTTTGGGAAAAAAAAAGAGAGAGAGAGGGATTTTTTTTCGTGGGATTATGCAATCGGATAAAAAAGCAGAGAGAGGGGGAAATGTAGGAAAAAATTGGGTTATTGGGGGGGGGGGGGATTCGAGAATTTTTTAAGGTTATTTACGACTTTCGGGGGGGGGGGGGGGTCTTGATTGCGAAGCGAGAAAAATTTTGGTGATTTGAAAAATGTTTGGCCGATTTTTTTTCAATCGCAAGCTGCGACGAAAATAATGTTAGTTTTCCGTATGACTAACGAAAACAAAAAGTTTTTTTTTTTTTTTTTAACTTAGCGTATTTGGATTCAATTAGTTGTGATTTGAGTACGAGCAATTATAAGCGCAATTATTTTACCCGCAGTGTAGCAAGATTTTGTTCAGAGTCATTAAAATTAATTAACAATTGATTTTATTTGAAGAAAAAAAAAAAAAAAAAAAAAATTGTTGGACTGATGAAATAAAAATTACATTGTGGGTTTATATGACCCACACCTTGATTCCGATTCTGTGATTTATTATGACTGTGCGTAATGTTGTTAATGACATCTATGCGCACTGTTAATGACATATATTTTTGAAATAAACACAGTTATTCTCAAACTTCTTTTATCAAAACCGGGACGAAAATACTTCACCTCATTCAATTATCCGATTTTTTCTTTATTAAAAAAGGTATTTTTAAATTTTTTATTGTCCGAATTTTAAATATCTTTGAAGCTTGGAGGCACTCAAAAAGAAGTTCAACCAACCATTTTTTTTGAAAAATTAAGCTGTTTGAATTTTTTTTCTCTAAAGTTTTGAAAAATATTGAATAACTTAACTTAAATATTTTGTGAATTTATGACTATATTTAAGTTTATATTTTAAATTGTTTGTTAACGTTTTGTTTAAGCACGTGTGAGTCATCGGTCTGTCAGAGCCAAGTGTAGTGCAATTGTTTAATTGTTCTTTAACACTTCGTCAAACTATTAATCTCCTGCCACTTGACAAACCCAGTGCTAAGAGAGAGAAATTTATTTTCGCTGATTGCAATTAAAACAATTTCGTTGTAGTTGTTTTCTTTTTAGTAATTAAAAAATCTCATTCTTATTCTATTCAAAAGGAACATCTTTGCAACTTTTCGCAATAAATTTTTATATTAATTGTGTATTATTTAAATTTCAACTTTAAAGTAAACTCGAAAAAATTTTGTTCTGTGAAGTTAAAATTTGTGAGTCCAAAAAGAGAAGCTAATCTGAAAATTTTGTAAGTATGCAGTAGAATTCATTTTATTTATTTAAATTTGTAAATTTTCATTAAACTAAAATAAAATACTAATCGATAACTTAGTACATGGGAGTTGAAAAATAAGAGCAAAGATTCATTTTTATTTTTTTTATTAACGCGTAACGCGTTTACCGAAAATTAAATGTATGCGATTATCTCGCAGGCTCGTCTGTTGTAGCAGAATCATGTATTTAGTTTACAAATTTTTTTTACCTCTATTAGCAATGAACAGGAAAAAACCTTTCCCTTAAAATTAAATTTTTAAATCAATCATTTTCATTTAAAAAAAATTACAATGTACGGGTATCAGTGATTTGAATTTTTTTTCCACCAATACTGTACTAGTTAAAAAAATGCGGACCAGTTTGAAATATATTTTTTTCAATGCGTTAGACTAGATCGGCCCTCCTGAAAGAAAGCACAGTTTGTAATAAAAATTTGACACATTTGAATTCCTTAGAAACTTAAAAACCCGCCGAAGAACTTTTTGATGGGTATTTAGTGTTCTCTTAATAGATTGTGTATAATCGCTACTCTTACGGGTGCGAAACTAAATAATTTGTGAATGAGCAAAATGCTGTAGCTAAAGATATTAACTGCAAGTTATAAAAAAGAATTAAGCAAGCTTGACAATGATACTGTCTGTTACGCACCTTGACTTTGGAAATAAAATTAAGTTCTCAAAAAAAAATTAACTTCAATGATTGCCATTTTACCTTCAACTGACAATTTGAAACAAATGACTCTTTGTCAAAGAAATCAAAATTTATTCGACCTATCTTTGATTTCTTTGTTTAGCAAAGAAAAACTCTAGCTCTAGAACGGTGGAATTTTTTTTTCCCTCGAGTTCTAGTTTAGACTTTTAAAATCGGCCAGTAAAATTATCGATTTTATGTTTCAGAAAGCTCAAAAGACTCGAATTTAAAACATCGCGTCAGAGTCAAAGTTATGGCACCCATAGCTGGAAACCCCATCCATAAACAGGTCTGAGACCCTAGACAATAGGTTCCGGATAAACCGAAGCAAACTATTTTTCCTTGCCCATAGGGTCGACGCACCCAACGGAATTAGTACCAAAATCCTCTGGCAAAGCACGAGACTCCGGGTACTTATACTCAGGTTAATCCCCGAGGGTATCACCTGGCGCGTCATACATCGAACGTCGTCTTCTTCTTCTTCTTCCCGTATGAATTCCTCCTCGGCATAAAACAGAGAGAGCCTGGCACAGGTAAAGATAGACTCCACCGCGAGAGCTTAGCCCGCGTGTGACGAGCGGGCTGCATTATATTTAGAAATAACCGACTGCCCGGCACCGCCCCGCGGGGACTATCATCTCCAAGTTCGCTCCGAGCGTTGGTTCTTGCGGTGGCTTTATTCCTTTTGACAAGATTAGTTTCATGATTGATTATTTATTTTTTTCAATTATTTTTTTTTTTTGCTGTTAACTAGTTAGGTTTCAAAAAAAAATGTTGGAAAAGTTAAGTAAAACACTCAATTGTGGACTAGATGGTACCAGAATTGGATGTTTTACCTTATCCTTTACTTGGATGGTTTCTGTCTGTAAATTCTGATAAAATCAAAGGAGTATTTACTTGAGAATGATAAATAGAAATTAGTACCATCAATCAAAAATCATCTTCATTTCTGTGAAAATCTTCAAAAAACATTATTTTTAACGACTTTTGAATAAAAGGTGATTTTACGGCTCTAAACGGATTAAATTTGACAAAAAATTTTAGTTATTCTGGAATACACAACCTCTTGAATAAAAGTCTTGCTTTTGGCAGATCATTTTTTAGGAGGTAATTGTACGTGTCTCCTTTATCAGAAGGCAGAAGCTATAACCATGGCCATAAAATCAATTTACTCAAACATTCAACGTGTGCTACAGCAATATTTTTTTCTCATAATCTCTTAATAAACCGCACTCTTCATTCCTGTTTTAATACTTATAAATATTTTACATTGCAGTTTTTAACAATTTTTCTTCATTTTTTTTCGGATATTTAAAAAAAATTATCTATAATGCATTTGAAGTACGAGGACCTGTAAAATCACAGCTGCATGTGACTAGTTGTACTTTTTTCATAAAAAAAAAAAAAAAAAAAAAAACTAGGTATGAACAGTGTCAGACTAGTACACCATTAATCTTGTTTGAATATTCCTTTACGAGCCATAAAAAAGATAGAGCTTCGTGGTAATGTTCTTATTCACCAGAGGTTCCTTGTACTCTTCCCTCAAAATTACGCGAAATTCAATGAAACCATCAAATACAGTTTGAGATTAATGAACTGTTGAAATACTTACTTTACTTAAACATAAAAAGGGGCTGTTCCAATTTATCTTCAAAAGCAAGAAAGAAAATTTAAACAATAGGTTTTTGCTTAGATGATAAAAATCATTTTTTCATACTTAGCATAAACAAAATGTTGAGATAAAATGTAAGTCAATATGTTTTTTATTAAACTCGTTGATTTAGTTTTTAGCCATGCAATTAATATCCTCTGCCATCAGCCGTTAAACGTTCACGCTTGATATTTATAAAATATAAACAGTAATAAATATCAAAAGTCCTAAAATCTCTACCTGGTGTAAAAAATAATCCCCCAGAAACTTAAAATAATTATTTAAATCATTCTGTTAAAATTTGTTTTGTAGTAATGCGAGATGTATCGTTTACGCTTCAGATACGCACACGTGACTATCTCTTTTCCAAGAGCAACCGTTCGAAAATAGTAAAACAACAAAAATTAATCCACGTTTTACAATATTTTCCTGGTTTAACTTACCTGCTGGCTTAAATCATAAGTATCAAAATTTAATTATATTTTTGCACAGTACCGCCATTCAGACGGCACTAATAGTCCATGCGGCATAACTCAAAAATTCAATTTCGCTTCGAACGTATGGATTCGGTATCTCATAGATCGTCCGGTTTTATTTCAATGTTAAACTTAATCGACCAACTAAACTGCTGCCGTGTCGCTCGATAGAAAAATTTTAATTCATAGCCCCTTGGGAAGAAACACGGGGGGGGGGGCAGTGAAATATTTTATTTTGAAATTCAGGTATATCGAAACTGATATATTTATTTGTGAAATTCATTCTTGACAGTATTTTGGTGGTTCTTTTTTTTTTTGACGAAATTTTACTATTTTTAAGAGGAGAAACTTAGACAGTTTTTTTTTCTTGGCCTTGATAAATTTTTTTTTTTTTTTTTTTTCAAAAATTCCAATGGTTTTTTCAAAATAGGTTTAACAGTAAACTTTTATTTTTATATTTTTAGATATTTATGGGTTTTCCGGATTAATTTGTACTCTAAAGAAATCGATGCAAATTATGACTCTCAACCTAATATAAACACAAATTAAAAAAAATTTTTTGAAGAAGTATTTAATGTAAATGAAATAATAAAAGTTGGACGATTGCATCGGAGGAAAATTCTTTTTAAACTGAGTAAAAAAGTATATTTTTTGAAACGATAAAAATATCTTGAAAAAAAGAGAAAGTTAAAAAAATCTCGTTTATAACGAATATTTCCCCGAGCAGATTCTGGAAATGCATTCGCTCGAAAGAGATTTTTTTCATACGCTGTAAGTAGTAAAATCCGTGTATAGCGAGACAACATATAACCAGTGAATCAAAATAAATCATTCTCGGAAAACTTTTACTTTAAAAAAAATAGTCTTTGTTGGTTGAAAAAAAAACTTTTCGGAGCATAAAAAATTAAAACTTATTTTTTCAAAGTTCGATCCGGAAAATGATTTCGAGGTACGAAAAGCTTAAATAACATTTTAGCTCGTCGATCGGTCCACCTTGAGGAGTAACTACTTACCGCGACGCGTTAAATAAACATGTCAATTTTTAGATCGGATAAGTAGGCTGAATAACATCTTAAATCGCTTTCATCTTAGTCAGCTGTTTTTATAGTTTTTTCAGATGAATCAGTTTTTATAAATAATTTTCATGATCAATTAATTACTGATGTAATCGATTCAAAAATAATAACTTGTGTCGATTGAAAAGATGATTAATGCTCACCGGTTATTTAAACAAACATACTATTTAGGGTGTTATGAAACTGTTGAAATAATTCTTAGAAGTTACTTCTTTATTTTCGAGTAAGGTCACGATTATGAACGTAATTAAAAAATCTCAAAAAGTACGTTTACCTTTAAAAGAACACAAACAGAAATAAATAATTTTTACCTGTCACTAATCAAACATGAATTTACTCAGTCAATTATATTTTTTGTGTATAATTTATTTATACAGTTGGAGTTAATTTTTTTTTCTAAATTTTTCTAAAAGTTTTTTTTTTAATTCTTATACAATTTTTTTTAAATCGTTCTAGTTTCTTTAGTATTCTTTATATAGCTTTACAATGATAATATTAATAATTTCATGACTTTTTAAATCCAACACTAAAAAACGTTGAAAATATATTTTTTTGTTAAAAAACAAAGTTAAATTTTTTTTTTTAATCGAGTAGTTTTTTAGTAAAAAAAAAGTTGGTTGCTACAAATTCTTTTTTAAAAAAATAATATTTTTTGTTGATTGCTTGATCTTGTTATCGGTCAAACAACAACAAAATTTTGTCCTGTAATTTTCTTCCTAAAACTAAAATTTTAATTTTTTCGTGAATTAAACATACAACAAATCTAAATTCTAATAAAATCTCAAACAATTTCATTAAAAAAAAATATCAACTCTTCAGCTGCGACCTTACGACACCTGCACCTGGTAAACAATCACTCATGCGGTGTCCCAGTTGTAGCAAAAAAGCTTTTTATTCCAACGCCGCCGGCTCCTCAAATAAACAACGGGTAGGTACCGAGACAATTACACTCCCTTATCTTAGCTCTACATCCGCCATTTATTTCAGCATCATCTACGTCAAAATACAAGCGGTACCAACCCCCCAAAAATTTAAAAACCAAACATTTTAATGAAAATTCGTGGGTGGTAGCGGTACCTATAACAACAATAATCCTCGGAATGTCGCTCGCTCAAATAGCCCGATGATTCAAGCGTATTATAGATTTTGCAAGAAGAATACCCACGGAGTAGGAGAAGCAGAAGCGAGAGAGGAGAGAGAGAGAGAGAAAGAGTGGGAAGTCAGTGGTGGTGGTGGTGGTAAACTTTTTGAGATGGAGTGCGAGATTTAGGCTGGTTAGTTGACGCGCGGGGCCCCGCCGACAGGGACAGAGTCTGACCGGGAGTATAAGTGCGAGGAAATTGTAAAGATAATAATAAAAAATTGTAATAAAAAAAAAAAAAAAAAAAAAAGGAAGAAGAATTGTAATACCACGGATCCTACGAGAATAGAGGATAAATTAAAAGGTGCAAGATCATTGATGATAGTACACAGTGTGTTTATTCCAAGTGCAGGATCGAGTGATAAGAGTGAGACTACCGCGAGGAGTCTTTTAATTTTTTTTTTATTTTTTTTTTTATTTATTTATTAATTTATTTATTTATTTTATTAATTTTCTTTTTTTATTGGTTTACGTGTTTGGAGCTGTATTTAAAAAAAAAAAAAATTTTTTTAAACACGTGGGAAAACATTGTTGGGACCAGAAGGACGAAACAAGTAAGGGTGTGCCTGTGTGTGTGTGCCGATGATGATAAGTGAAGCGAGCCCTTTACGTAAGAGACGGACACAGTTTTATTTAATCGTACGAAAAAAGAAAAGAAAAGAGAGAAGTAGGAGGAGGAGGAGGAGGAGGAGGAGGAGGAAATGTAGGTAACTGGGCGGCTGTTGGACGTATTTTTAGACGCCATTCGAGACGCGCGGCTACGCGGAGGAGCTGCTTTTTCGATCCGATCCGTCGACCCCATCTGTCATTGATGCGTGGACAAGCTTCTTCTAAGCGAGTCCCCTGTTTTATAAATCATTTTTTCGTCCGAAGATTTTGGTGAATAATAACTGCGGGTATTTTCGTTTACGGGGGCGGTTGCCGCAGGTGAATTTGGGTTAAATAGCTCCGGGAAATGATCATTCTTGGTCTCTTCCCGGCCCGCGAAGCTTCTTGTAAAATCGCATTTTTCATGGGTGGCTTGAGTGCTACCGGAGATGAGCTTTTTCAAAAATAGCTGGAAATTATGTGGAGATGGGGATATTTTAGAGTCTCGGAATCGTGCCGAAAAAATGTTAAAAATTTTAAGGGAAAATCGTAATTTTTTAAGCTAGATGTTTAAATTTGAAATTTAATTGTCCAGAGTAAAAACCGAAATATTCCTTAAAAATGTAAGTTTTGTTAGAAAAAATCAAAATAAAAGCCAAAAAAATCTAGAGAACGAGCTTTTTTAAATGAAATTGTCATGATACTAGAAAGTTTTGATTTTCGTGCTAAATTTTGCCGCGAGAAAGAAAGAACCCTGTTTTTTAACGAAAATACAACGTAAAAATTAATTTTATATTATCGTAATATCCGAAAAATATTTTTATTCCACCGATCGTCAAAGATGACTATCGAGACTATTTTTCGGCGTAACGAATCATTTGCGGGAAAATTTTTTAAAAACAGTCCGAAAAATGCCATTTGTGTTAAAAATTTTTATTAAAAGTAGTATAAATAAATAAAAAAGTAAAACAAAACTTAATGTAGTAACCGAAAATCGAGCTTTTATATTTGACGAAATATTGAAATCGGAGATTTTCAGTTTTTACGTAATTTTCTTGAAGACATAAGTCAAATTGAAATATTCAAGCGTGAAAAGGATTTTTTTTTTTTTTTATTAATAGAAAAGTTTACAAAAAACAACAAAAACAAATTTGAATAAATTAAAATAAATAAGTCAATTTACAATAGAAAGCCAGTTTGAGTACGTTTAATCTTATCCAAAAGCACTTATTAAAATATAAAAATTTGTACATTTTTTCTGAAATCGTTGAGTAAGAAAATTTTTCAATAATTACTTTCAAAAACACTTGTTATGAATTTTTGTTTATCTGCTTCACCCACACGTAACGATGAATGACCTTTAATTTATCTATAAATCGCCTGGTTGAAGTAAATAAGTTTCAGTAAGAACCAAAATAATGCGATTTTGTTTTTTAAAAATATTTTCGAGAAACAAAATAGACGTGATCTATTTATTTTGTAACTTCATTTCATAACACCTTTGAAAATCCGCGTCTGGAGACATTGAAATTAAAAATGCGCTACAGCTGCTAAATAATAATTCACAATCATACCGTTTCTATAAAAACTCTCAGTTCAAAGTAAAACAACGAGCATTAATCACGAAAATTCAAGATCCAACCTAAAGCAGCCCCAACAACAAACCAAGTGACATAAGACCAGTCCATCGTCGGGCTGTCACGTCCCCCTTTTAATTCGCACGGTACCCGCATCCGCGTTCTCGACCCACAGCATCGGAATAAAAAAGAAAAGAAAAAAAAGCAGCCTAGCGTCGATGATTTTTCGATCCACCAAGATTTTCGGTCCGCTAAGCTATATGCCAGCTTGTGTGCGCTCGGGGCGCCGCCGCTCGTGCGAGAATAGACCGGTGTAAAAATAAAACGGTCTGCGCTAAGCTAAGCCGCAAGTCAGCCAAGCTAACTTTTAGCTCCCGCGAGGAGTTTTCGTACTATTATAAGCGTCCCGCTCCGCAATATCGACTTCTTGTTCTCCACCGAGCGAGATGCTATTGACCTGAAGATTACTCAATTTCGCGCTTTTTCATGCTTGAGTATGAAGTTTTTTCAAAATTTTGAAAACAATAAGAATAACAAAGTACCGCACTAAAAATCTACGATAGTAAAGTTGTAATCGATAATAGAATATCAATAATGTAAAATCTAATAAATGTTAAAAAATAAAATAAATATATTCATTGCAAGCTCTAATTTAGGAATCAAGATTTCTTAAGATTTTTCTGAAACATAAACAGTTTTAAAACGGCTCTCTCTCGATTCTCTGCTACCAAAGCTCCAGAATGATTTTAAAAATACATAAATTCTAAAGCTTATTCAGTAACATAACTTTCTTCGTAAAATCTCGAAAAAAATTTAGAAAGAAAATTTCTTTATTTTTTTCGTATAATATTTAAGTTAAAAATGAAAAACCAAACAACTATTCATAAAATATTTTTCAATAATTTTTTATAAAACTATTAAAATTGAAAAAAAATCAGATTATTAGTTCAAATTGATCTTAATTCAAGATTATAATATACGATTTAAATAAACAATTATGCCTTTGCTAGCAATAAGTGGCTATTAAAAAAAAAAAAAAAAATTATAGTAAAATTTATTCAATTGAACCGAGAGTATATTTTTCGATTATTAAAGAAAAAAAAATTAATTTTGAATTCTTATCAACTAAGTTTAAATTTTCTCATCATTTTCATTAATTTATCTTAAAAATAAAAATTTCGCAACCGGGTTTGTACGTGAAAAATAACAAACCTCGTGAAACATTTCGTAACAATCGAAACTCGAGTAGGCTTTTTTATTCGCGAATCCCGAACAACAGAAGATATTTTTAAATCTCTTGCAATTTTTTATCGCTGTATCAAAAATAAAAGAGTATAACACACATTTCGTGAAACCTAAAAAAAAAAAAAAAAAAAAAAAAAAAGAGCGAAGAAGAAGCGAGAAATTTCAAGTGTTATTTTAAATCAGCTGTTACGCGGGTTTGTCGAAGTAGAAAATAGCCGAGATTAGTCAGACAAGTCATTCAAATATTATGTATACGAGTGTATCTTTAAAACGTTGATTCACACGCCATTTTTTCGGCTCTGCTTTTGGTCGCGAACAATTTTTAGAAACCACCTCCGATTTTTTCAGAACTATTTTTTCTTTAAATTTTTCGCAAAAAAAGTTACATTAACTTTCATTGTTTTTCCCTAGTACATTGAACTAGTCGTATGAAACCAGTTACATAACGCGAATCAAAAATACCTCAAAAACAATAACGATAATAATATTCTTCGTCAATTAATATACTCCTCGATTCAAAATTAGAGCTTAGATTCATAACAGTGCTCTCGAATTAAACCATATTTCAGCGTCATCGAAGGAGATATTATTAATATCGCGGTATTTTCTTTGATCGTTCGAGCTCGGACGATTAATTTTCAAAAAAGCTTGTATTTTTTTTAATAATAAACCAGGAACTTACGGAGTGTTTTGACTCTCGCGTACTTGAAAGTTTCAAAATACCAAAATTAATTTTGCAATTAGTCTCGTGAGGCTCCTCCTTTTTTTTCCATCTTAATTTATTAAAGGTAAGCCGAAACCGGATTGAATGCTTACACGTGCGGGCCAAAATTACTCTCGCTTAATGAGATGTAAACCGCTGATCGGTCGTACAAGCATGCCACACGTCAAAATTATAGTAAATTTTGGTAACTCGATACCGCTCGGAGTTGTTATTTAAAAGCATCGAAAATCTTTCTTCTTACTTATTTTAAGGTTAAGTAATTTTCTAATTCGGGTAGGCTTAAGGGCTTCAATCAAGGGTCAAAAGGCTAAGTGACGAGGGGCGCTGCACCTGGCATGGCAGCGGCGGGAAACTCGATAGTTTTGCTTGGGTAATTTTTGGCTCGTTCTAGTGCATTCCGAGATTTCTTTGACTTTTTTTACTTTAAACCCACCGAGGAAGTTGGAATTCGGGTAAAGCGGTTATAAATATTAAACGGTGGCCACGTGTTTTATGGATGATTTAAAATTTTTCCTTGCTCATGAGAGAAAATTTCGAATCCGGTAATATTATGATTTAAAATAATGAATACTAATTATTCTTCATTTATTTGAGTACGTATTGACAAACTGATTAAAAATATTCCTGTAGCATCAATCTCATTTTTTAAGTGACTGTTGGAATTATTATGTAAAAGATAGAAAATTTTTTTAATTTATAAAGCCAACACTGCCAAAGTATAATTTTATGATGAGACAGTGAATATTTAAATGCTTGGTTATAGAATCGTCAAAAATAAGTGAGTTGCGAGGGAAATTTTATTTTGAAACCAAGTCAAGTGGCGAAGTTAAGGTCTTACTTAAAACAGTTTGAAATAGCTCGAGTGAAGAGAAAATTAAGTTTAACTTCAAGTTTCTCGAGAAATCAATTTGAAGTGATCATAATAAATTCTCCCCTAGTTTACTTACAACAAGCCAATGAATCATTTTTATTCCAAACTACATATAAGGTAGTTGTACCTAGTATGGCTCCCCTAAGCGAGAATCAACGTCGTGGCGAACCAAACCAATATTTTTTGACGTGTAAGGTTTCATTTTAAAGGTTAATTCAAGAGCTTTAAGATGAGACCTTACGCGTTCGATTTTGATCAATGAGCTTGAAATGCCAGAGGATTTACCAAAACACGTTTTTTTAAGACACCAAAAATTTGTGTACCTAATATTTGTGTACCTCCTTGAAGTTATTTATTAATTGCGATTTGTTCCTATTTTTTAAATCAATTAGGATATAAGATTTAAAAAAATTCAAAATTTTTATCATTTTAAAAATGATTTATTTTTAAATTGAGCCTTTTTTACAATGTTTTTGAAAGCTTTGAAACCAGTAGAAAAATTACAACTTTAAATTTTTATCAAAGTTTTTTTTTTGAGCTAGAATGCTTTTTTAGTTATAAAATGAAAAAAAGCGTTGAAACAATTAAATTTATTTTTCTTAAATAACATTAGGATAGGATTTTCTAAGAAGTAAACATGAAACCAAGGACTCTTAATATCGGTATTTCTACTAATTCGTGGGGGGCCATATTAGGTACACTGCATAATAAAAAGTTATTTAAGAATAAAACCCGTTAGAAATCGAGTTGAACAAAAACTAAGGTCGCGTTTTAAAGCTGAAACAATAACGAATCGAAGCTACTTATTCAAATTTTGATCAGGTGCGTCTAAATATTTTGGCAGACCACTTAATTGCAACGTAAAATAATAACGGAGGTATACGAAACGAGTTTGAGCTATTAGGCGTGCGCAAAAATAATTTTAAAATGTTCTAAACAACTGAAAACTTCATAATTCAGTGTTTTTGACTTCTTCCTACCTTGCAGAGATGCCGCAGATCCAGCATATTCAAAATAACAGGAGGAAGGGGGGGGGCATATTAGACACAGGGCCATATTAGGTACACCTACCTTAAATTATTTTTGTCATCGTCGTTTCAGGGTTACAGTGGCTAATTACCTTCCAAAACACGTGGGTTTAAAAATAGATAACTTTCCGGAGTTACCTGCAAATACCTTTTTTAGGGCGGGAAAACTAAAATACGAGTCTGATTATTCATTCGATTTTTTTTCCCGAAATTTTTATAAATATTGTGTAGATACACTTATAATAGAGCTTGTAACAGTTTGAAAAAGGCTCTTCTCCGCGGAAGAAAAACTATTTATGCTTCAAGGTCGAAACCTTCCAACTACATAGAAACTTATATTTTTTGTCGATACTTTGTAGACGTCAAATCGGACATGGGACGAATTTTCTGAAATCTGATTCTCAGGTTTAAAAAGCTTAGGAAATTCGTGAATTTTTTATATATTTTCTATACATTTAAAAAATGACGTTTTTTCCATTGACGGGACGACTCTGACAGTCCGTTTTTTAATATGAAAATCGCTAACACCACAATTTTTTAAACAAATAATTAAAAATTTACATACTTAAAATTTTTGATGACAAAAAGCTGAGCTTAACCTACCATAATATTTCAAATGTCTAAAAAACACATTAAAATTTCAAAAACTTTGAAAAATGCGATTTCTTAAGAATCTATAAGTCGAGTTTTTTTTTCTTGCTTTTTTTGACGTGAAGTTAGGATTTTCAGAAATACTATATATTATATACAAAAAAGTGTATCGGAGGTTTTTTTTTTTGGAGAAGTATAAATTTTGAACAATTATACTATGGAAAAATGTTAATTTTTCGATTTTTTCAGGGTAAATTTTAGATGAATTGCTTTTTTAGTTTAGTAATTATTTCTGACAGGCTTTTTTTTTAAACAAAGTATAGATGTATCAAGTTAGTTGAGAATAAGACGAATCATAGGGTAGTTTCAAACCAAAGCATATCTGATAAAAGTTTGAAAACTAATAAATACTTGCAGGGTTTTCAAACCCGATTGTAGCAATAGCCTTCTTTTAATTTGAAAATACTCATTACTCTGCATTATTTCTCAAAAAAAAAAAATTCGTCTGTTGTGCAAACCAGAGTTTAATTTGATTATATCGCGTATAGTTTACTTTAAAGTTCGTTGTAATTGGATCGGATATTGGTTGACGGAATTTCTCTATGAATTTGGCGCCAAATTCAAACACATTGTTCCATTAAGACTAAAATAGTTTTGATTAGATCTGAATCCTTAGATAAATTTCACCAGACCGTATATTTAAACTGATGCTAAATTTAATTATTAAACTTCGATTTAACATTAAAAATGTCGTAGTCTTTATTATTATAATATATATTGATAATAATTTTATCTTGGCTTGGAAACAGAATAATGATTTTAGTGTACTTGAATCAAATAGTCTCCAAAGTTCAAGAACTTACCTTTTATTTAATTAATTTTTACTCCCAATGAGGTCGAAGTATGTATGAGTGAGGATGATTGCTGATAAAATATCTTGAGTTCCGTTCATTTTTGAATAAAAAACTTGAAATTTAATTAATCTAAAAAAAAGAAAAAAAAATTAACGGGGAATTGAATGAAAATGATTTTTTCGAGGATTTTTTTACTGTGATAATCTCGTAAAGCTCCAAAGCGCGGGCACACAAAAACACCTTACTCGCTTCGAATCGCCAATCAGCGTCGTCCAAAGTCTAACGTAGAACCAATGATTTTTGTCAACAGGTAGACTAAGAGATAGATGGTGGCGAAAAAGGTCGTCACCTCGTGAGTCAAGGGGGAGGTGGGGTCCAGGAGGTCGTTAGGATAGTCTCGA
This sequence comes from Encarsia formosa, assembly GCA_038277355.1. Classification (NCBI taxonomy): domain Eukaryota; kingdom Metazoa; phylum Arthropoda; class Insecta; order Hymenoptera; family Aphelinidae; genus Encarsia; species Encarsia formosa. The sequence continues at coordinate 6,479,999 of CM076185.1, read as the reverse complement.
AACAGAGTGTAAATAACCGGGTGGCAAAATTTGGGCGCCGATCACCAGGAGGAGCGCGCCCGGGGAGGGCTCCCCCTGAGCGTCCAAGATGGGGGTGGCCGACGACTTCGCGCCCAGCTTCACCCAGAAGCCCCAGCTCAGGCAGGAGGACGACGGGAACAAGCTCATCTTCGAGTGCCAGCTGATAAGCTCGCCGAAGCCGGAGATAACCTGGTTCAGGAGCGACACCCAGCTCGAGGAAGATGACCGAACGAACTTCAAGATACAGAGCATCGGCCAGAACAAGTTTCTGGTCGTGCTCGAACTCGACGACGTCATCGAGACCGACGCCGGCCTCTACAAGGTCAAGGCCAAGAACAAGATGGGCGAGGTCGCAGCGTCCATAAACCTCAACTTCAGTCGTAAGTAACTTCTTTTTTTCTTACTTTTGGGGGGTTGGTAGGAGCCTTTTTTTTTTTTTTACCTCAGAATTTTTTAAAATAGATTTGGCTGGTTTTTATACGATATACGGCTCATTTAAAGTCGGTAATTTATGAGAAATATAAATTCATTGAATCGGTGTAAATCATAGCGAGCTTTTTATAGTTGTTTAGAACCAAAGTACGAAATGATTTAGGGGTACCAGGTTTTGAAATTTTCGTTCGCTTGATCAAACTACAAACATCAATTAAATTCTGAAAGTGTCTTGGAAATAGGTTGTTCACCTAGATAAAATTCATAATTGTTTTGAAAATTTTTATTTATTAAAGTCCATTGAAACAAAATCAGTAGATCTAATGGGATTTGTTAACTGACCACTATTCATTGATAGTTTTATAATATGTAAAAAGTATCTCATTTTTATAAATAAATAAATTTAACGTGGGTTGTGTTTTACAGCTGTGGATGAGCCTAGAGAAAAGTAAGTCGAGTCGCGCATACAAGTATCTCTTTTTTTTTTTTTTTTTCGTTTTTGGCATCTTGCTCTGAACCGTATGCGCTTTCTGCTTCACTACAAACTGCTGTGTTTTAAGTTTTGAAATTTCTCTTTAATTGAGCTTCAAAAATTTTTTATCTCGCGAAAGAAAGAAACGTAAAATTAAATTTTGCGTAGCAGATGGCTACTGCTATTTTTTTTTGAAAACGACGATATTAAAATCTTCTTTTACAGTCATAAAAATCTATTTTCGTCCTCAAAGTGTGTATTATGATCTAAACTGAGCATAGACTTAATTGCTTCGCAGCTCATTTCAATTGCCAGATCCCTCGAGCCGGTTGATTACAAGATCGGCTATCAAAATATCAAAAATATCCCTCTCGCACATTTAATTTTGTATCTTTTAGAATCGCTGTATTAGGAGTAGAACGCAAATTTACAAACTTATTTGAATTAAAAAAAAAAAAATATGATTTTTTGCCTTTTAATCGTCAGCTCTGCTAACGCCTTGAAAAAAAAGTCAATGAATTTTAAAATAGAAAATAAATAAATTTAATTGCTCGCCAAAGCCGCATGTAACGCTTTTGTGTTTATGATTTTAGCGGCCGAACCGATGTACAAACGGTGAGTGTGGCTTAAATTGGGGATGAATTATTGTCGTGTTGCGTGTTTATTGATTAACCGTGACGGATTTATGAATTGAAGTTTATTTAACAAACCCAAATGAAACTAGAAATCCATCGTTTCTAACCCTTTGTTTACCCCCAATTCTCTTTAATCTCTTGAAATTTGACTTTCCAGTTTAAATTAACAATGTTGATAGAGATGATAGAGATTTTGAAATTAATTCAAGTACATTGGAAGACACCCCGCGATATTAAAAATCTATGTCATTGAAATTAACATTAATCAATGTACGAGATCTATCTAGAGTGTTTATCTGTATATACATAGATGCACCGAGCGAAATCTATGTCATTGAAATTATCATTAATCAACGTGCAAGATTTATCTCAAGTAGATTGCTGAATTAATCCGTTCTATTTGGTATTGATATCGGAAGATCTTCTGCCAACGCGTTGGATTTTCTATTCGGAACTAGTCTGTTAATTAAACGCACTCGAGTTTCAGGACCATACTTGAGAATGATTTGTTAACAGCTTTGAAATGTATGAAATTTCTCGTTGATTACTTAAGTAGCTTACAAACGATGCTATGAACCAGATAATAAACTTGAATTTTCATCGCTCTTTACGTTTTTTGTGATTAAAGACTTTTAGCAAGCGATGTTTGTTTATGTTGTTGAAGACTCAAAATTACAAACACTAACGATTGGTGTGTTTCCAACTAACGTATTAAAATTTCTCCGAGCAAGAGAGAAATGCTTCGATGTTTTGTTTTATCAAAAATTATTTTGAAACAGACAAATCGACGGTATCGCACCGACTTTTGCGAAGAAGCCATCCATCAGACAGGAGGACGACGGCAAGCGTCTGGTCTTCGAATGTCGCATAACCGCCGACCCGACCCCGAAGGTATCCTGGTTCCAGGATGGCCAACTCGTCTCAGACTCTGCGAGACACAAGGTAATGAAATTTTTACTGAAACTTGACCTTGAATTTTGTAGGATTCATTTTCGAGTCAGGAAATATCTCATTTTCATGAACACTTGACCTTAATACAATAAATTTTTTAGAAAGTTTTAAAGTGTAACATAGGTGTAGTAGGTTTACTATAATAATGAAAAAAGTTTTTGTTTGTATTGCTTTTGGGAAAAATTGTTTTCAAGTATCCTTAATGAAAAAAAATCTTAAGATTATCCTCAAAAATCCCAAAGTACTAGTCGAGTGTAGTTTATTTTGCTGAGAAATACTCTCAATTGGGTGTTATTTTCAGTTCAAAACAAACTTTCAATTGAATGTTAAAACAGTTAAAATTAAATCTTTACTTGAAGATAATAATCAAATAAAAATAAGCTCTCATTTGTAGAAAGAAGAAAACCTCTACTTAGATTTGAGGTTTATCCGTAATTTAACAAGTTCAACAGGTAGTTAACGCAAACTCTCAGATAGTTTGTTTCCGGAAGATATGGAATGAATAAACTTAAAATAATGACAAAATAAAATTTTTTTTTAATTTACACAAAAAAAAAAACTTTTTTTTCCTCATTTTAATGAAAACAAGCCCTAAAATTTAAAATTATTTAAAAAAAAATTTTTTTTTACCATAGTTTTTAGTGAGAAAGAAAATGCCTTGCCTTGTCCCATTAAAGAAATTTTGTGCGCGGGGGTACTCATTGACTCCCCCGCCAAGCCAAAGCGCGAAACAGCTTAGTTTTGAAAATAATTCTCATGCTTGACATAGTTTCAAAATTCATTGCGAAAACGCGTGGCGCTTCAAAGACAAACGCGGTCTAATTATAGAGAGATGGGCGAACTCTGCGTTATGCGAAATATTATTTACCTACGTGCAACTAATGCGCGACGGACATTCAACGAAAATAAATAATCTATCAAGCCTTTGAGTGTCATCACTGTGTATTACCCAAATGACTTTTTCTGTTTTTATGACTTTTATTATTACTACATATCACGTTTTCTAAAATTAATTTTTTATTATTATTTCAAATTTAAATATTATATTCTTTATAATAAATCGGTTTTTTTATATCTTGAATTTATAAGTTAAGGGCGAGTTTTCATGGAAACAAAATGCATAGAAATTTTCAAGATTCTACTGCACCAAATTGATTTCTTGTATTTCAAGTTACAGAAGGGCAAGTTTTCATGAAAAAATTAAAAAATTTTCACGATTCTGTTTCAAAACCTTCATTACATGATTTTACCGAGTTTAAATATAACAATTTTTTTACAGCTTTCCGTTGACAAAGACGGACATTCTTACTTTGCAAGCTTAGAAATAAAAAACGTGACTGTCGAGGATGCCGGCAAGTACAAAGTCACAGCGAAAAACGAACTCGGCGAATCAAACGCCACAATATCCCTGAACTTCGACAGTAAGTTGCTTAGCTTAAATTACGCTTTAATTACGCTTAATTTTTAATGAATAATTCGTTTGAAAAAAAAAATCATCGTGTATTTAAATAGTTACATCAACCACATTCCACAACCTAATAGTACACATTCACACCATTTACGTAACACACACATCACATTGTGTTGTCGATCGAAAAAGAAGACACCAAAACTGTGCTTTCCAAATTTTTCGTCTTAAACAACGGCTTATAATAAAACTAAATTCGAAGTCTAACCGACTAATGTAATTACAGTCTGGTGAACTTCGACACCGCACAGTTTCCGTTGCTTCTTCGGCGAGTTATAAAAAATCTCAGAGTTCTAGTTAATCACAGGTAACATACAACGTTATACCAACTTAACAAAAACAAATAATCGAAGCTTCGGTGACAGATACAGACGGAGAATAATTTTGTGAGCATGCGCGAGAAACAGGGAGAGAGTAAAAGGAGCAAGTATGAGACAAACAGAGCGAAACGATTGGCCACCGCGGTGCCAGAAAATATTAATCAAACACTGCTGCCCCAGGCTTGACACTACATAAAACTTAAACTACTACAACCCCCCTTCCCCCAAAAACAATCAACGTCACGCACGTATTAACTAGAGTGAACTTAACGATGCGACACGCGCGTTTGTCGCTAAACCCCACGTTGCTTCGTAATAAAAATAAACAAAAAAAAAGTAAACAATATTAATAATAATAATAATAATTTTTTTTCCAAACATTGAGAATATTGCGGTATTTAATTGCCATAATAGCAATACCATATTTGTGTAACCAATAGCAAGTTAACGTAACGCCCGCCGCAAAAGTAGGTTTTTTACTATAATTCACTGATATACGATTTCATTTTTTTTATTTGTGAGTGACCTTTTATTTTAACAATTTTCTTAAGGCATATTAATGCGCGTAAAGTTTAATTATTAGTCTCAACAAAGTTAAATTTTGTGTGTTTACAAGTAGTCGTAACAATGATTTATCAACAAAAGTATCAAACAAAACTGTCGACTGTAACATTGATTAATTAATTAATTTTTTTTATTTGAACCGCGCTATTTGCTAATATTAGATGTAGTTCGTCTACCGTATGCAACCAGAGAAAATAAAAATCATCGTCGATAAACTTTCGTCTTGGTCGTCGTTCGTTCAATCAACGTTGTCGTAAATGGTGTACCTACCCTTGCCCCCGCCCCAACCCTGAAAAAAGTACGGGCGAGCACTTGTTTTTTTCTACCTTTTTTTTTTTCATTTTTCAAAAAATCAAGGCGATGAGGCCCCGGTACCCGACGACGGCGTCAAACCAACGTTCACCGAACGACCCGTCATCAGGCAGTCAGACGATGGAAACACTATCATGTTCGAATGCCGATTAGCCGGCGATCCGAAACCTAGCGTTAAGTGGTAAGAGCCGTGAATAAAGAAACAGAACAGAGATGTTTTTATGATCCCTCGGCTACTTGCTCTATGGTCAATGCTAATTATTATGAAATAGACTATAAAATTAAAATTCAATTAATCAAATTAAATAAGTTAAAGGTTTTACTGAAACAAAATTTTTTTTTTTTATTTTGATGCATGAAAATTTTAATTTGAGTTAAACAAAAAAGATAAATGAAAAATTCTTATTAAAAACCAGTTATAAATCGTTAATAAAACATTCAACAAATAAATTAAAGAAATTAAAAGTTTCATAAATGAAATGATTGAAAATAAAATTAAAACTTTAATCAGTAAAACAATTAATTAAAAAATAAATCAATCGAATTACAGGATAAAAATATAATCGCAGAAGCTTAGAATTAATGCTCCGTAAATTAAAATAACGGTGCCACTTCAAAATTTTTCATTCAAGAAAAGTTCCAAATTCAAAGTCAGTTTTCAAAATTTCATAATTAAATTGTTTTCAATTAAATAATATAAATTATGTTTAAAATTTCCGACTCAAGATCAAAAGTGAAGAATTTAAAGAAAGAAACTCTCGCGCTCGCGAAAGAATTCGACCTAGAAAGCCTAAAACTCGAACAACGACGGTCGTTCTATATTAGTCCCATAATAATTGCCCTTACCCTAGACTGCAGCGGTAGCGAGTGCAGACGAAATTATATGAACGCAATAAATACCGGCCAACTTGAACCAAGATGATATTCATTTGGCAAGCTCGACGGAAAACTTTTGATTCGAGCTGGTGACTCTCCACGCAGAATTTAAATTGACGTTAATAATAATTCAAAATCGTCTCGGCTATTCGATTAATCCCGTAGAGCTCGTAGGCGGGGGGATCATGCGTTGGCCTCGGGACGATATAAAAATGATAATGATCAGGTATCACGGATCGGAGGAGCTGAGGGACGGCGGCAGGTACGAGATGTCCATGGAGCTCGACCAGAAGCTCTACCACCTGGCCCGATTGCAGATAAGCAAGGTGGCCAAGGTCGACAGCGGCGAGTACAAGGCCGTAGCCAGGAACAAGCACGGCCAGGGCGTCGCCACGATCAACCTTAACTTCGAGGGTGGCGACAAACTTAAGTACGGACGATGATTCTACCCCATGCACCCCTAAACCCCAAACCCGCATGTCTCTCTTTATCTCTCTATCGATGGATTATCTTTCTCGTCACTCCACGTATTTGTTACAAGAATCCATCTTCTACTCTTCTTCTTCTTCTTCTCCTACTCTTCTTCTATCTCTTCTTCTACTACTTCTTCTTCTCGGTGTTGATTTCTACCCAGAGAAAATACAATTCCGAGTTTAACAATACGTTCAACGACCTCTGGTCACCGAGCCAAATTGCCCGCATTGCGTAACGCAGTTGTATTTTCTCTGAGTGTTGAAAGAGATTAAAGAAAAAACTATTAAATGACAACCTTGGAACGCACGCAGAATACCGGACGGTAAGCCACCGAGATTTCCCAAGAAGCCGACGATACGCCAGGAGGGCGACTTTCTCATAATGGAATGCATACTGGAGGCACATCCGGTACCGGAGATAACCTGGTTTCAGGGTACCAAAGCGATTAACGGTAGCACCCGGATCAAAATGTCCCGCAAGTCGACCGGAAAGGATACGTACCTGCTCACCCTCGAAATATCAAACCCGACCAAGGCCGACGGCGGTCATTACCGTTGCAATGCCTTCAACAACTTTGGCGAGAGCAATGCCAACATATCGCTTAACTTCCAAGGCAAGTTCTCGTCTCCCTCCAGCCTCCTTAGGGAGGCTTACCTATCCCTCGTGCATGATGGTTTTTGGTGAAGATGATGTGAGACTGGTGCCGGAATCTTCCGTCGATATTCGCGTTTAGTCTTTAAGTAGGGACTTGCATGCATTCATTCATGATGTTTCATCCCGCACGTAGAATCACTAATTCGCCTCTGTGTTTAAATTCGCTTTCAATTACGTACAAGCTTATCGTGTATGTGTATTATATATAAGCTTGGCGCCTCACACGCTTGTGTCTAACCCGCCCCCCGATGTGTATTTATGGGAACCCCGAGATTTATTGAGAATTTCCAAGATGCAGAAGATCCAGCTGGTTTCGCACCATCGTTCATCGAGAAGCCACGCATCATACCCAACGAGACTGGAACCCTCATCACCATGAAGTGCAAATGCAGGGCTAAACCCAAGCCCGATATTACCTGGTTCAGGGCCAACAACGTCATCAAAGAGTCCTCCAAAATCAGCCTTAAGTGTACCGACGTCCAGGAGGATATTTACGAGATCACACTGGAACTTAAGGTATAAGAAAAGAACAATGAGTCAGTACTCAGTAATGTTGATTAGTAATAAGGTCAGGTGAGATCATATCTCCCTTACCCTACCCACTTGACTTGAGAAATAATTTTTTCAATTTCAACGTGATTTTTTTGAGTTTTACAACAGAAAAATAATTCATGCTTATTATATTCAATCAACACTTAGGCACTTCTAGAAAATTGCTTTGAAGTTGTGTAACGATTGGCTCCGAATTCAAAATTAATTAGAAGAATTTAAATTCGCAAAATATTAAAATTTATTCTTAAAATCCCCGCGACTTTTCTACACGTAACAGCTCGCTAAAGTTAGACCTCTCAAATTCATGATTTTCCAATGTTAAGGTGGTTTTCTACCAGAGCTAATCAAGTTCAAGACTAAAAAAAAATTATTTCACCAAATTAGTAAAAATTGTTTATTAAAATTTAATTTTTAACTTTTTATGGCTTCTGAAACCATTTTCTACCAAAAAAACATGTATGTGGTTTTTTTAAAGGATCTCTATTGTAAGAAGACAAATATCAATAATTTAGTAAACTTTTTCAGCGTACCGTCCATACTCGTAATGAAAAAAATTCAATCTTTAACTTGCTGTAACTTTTAAACTATATGGTCAATTTTGATCAGACTTCGGAAAAATGTTGATTAATTAATTAATATCTAATAAACACCTCCAGAAAATTTGAGCGGATTCTCTATTGTCATGCATTTGGTAGAAAAACACCTTAAAGTTCTTTAATAACACAAATGAACTGTTTCACAGGACCCATCAGGACCGGATGGTGGCGCCTACCGATGCCACGTAAAGAATGAATTTGGCGAAAGTAACGCCAATTTGAACCTGAACATCGAAGCCGAGCCCGAGCAGGAAGGCGATGGTCCGACCTTTGTAGAGAAACCACGCATTCAGTCCCAGGACAAGGGCAAGGTAGTCATTATGGACTGCAAGGTCAAGGCTAACCCGAAGCCGAGCATCGTCTGGACTCATGCTGGTCAAGTAGTCAAGGAATCTTCCAAGATATCTTTGAGCGTCGTCCAGGAGAGCTCTGACATCTACTACATCAAGCTGATTCTCAATGATCCTGGAGCAGATGATTCAGGATTGTACAAGTGTAATATCAAGAACAATCTTGGAGAACTCAATGCCAACCTAACACTGAATGTCGAAAGTAAGTACTAGAATACTTTTTTTTTTTTTTTTTTTTTTTAAGAAAAGAGTTTGAAGGACACAAAATGAAGTATCAGTTGTTTTCTTATTTCTACAGTAAAATCACATATCTAGCAGTACACGAATTATACCATACGAGAATTATATCTTCAAACTTTATTAATATTTCACCAATTTTTTTCCAGTCATTCCGGTAATCAAAGAAAAACCGAAGGTCATCAAAATCATCAAAAAGAAAACAGTCATCGTTGAGTGCACCGTACTATCCAAATTCGCACCCGATTGTACTTGGTTCAAGGAAACCAAAGCTGTCACTGAAGACGACAGACACAAACTCCACGTCGAGAAGATCAAGGAGGGCGAATTCGCCGTCAAACTGGAGATCGAACAAATATCCCAGGCCGACCGGGGCAAGTACAAGCTGGTCGCTAGAAACGAGAAGGGCGAGGCCACGTCCCAGGTCGTCGAGGTCCAGGAGATACCGGAGGAACCCGATCCACCAAGAATCGCCTCGGGCCTCACCTCGATCGTGAGTTCGAAAAACGCATTTTTTAACTAGTTATTTAGCCAACCCCCACAGAGGTACATGACTCTTTTTCGATGCCAAGAATAAAGACGACTCTTGGCTTTGGGTAATGCGTTGTTTATTGCAGATGCGAACCGGTCAACAATGCTGCTATTTCGAATTTATTCGATGCCGAGAGGGGGTCTATTTGGGTTAGTTGCTTCGGTTTAGTTTCGAGTGGGGGGTTATTTTTGGACGCGGAATGCGTTTTACGACCCAGATAAACCATTTTTTTCGAAACCATCGGGATGAAAAGCGAAAAAAAAAAATTCACGATGGTTGAAAAAATTGCAAAATATCGGAAAATATTAAAAAATTCGGGTTGGATGTTACATAATGATTTTGGCTAACTAAATAGTTTACAAAAACGTAAGAAATTCGATTTTTTTTATAAATAATGCATTGAATTAAAAAAAAAAATCTTTGTCCTTTCAGACTGTGGAAGAAGGCAAAACTGCAGAATTCGTGGCAGTATTATTGAAAGAGGACAAAAAGGTCACTGTCACATGGTTCAAGTACGTAAAAATATATCACAGCTCAATTTCTTTGAAATACTGAAACATCATAATTAATTTTTAACTAAATTCCATATTACAGGAGTTCAAAAGAAATCAAACAGTCGGAGAGTTACAGCATGAGCTTCAATGGCAGGGAAGCTCGCTTGGTCATCAAATCAACAACTCAGGAATCTTCGGGAAGTTATAAGATCGTTATCACCAGTGAAGGTGGCAAGGACGAATCTTTGGCAGAACTGACAGTTGAGGTATGAAATTCACTAAAATTGTTACTCTTCCTTCCTGCTAAACAAAATTTGTCATTTCCGTACTAAAACTTCCAATCACAAATCCTGTTTTTTTTTTTTTTTTACATCAAGCTTAAAAATAGTGTCTTTGTCTATCCCAGGCTTATCGTTTGTATTCTGTTAAATCAAAATAAATACACTATTTACTCAAAACACTTATAGAAAAAAGAGAAAAAGAAGAAGGAGGAAGACGAGGAAGAAAAAGAAAAGATAAAGAAGAAGAAGGAGGAAGAGATAAAGAAAGAGGAAGAAAAAAAGAAAGAGGAAGAGAAAAAGAAAAAGGAGGAGGAAAAGAAAAAGATAGAAGAAAAGAAGAAAGAGGAAGAAACTATCGAAAAGAAAAAGGTAGAGGAACGTAAGAAGATTGAAGAAGAGAAGAAAAAAGAGGAAGAGAAACTTATCAAAGTGGAAAAGAAGAAGGAGGAAGAGAAATTGATCGAACAGAAGAAAGCGGAAGAGCGGAAGAAAGTCGAAGAAGAAAAGACCAAGAAAGCCAAGGTACAAAAAATTTTCTACCCGCAGTACTGAAAATTTAAATAAATCGCTATCTGCTTGCATAAAAACCGCTTGATCAACTGACATTGGCAACGAATAAAAGAAGTGTTGACTTCGAGCCGAACCTAATGAAACTTCGCTTGCAAAATACTAAAATCATCGCTTGACGCTATGCTTCACATTTTTAGCTTCAGCAGACTGAATTTGGTTATGATTATTTTACAAAAATTCGTATGTTTTTAAAGGAACCCGAATCGAAGCCCAACGGTATCGACAAGCCTCCTTCTAAAAAGGTAACGGCAGGATCATCGCAATAAACGCTTATGCAATGTTAGGTTACACGCACATCACATGCCTAATAAACATAAAAATCAAAAAAAAAAAATTTTTATTTCCTGTTTTTTTTTTTTTTTTTTTTTTTTTTTTTTTTACTATTTTGTGATGTCCACCGATAGATGTACCCAAATCTTTAGTTTTAAATGAAAATCATAACTTAATGCTTCACTTATAATTATTATGAATCATTTAAAATTGATATATTTAAGAGAAAACTTGCTCAATAATTTCGCAAATTAAAGATCAATACATGTGTATTAAGAATAATTTGGAAAAAAAATTGAGTGAATTTGCGATTAAAATTATTTCCGAATTGGGCAGCATTTTCCTGTTTATTCAAAGTTTATCTGTCGCTTAGCTCGCTTAGCGTGTATACATCAATTGGTTTTAAAATTACTTACACGTTACAATTGTTTTATTTGTTGCAGGTGAGTCATACGTGAATTTGTTCGGCAATTTACAAATTGTGCCAATGATTCAACTAAATTTAGCGCCAGGCGATAGATCGTTCATTCAAGCTGAAAATGGATCTTGCTTCTTGCTTCACAGAAAATATTCTCGTTATATGCTTTCGTTGCATTAATTAAAATTTCGCTCTGACAATTTCGTCCTTCTAAGGTCTGACGCTTACATAGCTTTCGTTCGCTTTAATCGTTTATCGCTAGTAGGTTTTGTTCTATGCTTCCGTCGAATAATTCTGCTTTGTGGTCGCAACTCACTTATTTATGCATAATGTTTAAATGACTCAATTTGACAAACGAAGGTTTGTGACGCATGTTTACCTAATATTTTTTTGCTTAGCTGTGCAATATTAACAAATTATTTAGTGTTTTGCCTGATTTAAAGCTAATAATGTGATCCAATTATTCTTGTAATACTTTTACAATGAAAAATTTTTTTTCGGCAATGCAAGGATAAGGAAGAGATTGTCAACAATGTCGAAGAAGTGGAAAAGGTTTGTACTATCTTAATATTCAAATTAATGTATTTTACATAAATTTCATAAATTTTTTTTCTTTTTACGCAGAGAAAGTCTATCAAAAAGAAAGAGCCTGAAGGCAAGAAACCAGAGGTAAATTGATTCTTCATTTATTGATTTATCATTTCAAATTTTTGAAAGTCAGTTTTAACATGAGTTTATTTATCAATTACAGTCTCCACGTGAAGGCACACCAGAGAAAAAAGTCGCCAGTCGCAAAACATCTGTCAGTAGGGTAATTATCACATAAATTTAAATATCTTTTAATTAAAGCAATGTCATTAATGGAATTTTTTCTTTTTCACAGGTGGAAGAACTCAAAACGGAAAGCAGGAGGAGTTCCGTCAGCAGAGAGGAAACGGTACGTAAAACAAAACAAATTCATGAAAAAAATTTGCTTGAAAAAATATCTAAAAAGTTTTTATGAAATCGGGGGTCTGATCAAAGAAAATTAATATCCAGAGTCATAAAAATGAAATAGAATAAAACTAACTGAAATGAATGAAGATTTTCAATGTTTCAAAATTCAACATAATGGATTTAACAATTTCTTGAATTTTTTACTTTCAGATTCAAGAAGACGGAACTGGAACTCCATCGAGAAGGTATTCGGTACAGTCGGTGCAGTCCGAGGAAGAAAGCATCACCGAGAGTCGCCGATCTTCAATTGTCAGCCAAAAGGTAAGTTCAAAACTATTGAAAACTACGTTTTCACCAAATGTGAGTGTCAATTGTTTATTCGTTCTTCATCGTGCGTAACACTTTTCATTATTTCGTGCAGGACGAAATAGTTTCAAAACCAAAATCTAAATTGGCTGAGACACCATACGAAAAAGACAAGGTACACAAACACACTTGAAAAACTACAAAACTTTTATTAAAAAAATTTTTTTTTTTCAATCAAACAAAATTTCCTTTGCAGACGCCTACACGCGACTCGTTGAAAAAGCGAAAAAACAGCTCCACCGAGAGTATTTCAGACAAACAGGTATACAGATCCCACAGACAAAAAATTTCGAAAAATATTTTTATCGAGCAAGAGTTTTTTCCAATAATATTAGAAAAAATATGCTTGATGAATGTAAATATTTTTCGAATATTTTTTAAATTCTACCAAATCATAGCACCACAAATTTTTACAGAAAACTACACTCGAAGATGATAACGGTTTCGATAGGAGAGATTCTATCAAACGCGACACAATCATTAAAAAAGAAGAGGTAAAATTTGAAAACATTTTTTTATTACACTCACCCAATATAACACTAAACTATATTTTGCCAATCACTGATATACCCGCCAACCATGAATACAATAATATTACTTTAACATTGATGTACTTTGAATATGTATTTAACACTATATGATAAGAATCGCATTCAAAAACATAAACGTCTTTCAGAAAATTGTCCCTGAAGATGATAACTATTTTAAGAGAGATTCGGTCAAAAAATACTCGTATTCTGTAAGAGATGAGGTAAATAGTCACACAAAATCCATACCCACAAAACACATTTTTTTTTTTTATAACAAAAACAAATCGCTTTTAGAGTGTTGGTTCTGACGGCGAATACAACATACTTAGGAGAGATTCTGTAACAACGTATTTCATTAAAAGAGGTTCTATTTCTAAAAAAGACGAGGTAAACCCCCAATCCCAACAGTTAAGATCCCCAAAAACACATTTTTTAAACACACAAACACATTTTAGGGAACTGGTTATGACAGCGATAGCATGAGACGAGAGTCCATAATAAGGCACTCTATTAAGAGAGGCTCTATCGCTAAAAAAGAGGAGGTAAAACGCGGATCATTTGAAACATTACAGTCCCAAACGTTAATCCCTTGTTTCATGATATGTTTACATTAATTTTAGGATACTCCCGATGATGATGATATATTTAAAAAATACCGTTCCATGAGAGACACATTTAAAAAAGAATCTATATTCAAAAAAGACAAGGTACATCAAACAAACATAATTCAATACATAGATCACTTAACACTAACACACTTTTACACAAAAATTTTTAGGACTCATTTGCTGAAGATTTAAGTGATGTCGTTGGGACATACCAAGTTAAAGTTAGTAACCTTAAAAAAGATACGACCTCAAACGATTATGAGGTCACTTATCCAACTGAAGATGAGGATAGCGTCATTGAAACATATTATATAAGAAAAGATTCTGTTATAAGAGGTGACGAGACAGATGAGGTAAATGAAATGAACATTTTTTTTAACTACTGTCGAAAATTGAGATCCGAATTTTAAAGTGAAATATTTTTAGGATACGCTTGAGATTGAACACGATAACAGTAAATTTGAAAAAGATTCCGTTTACAAAAAAGATCAGGTATACTAGTGTAACTTTAAAAAAAAATCGAGATAAATAAATAGTTAAAACTTTTTGAATATCATAAAAACGCTTTCAGAGCACAATAACCGGTGATAAGAAAGGAACTTATAAACAATATTCTTCGCATACATATTCTGTTGAAACTGATGGTAGTTTTAAAAAGGATAATAAGGTACATAATCCAAAAATTCATGAAAATTTTTTCTATAAATACTTGCATTGAATTGAAAATAACTTTATAAACATTTTTTTAGAACGTTGCATCTAGGGATGAAAAAGATACAAGTGTAAAACAGTTTTCAAAGAAATATTCCTACGATAGTGATATTAGTTCAAAAAGAGACTCGGTAGACAATTTTTTTTAAACTTAACATTAACACTAAAAAATTTCATTGATACTTAAATTTTATAATTTTAAACTTTTTTCATCGTTGCTTCTAGAAGTTTATTGATGACGATACTAAAGACACTTATGAAAGGTATTCATCAAAGAGATACTCTATTGATAGTGACATTAGTTCAATAAAAGATGAGGTATTAACATTTTTTTATACTTATCTAAGTTAACTTAATACTTTTTAAAATAACAATCACAATATCGCTTGTAGGAAACGACTTCCAAAGATAAATCTAGTATTGATTCTAAATATTCAGTTCGAAAATATTCAATGACTAAAAATGTTGAGGTAAATACAAAAACTTATTAAACAGTCAATATCATGAGATAAAAAAAATGAATAATGTTTATATCTTTATATAGAAAACGAATTCTGAAGATGAGGAAAATGATAAAAAACCACGAAAAGACTTAACTAGAAAGAGTCCTTTATCACAAAAAGATTCTCCAAAAAAAGATTCACTTTCTAAAACTGATGAGGTACATAAAATATTGATTGTTTTATAAACAAATCCCTCGATTTAATTTTAAATAAAAATACAATGACTCAAATTTCATAAAACTAACTAAAAATCCGCGTTTTGTAGGAAACGACTTCTCAAGATTTCTCGAGTACAAACTCAAAGTACTCGGTTCGAAAGTACTCGCTTTCACAAAAAGTTGAGGTAAAATAATAACTTTGAAACATAAATAGTGTATTTTATGCGATAAAAATTGTAATAATTTTTAATTTACGTGTAGAGAACTTATTCTGACGACGATGAAAGTTATGAAAAACCGCGTAAAGATTCTATCAAAAAGAGTCCTTTATCACTCAAAGATTCACCAAAAAGAGATTCTATTTCTGAAACCGACGAGGTAATACATATATTTTAAAAAATTATTTAAAATTGTTCGATAATTTCTGAAACTTTTCTGGACTTTTAAAGAACTAATTTAATAAAAATTCCTGCAGGATGTAACATATAAAGATAAATCTAGTATCGATTCAAAGTACTCAATTCGAAAACATTCAATTTCAAAGAATGTTCAGGTAAAATTGAAAAGTTTTTTTTTTTATTAGACAAAAGTTTTTATTAATTATGAATATTTAATTTATATGTAGAGAACGATTTCTGATGACGATGAAAGTTATGAAAAACCGCGTAAAAATTCTATCAAAAAGAGTCCTTTATCACACAAAGATTCGCCAAAAAGAGATTCTATTTCTGAAACTGATGAGGTAATGCATACATAAATTTTAAAGTAAATTTTATATATATTTCAAAAGATTATTTAAAAAATTAATTAGACAAAACTTTCTCAAACATTTTATTGGATAAAAAAAAATTAATTAAATAAAAATGCCTGCAGGATCTGATATCTAAAGATAAATCTAGCGTTGATTCAAAGTATTCAATTCGAAAACATTCAGTTTCAAAAAAAATTCAGGTAAAATTTGATAAAATTTTTTTTATTGATATAAAAAATACCGTAAAAAACTAAAAATATTAAATTTATGTATAGAGAACCGTATCCGATGACGATGAAAGTTATGAAAATCCACGCAAAGACTCCATTTCTGAAAATATAACGGTTGTTAAAAAATCTACTCGTAAAGATTCTATTAAAAATGAAATTATTTCTAAAGATGACGACAAAAATAATGAAAAACCAAATCAACGTAAATATTCAATTAAAAAAGCTACTATTGTCGATATAGAAGAGGTATAAACTTAACTTAATTTAGATTTATTATTAACTACAAAGCACACCGTATCAATTTTTTTTTTTCTTATCAGGATTTTATTCCTGAAGATGACTCTAAAGATAAAAAGCATACTCCTCGTAAAGATTCGATTAATGAAGATATCGTTACCATTGAAGAAATCATTGAAAAACCTATCAGAAAAAGACCGTCTATTACTAAAAATGATAAGGTAATTTTTTTTTTTTTTCTCAAAATCTGAATCGGAAAATATATTTTGAAAACAAATTTTAACTTCTATCTTAGGAAACTTCTGATGAATCGATAAAAACAAACCATCCCCTTGAAGAATCAATTGAAAAAGATATAGAAATTGAAGAAGTTACTAAGAAACCGATTAGAAAAAGACCTTCTGTATCTAAAAACGATGAGGTAATTAATATAAACTTTTTTTTGTGGGTAACTAGACATTAATCATTATTGATTACTTTAGAATCTCATACCGGAAGATGAAACAGTTGAAAACCCTAAGATAAGAAAAGATTCAATTAAAAAAGATATCTTAGAAAGTGATGACATTAAAAAACCAATTCGAAAAAGACCCTCAATCTCTAAAAATGATCAGGTAAATATATTTTTTAAAGATCAAAATTTACGTTAAAAAAATATTAGCCAAAAAACTTAAAATTAAATTCAATCGCTACTTCAGGACATAAATACGGAGGATGAAAATATTTCTAAGCCTAGCTCTCGAAAAAGTTCAATCAATTCTTTGCAAAGTGAAGAAATCGTGAAAAAATCTGTTAGAAAAAGACCATCTATATCTAAAAATGATGAGGTGATTAAATGATTCCTCCTTTTTTGATAATCATTGCGTTTTTTAAGTAATTATAAATTAAAAATTTTTTACTCTAGGATTCTCTTCCTAAAACTTACCCTGAGAGTACTGATAAAAAACCATCAAAGAAAAATTCAGTCAGAAAAGATTCGATTGCAGATGATAAAGATCTTATGAAACCTAGCACAAGAAAATATTCTGTTAGTGATGATAAAAAACCTGATTCACAAAATGATTTTACCCCTGATGGTAAAAAATCTATTTCAAAGAAAGATTCAACTTCTGTGGACAAAGATCTTGATCAATGTTCTCCGAAATCAGATTCCACACCTGAGGATAAACAGCCTAAGAAGCCTATTTCGCGTAAAGATTCTATTCCGGAAAGTAAGGATGAAAAACTTCCAAAAAATGACTCTAGTATTGATGATAATGAAGTTGAAAAACCTTACAAAAAAAAAGATTCTACCACCGTTAATAATGACATCGCGAAAAGAACATCGCGAAAAGATTCTATTGTGGATGATAAAAACAAAAAGCCTTCAAGGAAAGATTCAATACCTATAGAAAAAGATACTAAACAACCGACTTCAAGATCAGATTCTGTTTCTGATGATAAAGATATGGTAAAACCTAAACGAAAGACTTCAAAACAAGATTCTATTACTGATGATGAAAATAAAAAATCTCCAAGAAAAGAATCAGTCCCTAAAAGCAAAGATAGAAAACCTTCAAGGCAAGATTCAGTTTTTGAAGACGATGAAGTTCCGGCCAAAAAAGATTCGATTGCCGAAAAAGATATTATCCCAGATAGAAAAGACAAAGAATCCTTAACTAAAGATTCTATTCCCGATAGTAAAGATATCAAATCTTTAAGAAAAGATTCTGTTCCTAAAAATACAAACAGAAAGCCTTCAAGGCAAGATTCAGTTCTTGTTGATGATGACGAGGAAGTCCTTTCTACAAAAGATTTGATTTCGAAAGACATAAATGTTGAAGAAACTGTGCCACTAAAGGATTCTGACAGTAAAGATAAAAAATCCTTGAGAAAAGGTTCTATTCTCGACAATAAAGATACCAAACCATCAAGAAAAGATTCTGTTTCTAAAAGTATAGACAGAAAACCATCAAAACAAGATTCTGTTCTTGATGAAGTCGATGAAATCCCTACAAAGATAGACTCTACTCCACAAGCCAAAGATGTTGAAGAAACTGTGCCACAAAAGGATTCTATCCATGACAACATAGATAAAAAACCATTACGAAAAGATTCCGTTCCCAATGATAAAGATACAAAACCATCAAGTAAAAACAGAAAACCATCAAAACAAGATTCTGTTCTTGATGAAGTCGATGAAATCCCTACAAAGATAGACTCTACTCCAGAAGACAAAGATGCTAAAGAAGCTGTGCCGCAAAAGGATTCTATCCCTGACAACAAAGATAAAAGACCATTACGAAAAGATTCCGTTCCTGATGATAAAGATACCAAACCATCAAGGAAAGATTCTGTTTCTAAAAGTAAAGACAGAAAACCATCAAAACAAGATTCTGTTCTTGGTGACCTCAATGAAATCCCTACAAAGATAGACTCTCCTTCAGAAGACAAAGATGTTAAAGAAACTGTGCCACGAAAGGATTCGATTCCTGATAGTAAAGATAAAATACCATTACGAAAAGATTCTGTTCTGAAAAGTAAACCCCAAAAACCTTCAAGACAAAATTCTGTTTCCGGTAATGAAGATGATGTTTTCCCCTCTAGAAAAGACTCGCTTCCGAAAGACAGAGTTAACGAGAAACCTACTGGAACTCAACAGGATTCTGTCCCAGACAGTAAAGATAAGAAACCTTTAAAAAAAGATTCTCTTCCTGACAAAAAACCTTCCAGGAAAGATTCTGTTTCTGAAAATAAAGATAGTAAGCCTTCGAGACAAGATTCTGTTCCTTATGGAATTGACGAAATACCCACAGAGAAAGATTCTTCTCCAAAAGTCAAAAATGTTGAATCAGTGCCAGAAAAGAATTCTATTCCTGATAGTAAAGACATAAAACCATTAAAAGAAGATACTATTCCTAAAAATAAAGACAAAAAGCCTTCAAGGCAAGATTCTGTTACTGGGATCGAAGAAAATTTATTCCCGACTAAAATCGATTCGGTTTTAAAAGATAAAGTCGTTGAAAAGCCTGTATCAGAAAACTATTCTATCACAGATATTAAAGACAAAAAACCTTTAACGAAAGATTCAGTGCCCGAGGATAAAGATATTAAAAAACCTGAATCACAAAAAGATTCTGTTAAAAATGCTGAAGACAAAAAACCATTGCCAAGCAAAAATTCAGTGTCTGACGACAAAGGTGTTACAAAACCTGTTTTAAGGGAAAATTCCGTTCCAAATGACAAAGACGTTAAGAAAACTGTGTCTCGAAAAAATTCTATCCCAGACACTACGGATAAAAAACCAGGTTTAAGAAAGGATTCTGTGCCCGGTGATAAAAATTTGACTCCTAAACAGGATTCTGTTTTTGTTGATGACAAAGATGTTAAAAAGCCAAACACACGAAAAGATTCTCTTTCTAACGTTAAAGATAAAAAACCGACATCTAGAAAAAGTTCAATCAAAAAAGCTCCTAGTAAAGACGAGGTAAATTTTCAAATGAGTTAATTTTCAGTTTAAGTCCAAAATAATATGTATTTAAAAAAATATGACGAATAAATAAATTAATATCCTTTTGCAGAATGTTATTCCTGAAAATAAAGAAATTAAACCTTTGTCTAAAAAAGATTCTACTAAAAAAGACTCAATTTTGATAAATGATGAAAATTCTGTCCCCAAGCATAAACTTGACGGTAAAAAACCACTGCCTAAAAAAGATTCTCTCGAGGTAAACGAAAAAAAAATTTTTTTATCATCCTGTAATTTATAAAATAAGTTCAGTTTTAATGAGTTTTTTTATGTAGGGCTGGGATGCTATCCTAAAAGATAAAAATGACTCTACCGAAGAACCTATTCGTAAAAATTCTTTGAGAAAAGATTCAGTTTCTAGTGCAGAAGAGGTAAATTAAATACTAATGATGAAAAATAACTAAAACTCTCAGTAGCTTCAGAAGTAAACTTAAATTTTCATTGTCTTTAGGGATGGGATGCTATTCTGAAAGATAGAACCGATGATTACGAACAACCTGTAATTCGCAAAGATCATGTCAGAAAAGACTCTTTACCTAAAACAGAAGAGGTAGGGCAATCAAATCAATTATTTAGTTAAAATATTATTACGGGTTAACATTTTTAATACGTTTATAAAATATTCCAGAACATCAATATCAAAGATAAAAAATCTCCTAAAAAAGATTCACTTGAAAAAGATACTGTTG
This sequence comes from Encarsia formosa, assembly GCA_038277355.1. NCBI lineage: Eukaryota > Metazoa > Arthropoda > Insecta > Hymenoptera > Aphelinidae > Encarsia > Encarsia formosa. The sequence continues at coordinate 6,459,293 of CM076185.1, read as the reverse complement.
ATGATTTAACGAAAACAGATAAAAAATATTCTCCAAGGAAAAGTTCAATTTCTGTGAAAGACAAGGTAAAACATACATAAGATTAACACATATAAGTTTTTTTACAACGTTGAAATAATCCAATTACTTAAAAATTAATTTTCTAGGATACTGTACCTAAATACAAAATAAAGATTGATAAAAAACCAGTTTCTAAAAAAGAATCTGTACCCGTTGATGAAAATGACGATTTATCTCCCTCTAAAAAAGAAAGTGTCAAGAAAACTTCAACTTCGAAAAAAGATGATAGTACTCCTGAAAATAAAACTGATATTAAAAAGAAACCAACAAAGCGAGAGTCTGTTTCTAAACCAAATGAAGTTTCCGATGATGAAAGTGATGTTTTAAATGTCTCTCCTAAACAGGGTGTAAGACCTAAAACAGAAGAGGTACACTTGGTCAATTTTTTTTTTTTTTACACTGAGACACTCTCCCAGTTTCATAATACTTTAATTTTGTTAACTTATTATAGGACACTGTCCCAGAAGATAAAAATGACGTTGTTAAAAAGATCTCTCCTAAAAAAAGAGGCTCGATTCTTAAAAAAGATGAGGTAAACACAAATTTACACACAACTATTCCGTACATCAATTCATAAAACTCATGCACACAAAAAATTTTTCAGAACACTGTCCCTGAAGACGAAAACGATAGTCCCAAAACTCCCAAAAGAAAATCTGTTAGCGAAAAAGCGGAGGTAAATTTATCACACATTGCACAACTCACTATACTCTTGCGTATGATTTTTCACACACTCCTATACTCTTCTATAAGCAGCAACCAAAACTTACCTCAAAAACTGTATCTACCGAATAAAAGTGCGATTTAAATAGAAAAACTGCAAGTGAACTCTCTCAAAACTATTCAAAAAACTCATCTCTCTATGTCTCTCTCTGTATTCTTTCAAAAAATCTGCGATGAATAATTTTTCTTCTTCAAAACTATTGGCTTCATAATGTACACATCTTAGCTTTGAGCTGTACTTTCAAAATTTTTTACAAACTTGGTTTAAGAATGCATCTTTCAGGAACTTTTTTGGCAAAGGAATGCGATTTAAATCTAACACAATATTTATAATATTAAGGATGATAAACAATTTTTATGAAATTTAATAACACAGTCACAACAATGAATCTTACACATCCAATCAATTTTCAGAAAACACCCAAAGATGAAACTGACAAAGTCAAACGAGACTCTGTCAAAAGGGACTCCGTCAAAAAAGATACTGTCACTAAAAAAGATGAGGTAAATCAATGTTCAAACTGCACGGTTTTCATAAAAAAAACTTTAAAACTGTTAACTCTTAAATCATAAAACTCATAACTTACTCTTAAATTAAAAAAAATACTCACATTCCATTAAAAACTTTTTTCAGAAAACTACTCCTGATGAAAAAACTAAACCAATTAAAAAAGACTCAGTTACTAAAAAAGACGAGGTAACAATTTAAACTTACCCAAAAAAAGAAGAACTTAAATAACCCTTAAACTAATCACTCTCAAAAATTTTCAGAAAATTACTCCCGAAAAACCTGACACTAAAGATTCCGTACCTAAAAAAGATGAGGTATTCTAAACAATCAATTTTATTCTTAACAAAACGCTTCCTTAACACATAACGGTTAAAAAAAAAAAAAAACTCATGATTTAAACATAATTTTCAGAAAATTACTCCAGGAGATAAACCTGACACGATTAAAAAACAACCTGAATCTGTTAAAAAAGATACACCTGTCAAGAAAGACGAGGTAAACTATATTCACTACGTCATGACATCAAATAACTCTAACAAAATCCCATAAAACTAAAATAAAAACTCACCAACAAAAAAAAAAATTTTCAGAAAATTATTCCCGACAAACCTGCCACTAGAGATTCAATTACTAAAAAAGACGAGGTAAAATAATTCAAACCAAACTCATCATTCAAATAACAACATGCTTTTTATCTAATACAAATAAAATTTACGACCCAAATGAATTTTCAGAAAACTACTCCCGATGACAAACCTGATAAAAAACAACCTGAATCGGTTAAAAAAGACACGGTTACTAAAAAAGATGAGGTACAATATTTTTACTTTTGCACGACGATAACTAATCACAATAAAATTTTTTTTTAATTTAATTTTTTCATCATAACTAAACATATTTTCAGAAAATTATTCCTGATGACAAAGCAAAGAAAGAACCTGAATCTGTTAAAAGGGATTCAGTTAAAAGAGACTCGGTTAAGAAAAAGGACGAGGTAAATTATTTTGAAAAATTCATCATTCGAATTAAACGTAAAATAATTACATTCGGTTGTAAACTATTTTATTATAATAATATTTTATCATAATCATCATCATCATCATCTTTAAAGACTTTGACTTGATTTTTCTAAAAATATAATATTTTTCATTGTTTTAAAAAAAATAATTTGTCGTGACTTGAAAAACCTTTAGGGATTAAAATAAAACGGAAAAATCTTTCAAATACGTAATATATTACCATCAGTACTAAATTATTTAAAAAATGAAAACAAAAAATTTCAAACACGAATGGATACAAATTTTAATAAATCCGTAGTAAAGCTTGAAAATAAATTTATAGAAAAAACCGTAATAAAAAAAAAATAAATTTTTTCAAAATTGGTAAAAAAATTGCTAAATTGTAAATAATATCATTAAATCTTAAATATTTTATAATAGTCACCGGCAAATCGATAAAATAAAAAATTAAACACGGTTCTCTAACGTAAAACGCTTATCAATTTAAAACTTTTTCAGAAAACTATCGAAAAACTTGAAACAATTAAAGAACATTCGGATGGATTGAAAAACAATGTGATAAACTCGGTAACTAAAAAAGATGAGGTAATCAACGTAAACGACACTAAATTCAAGATACAAAAACCTAAAAATCTAAAAAAAATGTAATTCGTAAATTTTCAGAAAACTGAAATTAAACCGAATTTCGTGATACCTAAAAAACAACCGGATAAATTTAAAAAAAAACCGCTTACGTTTAAACCAGAGGTAAATTAATGTTAAAAAGGTAAAAATATTTTTAAAAAAAGTTTAATTCTCATTAAAATTATTTTAATTCTAGGATAAAGCTAGCCCTTTCGGGGTAGTCCTGAAACCTTTCGGCAAAAAAGTAAGACTGTGTACTCTAATTGAGTTATACGTAAAATAATTTACATACAAATTATTACGCGTAAATGTTTTTTAATTTCAATGTTATTTTATATTTTAATATCTATGAATTATTCAGTATCAATATTGTGTTTAACAAAAATGTGTCTAATTTAAAAATCCGTAAACCTAAAAACCTAAAAACAACATTTTAAATAATCAAACCGTTAAAAAAAATAAAATAAAATAAATCTTACACGACATAGTTTTAAACACTCAAATTTATGTAAAACAGGAACCGACAAAACCCAAAAAAACACTCAACGACGACGATGTCAAAGAAAATGGAGACAAACCAATCGAAAGAAAACCCAAAACAAAACTCGTCAACGGATCTGATGATTCGAAGACGCTCACAGGTCCACACAAAATCACACACCACACACCCGAAATTATATTATCATCCGAGACTAACGATTCGGTTACATCGGACGATGTAACAGACTCGAAGGTACAATTCACCAAAATGAACACACTAGCACTTCTCAAAACTCTATCACATTTACACTACGAGGTTGCATGGCAACAAATTCAGCGCGGGAATGAATTTGTTTAAATCCGTTCAGCCAATGACAGCTCTTCTCAAACGTAGAGATCCAATGTGATTGGCTAATGAATTTAAGAAGTCTCATTTCCGCGCTAAAATTTCTTGCACCTTGAGATTCTCCCTATATCTTGACTGAATACTCGAAAAAAACTCTCTGCACGATAAAATAAAATTCTAAATAATAAATGATCTAAACAAAATATTACATAATCTATAAATAATTTTATTTTCAGTATTAATATGCATCGACTAATTATTCTTGGCTCGTTGTCAGCGATTTACTCTACTCTAATTCCAATGAAAAAAAAAAATAATAATAACGAGCCACGAAAACTAATAAAATTTTTTCTACAGCACTTCTTCTGCCTGTCATCATCAACTGTTTTCTAATTTAGAAACTTAATTTACTCTATATTTTAACAGCTCGAAAATTTCTAGATGGCTCGTCATCATAACAATCACCAAACATAACCAGAATCATTATCTTCCAAACATTATTCCTTGGGTTAAAAATGGAATAAAATCCAATTTTACCCATTTATTCCGAAAACACAAAGTCAAATGTACCTTAATACTTTCAGGAGGCTCCAGCTGCGAAAACTGACAAGCCGCAAGATAAGCCCAAGGTACACGCCATAGACATTTCCTTTCCTTCCAAACTTAAGTGTAGATTTTTTATTTTTAAACTTTCAATGAACTTTTCAAAACTTAACGAAAGCATTCATCAAAGTTAATTTAATGCCTAGAGCAAATAATTGAAAAAATTTAATCCAAATAAAACTAATTCTTCATCATTTCATTCACTCAAAACATCTAACACTATCACATAAATCCCACTCTCTAAATTCTTTTGGACTGAATTTTTTCAAATATTTGTCTGAAAATTTTACCAGTAATCAAAGATTGATGAATGTTTTTGTAGAAATTTTTCTCACAAATTCAAGTTTACTAGTTTTAAATTATAATTCCACACGATAATGTCTACACCACAAATACTCTTGACAGGAAACACCATCCATCACACCAAAAAAACTTGGCAAGCCCGATGATTCAAAGGTACATTGAGCAGCAAATAATATTTCTACTATTTTTGTAATTGATACTTGAATAATTCATAATGTTCTGGGTAAATTAACCCCAATGCAAGATTTAACTAATGGAAAAATATGATTGAATTTGTGTTAACAGTTGAAACCAGAAGAAACGGACAGTCGAAGATCGAGCTTGAAAGTTGGAAAACAAGAAGAAAGAAAAGCATCGGTCGATGAAACCAAAACCAAGGTAAGGTTTTCTTTTCAACCATATCCACATGCAATCAATAAAATGTGTATTTTTATTTACTTTACAAGTATTACAAAAAATCATTGAAACGTGTTTATTTTTTTTTCTTTTATTTGGTAAACTAGAAATTTTTTTTACTTGTATTGTTGACTAGCAAAAATTTATACAAGCTACAACTTAAGGTAGTAGTTCCGCCATATATAGCACATACGTGGAAAATTACGTGCAATCAGCACACAACTTAAAAATTTTCTGAATTTAAAATATGTTGTAAGTGAGTATTCGATCGTGAAGAGTATCACTTACAGAATATAGGTTCTCATACTTTTTTTTCGAGATAATTGAACTTAAAGATGATTCACTAACTGTTTCTAACTTAATTATCTCAAAAAAAGCATGTGAACCTATATTTTATAAATGATATTTTGACAGATTGTGTATTTATTGACAATATGTTCAGAATTAGTTTGAGTTGTGCAATGAGGCGTCACTACTATCTTAAAGCTTTACATTTAAATAGAAAACACTTACTTACACACACTTACTTATTAAACTTTTGCATTAAAATTAAAGGTGCCACTCAATATAAATTAAAAAAATGAATAATTCCAATGAATTAATTAAAATGTTTACAAATCAGAATAATATTTCAGAACAAATATAATTTTGTTTATACTGAAGAGTTGCTTTCAATTCATTGATTTGATTGTTGATATAATTTTAAAAAAATTTTCAATTTTGATAACCAACACATACATCAATGATTTTTATAAAATGTTACAAAAACAAAACAAGATTTAAAATTTTCAAGTTAAAACTACTTTAAATTTTAATTTACCACATAGTAATTTAATATCAAATAAAATTTTACTTGTAAAAAAAAAAAAAAATAAATCACAAATTACGAAAAAAAAAAAAAATTACAATTTACAAAGAGCATAAGCAAGCACGTTATTCATTAAAAATATGTACAGTCCCCCCTGCAAGAATTAATCAACAGTCGCCGGAACAGTCGTAAGTGGGAAAGACCACAAAAACAAGAAATCGTGGTTGAGAATTTCGCAGCCATTCAGCTAAAGCCCATACCGAAAATCGTCAAACAAAAACCAGAACAAGCCGAAAACGGCAACACGGTCGAGCTTAAGGTATCCCCCCATGCCAGCGAAATTTTAACGCATCAGAAGCAATAAAACTTCCGCATCTATCTTCTGAATTCTTTATCTCGACTTTGAACTCTGGTTAATTTCTCAAATTTCAAATTAATTCTGGTCAGCAAGCGATTTTTTAAAGCAGCTCATTAACAGTGGAAAACTCATCATATTTCCACTACTTGAATATTTAATAAAAATCTTCTTTCAAATAAAAATTCTCATCACCATAAGCGATTTTCCAAAACTAAAAAATTGACCTTAAAAATTAATCTTTATCTCGCAACTTCTATCTTTCCTGAGTAATCTTTTTAATACGACTGATTATTTTTTTCTGCAGCGACTAAGCGATGCCATCTACATTAAATTTTATTTTCAAATATTCTCAATTCATCGTATTTCTATCAACAAATTCTACCAACTCTATAAAAAATTTTCATCTTTTTCTCTTTCTCAGCCACTAAGCGGCAATCATTCTGCCCTTTTTCTCTCTTACTTCTATCTTTTAATAATATCTTTCCCACTTCAGTTTTTCAATACTTTTGAGAAAACTTTTAAAACTAGGTAACACCTGTATGTACCGGTTTTACATTAATTTCAAACTTTTTTAATCCTAATATAACTTACTCTATAATTTTCACGATTTCTTTTCCAAAAATTTTTAACTTCTTCTACATCTAAGACTTCTTTATAATTTTCATTCCAATACTTACATTTCTTGATAATTCACATCTTACTTAAAAGTATCACTCGGAGTTGTGCTACTGAAGAGTAATTCTCACTTCTTTCTTTAGATTTCTGTCCTTTCAACCCTAAAATCTGTACATCTTAAATAAATTCTTGAACTAAGTTTCTCTAAAAATAAAACTGTTTTATACTACAGTCATTTCTTTTAAATTTAGTAACAAGACTGCTCAAAAGGAAAAATTTTATAGCAGTCTACCAATATAATATTACTTTGCAAAAAAAGCACAAATAAAAAAAAAAAAACAAAAACTTATAACAATACTAAGAAAAATACTAGATTTTGAATAATTTTATTTATTTCAAGTAATGAAAAGATTGAAAAATAATTTTCAATCAGTAATATGAAAAACATTAACTATTTTAATATGTATTTTCCAGACATTAATTCCAGAAGAAAAACCAGAAACAATTAAAAAAGAACCTGAACCAATAAAAAACAATTTAATTACTAAAAAACCTGAGGTAAACTATCTTAACAATTTAATCTTCGGTGCTAAAGAGCAGTGTTTGCCAAAAAATTCTCAATTCAAAAATTCAAAAACTTAAAACTTTTTTAGACCGCTCCGGAAAAACCTGAAATTAAAAATGATTCGGATTCTAAAACAGATGAGGTAAAATATTTAATTTGAATGGTGCAAAAAGAGTTATTTTAACGTTATAAATTAATTAAATAATTCTTTTAAAAAATTTTGATTGATATCGTTTCAGAAAACCCAACCTAAAAAACCACTATTTAAAAAACAAACGGTTAAAAGAGAAATAATTCCCCCAAAAGGCGAGGTAATTTTACAAATATTTAAATAATTCCTAAATTAATTAAAAATCAAATGATCTCAACGTAAACTTCAACCATGATCGATTCCAGGGTACAGCAAGTCCATTTGGTGTTGTTCTAAAGCCATTTGGCAAAGCCGTAAGGAAATTTTTTTTTTTCAACCTAAATAAAAATTGTACATAAAATTGTTTTAACATGAGGATTAAAATTTATGTCACCAAACGTGTTAGCAATTGATAAATATCGGTTACAAAAGGCAAAACATAATTTGCAAAACGATAAATATTTTAAAAAAGGTGTATATAGAATGACTAATATAAAAAATGTACATAGCTTTACTATTTAAAAAAACTGTATATACGATGACTAATTTAAAAAAAAAAAACTTGCTATCTTCTTAAATGTATAAAAATTTCAAATTCTTCTTAACTTCGGATCTCTTTAAACTGTAAGCTTTAAAAAAACTTTTATAATTCTAATTTTTCTCTATAAATCTCTCTATTCTATTGTAATCTAACATAAAAACTCATTCTTGATTAATTTTCAAACTCTTCACAACTAAAAATTAAATAATTCTCCAGCAGTTTTAAAAATCTTGCATCAAACTTCTTAAAATTGGACTTAATCAACTAGTAAATATACGCAACTCTGTCATAACCAAACTCTTAATGACTCAAGTCTAAATCTCTACAACTTTTAAAAAACTAAGTCTTATAATCTTACAAATACTAAATATATTAAAAAATTTATACTTAAAATTTCAAAATGCAATATTGTGTTAACCTGATTGAGTTAATCGTGCTAAATTTAAACTTCAAGACTTATTTTAAAATTTCTCTCTCTCAACTGTATTCACAAATCTCAAATTTTGTGCCTAAAACTAAATAAATCATACTTTATATTTATGTAAATATGTATAAAAACGCACAACTATGTTTTAACAAAGCTTTACTCTTAGACATTTCTTATACAAAAATTTTATGTAATACTCAAAACTACATGCAAAAATACTACAAGATTCTTAAAACCAAAACTTGACACTAAAAATACCATAAAACTACTTTATCACACAACTCATGCTTTAAAATTTTCTGAACATCAAATTAAAGCGCCAGACAAGCCAAAAAAACTTTTAAAAACTATCAATACACTTCAGACCTATTTATACAAAAGTTTAATATCAACTTTCTTGCTTAAACCCCACACACACTTTAAGTGTTGTTAATATCATCATACTACAAATCACATCAACAATTTTCAAAGCAAAACTCTATGTAATAACCCAGCCAAACTTGATTTTGAAATAAAATTTCAAAATCCGCTGATTAACAAAAAAAAAAGAGAAAACATTCAATTACATTCCAAAAAATTATATTCACAAACATGAAAGATCGTAACCCAATGATCTCCTTTCCCAGAAATTGAGTAAAGGCGAATCTGAGCTCAAGAAGGGCAAGATAAAGAAGGTGGACAAGGACAAGTCTTACGAGCTACCGGAGATACCAGACTATGAGCGTCCGGTACTGGAGAAACCCCAGGAGTTCGATTTCGGCGAATACGTGCCACGTGAGAAAACTAAGCTTGAACGACCGACTACAACGGTGAGACCAAATAAAATAAAAAAAACCTTTTTTTTACGGGTATATTACTTTGGTCTTGGATAAGCTAAGTTCAAACTCATTAAGTGTTTACATCTAAGTGTTTACCCTAGCTAGTAGAAGAGAGATGAATAGGTTTATTCAGTTGTACGTAAATTAACTTTTTTTAGTTGAAGAAAAAAATGGTCCATAAAGTGGCACATTTATTGACATAAATTTTAATTTGTAAATAATGTATTCCTACCAGCAATCAAAAATAGTCCTCTATTTCGAGGAGACATCCGCCCTAAAAACAGGTCAGGAATGTAAATATATATATATACTCAGTGTATAAAAAAAAAAGTGTAAATATTTGACTGGCTGTCGCAGTCTTTGATATCATTATTATTGCAAAATATTATTTTTAGAGGATGTACATACTCGTGTAGGAATAAACGATGTGGGGTCTTAATGCTTTTTAACACAACGTAAATTTTGTTTCATATTTGCTGCCGTCTGTCGTCGTGGGAGCAGAAATTCGAGAACAAGGTGACGTATCGAACAAGCATAACATAGCCACAAATTAACGAGCTGTCCGATTATTAACGCCTCGATGCCCGTCCCCGCGATAACAAATTGCTTTGCTTGGCTTCGGATAAAACCCGCTGCGGCCTCTTGGGAGTGGCGGTGAGTATCGGTCCATAAAGAATTCTACCAGCTGACTTACTTTTGACAACCGCGTTCGGGTCCCTGTGAAATTGATCGACTGAATCGTTTTATGCCTCGAGATTAAAAAAAAAAAATTTCGCTGCCAAATTTTGAGATGCCTAGGTGTCATAACTACCTAACAGAGTGACGATTTTTTGGTAGAGCGTAAATTGAGTGGGGAAGATAATTGCATATCTTAACAATGCTTCAATTATCTATTTGGAATATTAACAAACTAAAATTTATTTTTAACAACCTTATAAAATGTTTTTAATTAGTCTTCTGATAATAATTGTTGCAAGCGTGATTAAAATTTTATTGACAATGCCTCAAAAGATTGAGGCTTAGTATAAAATATATACTTGTTTTCAATTTGAAAATTGATTTAGTGATTTAAAATCATTGCTAATTTGACAATAATAGTTTAACAACAAATTTTTGCAGCAAATTAAGTTTTAATATGATTGAGCCAATGATAGATATCGTTTGATGCATCCCAGGATAAAAATTTACTCGTGAAAATAAATATAGATAAATGGAAAAAAAATTTTTTATCGAAATTGTTTAAAAACATTTAATAATTTTCAAATATTTTTTTAACATATAAATGTAATATTTATTTTAATGAGAGAAAATAATTTTAAAAGTATAAGATTTCTTAAGTATAAGTAGTATTGAACAAAGTAGATTGACACTCTGTTGAAAAAAGTTTTGTTAAAAATAGTAACAATAATATCTTTGATAAACTTTTCCTACCAAATTTTTAAAAGTACTCTCATAATCATAAAAAAGTTTGAAAAGTTGAAACGCGGATTCAACTTTTGATGCATCAAGCGATAGCAATCAATTCGGCACAAACACCGTTTCCACCTACGCGACTCCAGTAGAAAAAGTCAACGTACGATCAGACAGACTCCGACCGAAGACAATAACTCCCGATAAGCAGCCGCGCGTAATTAATCAGGGATGCGGCTTAGCGCGCCATAAAAGACAGAGACGAAGTAAGGGAGCACCTGCAAGTGCACGGCATAATGGGACCTTGGATTATATTTTTGGAAATTATTACGAGAGGGAGAAGAAGCCCGCTACTGCCACTACCACTGGGTCACGCCGCCGCTCTTCCTTCGCTTAGCTCAGTGGTCGCTGCTTCTTCGGCCTCCCAAGCCCACTCATTTTTAAAAATCCAACCCTAACCCGAGTTTTGTTTGTATTTTCCTCCCGATCAGAAGCAAGTGCCCGAGATCAAAACCCCGGAGAACAAGACCCAGACCCCGGAGATCAAGACCCAGGCGCCGGAGGCACCCAAGATCGAGGTCTACAAGGACGTTACCCCCATAAGCAGCCGAAGGGGCTCGCTCGCCCCCGGAAGCGGAACCAGCAGTCGACGCGGATCCCTCATACCCCCCGAGGAACTTGGACGGAGACCCAGTCTCATAATCAGCGACGAGGTAAATATGGTTACGATTTTATTTTACCAAACGACGTCTTCTGGAGTTTATCTCTCTGTATGTCTATCTATCTCTTCTGGAGACGCGAACTCGGTCACGCAAAGAAAAAAAAGTGCGCGGGTTTTCTTGAATATTTGGTTTGTGCGCGGTATTAAAATTAGTGCGCGGTTAATTATCGGACGTTAATTGGGAGTGCGATAAATCCTCGCTGGTTTTGGACGCGTCTTCAAAGACCCGGTGATCAACGATCGTACGAAAAACAATCGTCGGTTTATTAAAATCTTAAAGCTGTGATCTTTTATTCAAAATGATCCATCCATTGGATCTATAAAGTTGTGATGCGTGATCGGGTTCGGCTCCCTCATGGATATATAAAAAAACTAGCACATCTGTTCAGTAACTAGTAGATAGTGTAACCAGCGATTGGATTTCACTAGACAGCCATAGTAATTAATTATATACAGTTTTTTTTTTTTACATTTTTGTTACTGCTAAAGCGGATTAGTTTGAAAAAAAAAAATCTATCTATCGCCGTAGTTTATTGATTACGATCTTACAATGCCCGTCCCACCATAAGAATCCCTTCATTACAGTCCTTCATGTCACTCTTACCACATTTCTAGCAATCGTACCATGATTATTCAGTATGCGTCTTTAGAACTACGTCGAAGTTAAGGGTATTAGGTAAACGAGATACCATATATATGTATATAATTTTTTTTTTTTTTAATATTGATGTGATCAACAAAGCTAGGGTATTGAATATAAAAAAAATGATAGTAAAAATTTCAACGATCGACAACGAGCTTACCAATATTCTCACACGAAAAATTCCATGTTCATAACGATTTGGTTCCGTAGGAGCATAGAAAGCTGCGCCCCGGCGAGGTGGTGGATGAGCGCAAGGTGAGAGCACATTTTCTTCCCTCTCCTCACGAGGAAATCAAACAAAACTATCGAAAAAAAAAAAAAAAAAAAAAAAAACTCAAACTACCACTTGTAACCACGAAAGGCGATAATCACAAATAATAATAATCAACTCCATTAATCATTGATATTAATCAAATAATTAATCGATCAATTAATCAATAATTAATAAAATAATAAAAAATAATAATCATAATAATTATGATCATGATAATAACAGTAATAACACACAAAATTCAAAAAAAAAGAACAGTAATCCACCATTCATCATTACTACCAACATACAGTCTCGTCTGCAAATTCTCTCTTTGACTGTGAACCGCCGACTCACACATTTTCTTACCCAGCATTTTTTATTTTCTTTCCCCTGTCTCTTCTACTTTCAATCCTTGTTTTATTATTTCAAGCACAGATTTTTTATTTTCAATTATTTTTCCACCCTATCCCGATCCAGTTACTTACTACACCCTGAAAACAGTGAATACACGCACGCATTGAAAAAAAAAAATTTCACTCAAGCCACGATTCAGTGGTACCAAAATAAACAATCACAACTGTGATTGCCATCACCTTACCATCTGAACGATGGTTCACCACATGGTGTTTCGGTCAATTCGCAAAAAAGAATCAAAGGCGCGAAAAGTATCCGCGGTTAGAAGCATTCTCGCAGTCATGGAGTTGAATTTAGTTTTGTTGCCTGGCTCTGGAACGAAATCAAAATTCACGCGCTCGCCCGAGAGATATAATCTCTTATATGTTTAATAAATTATCGCTGAAAATAAGACCGCGGCGTTTCCCTGAAATAGAAGGCATACCCGAAAATGTATGCCATCTGGCAAACGGTTTACGCTGAGGATCTCGCGATAGATTTTATCCTTGATATTATTACTTATTAAGTGGATTTTTTATCTCGTTCTTTTTTTTTATACCTCGGTTAATTGCTTGATCTTTCGAGTTCAACTGTAGCCAGATCTGTGACGGAAGTTGCTGAGGTGTGACACCTGGTGGCGGGTTAACTGTCGAGTGTCAAATTTTATGAATTTCTTTTAGCATAATTTCAATTTAATATTGAAAATTTCATCATAAAATATACAATGTAAGCATTCGTTTAGTTTAAATTCAAAGTTGATCAATGTTCCGTGTAGCCTCTGGGAAAGAAAAATTTTTTAATTTGTAAATAATTTTTTTTAACTTTTTTTTGGGCTCAGCTTACACAAATAACCGTTTTTTTTTTAAAGTTGGCAAGGTTGTATCATATTTTCGCAGGTGTCACATTTATAAATTTTTGAAAGTCGTTAATTTAATAAAAAAAATCAAGAATTTATTTATTTACGTTTTATTTAAAATTCTAGCACACTCTTGTATACGTAAATAAATCGTTTACTTGAAACAAGCTCTTGATATCTGGAAATTAAAATTAAAATATTTTTTGACTTGAGCAGTCATGCATACACGGTTTATCAAAAAAAAGAGAATAATTTTACTTTCTATTCGCTGTAATGGTCTTGAGACTGATTGAAATCTCGTGAAAAAAATGCTCTTCTCGACAGTTCAAGCTCTATCTTAAATAGTCACGGATCATTGTCGGTTATAAATCCTTATCCTATCTGAACCATGTATCTTTGATAATAAATCGCGTCTGCACGCGTTGTCCGCGTTTAAATAAGGCCGATGCGCCGCGAGAGTAGGGGAAGCGTAAAAATGCACTTGCCAATTTAGCCGTGGTTTTTGCGATCTTAAACACCAAACTATATAACTATATAACCCTCTCGAGTTTCTTAATCTTTCCGCAATTAAATATTAGTTTATTCGTGGAAAATTAAGTCTCGGTTACGCGCGACTGCGAACTCTTTACTCGGTCTGCCTGAAGCTCTTTCGATGCGGATACTTTTCGCGCGCAGCACTAAACACACAAATTTTATACAGAACACGAGAAACACACATTTATTCAACGTTAGATTTAATCTGGTCAGCACGAAGATCAATTTTTGTCAAAAGTCGTTTATATGTGTAGGATTATTCAAAATGTGTAAATTCGATTCGTACGATCATAAAGTTAAAGAACCAAGTACTGTCTCTGTCATCGTAGAGAAAATTTTTTTTAATTTTAGACTCATGTGACCACTCTTTTCAAAAACTCCGCCAAAAATAAAAAAATTGGCGGGGTTTTTAAAAGGAACTTTCAAAGTATTTATAATAGTTTTCATAAATCAATCATTCTAGTCACTAGAAAAGTAACAAAATTAACAATAATTCTTGAACAGTAATTGGTACTTTTATTTTACACAATACGATAAAGAATTCAGAAAAATCAAGTAAGGCCAATGGAAGTGTAACGATTAGTAATGCGTTCAAAAAGTGCACCCCTCGTGATGTCGTACCCCCTGCAAAATAAATGTCGATGCTGTCTAAAGAACAAGCTTTTCTACATTTCAGGAAAATCTCAACAGGGCGATAAATAACTTCTAGAAGCGAATATCTTATCAGAGCGTAAATTGCACGTAATCAATGTACCAACTGTGTCCGTACTTGTCGCGTATATCCCAAGTATTATACATCATTAATAAGATTATATTTAAAATTCAAATTCCTATTAAAAATTAGAAAAAAGAAAAAAAAATAAAATAAAATGTGTCTATAAATGTGTGTGTACATGTCAAAGCCTCATGTTCGTCTCTGTACTCTTTTGCCTGCAGGTTAGATTACGGCCCGGCGAAGTTTTGGATGCCAAGGTGAGATTTGTGTTCCACAATAACACAAAGCTTACCAAAACGAGATGAAATAAAAAACAAAATTAAAAATAAAAAAATAATTGCGAGACTACCCAGCTATTTACCCTTTATACGCTAAAATGAAAATAAAAAGCTCGTTATTTTATATTGACATATTTAAGATGAAGTTTTAAACAAAAATTAATGATATATTAAAATTGTAAAAAGAGCTTTCTATTTTTATTTGTTGGTTTCCCTGTGCGGTTATCAGGCTGCAAAAATAATAATGATTAATTCACGTGTTTATTAAATAATGAAATTTCGCTTGCAGAAACTCCCTCAAAAACAAAATTCACTAACAGCAGCTACGGTATTAAATAAGAATTATGCAGACGATCATCTGGAAATCACGTAAACCGCGAATCATTTTATCGTTTAACAACTAATGATGGATAAAAATTTTTTCAAATTAAAAAAAGAACGAACTTAAAATGTAATCTCGTAATAATAAAATTTTTTAACATAATTTTTTCCATTTGTTTTTTGGGAAAATGATCAACACAGAAATTCGGAAGGCCCGGCGTATTGCTCGAGGACGACAAGGTTAGATATCTTGGACGTATTTTTTTTGAATATATATTTTTTCAGTGGTTGGTAGTCGTGTGTACATAAAACGCGACTATCTGTGATTAAAAATGAAACCAAAAATTTATCGTGATTAACAACGTGGATATTCGTGATACATGATAAAACATTGTAGATTTGTATGTAGATAAAAAAAAAAAAAAAATCACATTTATTATTGTACATAATAAATCATGTAATATAGAACAATTTTTTTAGAACTTTTTTTTTTTGTACAATTTGGTAGATATCATTGAATATTATATATGTGTTTTGATACTTTTTTTTGTGACTTACTTTTTGTTCCTGCCATGTATATATTTAAAAAATGTATCGATATTATATAGTTCAGCGTGTAAATAGAAGAAGAGTTTATCACTTCGCTCGAAGCAACCGAAGCGGCAGCAGCATCAACACTTACTTTTTTTACCATTATTTTTTCTTCGAACATATTTTTTTTATTTTTCCAACAATTTTTTTTCCTCACATTTTTCACAGCTACACATGCTAATTTTTTATTAAAAAAAAAAAAATTAAAAAAAAAAATAAATAATTGAATGTTTAAAAAGAAATTAAAAAATGTATCGTTTTAAACGTCGTTTAAAACTTAAAATATAAAAAAACGAGTTGAAAGAATTTTGCACGGAAATGCTGCCGCGCGTTTGTTTTGCTGCTTTCATGCTTTAACGAATTACTGTATTCCCCTTAATTGTTGCATTGTCACTCATGTTATTCCCTCATATTATGTGTCACAAAGTGTTATAACCCCATGCTTAAATGTTACTCAAACCAAATTATGTGTTGACTGCTTACTTAATTTTATGTGTACCTGTTGACTGTATCTTCTTTGGCCAACGAGTATTTATAGACTGAATTTTGTGATAATTATGACGATATTTACGATGATTAACCATGGTTGTAACTTTACAGTAACTGTTGTGCTAAAAGTGACGATGAATGAAGCACTTTTGATTGTAGCTGTAATTTATATTATCTCGCGACCTGTGGTGGTTGTTCCAAGGCCGAGATAATAATTTCACTTAGATCTCATACTCATATATACAATTATTATAATCCACATGTAAATACATTCCTAAAAAAGAAAAATTGAATGGCAAAAACTTGGTAAATAATAAAGAACACGCCATTGATACACCAGTGAGTTGACCGTAATTCACAAAAATGCGTGAAAATTAGCTAACCGCAATAATAAAGGGTGACTAACAAAAATTTTATCCCACTCTTGATAAAACGTAAACCAATCAACAATCATTCAAAATAAAATTTAAATGAAAAAAAAAAAAAAACTTATACATCTGTGATCTAACGAGGTTTATCCCTGTAATATACCCCCTCGCCCTTTTCTTACGCCCCCTTCTCACAAGACTTGTATTAACTGCGAATTCTATGCATATAATTATTAAACCCTTTTGTTTTTTTTTCTCTACCTCTCTTAAAAATATATAATCTATCTTACTATATTAATGCAGCACATTATAATTAAAATACCTCGATGATTTTTGCACCCACCATTTGAGATATATTTGAAAAATAATAATTTAACCTGATAAATATTCTCTATGGAGTTTGCTAACTGACACACGTTTTGAGAGGTAAGTTTACTTAACAGTGCAAAAATCAACGAGGGCTGAAATGTCGTATGTTACTTTTGTCTGCAAATTCCGATACCAACGGGCATTGCATTTTTTTTATATAATTATTACTATAATTTTTACTTAATGTATAATAGATAATATTAAGGGCTATAGGTGTCGGTAAGGTAGACACCTACATACGACATATCAATAACAGTGAATAAAACAAAAGATTAATATAAAAACCTGCGTCCGAAAGATGATTATTAACAATTTCTTTGTGTCGAAAACAGCGACGTCGTCCGAGCACGGACGCGCGACGTCTCAGCGTGGCGGATCTCGAGAATAAGATCAATCAGCCCAGCACACCGCTCAGAGATGTCGGAAAGCCAGGACCTCCCCAAATCGTCGACGTGCAAGAGTCGTACTCCGCGGTTGAAGGTTCGAACAACAGAACGATATCTTTTTGAATTTCCATGAATGGAATGTCTTAAAGTATTTTATGTTCTTTTGCAGACTCAACGGCCTACCTCACCGTACAGGTCGAGGGTACGCCTGCGCCCACCTTCAAGTTCTACAAGGGCATGACCGAGATCATCGAGGGGGGCAGGTTCAAGTTCCTCACCGATACCGAAACGAACACGATAACGCTATGCATGCGAAAAACAAAACCGAACGACGAGGGCACCTACAAGATCGTCATCAGCAACATTCACGGCGAGGACTCCGCCGAGATGATGCTTTACGTTTCAGGTGCGTTGATTATGACGAAAAAAAAATTTTTAATTATCTGTGAGCAAAAACTCTTAAGCTCGATTAGTTGGACTTCGTTAGTTCAGTAACTGAGTTGCAGGAACTTGAAGCTTTTTGAGAAGATTTGACTTTTGATTTTTTAGATTTCAAAAACTTGAACTTTGATACTCATTGAAGCTTATGATTTCAAATTTTTAATTTAGATTTGATTGTTCAGAATCTTTTAACTCAAGCATTTGACTTGATGAGTGTAAACATTGAGTCTGTGAATACAAATTTAAAAAAACTCAAAAATAAAGTACTTATTCAGGCGATAAAATTTTAAGCAATTTTACAGATTCATTCATTTTTTAAACTCAGATTCAAATGAAATGGCTCAAATAATGTGCCTTTATTAAAAAGGTTTAGTAGTTTTTCTTATCTTCTTATCTTACGGTGAATTTAATGGAATTTCTTTACTTTGCAGATGCAAGCGGTATGGACTTCCGTGCTATGTTGAAGAAACGAAAGTACCAAAAATGGGCTAGAGAACAAGAAGGCCTTGACAAGCCTGATCTTAAAGAGGTCGAGAAACCACTGCCTGCTCTCAAAAAAGTCGAGAAGGTAAATTATTTTTTAACACCCTCGTTCCAAATTAATAAATCAAACCCAAAATTTTTCAATATTAGAAATTTTACTTTTATCTTTGTTAGAATGATAACTGGATCTCTGTATTTAAGAAAGAGTAAGTTTGATGAGTGTATTTTTTTCTGATCTTTTTATATGTACGATCCCAATATTTTTTACAAAGAGTATATCAATGTCTGATTAACAAACTTTTTTTGAGTCACTATTAATCGTGAAAAAAATATTTGTGTTTTTTTTTTTTTTTTTTTTTTTATCAAATACGTTTGTCAATTTGACTCATGCATAAATAAATTTAAAAATGAAAAATCAAGTGGATATTTAAAAATTTACTTGATGTGACACCAGATTGAGACCGAAACCATAGCCGAGGAAGAGGAAGACGCCGAGTCTACAAACGTTTGTATTTTCTACAAAAATATACCGTACACCTTTTTTTGCGGTGAAAATTAGTTGCGAATCTTTTCCTCTTTGTTTTGGATTGAGGCATCTTTTTTTGGCAACCGTCGATCGGTTTGATGAAACTTTTTTTATACTGAATGCTCAATTTTGTAGGATTTTTCCTGCATGAGATAAAGAATATATTATTGAAGCACTATTTTTTAAATTGAATTTTCCAAATGAATATTTATTTTAGCCCTGTCACGTTTGTCCACGTAGACCCTCGCTTGCCGAGTTAATTCCAGATTGGCCGGTACTACATCACTTCACCAAGACGGAGGTGGTAGTTGTAGTTGTCAATTTTACTCGACGTTTTTATATTCTTGTTGGTGTTTCCTCTTAGCGATTCGATGTCAGGATGCATCTTTTATTCTGAAAAAAAACTGCTTTTTAGCTTGAGCTTAAATTTTTCCCCTTCAAGTTATGTTTTTTTTGCGAGTGGGTTACGCTAATTGCTGTATGGAGAACACCTGAATGTTGCTTGTACCGCCTCAGTAAATTCCTCTGGATGATTTATTGTCTCTTCTCGATGTTGTCGACGTAAATCTGTCGATAGTTTTATTATTATTTTTTTTCACGATATTTTTCTTATTTTTGGCAGTTGTGATTACTTTTTCACAAATCCACTGATTTTTCAGTGTATCTTTCCAAGATCCACTTCACAATTTTTTCCGAATTTGTATTTTTTTCACTTTGAATTTTGGATTTTTCAACAGTCCGTTTTTGGCTTGTTTTTTGGTCACATATTTTGGAAATATTTTATTTTTTCAATTGAAATAATTTTTTTGAATCATGAAATCGATGTTAATTTATTTTATATCAAAGTCATGAGTATTAACGAATTTTTTGTTTTTACTTTTTTTCACTCACGTAGAAACCTGACGTATTCTTGAAACCTCTGATCGATCAATATGCAAAGGAAGGCAAGGACAAAAAAGTCACATTCGACGCCAATTTCTCAAAACCCAATGCAAAACCAAGATGGTACTTCAGAAAAGACGTAAGTCCAGTGCTAAATTTTTAACTAGTAAAACAAAAAGATTGCTAAATTTAAAAAAAATTTCAGGAACTATTCGAGTCGAAGAAATACAAATTCAAAAACGAAGAAGATTCTTACGTGCTCGTTATATATAATCCTAAAGTGGAGGATACTGGCAAATACACTATCGATATTAGTGGAGTCTCGAGTACAGCGTTCCTCAATGTCGATGGTAAATTATTATTAATCAACTCTTTTCTTACCTTTCTCAAAAAAAATCTTATATTTAACCAATTTTTCAGAACCCGATCCAACGTATACCTTCATCAAACCCCTAAATCAACAAACTAGCGGCTTCGACAAGCACGAAGTCCAGTTGGAATGTACAGTTAGCTCAAGTATGGCAAAGGTGGAATGGTACAGAGGAAAAACAAAGCTCGAAGTAAGAAAATTAAAAAATTGTCTTTCCCCCATTCTAACCTGAAAATGGGAACTTTGTTCCTCATTATCGGTTATCATGCGTGTCGCCCTGGTGAAGATGGTGCACCATTCCAGTAATATATCATTGTAACTTAATACTACAATTATTTTAAAACCCACAGGACGGCGACGTATATCAAATCTCGAAAGACATGTCGGGCGTTTGTCGACTGACCATCAGAAATGCAACTTTCGATGACAGCGGCGAATACTTCTGTAAAATATCCAAGCAGCCTGATAAAACTGACACTACTCTTTCTATCATCGAATACCCCTACAAATTCGTAAAGGTTCTGAAACACCAGACGGCAACTGAAAAAGAAACAATTACTTTACTCTGCGAGCTTGACGACGCCGCGGGTGATGTTAAATGGTTCAAGGGTGACCAAGAAATTACCTCTGATAAAAGGTATATTGAACTTGTCCTTTTTTAATAAATAAATCATATTGAAATTAATCTTTTTATTTTTATACAGGGTTCAAATCAAGGCTGAGGGTCGCAAACGTAAACTTATTATTAAAGATGCCAAAGTCACAGATGCCGGAATGTACTCTTGCGTGAGCAATGCTGATAAAACCGAAGCTGAGCTCATTGTCAATTGTAAGTACTTCATAGTTGTGATGAATTTTGAGTTAAGTTTGAGAGACTAAATTTTTTAATTTTTTACTCGCAGATCTCAATAGGTTTAACAAAAAACTTAAGGACACTGTTGGTATTGAACGTGAAAAAGTTGTTCTGGAAGTGGAGCTTCAAGACCAAACTGCCCCTGCCGAATGGTTCTTCAATGGAAAACCAATCGAGCCAAGCGAAAGAGTGGAAATTAAGAATCTTGGTGGCGGTAAACACCAGCTTGTGTTCAACAGGGCAGAAATGGGTGACGATGGTGAGATCACCTGCGAAAGCGGAGAGTTGAAGAGCTCTTGTCGACTTGAAATCAAGAAAGGTGAAAGCAAACCAATTGCTGAAATTCCGGATAAAATTGAGGGACCAGCTAGTGCACCAATTGTGTTCATAATCCCATACAAAAGTAAGTACAGTTAAATTTTAAATTTTAGTTTTTTTTTTTTTTTTTTTTTTTTAGTTTCGATTAGAAAAAGAAGTAAATAAATTATATAATCATCATCATTTTAAAAAAAATGCTTTTATCAAATTTTCAGTCGAGGGAACAAGGCAGTCCCAAGTCGAGGCTAAACTAATGAAAGACGGTAAAGCTCTGCCTCTCAAAGATGTCGAAATCGTTGTGGGAGAAGATAAAATCACCTACAGAGTCAAAAAACCTTCCCATGATCAATCTGGTACTTATCAAATCAAAATTGGTAATGCACAAGGAGAAGAGGTCAAAGACGTCTTCTTGAACATGCAAGGTAATCTTAATAACTTGGAAAAGTAGAGAATTACTTCTAACCCATAAAAAATTATTTTAATCAACAATATTTTAACTTCTTTTAGATGTGCCATCTGCACCTCAGGATGTAGAGGTAACTGACGTTTTTGCAACAAGCTGCGTCGTTTCATTCAAACCATCCAAAGATGATGGAGGTTCTCCAATCACAAAATACGTCATCGAGCGATTAGACATGAGCTTGAAATCTCAATGGGACAGTGTTGGTGAAGTAATGCCCGGAGAGAAGACAAGTTACAAAGTTGAAGATCTTGTAACGAAAAAAGAATACAAATTCCGCATTCGCGCGTTCAACAAAATTGGACCCAGTGAACCAGGCATGTTTAAGAATCCAGTTTTAGCGAAAGATCCTTGGGGTAAGCTTCAGAAGTCACTTTTATAATCTTTCATTGTTAAAATGTAAATTTTACTATGATATGGAATAATTTTTTTTTTTAATTTTTAGATGAGCCTAGCAAACCTCAGAATGTTGAGGTTGTTGACTGGGACGTAGATCATGCCGATCTGACCTGGACTAAACCAGAAAGCGATGGAGGTGCTCCAATTACAGGTTACATCATTGAATACAAAGATAAATTTGGTAAAGATTGGGTCACAGGTAAAGAAATTGACGGTGACGTTTTGAAAGGTACGATTGAAGGCTTAAAAGAAGGCCAACAGTACGAATTCCGCGTACGTGCAGTGAACAAAGGTGGACCGGGAGAGCCATCTGATCCAACTAAACCAATCATTGCTAAGAGTCGATTTGTCAAACCATTCATTGTTGGAGATGGTTTGAAAAATCTTGTCGTTAAAAAAGGTCAAATTATTAAGTATGATATTAAGTATCAAGGTGAACCTGAACCAGAAGTTAAGTGGTACCTGAATGACAAAGAACTTGTCCCAGACTCGGCTGAAAGATTAACGATTGATAAATATGAGAAAAATACCGTGTTAACTGTTAGAAAAACAACCAGGCCCGATTCTGGAAAATATAAACTTGTGCTTTCAAACAGTTCTGGAACATGTGAAAGTATTGCGGATGTAGTCGTACTAGGTAATATTACTGATGGAAAGCAAGCTGTTAAAAATTTTTTCAAATACAGATTAACTGATCGAAATCTTTTTCAGATAAACCAACAAAACCGTTAGGACCTCTCGAAGCCGTAGAAATTCGGTCTGATCACATAACTGTCAAATGGAAGAAACCTAAAGACGATGGTGGCAGCGACATTACTGGCTACACGTTAGAAAAAATGGACGTTGATACTGGAAGATGGATTCCAGCTGGTGAAATTGGTCCTAATGAACCACATGAATTTACATTCTCAGGACTAACACCCAAGAAGAAGTACAAATTCCGAGTTAAGGCTGTTAACAAAGAAGGCGAATCTGAACCCCTTGAGACTGATGAAGCGATTATGGCTAAAAATCCTTACGGTAATCATGCTTGAGAATTTTACAAAATGAAAAACTGCGTATAACTGAGTAAAAAAAATTCTAATGAGCTATAATTTTCTTTCAGATGAGCCTGGAAAGCCTGGTAAACCAGATATTTATGATTACGACAATGTTAGCGTCAGCTTAAAATGGACGAAACCTGAGACTGATGGTGGTCGGCCAATTACGCACTATACTGTTGAGATGAAGGACAAATTTTCACCAGACTGGGTCGAATGTGCCAAAACCGATGATGATAAATGTGAATGCAAAGTTGAGGGTTTGAAAGAAAAAATGGTTTATCAATTCCGCGTTCGTGCACACAATAAAGCAGGAAATGGACAGCCAAGTGAACCTACAGATAACCATCTTTGCAAGCACAAAAATCGTTAGTATATATTAAAAATTATTTTTCAAAGTTGATATATCATGAAATTTCGTTTAAAATAATTTTTTCAATTTACAGTTAAACCAAAGATCGATCGTGAAAATCTTAAATCTGTCACAATCAAAGCTGGCAGAACGCACAAATGGTCTGTGGATGTCACAGGAGAACCTCCTCCAACTTGCAAATGGGTCTGGAGAGACGATGTTCCTCTTGCAAATACGGAACGTATTAAAATTGAAAATGTCGATTACCATACAGACTTTACAATTTCTAATGCAGTCAGAAAAGATACTGGCAAATACACTTTGATTGCCGAAAATGAAAGTGGAAAAGATTCTGAAACTGTTGAACTGATCGTTTTAAGTAAGTTAAATAATTTTATCTTTATAAATTTTTATTTTAAATGCATCTAAACAGTTTTTTTAGAGGTTTCGATCGAAGTATTACTTTCAGTTTTTAAAAAAAGTATATTATTTTTAGGTAAACCCGACAAGCCGAAAGGCCCACTTGAAGTTTCAGGAGTTACTAACACTACTGCAAAACTTAAATGGCAGGCGCCAGATGACGATGGTGGATCTCCGATCAAAGAATACGAAATTGAAAAAATGGACGTAAAGACCGGAAAGTGGGTTCGATGCGGAAAAGTACCAGGTGATAAACTTGACTTTGACGTTACTGGTCTGAATCCAGGCAGTGAGTATAAATTCCGAGTATCGGCCATAAATGATGAAGGAGACTCTGAACCTTTGGAGACTGAGAAGGGAGTTATAGCTAAAAATCCATTCGGTAAGCAATGTCATTGGTTATTTTTCGCTTTAATTTTCTCCTTTTTTTTTTTTACTGTTAGTTGAAAATTTCAATTTCATTTCCAATTTTTTGTAGATGAACCGCACAAGCCAGGCACACCTGAAATAACCGATTTTGACAATGAGTCGGTAAGTATAAAATGGACTCCTCCAGATTTCGATGGTGGAGCACCAATTGAGAAATATATCATCGAGAAAAAAGATAAAAACAAAGGAGACTGGGAAAAAGCCATCGAAGTACCTGGCAATGCACTTGAAGCTAAGATTGCTGGATTGCAAGAAAAGGGAGAGTATCAATTTAGAGTAATAGCTGTGAACAAAGCTGGTGTATCCCCTCCATCAGATGCATCGAAATCACAAATATGCAAATTCAAATCTCGTAAGTATGCATGGGTAATTATAAAAGAGTGCTGTGTTTTACTTTCAAAAGTATTGAATGATAATCTTTATTTGCTTAATTTTTTAAGAATAATCAAAATTCGCTATAAATTAAAAATATGAGTATGTAGAAAAATAGAAATGAGTGATTCAGGGTTTCATTAGTGTGACTGACAAAATATAACTGTTAACTAACTTTTATTTACAATTCATCTAACATCTGTGTTTCATCATTCATTCCCCTTTCGCAGTTAAACCAAGGATTGATAGAACAAATCTTAAACCCATCGTTGTCAGAACTGGAAAGCCTATCAAATATGATATTGATGTACGAGGTGAACCTCCACCAGATTGTACTTGGTACCATAAAGATACATTGGTCAAGTCTGGAGGCAACATTGAAATTATCAATGTTGAATATAATACAAAGCTTAATATAAATGATAGTGTTAGAGCAAACACTGGTGTCTGGAAAATTAAAGCCGAGAACGCTCATGGTTTTGATGAAGCTGAAGTAGAAGTCACCGTTCTATGTAAGAAAATTATTAAAACCTAACTTTGATTCAAAAATCTCATTTGGAAAAATAGAAACTGATTAAAACATAAATTTTAGCGGCACCTTCTAAACCTGTGGGGCCACTGAAAGTTACTGATGTCACAAAGAATAGTTGCAAACTTAAATGGAAAAAACCAGAAGACGATGGTGGAAAGCCAATTACTGGATATCAAGTAGAAAAATTGGACAAAGCTACTGGTCGTTGGGTTCCAGTAGGTCGCACTGATGATTGTGAAATGGATGTTAAAGGACTGCAAGAAGGTCATGATTATGAGTTCCGAGTTAAGGCCATTAACGAAGAAGGTGAATCAGAACCACTTGTTACAGATGGATCAATCACTGCCAAAAATCCATTTGGTAAGTTAAATTATAAATTATTTTCTAATTTTGTATGAAATTTAAAATTCATTGAACTTTTTTTTAACATCATCTACTTATAACAAATTTATTTCTAATAAATTTTTATTATTTTAAGATCTACCTGGAAAGCCAAGCGCACCAGAGTTTGAAGATTGGGATGTGGATCGTGTTGATCTGAAATGGACAGCTCCAAAAGATGACGGTGGAGCACCTATTACCAGCTACATTATTGAAAAGAAAGAAAAACTCACAAGTCACTGGGAAGAAGCAGCAAACACTGGTTCTTCCCAACCAAGAGGTCGTGTTACTGGTCTCAAAAAAGGTGCTACTTATCAGTTCCGAATTCGTGCTGTTAATAAAGCAGGACCTGGTGAACCAGGTGAACCAAGCAAACCGCACATTATGAAAGCCAGATTCTGTAAGAAATTTTCCTTATTCTAAAAAAAAAATTTCTAAATGCAAATAAAACTTATTAATTCACACTTATATTTGCAGTGAAGCCACATATTAATCGTGATAAATTGCAAACTATCAAAGTTAGAGCTAGTCAAAACATAAAACTTGAGGTAGACGTTGAAGGTGAACCTCCGCCGACAATCACATGGGCGAGAGGGTCCAAGCCTGTCACTACCAGCGCCAACGTTAAGATTGATAATGTAGATTACCTAACTAAGATTCATATATCTAATACAACGCGCGCAGATACAGGAAAATATACAATTAGGGCTGTGAATGATTCGGGTTCAGATGAAGCCGACGTAGAATTTATAGTTTTAGGTAAGAATAATATCATTTACTAATAGAAAATTTTAATTATCAGTTCATTATTATATTGGAAAAAAAAAAATTTTAACACATCATTTTTTAGACAAACCGAGCAAACCTGAAGGACCACTTGAAGTAACGGACGTTCATAAAGAAAGCTGTAAACTTAAATGGAAGAAACCCAAAGACGATGGCGGTCTTCCTTTGTCAAGTTATGTTGTGGAAAAAATGGATGTTACTTCAGGTCGATGGGTTCCAGCTGGCATAGCTGACCCTGAAAAAACTGAACTAACTGTCACTGGACTTGAGCCAGGAAAGAAATATGAGTTCCGAGTAAAAGCTGTTAATGAAGAAGGAGAATCAGAGCCATTACAGACTGATGGTTCTATTCTTGCTAAAGATCCATATGGTACGTATAATATTTGTGAATTATAAATTAAACAGCGTAGTGAACCAAATTTTCATACTCAATTAAAATAATAGATGTTCCTGCGGCACCTGGACTTCCTGAGATCATTGATTGGTCTGAAAATATGGTAAAACTAAAGTGGGAACCACCACTAAGAGATGGTGGTGCTCCAATCACTGGATACATAATTGAAATGAAAGATAGATTTGGCACTAGTTTCGTTAAAGCTGCCGAAACTGATGGCCCAGCTTGTACAGGAGTTGTACAAAAACTGGAAGAAGGTAATCAATACCAGTTTAGAGTACGTGCTGTAAATAAAGCTGGCCCAGGAGAAGCAAGCGAGGCAACAAATCCACATACAGCTAAGGCTCGGTGGTGTAAGTATATTATTTTAAATTCTCGATGTATATTAAAGACACGTTCACTGTAACTTATATTTTTCTATCTTTTAGTGAAACCATATATTGACAGAACAAATCTCCAGCCAACCACTATCAAGGTTGGTCTCACATTGTCATTAGATGTAAACATCATTGGTGAGCCTCCACCAACCGTAACTTGGTCTTACAAAGGAAAAGATTTGACAACTGATAATGAAATACGTATTGACAATATCGACTACAATACTAAGTTTTTGATCTTAAAGTGCAAAAGAGGGCACACAGGAAGATATACTATCAAAGCAAAGAATGAAGTTGGTGAAGACATCGCAGAATTTGATCTTCTTATTTTGGGAAAACCCAGCAAACCAATTGGACCCTTAGAAGTTTCGGATGTAACTAAACATAGTTGTAAACTTAAATGGAAGAAACCAGAAGACGACGGAGGTGCTCCAGTTGAATACTATGAAATCGAAAAATTAGACCCTCTTTCTGGACAATGGATATCTTGCGGTCGATCAACAGAGCCTGAGGCAAATGTGACCGGTTTATTGGAAGGAAAACCATACAAATTTAGAGTTAAAGCTGTTAATAAGGAAGGTGAATCCGAAGAATTGGAAACTGACAAATCGATTATTGCCAAAAATCCGTTTGACGAGCCTGGAAAACCAGGTAGACCAACTCCAATGGACTGGGATAAGGACTTTGTTGATCTTAAATGGACTCCACCAGAAGATGATGGTGGTGCACCAATTGAGAAATATATTGTACAAATGCGTGATAAAGAAAGCAGACAGTGGGTTGATGTAGCTACAACACCTGGTAAAACGACGGACGCAAAGGTTACCAAAGGCATAGAAGAAGGCCATGAATATGAGTTCAGAGTTGTTGCGGTAAATAAAGCCGGACCTGGTGAGCCCAGTGACGTTTCAAAGAGCGTAGTAGCAAAACCACGTTTCCGTAAGTATCAGAAACCTGATTCCTAGACTCTGCAATGATAATGAGACCTAGCGATTTTGTCGAAATTCAGGCTGTTCAAGCTTTTGCATTATCTAGATCAGCATGACTTCCACCAGAATCAACATATCTTATTATCATTTCAAAGCTCTATAATTAAATATTAAAAAAAAAAAAATTCTAATGTACATACGGGAGTAATTTAAATGTCCCCTGTAAAAATTCAATGTTTTCGTTTATTAAAAAAATAGATTTAAACTATTACTAAATAAAATAAAATTAGTTTAATTATTTTCACTAATCAAATCTCATATCACTCATTTATATCATAAATTTTGAAATCATTTAGATTATTATTTCATTGAAAATTAAATTAAGTAAATAAAGATTATATCTCCAGTTTTTTTGAATGTTTAACATTGTTGCCCCTTCTTTGTTTTCTTCATTTTAAAAAATTTTTAAACTATTTTTGATATTCTTCTTTTATTTACAGTTGCTCCTCATATTGATCGCACAAACTTGCAAAAGAAAGTTATGCGCGTTGGACAATTGTTACGAATGGAAGCCAAAATTACTGGAGAACCTGCACCAACTGTTACTTGGAAACATAACAACCTTACTTTGAAAACACAAGATCGATTAAAAATTGAAAATGAAGATTACCACACAAGCTTTATTATGAGCAAAGTTGAACGTGCTGATTCAGGAACGTACATTGTAACAGCCAAAAATGACAGTGGTACAGATGAAGTAGAAGTCGAGCTATTAGTTTTGGGCAAACCTAGTAAACCAAAAGCACCACTCAAAGTTTCTGATGTAACAGCTGAAGGTTGTAAATTAAAATGGGAAAAACCAGATGATGATGGAGGCGCTCCAATAGAACATTATCTTATTGAACGTATGGATGTTGACATGGGTAGATGGGTTCCTTGTGGAACTAGCAAGACACCTGAAGCAACAGTGGCTGGATTAAATGAAGGCAAAGATTATCAATTCCGAGTAAAAGCCGTGAATAGTGAAGGAGAATCTGAACCATTAGAAACGACACAACCTACAACTGCTAAAAATCCATACTGTGAACCTGATGCCCCAGGAAAACCACAAATTATGGACTGGGACAAAAATCACGCTTCTATTGTATGGACGGCACCCGAAAAAGATGGAGGTGCACCAATTGAAAAATACATTGTTGAAAAGAAAGATCAATATGGAAAATGGCAGAAGGTTTGTGAAACTCCAGGTCTAAGGCTCAACGCCCGAATTCCAGATCTTATTGAAGGACAAAAGTATCAATTCCGTGTCAAGGCTGTCAATAAAGCAGGTCAAAGCAAACCTAGTGAGGCTAGCGACACTCTGCTTGCAAAGGATCGATTCGCTGCACCTAAGATTGATCGAACTAATCTTAAGGATATAACTGTCAAAGCTGGCAATCATGTACGGTTTGACGTAAAAGTTTC
This sequence comes from Encarsia formosa, assembly GCA_038277355.1. NCBI lineage: Eukaryota > Metazoa > Arthropoda > Insecta > Hymenoptera > Aphelinidae > Encarsia > Encarsia formosa. The sequence goes on along the minus strand of CM076185.1, from coordinate 6,429,431 downwards.
TGGTGAACCTCCGCCGACAAAGATGTGGTATCTGAATAAGAAGCTACAAGAGTCCGAACAAAATGGTGTTATTATAGAAGAAGAAGATTATAAAACTAAATTCTCTATTGGTTTTGCAACTAGAGCACATACTGGACCTTTGAAATTAATAGCTGAAAATGATTCTGGAAAAGATGAAGCTCAAATATCGCTTACCGTTTTGGATAGACCCGGCAAACCTGAAGGCCCACTCAAAGTTGATAATATACACAAAGAAGGTTGCAGTTTGAAATGGAATCCACCTCTAGATGATGGTGGCGTACCAATAGATCATTACGTTGTTGAAAAAATGGATACGCTCAATGGTAGATGGATTCCAGTTGGTCGCAGCACAGAACCAAAAATGGAGGTAGAAAACTTAGTACCTGGACAAGAATACAAATTCCGTGTAGCAGCTGTAAATGCAGAGGGAGAATCAGAGCCATTAGTAACGGAAGAAGCAATTATTGCTAAAAATCCATATGGTAAGATTATAAGTGAATGGTTTATTAGAAGGAATCTTTCAAAATTGTATTTACATACAATTTTACAAAATCAAAATTATAAGTAGTCTTTGATTTTAATTATATCATTTTATTTAATTCTAGATGAACCTGGAGCACCAGGTAGACCAGAAGCTACCGATTGGGACAAAGATCACGTAGATCTGAAATGGGTTCCACCCATGAAAGACGGTGGTTCTCCAATCACGGGATATATCATTGAAAAACGCGAAAAAGGTGCCCCGAAATGGATTAAAGCAGTTGAAACAGTTGGACCTGATTGTAAAGGTAAAGTGGATAACTTAGATGAAGGAGTCGAATATGAATTCAGAGTTCGCGCTGTCAATGATGCTGGTCCAGGAGCACCTTCAGATGCTAGTAAACCAATTACTGCCAAGTGCAGAAGACGTAAGACTAAACTTTTTTTTAGTTGAAAATCAATTTAAAAAATTACTTTTACTTACTAAATTTTTTTATATTTCAGTACCACCTAAGATTGACAGAAAGAATCTGCGTGACATTACTGTCCATGAACATGAACCAATTAAGTTTGATGTCAAAGTATTTGGAGAACCAGCACCTGACGTGTCTTGGTCTGTAAACGGAAAAGTAATTCATCAAACGACGTACCGTAGAGTTGAAAATGTGCCAAACAATACGAAATTCTTTAACGATAGACCAGAACGTAAAGATACTGGTATATACAAAATCAGTGCAAGTAACCAGTATGGTACTGACACTGCAGAAGTCGAAATTATTGTAGTTTGTAAGTTCTAGAAAAAGATTTATTTTATATTGTGATAAAATGAAAAAATTAAATATTGAATTTATTATTCAGCTAAGCCCGACAAACCAGAAGGTCCACTGGAGGTATCCAATGTACATAAAGACGGTTGCACTTTGAAGTGGAAAAAACCAAAAGACGATGGAGGTGAACCGATTGAAGGTTATCTTATTGAGAAATTCGATCCCGAAACTGGAGTTTGGTTACCAATTGGTAGATCTTCAGTTCCTGAATTCAAGGTAGAAGGTTTAACACCTGGTCATGAATACAAATTCCGAGTAAAGGCTGTGAATAAAGAAGGTGAATCTGAACCACTTGAAACACTCGGATCCATCATTGCTAGAGATCCATTCAGTGAGTAAAAATCTTTATTGTACTAATTCTCAATATGAAATTTATTTGATTTAATTACAAATTTTCACTTTTCAATCAATAGCTGTTCCATCACCACCTGGTGCTCCTGAACCTTGGGATTGGACTGCAAATCAAGTTGACTTGAAATGGAAAGAACCGGTCAGCGACGGTGGTACTCCTATAACAGGTTACATTATCGAAAAGAAAGACAAATACAGTACAATGTGGGAAAAGGCAGTTGAAAGAGATGTTCCAGTATGTTCAGGACTGGTTACTGGACTCATCGAAGGCAATGAATATCAATTCAGAGTCATTGCAGTTAACAAAGCAGGTCAATCAGAACCTGGTGATGCAAGCAAAACGTTTATCGCTAAGCCGAGATTCTTGGCTCCAAAGATCGACCGCCGTACTCTGCGAGATATTACTCTCTCTGCTGGATCAACACTTAAATTTGATGTTAATGTAATTGGAGAACCTCATCCTACTATGAATTGGCGTCATGGTTCTATGCCTCTTACTCCAAGTAGAACAGTCAACATTGATAATGCAGAATACACTAGCAAACTGACAGTTCGTCCAGTTAAACGTGATGATAGTGGTGACTATACCATCATAGCTACTAACTCATGTGGAAAAGATCAAGCAACCGTTAAAGTTGTAGTAACCGATAAACCATCTGCTCCTGAAGGACCATTGTCCGTGACTGATGTACACAAAGAAGGATGCAAACTCAAATGGAAGCGACCCCTTGATGATGGAGGATTGCCTATTGAATACTACCAGGTTGATAAAATGGACCCCGAAACTGGATGCTGGGTTCCATGCGGGCGATCTACTGAACCAAACATGGAAGTTACTGGCTTAACACCTGGTAAAGAATACCGATTCCGTGTATCCGCAGTGAACTCCGAAGGTGAATCTGAGCCACTTGTAGCTGAACAAACTATCATTGCCAAAAATCCATTCGATGAACCTGACAAACCTACTGATCTTGAAGCCACAGACTGGGATAAAGATCATATCGATCTTAAATGGAATGCACCGTTTAACGATGGTGGTGCGCCAATTACTAGCTACATCATTGAAAAGAAAGATAAATATGGTGAATGGGAGAAAGCTCTTGAAATTCCAGCTCTTGGATCAGAAACTCCAGTAAGAGCCACCGTTGGAGATTTAATCGAAAACCAACCCTATGAATTCCGAGTTCGCGCAGTTAACGCAGCTGGTCCAAGTGAACCATCTAATCAGACACCTACTATTATCGCTAAGCCACGTAACTTGGCTCCAAAGATTGACCGTAGTAATTTGATAGATGTCAAAATCAAAGCTGGTCAAAACTTCGTCTTTGATGTCAAAGTCAGTGGTGAACCTCCTCCAAATACTAAATGGCTTCTTGACAGCAGAGATGTTAAAACAAATGAAAGAGTTAAAATCAAGGACGTTGATTATAATACTAACTTAAGCGTCCGAATGGCTACCCGAGCTGAATCTGGAAGATATCAACTTATAGCTGAAAACATTAACGGCAAAGATGCAGCTTACGTAAGGGTTACAGTCATGGACAAACCAGGCACACCAGAAGGTCCTCTTAAAGTTACAGATGTTACCGCTGAAAGTGCAAATCTTTCGTGGAAACCACCAGAAGACGATGGAGGCTGCCCAATCGAAAAGTATGTTGTTGAGAAACTTGACGAAGCAACGGGTCGATGGGTTCCAGCTGGTGAAACTAATGGCCCGGAGACAAATCTCAAAGTGGAAGGTTTGACGCCAAACCACAAGTATAAGTTCAGAGTACGAGCTGTGAATAAACAAGGAAAGGGTGAGCCGCTGACCACCGCGGCCGCAATTGAAGCAAAGAATCCTTTCGGTGAGTTATTGCCATTAGATTTTCAAAGAAAAACAATAAAAAAGTTACAAAAATCGATGATTTTTAAATTAGTTTAATTTATAATGATTTGCTCTTTAAGAAATTAATTCATTTTTAAAGTTAAAGTATTTAATAAGTTTTTGAAATAAAAAATTCATGTAAAATTTAAATCTAAATATGATTATTATTTTTTTTTTATTATAGACGAGCCTGGAAAACCCGGTACACCAAGAATCAAGGACTACGATTCCGACTTCGTGGAACTTGAATGGACTCGTCCTCTATTTGATGGTGGATCTCCGGTTACTGGATATATTATTGAAAAACGAGACAAATTCAGTCCAGGATGGGAAAAATGTGCTGAAGTTGATGGTGATGTAACAAACGGAAAAGTCAATGATCTCATAGAAGGAACCACATACGAGTTCCGCGTAAGAGCTGTTAACAAAGCTGGACCTGGTGAACCATCCGATGCTACCAAGCCACACTTGGCAAGACCTAAGAACCGTAAGTAGTTTTAACGATAATTAACTTTTATTTTTTTATATGTAAAAAAACTTGAGAAAAATTTTAAAAAAATTCTGTTAGTGCAGCCGCCACGAATTTTTTAGAACCATAAAAAAAATATAATTTTCCCTAGATCGTGAGAAAACGATGCAGTTTTCATTTTGCTTTATTTTTGAACTAAGTTGTGAATCAACTTAAAATTTTGATAAGTTATTCTTTATGCTTGTGGGTAAAATTGCAATAATTTTGAAACACTTCTGAAGGATTTTTAAATAATTACAGCATTATTTTATTATTTAAAAACTAGTAGTTAAAAAAAAAAGGTTTTATTTACGTGCGGCAACCATTTTAGTGTAAAAATACACAAAAATCCACATTTAACATTTGGCTTGGTGCCGAAAAAGCTCTGCAGACTACCGGCGCCCTTGCTTATCAATCTGATATCGATGACAAATTGAAGGCAATTATCGATCTTAATTCTTTTTTAATTGGTTCACATTGTTTACTTCCTCTTTTGGCAAATTGTCATCTACAAACTGAGTAGACCGTTCATCTCACTAATAAGATTAGTATTCTTTTGTTAATCGTCGAGACGAACGGTTGAATCATATGCACAGTTACTTAGCATAAACAAAGACTTTTTTCTAAAACTTTAATGGTTACAAAATTTTTTTTTCCAAAATCCTTCAATAATACATCGGCACAATGCCAAGAAGATTTGATGCAGAGATAGAATTCAGTAAAAATAAAATAAAATTCTCACAAAACAAACTGTAGTCATGTATGTACAAATTTTAATTTTCTTTTACAGTTCCACCAAAGATTGATAGGAAGTACATGCTTGATGTCAAAGTTCGAGCAGGCGGTTTCTTCGACTTCGATGTTCCAGTCGCTGGCGAGCCACCACCAAAGAAAGAATGGTCGCTCAAAGGCAAGACGGTCGATGCAGGCGACCGCATTAAAATCGTCAACGAAGACTACAACACGCGAGTCCGAGTCTTGGAGGCTCTACGCTCTGACTCTGGCGAATATACTCTGACAGCGCGCAACATCAACGGCAAGGACACGGCTACCTTAAGGGTCGTCGTTCTCGATGTTCCTTCCGCTCCGGAAGGTCCGTTGAAGATAAGTGACATCACCAAGAGTGGCTGCAGACTTGCCTGGAAACCACCCAAGGATGACGGTGGCTCTGATATTCTCCACTACGTCGTGGAGAAAATGGACACCGAAAATATGCGCTGGGTGCCTCTCTGCGAGTCCATAGGTATCGCTTGCGATGTCGACCATCTAATAGAGGGTCACCAATATAACTTCCGCGTGAGAGCTGTTAACAAGCAAGGAGAATCTCCTCCACTTAACGCGCTCGAGAGTATCTTTGCTAACGATCCGTTTGGACGTCCAGAGAAACCAGGAACGCCAAATGTCGTTGACTGGGACAAGAATCGCGTAGACTTAGAATGGACGCCACCTAAGAGAGACGGTGGTGCTCCTGTAACTGGGTACATTATTGAGAAACGTCCTAAGTTTGGACAATGGGAGAAGGCTGTTGAGCTCGATGATACTAAGACTAGCGCCAGAGTACCAGACTTGACCGAAGGAGAGGAGTATGAGTTCCGCGTTATCGCTGTAAATAAGGCTGGACCCGGAGAACCATCCGATGCTTCTCTTCCTGTCGTTGCCAAAGCACGCTATGGTAAGTTTACATTGAAAATTTGATTAATTTTATTCCTTAATAAAAATTTGAAACTTATCCATTATATAATATTTCTAAGGATAAAACAAATTATTTATACACTTTGAAGATCCGTTTTTCAATAATTTAAATTATTTATATATTCATATATTTCTGTAAAATTTTATATTTCGTCGTCAAAAAGTAGTTTCTTAACGTAGTTTTATTCATAGCAATAAAAAAATCAAACAATTTTTTTGTTTTAGTTAAACCGTCCTTCGATCCGCATTTACTACACGATATCGTCGTTCGGGCCGGACAGAAGATCAGCTATGACATACCAATCGAGGCTTCACCGAAACCCGTTGCCAAGTGGACCGTCGATGGCGTGCCGATTCATCCCGACGCTCGCCACGAGATTTTCACCACTCACAACAATACCAACTTTGAAATTCCGTTTGCCCAACGCCTTGATTCCGGTCGTTACATCTTGACCCTTGAGAATGAACTTGGATCTTACAGGTAATTACAAATTTTCAAAAATTGAATCTTATAAAATTCATATAAACAGTTATTTCAAGATTCAAATGAAATAGCCACAAATTAAGATATTCGGAACTAGAGCCTTTCAAAATTAATAAAGCACGTAGTAGTAACAAAACTTTTTCTTGCTTTTTTTACGTAAACTTGAAAACATAATATTATTATTTTTTTCAAGAAAATAAAAAAATTGTAGTATCACACAGAAAAGTATAATCGAAAAGTACAATTTTTATTTTGTTTGTTTTAAAATGATAATTAAGGTTAAATATCTAGATATTTTTAATAAAAAAATTGTTGTTATATTTAAGAAAGACATCTTAAAAATCGTACTTCTTTTACCAGGTTTCTAATTTTCGCAACCACATTTTTTTTTTTTTTTTTTTTTAAATAACAAGTTTCAAATTTACGAATAAATGAATTTTGAATGCTTACAGCGCCGGAGCAAATGTAACCGTGTTAGACAAGCCATCTCCACCACGAAAACCTTTGGAGCCATCCAATGTCACCAAGGACAGTTGTCACCTTACCTGGAATCCACCACTCGACAATGGTGGTACTCCAATCCTCCACTACATTGTTGAGAAGATGGACATGTCTCGTGGTACCTGGACCGACGCTGGCATGAGTATGGTATGCTCTCACGAAGTCGCTCGGCTCGTTCATCTTAAGGAATACTACTTCCGCGTCAAAGCTGTAAACAGCGTTGGAGAGTCTGAGCCTTTGGAAACAGCCAGAAGCATCATTGCCAAGAACGAATTTGGTATAAATCTTTTCTTTTTTCGCGATTTATTACGCTAAAAAATATTCAATGAAATAGATATTTAATTTTTATCTTAATTCACAGATGAACCTGGACCACCAGGAAGGCCACAAATCGTTGATTGGGATAAAGATCACGTGGATCTTGAATGGCCAGCTCCAGAAGATGATGGAGGCTCGCCAATTACAGGTTACATCGTACAAAAGAAAGAAAAGGGCAGTCCTTACTGGACAAATGCTGTTCACGTGCCATCCAAGGCAACAAGTACTACTGTCCCTGATCTGACTGAGGGACAAGAATATGAATTCAGAGTTATTGCACAAAATGCAGCTGGTCAATCAGAACCATCTGAACCCAGTGATCTCGTGTGTTGTAAACCACGATTCTGTGAGTACTTTTTTTTTTATGTTATTTATTTTGATGGGTGAATTAAACGAATTATTATTTGTTTCAATATCAGTGGCTCCCAAGATCAAAACACCTCTTCAAGATATCAAGGTCAAGGCAGGACACGTATGCCATTTGGATATAGATTTTGTCGGTGAACCAATTCCAGATGTTATTTGGAGTAAGGATAGCAAAGACGTTGAAGTCAATAAAAGAACAACGATAACATCAATTGGTTACCATACTATCCTTCACATAGTCGACGCAAAAAGAACTGATTCTGGAGACTACCACCTGATGCTGAAAAACAGTAGTGGAGTTGATGAAGGTACATTCAAATTGACAGTACTCGACAGGCCTGGACCACCTCAAGGACCTCTTGAGTACGAAGAAATCACTGGATCGTCAGTTACATTATCTTGGAAACCACCGAAAGACAATGGTGGAAGCGATTTGACGTAAGTCTTTCAAGACCTAACTTCTTATGTAAAAAAATAGTAGTATATTGAATTTATTTAATAATAATAATTATTTCGAGCAGCGGTTACGTCATTGAAAAACGAGATCTTACTCACGGTGGTGGCTGGGTTCCTGCCGTATCGCACGTCAATCCTAAATACAACTATGCTACTGTTCCAAGACTGATTGAAGGCACCAATTATGAATTCAGAGTTTTCGCTGAAAATTTACAAGGTCGATCAGAACCTTTGAACACTGACCGATCAGTCACTGCCAAGAATCAATTTGGTTTGTATTTTTCTTTCTTCTCGAGTTTTATTTATTTAAAGAGCTAGAAAATTGAACGAAAACTTTTTTTTAACAGTTGTTCCTGGGCCACCAAGTAGGCCAGAGTGCACTGATGCTGACAAAGATCACATCAAGATTCAGTGGTCACCACCTATTAGTACTGGTGGTTCACCAATCATTGGATACGATGTGGAACGACGAGACCGAGCTTCTGGACGCTGGATTAAACTTAACAAAGAACCGATTAAGCCAACTGAGTATTATGATGACCACGTTACTGAAGGTCACCAATACGAATACCGTGTATCAGCTATCAATGCTGCTGGTAATGGAAAACCAAGTGAAGCTTCTCATATTATCACAGCTAAACCAATGAGAGAGAAACCAAGATTATATCTGGATGCTCTCGTTGGAAGAAGAATCAAAGTCCGAGCCGGTGAGCCTATCAATATTACGATCCCAATGACTGGTGCACCAACTCCCACAATCGAGTGGACGAAAGATCACCTTAAAGTACCTGAGACTCTCAGAACTACGGTAAGAAAAACGTATATAATTATTGGAATCAAAAAATTTAGTATTGTTTATGCATTTTTTTAAATTTTTCATAAATAATAATGTTTACCTTGTAAAATAGATCATTCATCTGACAGTAAAATTCTTTTTTAGATCGAAACTAAGAGCGATCACACTCAATTACTTATTGAGAAATCAGTCCGAGAAGATGGTGGTAAATACACCGTTGCTGCTACAAATGACTACGGTCGTGATTCAGCTGATATAGAAGTGATTGTCGTGGACAAACCAGGCCCACCAACCGGTCCCATACAATACACATCAACTACTCAAGAGAGCGTTTCTCTGTCTTGGAATCCTCCTTACGACGATGGAGGTTCAAACGTCACAAACTACATTGTCGAAGTTGCCGATTTCGGAACAGAAAACTGGCACCAGGTAAGATTTTTTAAATACACTTGTTTAATTTTAAAATTTATCTAATCAATCCATATTTAACTAAAATTATTAATTATTTGCTTAGTGTCCTGGATACTGCCCAACAACGCACTTTGTTGCCAAAGGTCTTACTGAAGGTAAAAAGTACATCTTCAGAGTACGCGCAGAAACGATATACGGAGTATCAGAACCGCTCGAAGGCAAACCAGTTGTGGCTAAATGTCCGTTTGATCCTCCGGATCCACCAAGTCAACCAGAAGTCTTGGGTTACACGCCTACCAGCTGCACAATTGCATGGAATCCACCAACCAATACTGGTGGCAAACCCATTACTGGTTCGTATAGTAGATCCTAGAATCACTTATCTTTTCAATCAAACAAAATATAAATCGAAAATTTTTTTATTTTTAAAATCTGTTAATCAGGTTACATTGTTGAGAAACGTGAGCGTGGTGGTGAATGGATAAAGGCTAACAACTATCCCACTCCAAATACTACGTTTACAATTCAAGATCTACACGATGGTGGAAGGTACGAGTTCCGAGTTTCGGCTGTTAACGAAGCCGGACCGGGTAGACCAAGTAAACCAACTGAACCAATTACAGCTGGTCTTCAGAGAAGTAAGTTTTGTGTACTCATATAATCTATTCAATTTGTATAAATTTTATACAACTAAATATTTTTGATCTTACGTCATTCTCATATTACTCATTAAAATTTTAGCCGCTCCTGATGCACCAGAACAACCTAAAGCAGATCGTATCACCAAAGATTCAGTCACATTATCGTGGCGTCCACCTCGTGTCGATGGCGGAGCCAAGATACGTGGTTATATCATTCAAAAGAAGAAAGCTCGTGGTGACGATGACTGGGATGACGTTAATGGTGCCCCAGTACCATCCACTACGTACACTGTACCTCATTTAACTCTTGGAGAAGAATACTTGTTCCGAGTTATAGCTGTAAATGACATCGGTAAGAGTCCACCTAGCCGAGCCAGCAATCCCATCACCATTGAAGAACAGCCCAATAAACCAGTTATGGATCTTGGCGCAGTACGAGACATTACAGTGCGCGCTGGAGAAGATTTCTGCATTCACGTACCTTACATTGGTTTCCCAAAACCTATTGCCACCTGGTACGTCAACGACGTTGCCACGGATGAAGAGACCGACAAACGCGTACATCTACAGTTGGCAGACGACTTTGCCAGGTATATATAAACTAAAAAAAAAAAAACATTATTTTAATAATTTTGAAATGTATCAATAAATTATATTTTTTTACAGTCTTGTAATCAAAAACTCCAAGCGATCAGACGCAGGCCAATACCGTCTGCAGCTCCGTAACGGATCAGGATTCGACACTGCAACTATCAACGTTAGAGTTCTGGACAGGCCTTCTCCACCACAAAATCTGCGAGCTGATGAATTCGCTGGAGATGCTCTTACGCTCTACTGGTATCCACCCAAAGACAACGGAGGCGCTGAGGTCACGAACTATGTCATCGAAAAGAAGGAACCAAAGAATTTCGAATGGATCAAGGTGAGCGCCTGTACGACATCGACATTCGTCAGAGTTCGCAATCTTTCCGTTGGTACCGTCTATGACTTCAGAGTAATGGCGGAAAATCAGTACGGTACTTCTGACCCAGCCAAGACTACTGATCCTATCAAGGCCAGATTTCCGTTTGACGTGCCTGGAGCACCTGGAACTCCTCAAGGTGTGGAAACAACTGAGGATAGTATTACAATTACCTGGACCAGACCTCGCAATGATGGTGGCTCTATGATCACCGGGTATGTAATTGAGAAACGTCTGATCAGCGAAGAAAAATGGATCAAGGCAACTCCTTCAATTGTTCAAGACTTAACATACAAGTAAGTTCAAAAAAAGTAGCCAAAATTTTAATCTACTGACAAAAATAACAAACGATTAACTTTTTGACAGGGTCGGAGGACTTATTGAAAATCATGATTACGAGTTCCGAGTTGCTGCTCTTAACGCAGCTGGACAAGGTCCCTGGAGTGCTGGCTCTGATGCTATCCGAGCTCAATCTCCAGCGGGTAAATATAATTATCCTAAAATATTTTTAAAAATACGTAAAAACTTTTATTTTACAAAACATAAATTTTCAACAGTTGCTCCAAAGATCACAAGCGATCTCAGCATTCGAGACATGACTGTTATTGCCGGAGAACCGTTCACAATTACTGTGCCATTTATAGCCAAACCAAGACCAAAACCAAACTGGACCATCAATGGTGAAGATGTTCTGACCGATGAACGAATCAAATTCGACACTAATAATTACGAAACACAGTTTATTAACAAGAAAGCCAAGAGAACCGACACCGGAAACTACACAATTTACCTATCGAACTCAGTGGGTACAGATTCCGCAACTTGCAAAGTTCTTGTGGTGGACAAACCATCGCCACCTCAAGGACCACTGGACGTGTCGGACATCACACCAGAATCATGTACGATATCATGGAAGCCACCGTTTGATGATGGTGGTTCTCCAATTACGAATTACATTGTAGAAAAACTAGAACCCATTGGTATTTGGTCAAAACTCAGCAGCTTTGTTCGTCGAACCCACTACGACGTCTTTGGTCTTGAACCAAACAAGAAATACAATTTCCGAGTCAGAGCTGAGAACCAGTACGGCGTATCACAACCACTGGTTGGAGACGATCCGATAACAGCTAAATTCCCATTCAATGTTCCGGACGCTCCATCCAAGCCTCGAGTCACTGGATGGGACTCGACGAGTATCACCGTTGCCTGGGACAAACCAGTGTCAGACGGTGGCTCGCGCATCCAAGGTTACAAGGTGAATAATCCATCCAAATATATTGGCTCGGTTTACTCAACAACAGCCTCAAATAAATTTTTTCAATTTCACAAAATAATAAGGAGATAATAATATGAAATCGATTTACACAAATATTAAAATTAATCCCAAGCATGTAAAATAAATAAATGATTGATGGCAGGGCTAACGAATTATACAAAACCAATAAAATAATCGGTTAATGAATATTTAAAAAAAATCTAATAACCTAAAAATTATAAAATTTAACTGCAATTTTATTAAAACTGTAAAAATGTAATATTTATTTTATATAATGCAGCAATAAATAAATACACTATCCTGATTCCTTAAAAACAACTAAACTCAAAATTCTAACATCTAAAATTTAATCCAAAAATGTCGTACGTGGAATTAAAAATTATAAAACATAAATAAAATTGAAACTAAACTGTAAATACTAACAATAATTTTAAAAATAATGTCAATTTTTTATCTATAAAAAATAAAACTTTTTAAATAACCGTTGCAAATATAAATGACGAGGAGTACTAAAAATGAGGAGTACTATCGGTAAAAATGTTTTTAAAAAATTATACAGTAACCCATCAAAAAATTTTAATATCGACGATATAAATATGTTACAAGTTCGGATACACTTCTACCACCGAGTAAAAACTTTTTTAATTTCCTCAAAAATAAAATATCCATCGGTATCCATTTATTAACTGCAGTTTCAAGAAAAGAATCTGTAAAATATTAATTTTTACAGAGTTGATCGATTAAACAAAAAATGGATTTTAAATTTTAAAATATTTTAAAAAATATCTCAAGCCATCGATCCAATAAGTGCTTGCATCAGCTGAGTTTCGTGCCACTCAAACACAACGATAAAATACCAGCATTAAATAAAACTATTACTTAAATTTTTCAATCCGGCTAAACATGGAACAATATCAGTAGGTTTATCTTTAAAAAAAAATTAAAATGATTTCAGAAAACTTGATCCAAATCACTTTTACTCAATTTACATCTCGAATTACATTATGGTTGAATGCTAGATTTTAATTCAACTCCAACACAAACATATAGTTATAGAAAACTAAAAAACTATTCTGCCGATAGTTATTAAAAGCAAATGTTTATCTTATTTTATAACTTTCCTTTCTTTATTTAAGCATACTCAAACCAAACAGGTTTATACTGCTAAATGTTTATGTTATATCTTTCCTTTTATTCGTAAGATTTTTTTAACAATTCTGACGTCACGGGTTTTTTAAAATGATTTGTATTTTATACATAAGAATAAGTTTTTTTATCATAAAATAATCATCTTACAGGTCGAGTTTAGAGACGTTGCCGATGATACAACATGGCGCACTGCAAATGACTATTTGGTGAAAGATCTGAACTACGTTTGCTACAATCTTTTGAGCGGTCACGAATACGAATTCCGTGTCCGGGCTAAAAACGCCGCTGGTTTCAGCAAACCTAGCCCACCGTCGACGCCTTTCAAACTCAAGAGCAAGTCTATGGTACCCGATGCCCCACGCAATCCCCAAGTCGTTAAAGTTGGCAAAAACTACGTTGATTTGCGATGGGATGAACCAGACTCTGACGGAGGTAGTCGCATTACTGGTTACGCAATTGAGAAACGTGAGATTGGCAGCGCTATCTGGATGAAGTGCAATGACTACAACATCACGGATCTTGAATACACCGTGCTTCATCTCATTGAAAAAGGAGATTACGAATTTAGAATATTCGCTATCAATTCTGCTGGTCGCTCAGACCCAAGCGCTTGCACCACTCCAGTTAAGATCTGCGAGGTTGAAGGTGGTGAGAAGCCAGAGTTCATCAGAACTTTGCCATATTCTCAAGGTGTTGCTTTCGGAAAGACTCATGTTTTCGAATGCGAGGCCACCGGTAAACCGATGCCGCAATCTAGGTGCGTATTTTCTTTTAAATTTTGAAGTAATTAATTAATTTTTTTTTTTTTTTAATATTGACATTAAATTCCTGCAGGTGGTTGAAGAACGGACGAGAGCTGACAATCGGTGGCCGCTTCCGTGTGGAATCTTTCGATGGATTATTCCGTCTAGTGATTTCCGAAGTTTATGACACAGACGAGGGGGATTACACGTGCCAAGCTACAAATGCTGTTGGCTACGCCAGTACAACTGGAAGATTGAAGATAGGTGCACCACCGCGCATTGACCGCATCCCTGATGATCTCTTCTTACCAGACAATGAAAACGCTAAGATTAAGGTTTACTTTAGTGGTGATCAACCAATCAAAGTTTCCCTCAAAAAAGATGGATCTCGTCTTCCTGAATCTACAGATCATCTTAAATACACAGTATTCGATGATTGTGTCATTATATTCATTAAAGAAGTTAGAAAAGACCAAGACGCTGGATCTTATGAAATTAAGTTAGAAAACGAAAGTGGCGTTGCTACCGGTGTATTCAATGTTTACATAACTGGATTACCAGGACCACCAGTAGGACCTCTCGAAGCATCACACATTGACAAACACACATGCTCACTGAGCTGGCATCCACCTAAATTCGACGGTGGTCTTAAAGTAACACACTACGTAGTGGAAAGGCGTGATGTAACCCACACGCAATGGATAACGATCTCGATGTTCGGTTGTAAAGACACCCACTACTCGGTACAAGGATTGACCGAAGGACAAGAATATCTATTCAGAGTAATGGCAGTCAATGAAAACGGCATGGGACCGCCTCTCGAAGGCGCTAATCCAATTAAAGCGAAGGCACCATTTGATCCACCAGGACCACCAGGTGTACCATCGATTATTCAAGTGGGTGGAGACTTCGTCAATCTATCTTGGGATAAACCAGAAACCGATGGTGGTGCAAGAATTCAAGGTTATTGGATCGACAAACGTGAAATTAAAACACCGGAAAGCTGCTGGCAGCGAGTTAACCCGACCATCTGTTTGCCAAATCAAATTAACGTCGGCAATCTCATCGAAGGACGTCGTTACGAATTCCGTGTTTTCGCACAAAATGAAGCTGGCCTTAGTCTCGAATCCAAGGCTTCAACATCTGTGGAGATTCGTGATCCACAGGCTGCAAAGGCACCAGAAATCATCAAACCCTTGCCAAAGACTTTGGATTGCGAACAAAACAAAAACGCTCACTTCAAATGTATCATCTCTGGTGTACCCGCTCCAACTATATCTTGGTTCAAGGGAGCGCGTGAAATTGTTAACGGTTCTCGTTACAAGATCTACTCTGACGGAGACTGTCATAATCTAATTGTACACGATGTATTTGGTGAAGATGCTGATGAATACGTCTGTAGAGCAGTTAACCGTGCAGGTGTCAAGTCGACAAAGGGTGAATTGATGATCATGACTGCGCCAAAACTGAATGTACCACCAAGATTCCGTGACACGGCCTTCTTCGACAAGGGTCTTAATGTCGTAATCAAGATACCATTCACTGGTTTCCCCAAACCAAAGATAAAGTGGATGAGAGAAGGCGAAACGATCGAGTCTGGAGAGCACTACGACGTAAAAATAGAAGAAAGGCACGCAACTCTGACCATCCGAGATGCCAGCAAAGTGGATTCAGGTCCTTACCGACTAATGGCTGAAAACGATCTTGGCCAAGACGCTGCTAACATTAAGATTCAAATTAGTGATAGACCAGATCCACCACGATTCCCTGTCATTGACAACATTGGTCACGACTCTCTAGCAGTCAGTTGGAAACCACCAGTATGGGATGGCGGAAGCAATATAACGAACTATTTAGTGGAGAAACGCGAACACCCAATGTCAACTTGGATAAGAGTAGGAAGCACTCGTGTCTGCTCCATTGCAGTTCACCAACTCAGCCCCGGACACCAGTATGACTTCCGAGTGTTTGCAGAAAACGTTTACGGTAGATCAAACCCAAGTGAAATAACACCACTGGTTCAAACCAAGGGTGAAGCTAAGAAGAAATACGAAGAAGTCAAAATCAGGCCTGACATTGATCCACACACTGGTAAGAGAATTCGTGGTCGCGACGAAGGAGAAGTCAAAGACTATGACGCATTTGTCTCAGACATTTACGACAAATACGTACCGAGGCAACCAGTTGACATCAAACGCAACGTTTCGGTGTACGACCGTTATGACATTCTTGAAGAAATCGGTACTGGTGCCTTTGGTGTAGTCCACAGATGTAGAGAAAGGTCCACCGGTAACATATTCGCCGCTAAATTTATTCCATCAGCACATCCAATGGAGAAAGAACTCATTCGACGAGAGATCGATATAATGAATCAACTTCATCATCCGAAACTTATAAACCTTCATGATGCATTTGAAGACGATGATGAAATGGTTCTTATTTTCGAATTGTAAGTTTTGAAAATTTTTCTTTTACTATTTTTTAATGATTATTATTTATTTTTTAATCTACTTTCAGCTTGTCTGGAGGAGAACTCTTTGAACGTATCACTGCCGAAGGATACACGATGTCAGAGGCCGAAGTTATCAATTACATGAGACAAATTTGCGAGGCTATTAAGCATATGCACGAAAGAAATATAATTCATTTAGGTAAGCATCGTTGCTCATTTTTACAGCCAAAAAATTTTTTTCAAACGGAATAATGATAATAATTTAAAAAAAAAAATTTGCAGACGTCAAACCCGAAAACATTATGTGTCAAACTCGACAGAGCACGAACGTCAAGCTAATTGACTTCGGACTTGCAACCAAATTAGATCCCAATCAAGTTGTTAAAATAAGCACAGGAACAGCTGAGTTCGCAGCACCAGAAATCGTTGAGAGAGAACCCGTAGGTTTCTACACAGATATGTGGGCTTGTGGTGTTCTCGCATACGTTTTGTAAGTTTCTTTTCCGATAACTGTTTACAAAACTCTTTAGTCACTATCGCAGCATAAAAAATTTATCTCTCAACTCTTTTAGATTGAGCGGTCTTTCACCATTTGCCGGTGACAATGACATCGAGACCCTCAAGAATGTCAAAGCTTGCGACTGGGACTTTGACGAGGAAGCATTCCGAGACGTTTCCGAAGAGGGAAAAGACTTCATTAGAAGGCTACTTATCAAAAACAAAGAGTAAGAAATATTGAACACTTTAAATTAAATTGAAACTTTTAAGTCTTTAAAAGATCCAAATGCTTACTATTATTTTTTTTATTAACGCAGGAAGAGAATGACTGCTCACGAGTGTTTGATACACCCATGGTTGACTGGTGACTCCAGCCTGAGAACAAGGACGATACCGACCAGTAGATACATCAACTTCAGAGATAGAATCCGAGCCAAATACGCAAACTGGAAGAAATACGTTTTACCGATCGGTCGGTTAGCCGAGTACTCGTCGCTGAGAAAACTTCTAGTAGAGAAGTATCACATTCAAGACACGACATTCGGTAGGAATACATTTAAATCTATGAAACTACTTATTGACATGAAGAAATTTATAGATCCTTGTTTAAAAAATGCTGTTTTATTTCAGACCGTCGACAAGCCGCCCCAAGATTCGTTATCAAGCCCACCAGTGCCTTCGCTTACGAAGGACAAAGTGTCAAATTTACGTGCCGTGTTATCGCGATAGCACCAGCTGTGCTCACGTGGTACAGAAATAACCAGGAACTGAGACAGTCAGTGAAATTCATGAAACGTTACATAGGAGACGATTACACATTTGTTATTAATAGGGTTAAGCTAGAAGATAGGGGTGAATATATTATTAGAGCCGAGAACCACTACGGTTACAGAGAGGAGGTTGTATTTTTGAACGTCCAACGTGAGTACTTCAGTTCTTTCTCTCTCGCCCGTAAATTTTTAAAACTTTCTTTTAACGTTCGAATCGTCTTGCAGCTTTGCCCAAGGATGTACCTCCTTACCAACCAGAAGTCTTCCAGCCAGCCCGAAGACGCGAACCCCTGCCCTACCACTTCTGGATCGAGACAAAAGAATCCGCACCCGACTTCACCTTCTTGCTGCGACCTCGAGTCATGCAAGCCCGCGATACGTGCAAGCTGCTGTGCTGCCTGAGCGGCAAGCCTCAGCCCACGGTCAAGTGGTACAAGAACGGCAAGGAACTTTCCAGACTGGACTACAACGTGTCCAGTTCGGACGGTGTCGTCAGTATGGAGATCATCGACTGCAAACCCGAGGACAGCGGAAAATACAAATGCGTGGCCACGAATTGTCACGGCACAGACGAGACTAGCTGTGTCGTCATTGTCGAAGGTAATACACAATTTCAAATGGTTTAAATAAATATTATGAAATAATGGTATATTGTAATTATTTTTTCATTTTCAGGTTCCGGTGAATCCGAAGAGCAAGAACAGTTGGTCCACGATCTGTTACATTCCGGAGGTACCGATCTCAATTCACCTTTTTAAGATAGATAGTTACTCTGATTTACACTTGTATCTTGAGCTGCAGAGTTATGAAATCCGGTGGTTTGATCCGGAGTTTAATGCTTTCAACAATTTAAAAATTTTATGATAAAATATGATCCCTGAATTTAAACTTGACTATGAAAATACCCTAGATTTATTTTCAATGTAATAATATATTTTTCACAAAGTACCTGTACAACTTCTTCCTTGAATTTAAAATTATCTGATCCCCAAAATGGTCATAAATTTCATCTCACTGATTTTATCATAAAATTCATAAATTTTACTATATATGATGATGATAAAGATATTAAAAATTTAATCATAGGTTTTTTAGAATTCCTTAAGTTTAAAATTTTTATCTGGTACCCAAAATGATCATAATTTCATCTCACTTATTTTATCATAAAATTCATAAATTTTGCCATATATGATGGTGATGATTTATATACTAAAACTTAATCATAGTAGACTATATGAAAAAATTTTAAACTTTTAAATTTTTGACGTAATTTTGTAAAAAAATTAAGAAAGCTGAAAGGTAAATCTTATATGCTCGCTCTGTTCTATAAGCACTCAATTTTAATTAGTTTTTTTATTGCTAATCGTAAATGCTTAATTCAATAATATACGCTTATATTAACTCAAAAAAAATGGCTTCGAATAAGTCTAAGACTTAAAAAAGTAAACATCAAAAACCTTGAACCTCACACTTTGTTTTTTTGTGGATTGCAACGCTTTTGACGCTTATAACTACAAATTAAGTCGCAGCAAAAAGTCTCAAATTTCCACCACTAATTAATATTTTTCTGAAGTATTCAACTTTGAGTGACTAAGGTAAGTATCAGAGTAAGCGTCAATAAAAGCTCCTACTTATGAAAAATTGAATTCTGAGACGTTGATTTTGCGAAAAAAAATTTTTCAAAAAGAAAATTTTTGTTATGCATTTAAATTGCATCTTCTTTAACTTGATATTTTTCAAATTTATCTATTTGTTTAACTTCCATTTGAACAAAAAATTCGAAAATTGATGTTTTTGATAAATTAAAACGAGAAAACTGTTTAAGATTAATTATGATATTTTTATTTAAAGATAAAGTACTTCAAGATGCATAACTTTGCGATATAAAATATTTAAGATGCAGACATTTTTTCAAATTTTTTCTTTACAAAATAAATTCTTACAGTCTAATTTTGGTAGTACATAGTATAAATCGAGATATAGTTCATGAAATAAATTTTATTCCAATTTCAAAAATGATTTTTTTTTAATGTATATTTTGATGGAAATTGAGTCAAAATGAATCTTAACAATAAAATATTATAATCTTCTTCAATCAAATCAAAACTCAAGACCCAGTCTTAACTTATCTCGTTCAATTGACAAAAAAAAAGTTTTTGCTTTTAATTAAGGTAAAATATCTTTTCTACATATTAAGGTATTGCAAAACTTGACGGTCCAATGAATTGTCAGCACCCTTGGAAATTGTATGGTAACTAATTACAAAGGAGTTGACATTTTTTTGGTTCTCACAAATTAAGCATTTCAGAGGATATGAAAATAAATTAATAATTTTGTTAAGAATAAATGAAAAAATTGTTTGACCATACACATGTTAAACAAAATTGAAATGGAAGATAAGCTAAAAAAAAGAAGTTAGTCGTAATCAGCTCAGCGCTTTTTAAAGCCCTCAGTACTGAATTTCAAAAAACGAAGAGAGAGATAACCCATTTTTTAGCCTTATCAGTTTGACCTTGAAAGAAATGTCAAAATCAAAAACGAAGGTCAGATTTGTATACAGCGCCGCACTTGGAGAAACTTAAAGTTCAAAAAATTTTTTTTGAATCATTAGATTTACTACAGAAAAATTTCTAAACTTTACAAATTAAATTTTTTTCAAAGCATGTAATGTATATCATGCAGTCATTTGTTGGCTAATAGTGCTTACAATTGCTATGAAACAAAAACTATAAATTTATTTATTAAAACTCTAATAACTTAAAAACCAACATTAGTAATGATAAAGTACACAATGATATTGTTGAAACATACCTGAAGTTAATTGAAGTATAAAATTAAAAATAAAACTAAATATTAATTTACGAGTATAAGTTTAAGCATAATTTCGGCATAACAACAGATTATAAAAAAAAATTTCGATGAATTAGATACGAAAAAAAAATTAAAAGGGTTGATGAACGAAGCGAGCTAGCAGCCATTTTATAGTTACACACTTTTATTTTTTATTGATCTTTTTTTTTATTTAAAAATTTTTTTAAATTTTATCTTAAGTTCTTTTATTTTTAAAAATTACTTCGATGCTTTAAAGACTTTATTATTCTATTCAATTGCACTGAAAAATTAAAGATAAAAACACTCCCGAGGTAAATCCTATGCACCATGACCTAATTGAAATTTTTCGTTACCAGAACGTCGATTCATAGAAAAGCCACTGAAACCAGCACCATATCAGCCAGTAACAAAGACAGTAATTAGGTCAGAACCCATAAAGCCATTCGTACGTAAAGAAACAGTGCCACAAGACAAACCCACACTAAAGAATGAGCCAGTATCAAAGGCCAAGAAATACGGTGGCAAACTAGACACAACCGGTAGTCCGTCCAGATCGAGAAGCACGACGAAAGAACTGATACGTAAGTATTGTTACTTTACAAAAAAAAAAAAAAATCCATCGAAAAATCTTCTCGACGATGCTATTGATTTATTATTCCCGCAGCCGCGCCAGATGACTCAACGATGGGACCGCCATCGTTCGCTCAGAAGCTCAAGCCACAGCAGAAGATCGACGACGGCTCGAGACTGGAGCTGACCGTCAAGGTCCAAGGTGACCCCGAGCCACAGGTAACCTGGCGCAAGAACGAGAAGATCGTTTCCTCGTCGAACGTCATTGATCTCAGGTACAAGAACGGCGTCGCGACGCTCACGATAGCCGAGGTCTTCCCCGAGGACGAGGGAGAGTACGTGTGCACGGCGACCAACAGTATTGGAACCGTGTCCACCAGCTGCAAACTATCGATAAATCGTAAGATTTTCATCGTATTTTTTATAAAGGGCCTCGCGAACTTTCCAGCTATCATTGACCGCGATGAAGGGAATAAAAGATTCATTTTTCATTAAGGGCCCATGAAACCCTATTGGAAAGAAGAAATCTACTTTATCGATCAGACTATTAACGTTGATCAATTCCGAAAAAAATTTAATTTATCGGTAATGGACGAAGACATTAATACATTTTTGGCCACGTATCAAATCGCATTTGTCAAGCAATCCTATTTTTTTATTCAAAAAAAGATTTAGATCCAAAGCTTTGCCAAGTGATAAATATCGAGCTTTTCAAAACCTAACTTTTTTTCGAATTTGTTTTTTATACAGCGGCAAAATCAGGAGGTAAATCGGTTCGAGCGAAGGACCACGCGCCCCAGATAGTCGATCACCTGGTCAGCAAGGTAGTAAACGACGGAAGCGCGGTTACCCTGAGCTGTCGCATTATCGGGGCGAACAAATTCGAAGTCGTCTGGCTGCACAACAACAAAGAAGTAAAACCGAGCAAGGACTTCCAGTACAGCAGCGAAGCTAACATACACAAACTCATAATTGCCGAGATCTTCCCCGAGGATTGCGGCACCTACACGTGCGAGGCGTTCAACGACGCGGGCGGTAGCTTCTCGTCTTGTACCCTCAACGTTCTAGGTAAGTCCAAATCTGATAATGTTGAATGAATAGTGTGCAAGAGATGATAACGTGGGTTGATTTCTATGTTACAGTTCCAAACGAAGAACCCAAGAGCCCGGTGTTCAAGACATTCCCGCAGTCGGCGACAGTTACGGAAGGCGAACCCGTCAATGCATCCTGCAAGTTTGACGAGGCGCCTCTCAAAGGTAATGATGATTTTTTTTGTTTTACTATTCCAACTCAAACTCAAATGTTTGAGGATTAATGATATAAAGTTGTTATAGTGTTGAACAAACCAAGTCCACGCACTTTGTTTATATTTCGATAATCAATTCATGAAAACAGCGATAAAATACTTACTTACTTTTTAAAAATAAACTATATAATTTTTTAAGTTTTTACAAACGTAGCAACTAAAGGTCAAATTTCCATAAACAAGAGTGATCTATAGATAAGTATAAAATATATGTAAAACTAGGATTTTTCTAAGATTTATCTAAAAGACAATAAATGTATATATACTTGAGCTATTATTTAGAAAATAATACTGAGAGCGAACATTATATTTTAAAATTAATTTATTGATCATATTCTTGTCTTTTTTTCCGGGAAAATCTTTAAAATACAAAAATTGTTTTGCTGCATTAAAAAAAAATAATAACAAATAAATATATTTCATGCATTTTTGCATAAAAAAAAATATTTTCGGAACTTTGAATGATCAATAGTTTTGAAAAATTTAAATTAATATTATTTAAAATTAATTTTCAGTAACTTGGCTGAAGGACGGTAAACCAATAGACGAAAAGAGTAGTAGGTACCAATTCAGCAAGGACGGCGACACGAGCTTCAAATTTGGCATTAAGTCCACGACCGCGGAGGACATTGGACAGTACACTGTAGTTGCGGTCGGCAAAAAGGGAGAGACTAACGCGGCATTTTCAGTAAACGTTGTACCGTCGAGCGAAACTGTCTGATGGGGGAAAATTAACTTTTAATTTTTAAATTAAAGACAAAAAAAAAACGAAAAAAAAAAATTATACATATATATATATATTTATAAATAATATACATAAATATAATTATGTTTATTTAACGCTGATGTTGTACGGCTCGTGCGCACGTACGACACACAAAACAAACAAACTGCAGCTATTTGAAGAAGAAAAAAAAAAATGTTTTTTTTACATATACCAAGATCTTTCTTCGACCGGAAACAGGGTCGGAGATTATATTGAGAAATTTATGCGCACGTGTGATTTGACGGTGGCAGTGGCATTTACTCATTATTATTACTATTATTGTTGTTTGTTATTATTTATTTGGAATCGAGGGATCGAGTCTGCGCGTTTATTTCATTTAATTTTTAATTAATTTTCATTTTAATTTATTTTTATTAATTAATTCTTTTTTCATGTACTTTTATCGCTTTGGGGTGTAGTTGCTATCATAACATTAACGCCGCTGCGCCACCGTCAATCGAAAGAAACGAATGATGTGTTACTCTATTTAATAATAATAAATTATGAAAAAATAAACTAATTTTTTTTCTTTCCCTTTTTTATCTGATATTTTATCACGTCATTTTATTTTCAGTTTTAGAAGTTTCTTTTTTAATTACTAATTACTTTTATCCTAATTACCTTTTTATTATTATAGTAAGGGTGTTTAACGTGTAAAAAAAAAAAATCATTTTAATACAAAATGGTATTTTATTTATACTGAAATACCTTATATTTTACGTTTCTATCCCTCAACAGGGTACATTTTGTTCTGTTTGATTTTGATTAGAAATCTTCACAACTTATGTAGTTTAAATAACACATAGGTACATAGATGATCAAATGAATATATAACATCATTTTATCTAAAAACTAAAACCATCGAGATTTTTTGTCACTATAAATCTTAAAAAATATTAAAGTCAACTATTTTATAATAAGCATGATTTGAAGAAAAAAGCGCTTGCTTCACTACTTATTTTAAAGTTTCCACACAAAGCGCTCAAAAGTTAACCGCAGTCTTAAAGATTTATTCACGAAAATTTCAACAAAAATTTACAGTCAATATGTTGTTAAATTCATTTTTTCGATTTAACAAAATAAAAAAAATTTACAATTCATGAAATTACATAAAAAACATCCCCAAAATTTCAACATTAGCTTTCCTAGGTGTAAATCACTTACAAAAAAATAAAATAAAAATAAAAAACTACAAACTTTAGAATTTGATTAACTTTCACTTAGTGATAGGTAAAAAATATACACATCTTCACTTTATCCTTTATCTTTACTTTTGCGTCGAGTAAGACGTTACTCTAAGCAAACTTTTTTTTTTATCACACAAGATTTTTTCGAACTTTAAGCGTGCGGATACGCTCTGGCGATTAAAGATATTGTTACATGTACCTGAAACGCCCCGGGAACAAATAAAAGCTTTTCTTGAACTCTAAAAAGAGTACTTCACACATCTCTCAGACCTTTGAAACCTTTACTCAAAACGACACCACAGGTACATAATAATTAAAATTGTGACTTATTAAATGAGAAAATACATACATCCTTTAAAAAAAATCAATTAATGAGTCGTTAGATCATTGTCTCGCATTGTGTTCTGTCTCTATCAGACACTCGCGCACCAAAATACGAGCATGCTGGATGCCCATTTTAAGACGTTCGGCAGCGCTACGTGATCCAGCGTAAGAAAGACGAATATCACGTCCAAGTTCTTCAATGATCACCAGCAGCTGGGTGTACTTGCCTTGGCCAGGTACAGAAGGAAAATTTATCGAGTTTGATGGACTTGACTGAGCCGTCTGAAAAAAATTTTAATTTAATGTTATGTATATTTCATACTTTAAAATCTCTGATTCAAGTTTAAAAATGTTCATTTAATAGTAGTAAGCATATACCTGGACTGTCTGTACATTTTGTATATTTCTTGGATTTGGCACAGTTATCACAGGTTCAGGAATCCTAGGCATTTCTTGTACCTTTTGTTGAGATTGTTGCTGTGAAGATGATGATTGTGGTGGATCATTTAGCTTTGTTATTGTAATTTCATTTAATTTTGCAAGTTCATTTAGTTTTGCCATTTCTGCCATTTTGGAGTACTCTGGCATTTTTGTAATGTCGTTTTGCATGTTTGCAATTTTGATCATTTCATTCATTTTAGTTTTTTCGTTCATTTTTGCAATTTCTTTAGCCATCTCATTGATTTGAGCTATTTCATTAAACTTAATGTCATTATATTTGGCTCTCTCGGACATTTTGACCATTTCATTGAGCTTTGCTATTTCATTTATTCTTTGAGCTTCATTGATTTTTGCCATTTGCTGTAAACAGAAATAGAAACAGTTATAAAATTTTGAGCTAGCAACTTGTAAATAAAATAAACGGTAAAAATTTTAAGTACCTCATTCATTTTAGCCATCTGAGACATCTGAGTCATTTTCATCATTTCATTCATTGCAATCTCATTCATTTTAGAGACATCAGTATATTTAGACATTTCAGAGAATTTAACCATCTCATTGATCTTGGCCAGCTCTGTCATCTGCATTTGCATTTTCATGTACTCAGCATTTTTTGCATACTCTGCCATCTTTTCCATTTCATAACGCTTGGCCATGTCTTGTGACATTTTGTTGAGCTCTGACATTTTGCTGAATTCAGCAAGCTGAGCCATTTGAACTATGTGTTCTGGAACTTTACCTCGCTCCATCATCTGCTTGAGTTCTGCTGAAATTTTGTTCATGTTCATTTCTGACATTTCAGCTAGAGTGGCTGCATCAGGCATCTTTGAAAGCTCTGCTATTTTAGAAATCTCGCGAGCTAAATTTTCATCTAAGCAGCGTTTCTTCTTGGCTCTGTGCCTAGCCATTCGTTGAGCCTCTTGCATCCTTCTCAAGGCTGCTTGCTCCTCTGACTCCTTTGAACCAACTCGAGAGTTCTTCATTCTTTCCAGATAGAGTCTCAAGTTACGTTCTTCTACTGTCTCAGACATGAGTTACTCTTGTATATTTCCAAGAAAATTAATAAGTAATTTCTTATGTAATTAATCACAGAAGTTTATCTGGAATGATAAAAAACAACATTAAGTATTAATGCCAAAAATGTAGTATGGCAATGACTCACTTATAAAAAATATTTATTAGTAAGTTTTAATTGTTCCAATTGGTTCATAAAAATATTTGATTATTAAGGGGGTACATACACCTTAAATTATCAAGTGAGTGTTATTGTGTCTTATTTACTCAAGTTAATTTTAAAAGTCATTTTCTCAAAACAGAGTTTTTAGAGAAAATTATGGCTGTTTTCGTAAGGTCAAAAATTTTAAAGTACCGGATATATTGATAATTGAAGTTTTCTTGATCAGTAGGCTTATACCTACTTGCAGTAGGTCAAGCATATGATTTTGACTAATCTGACCTGATTATCAACTAATATAAAGCATAGCTTACTTTATCAACATTTCAGGTTAAATAAAGTCCTATAAGTCAACCCCAACAGAGAGCTTAGATTTGATAACCTGAGGTACTGCAAGTAGGTATAAGTTTATAGAAAAAGACAATACTAACTGTGAGTCCATTGGGTACTTAAAAAATTTTTGACTTTACAAGTACATTTTTTAAGAAAAATTAACTATAATTTACAATAAATAATAAAATAAACAATTTGGACATTTTAACTGTAAATAATAGTGCAAATATATGTAACTAAAAAAAAAAAAAAAAAAAATTTTTGAAAAAAAATTATTAAAAAAAATTTTTTAGCCTTTTTTCATGACTTTTTTTTAAGGTGTATGTACCCCCTTAATAGTTGCTTATTTAAAAAGATCTGAGAGCTTCTTTTTGCCCTACCACTAAGTAAAGTCTAGTAAAGCAATAAAAAAATTAAGAATGAATTAAAAACCATAAAAAGGGTTAGAAACAGGTAAACTACCGTTTTTTTAATTTATTTAAACTTAGAATACTTTTTTATGTAAAAATGAAAAAAGCATTAACTTGTATCATATAGTAACTTAACTAAGTATAAAAAAATATGTATTTTTAGAAACAAAGCAAACCTTCAAGTACCTATATGGTATAATTATGCAAATTTTTGAAGGGAAATCGATTTTAACGGAGCAATACATACAACTCCATTTCAGTACACGGACTAAGCGAGAAAAAACCGCAAAAACACAAAAAAATTTGTCTCAAAGTACATCGACCTCTCATGAACTCGGAAAACTAAAAAATGCTCCATTAATTAAAAAAAAGGGGGAGAACAATGTATAGTAGAGGCCTACCTCGCTGTGGATGTGCCCCGTGTAAACTGGTTCCAAAAATGTGAAAGTGCGTACTCCTTATCTCTGGCGTCGAGGAAATCAATCATTTTCCTCTGCAGGCATCAGTCGTTGATCCCGGTTGCTCCGGACCTTCCTCTAGAAATCTTGGATGACCACCTGCCCCACGGATGCAGCACACAGCAGCCTTCTTCTTATTCCGGACCGTGAGTGTTTATTGTCCCGTAGCAGACGCAGCGGGGCGCTTCGATAGTTTTCGGCCTCACGAATATAATACTGCACCAACACCACGCACAGTAGTTTATTATACCCTACACCGACAACTTTTTTTTTATTCTTGTTTTGTTTGTTTTTTTTTTTTTTTTCGGAGACGGATAACTCGTCAACCTCGGCCGAGGAGGGTGTTGACCGGTAGAGGATCCTGATGGCAGAAGGGGACTGCGGGTTCCGGCATTGAGGTTAGTTTACAATAGATAGTACGCACCGCAATAAGACAGTCTGCACTCTGCATTTTCGGAAGTCCGAATCGGAACTGAGAAATTTGCCGACACTTGTGTCGGTTTACGTCTACCGTAATGGGAGTGAGAGAGATAAGGGAGAGCCGGGTAATCCTAGGTACCTACCTAGGTACATAGAGCTAACGCACCATCTAGGTACTTGTAAAACTGCATGAGCCGACACAAATTTTTCTAACCGTCTTCGATTTCGCGTTGGTTCAATAAGTTCGCGAATATATATCTCTTGCGCTCTCTCTCTTTTCCCTTTCTCCGGCTTTCGGATTATTCCTCGACGACGTGGGGCGTGGGAGGTGTGAATGGCTTAGAAGAGTTTGTCTGACACCTGCGGTTTTTGTTTGTTCATCTTTTTGATTTCTAAGTCAAGAAATTTTTGTTTTCTTTATAAAAATAAGAGTATTTTATTTTCAAGTTTGTTTGGTAGTTCAAAATTTTTTTGTAAAAATTATAATTTTAAATCTATTTGAATTAGTTTATTATAAACATTCGAAATTTGTTTACTATTGTCTGAATAACTCAATTCATCTGAATATTTTAAATCAACTTTAAGAAAAATTATAAATATTCAACATAAAAAAATAATTTATAAAGTATAAAAAGCTGTAAATTTTACATTTTTTTTTTTTTTTATATAAAACATTTATTTATCCTTTCAGAATATTATGCTAAAATTTTACATTTAAGGGTAATGAAATAAAGAAAAAAATCTATTATTTTTATTACTCTTAGTAAAATAAATAATTTACATATTATATTTTAAACGTACAAAATTTATATAATATATTCTATGTTAGCTAAAAATACTTTAAATACCTGTTGTATGCAAAACTATTTACATAGACAATTTAAAATTAATAAAAAATTATCAAATTTGTCTGAGGTTTATTCGGGTTTCGACCAAGCAATCCCTGACGAGGTTTTTGGCTTTAGCAATCCCGGATTTGAGTCGTTCCGCGGAGCTTCGGCTGCCGGCGTAGCTCAGCCTCATGTCCTTTCCAAGACGCTCGATCGTCACCAAGAGTTCGGAATATTTACTCTCCGACACTGGAATCGAGCGACTTGTGTCATGCTCTGGCTCTGTCAACGACAAAATTCATTTATGATACATTAGAGGATCGTATTGTCAGAAGCACGCATATCTGACTTGTTAAATTAATTTTGTTTAAATATTTTAAATTAATTCAATACAGATTTTTAATTTTATTTTGTATGTATAATTTATTATTTTCAAGACTTACTAAAACTCAAAATTAAATATTTTAAGAAATGGCAACAATTAAATAAAAACTTACCAGATTCTTGACTGCTGACAACTTTCTCGAGCTGCAGGGCCTTCTTCTTCTTCGCGCGAAATCTCGCCATTCGCTGGGCATCGTGAAATCTACGAATTATCGCCTCCTCTTCGGTTTCGCGAGTCACCCGGCCCGTACGTGATCTACGCTGATTGTTTACACTGCTTTGTTGCTTCTATTTAAAGAGAAAAAAAACTTCTCTAAACGGTTGATTTTGACACTGATAATTACAATGTGTATGCATTAAGTAATCGTTACCCAACGAGATAAGCTCTTTTACTTCATCTCGTCGATAGCTACGATAAGAAAGCGGTAATCTTTCGTTTATGAAACTTTTTTAAAACGTTACAATTTATTTTAATCATTAGAAAAAAATAGTTCCAAACAAATTTGAACTTACTTATCGAAGTATACTTTAAGTAAATTTAACTTACATCTTCCATTAAAAATTTTTTTACAACACCTCGAGCGGACACTAATACTAGTAAATCACCCGAAAAGCATGCGGAATTTGAGTACTACTTGCGCATTCGCAGTGGATCATTGTTATGAGAAAACTTGAAAAACACATTAGCAAAAGAATTCACGTCGAAGCGATGCGATCGGTAGGATAGCCGATCGATGACTGCAGCTCGGGATGATTCAGCGAGCGAAAACGGTCAGTGTCGCGTCGAGATAAAACACCTTATTTATCGGAGATTAGAACTGACTTTTCTCAACTCCAAGGTGATGCCGTCCCGAAATAGCGACGCGTATTTACCCACGCACGAGTGCTTTTGTTTATTCCTGAAATTCGAGTTTTTAAAATTTTTTTTATTTTTTATCTGCAGGTACGATGTATTTTTCGACGTACGAGTACTACTTCCTCGTGGCCTTGGTCATGGTTCCAGTTTACCTGTTCTTCCGATTGTGGTCGTGGCTGGGATGGGAGCTTTTTGTAAATAACTAACAGCGGTTTTGTCATAGAATAAATAAATTTATTTATTATTATTTTTTTTTTTGTAAATATAAATCTGAACTTTTTAAAATTAATGAGAACTTCATCTGTGACGATGATTTTAAAATACTTTACATATAATAGTTATCGCTTTATAAAAACAAGGCTTTATGTACAAATATTTAAAAAAAAAAGATCAATTCAACTAATTTTTTTTTTATTGTTAGTCAATTGGAAGTCAAGAGATTTAAATTTTATTAGTTAGAGATAATTCCTCAAGGCCCATTCTGCCAAAATGCTTCCAAATTCGGTATCTGGCGACGTCTTTTCGGGTGATCATGCCCACGACGTTGTTCAGATCACTCACTACTGGAAGATGCCGAAGACCGAGGGCTCTAAATAGTTTGAATGCCCTAGGTAAAGATGCAGACTGAAATTTAAATGAATAGATAAATTTATTTTAAATTGTAAATACTTTATTAATATTATTTCGTTGATATGTGTAAATAAAATAAAAATATTTATTTTCAAAGTGTAGATTTATTTATATACTGTTTTATATTTCATTTGAACCCTTTCAGATCTAAATTTTGTTAATCATAATTATGTTCAAATAATTTTACGTTTTTGGAATTTTTACTACACACACATTTTTAACATAAATTTCATTTTTTTTTTTTTTTTTTAAATTGAATTTTTCAATTTAAAACACTTATAATTTTATGAATTTATAAATTATTACTACAAACTTTGTATGTGCAACTAATTCAACTTATGAAACAATTTTCAAAAATTTTTTTTTAAGAATTCTAGTTGTAGTCTCAAAGTTGACGAGTCGAAAACAAAGCTACCATTTTTTAAGATCTCATAAAAGAGTATATAACATGTACTTCTAACTATTGCCAGAAAAAATTTTATTAGCAAATGTGTAGTTTGGATAACACCGTATCTAAAGGATTAATTCTTATTAATAAAAAAAAAAAAAAAAAAAAAAAAACTTACATGCTTTAAAGTGTAAGGTGAAGAATTCATAAATGGTCTCAGATCTATGGTAAACGTTTTTTCTTCTTCGGTAACGTCAACTTCTTCTATGGTAGGAAAACGAGGATACTCGTTTCTGAATACTTTGATGCTCATCTCGTTCTCCCAAAACTCTGAGTATTCATTAAATATCTTATTTTTTAATAGTACAATTAACTGTGATCGTAAAATTAAACCCCGTAGTCGGCCGTAACTACTTATTTCGTTCTGCAATGTGAATTTTTTTTTTTTAATTGAAAATTTTTTTGGTAACTAAAACATGTGTATAAATTTTGATTAGAACATACTTTATCCGTAGTTGGTGGATCAACAACAGGAAATCCATTAAAGCTAACGCATTTTAATAACTCTACGATGTGACCGACGTTTTCAGTAGTTCTCAATGAAACTACCGGATGGCTCATAATTTCGCTAGCATAAATGTTACTAGACAGCGGTGGTGCTTCCCATGGAATGAGGGGCACGCCCGCCATTTGTATGTGAATGTCATAAATGCCCTAAAACATAAAATCATTGAAAATTAATTTTTTCTCAAATTGAATTTGATATTTTTTTTTAATTACCTCGTTGAAAAAGTCACCAACCCATTTGGCTGTAATTAAAACTACAATTATTGGTAAGCCATAAGATATGCCTTGGGTGGATTCAACGAGAATAGCCGTTAAACTTATTGTCATTCTTACGACTCCTCCTAGTTGCGCAGCGGCACCGAGAAATGCATATTTTCCAGGTTGGATTGCCTAAAAATATTTAAACATCAAATTCAATTAATAAAAGAAAAAGGTGTTAAAGAATTTAATCGACATTGTAATAAATAATATGTAATTACACATTTTGGGCAAATTTTGGCAAGTCCTGAACCAAGCAATCTACCCCAAGCCGCTCCAATCAACAGAGAAGGAATAAAAAGTCCTCCAGACATAGACAGACCAAACGTACAAACAGCAAGTACAAAATAGAAAAATACAAAAACCATTAACGTAAAGTCATCGTGAGAACCTATGAAAAAAAATTTAATCTAATTAATTAAAAAGTTTGAACCTAAATCTAAAAAAATTTTTTTTATTTACCTGCTTTACTGTGAAACAAGGACTGAACAGTTTGTTCCGGAGTTCGGAACCACAAAGCTGCCACAGCGCTGTGCTCGCCGTCTTTACAATACAATTGAACGTCAATTTCATCAGTTCCGTTTGTAGAATTTGACTGATTATGGTTTGAAGAATGAAGTGAGGTCTTACAGTCGTTAAT
Source organism: Encarsia formosa (assembly GCA_038277355.1). Taxonomy (NCBI): domain Eukaryota; kingdom Metazoa; phylum Arthropoda; class Insecta; order Hymenoptera; family Aphelinidae; genus Encarsia; species Encarsia formosa. The sequence continues at coordinate 6,397,089 of CM076185.1, read as the reverse complement.
TAAATACATCATTAAAAATCCAATCGTAGCACTCATTACAGCAACACTAAGAGCTTCAACTATTTTATTACTTTTAGCTTGAATATATTTTTTTCTGAAGACCATAATTTTGTAGTTTAGATGATTCCAAAGTGCTCCCAGCATTCCTCCTGCAGCTCCTATCATCATAAACAAAGGAATTTCGTACACTTGATAAAAAATTTCATCAAATTTTCCCAAATTGAGCAGACCAGGATTGGACAGATCTCCAGGGTGACCTTTGTAGGCGCTTAGAACAATGTTTAAAGTAAATGTGGAAATCATGCATGCTAAAAAAGTCCTCCAACTAAGACTTTGGTTAAAAAAACTTGTACCTTCTTCAATACTGAACAGTACCCCACCTTTAAAAAAATTTTTATCATAATTATAAAAAAATTAATAACAGAAATTAAAAATTTTTAGATTAAATGTACCTATAGGAGCACCAAAAGCTGCTGCAACTCCAGCTGCAGCTCCTCCAGATACAAAATCTCTTTTTTCATGATCCTCTCTGAAGTATTGAAATATCCTTAAATCTCTTTTTAAAGTTGTACTTTTGCCCTGAGAAACACCAGCTGCTACCACTGCACCAGCATGAATCATTGGTCCTTCCTTAAATCCCACTTAGATTAATTTCAGTCTCGTTATCAAATTTGAGATTTTATAAATTAATGTCTTACTTTTCCAGCAGCTAGACCACCAACAACTGATGTTATAACTCCAAGAATTTTAACAATCAAAGTTTTTATCCTAACTACGCGGGGAATTTTAATCCCATTTAAATAGCACTTTACTTGTGGTATACCACTTCCAGCAGCCACAGGTTCTACATATGTTACTAATACTGCACCAATAAAAACTGGAACTATGTTTAAAACAACCCATACAATATAAGGAATCCAAAGACAATAATTGCTTTTACTATGCTCATGTATACAATAATCGTCTATCACTAAATTAAAAAATGTTAAGAAAAATTTGTTTTGGAAAAGATTAAAATGTACATTTATGGAAATGATTAAATTTAAGGATACAGTTTTTCAAAAATCCAAATTTGTTTCTTGAAATAATTTCAATGGATATATCTACAAAACAAGCTATCAGAGCAGTGCAGATTCCTATTGCCAAAAAAACAAACCATCTAGCTAAATTTTTTTTCACTACAAATTTGTATCCTTTCTTCCTTTCTTCGTCTTGAAGTAAATAATTTTCACAAACATCGTAATCCAGACTCTGCAAACAAATATTAAGTTTATAAAAAAAAATATTTAATTATAATAAAACAATTATAATTATAAAAGCAGGCCATTGGTTGCAAAAGATGAGTCACTTGAATGGTAAGTAGTGATAAATCAACAAACCTCATAGTTACTTGACAAAAAATTGGTTTTGCCAGGGGAAATTTGATCAGGATTGTTTCTTATTGCTTGACGGGTTGAGACACTTTCTAATAAATTTCCAAATGTACTAGTGCCAGTGTGTTCAGTATTCTAGAATGAAAAATTTTCAGTTGAAACACTTGTGACTCCATAAATAAAATTTAACAAAACTACTGTACACAATAGTATGACCAAAGGTTATTGCAACAATCACAATGGTTCTAATGAAACTGTTCATACATGCAATAAATCAAATGTTTAATAAACAATTTTAAACAATGATTTAACAATGACATTAAATAAGATTATCAGTAACAAATACTTTAACATTTTGACAAAAAAATTAGTTTTTTTTCAAACTAATAGTAATTGTTGACAGTAAAAAAACAGCTGACAATCAGCAACAATTATGAATCACAGATTAAATTACCCTAAATCTAACGCTGACATCCTCGTTAGAATACGATGGAAAATTGTTTCTGGGACTGTGAAGTCCCCTCCTGAAGAGTCTCTTGGTGTCATCTTCGTCGACGCTTGTGACATGTTCGTTTGAACTGTTTTGAGTTGATTTTATCAAAATATTTATATGCTCCTGCGTCGTAGTTGGAACAGACGTTGAGGGTTGCTGATCTTCTTCTTCCAACATCCTCGAAATTCGTGAATGATAGCAGTCGCAGCACTAACATCATCCACCAACCAACATGCGTTTGAATGACGATATCGAGCTTTCTTTTTTGTATAATGACTGTGGATTTCCGTGTTTATCGCTTCAAATTACTTATCGTCAACAATGACGAAGTGTCTATGATTCCATTGTCTGCTATAGTTGTACCAAAACTCCACACTCAACTGTCTACAAGCCTTGGGAGGTTAGGTCACGTGATATTTTTTACGGAGCAGACAGCATATGACCTAAAAAATTTTTTTCCATTTTTTAGCAACAATTATAAGCAGTATCAGCAAAGTGAAATGTCTCGAGCGTTCCATGAATTTATTGTGAAAACAATTCGGTATGACTCATCAGCTTGTACGCTTGCAAGCGTACATTGGGAATTCCGTTAATGCAGATAAAAAAAACAAATTTCGTTTTATAACTCTTAAATTATTAAATTTCACGTAAAAGTAAAATAAATTCAATGGTCAATATTTATAAAAAAACAATTACTTAATCTCTAAAGATACTTATCTTAATCCTAAATTAAAGACTAATTATTTTTAAAACAAAGTCCTTTTTTTGTTTTTTTTTTTTTTTAGTTTTTAGCCAGTACAGTTTGATTAAACAAGTAAAAATAATAACAAAAATAGCTATTTTACTTATTAAAAGTTAAACTACAGATTAGATTTTCAGATAATTCAAAATTTCGCGCAGTCTAATTCCGCGCGTTCCGCGAGACAAAGACGGGCGGCGCGATAAAGAGACGGAACGACACATGTTCCGTGGCTCGCTCTCAGTTCTCACTCACGGTAAAAAAATAGAGAAACAACAAACCCGCTCCAGCTCTGCAGCTCCTCCAGCCACTATAGTATACCAGCCAGTTTAGCTTCGGCTAGCAGCTCTGTCGGGCCGTGCTGCTCTGTGCTGCTCCCGCAGCTTGTTATAAAAAACTTACAAAAAACCCTAACGAACGCTACTTTTTGAAGAAATTGTCGTCTTTACCCGGTGTTGTGACCAGTTTATGAGTGTTTGTGCGACCATCCGAGACTAGTGAACGTCGTCCTCTGGAAAAAGCCAGCGGTGTGAAAAGTGTCCCACCAGACAGTAGTTGCCGCTGCTGTTACACACTACGAGTGAGTACGAAAAGAAATTCATTGAGAGATTAAAAAGGCTTCTTTTCTTCGAATTCGCAAAGATTTCACTACGGTGTGTACCAGAAATGTGTATATATCCGCTGAAAAGAAAAGGGTGTAGATATCGTGACTATATGTGGGTGCCAGACGGCATCAGCTGTGCCCAGACGACGATGCTAGGGCTCCCCGTAGAATGACCCAGAAAAACGGTTCAGTCGTGCCCCCAGGATTATCCCTTCCGACCGGAACCACTCGGATTTTTTTTAAATCAGATCTCGGTGCGCCTGCATGCATGGGTGTGTTTGTTGCGGGTTGGTGCAATTATTGGTAAACAGCTATTCCCCATTATGCCCCGCGCCGCGCTATCCCATTGACCCGAGACAAACGTGCCTTTGACCAATTGTTTCAACGAGCGCTTCCCGTTTCGATCGGATCAGCAAAATTATTGTTTTGCGGGTTTGTCCGAGGAGTGGCTGCTTGATCCCTCGCTGTTAAGATGAGTTTATCATTATTATTATTATTTTTTTGGACCATCAATTATGATTTGGGGTTTTAACTCAGAAGGGTCAATGAAGTTAATCGTTTCACAAATTCTTTTAAGCATCCTTTTTATCTCTGGACCACGTAAAAAGTGCAATGAAATAAAATTTTAGTTTTCAATTTTATAATAATTTCTTTTTGAAAAAAAAAAAAAATTTTGAAGTAGATTGCTCATTTTATATTATTTTTTATAGTTTACTAACTTAATAAATAATTAAAATTTGAAAATTTTTTGAGGAGTATTCTTTTTTCAATTTTTAAGTATGTAAGTACTATAATTATTTTTAAATGAAAGAAACTGCATGTTAAATTAATTTGATACATACTACTAACCATATTATGAAAATTACACTTCAATCAATCTGTACCATGATGATACTAAAAAATTGTCCATCATAAAGCTGTCAAATTGCAGCAAACACTTATAAGAGCAATTTTGTATTATTCATTGCGTAAAAATATTTATATTTAGGTTGAAAATTGTTTATAAGTTAATGATGATTCTTAATGACCAATCTATGTTACAACTTTATTTGTAGAAAAAAAAAAAAAAAAAATTAAACAAACAAAAAATGTTATAAATTTTTTACTAAAATATTTCTTAAATTATTTTTTATAATTTCTTACATTTTATGCAATGTTTTTATCTCGGTTTTTATACAAACTATTAATAACTTTTCAGTTTTTAGAATAAAAACAGGTATTTTGTTGTTGTCTCGTTAACAAATTAACTTCTGAGTGTTAAAAATTTATGGTTTTAAAAACTTGTTGACTTATAAAAAATAAATAAATGTCCCAAGATATAAAAAATAAAAATCAAACTTATCTTACCATTAAAAAAAATTACGATCAAGCAAGCAAGGGTATCTCAAACATTTTCCTTGAAAATCGCCTAAAATACAAGCTATGCAAATCAGATGACGAGGTACATTATCAAGATAAAACGCAAACACTAGAAGCAGCTCGGTCGAGAGAGAGAGTGACAACCTATTAACGAGCATACGACAAAGTACTCTCAAAAGATGACCCGATATTATGTATTCGGGGCGATAAATCGATCGTCTCGCTTTTATTATAACGATATTATGCAAATTGGTTACGAGCCGGTGCACCTGACACAAATTTTTCACCACCTCCTCCTTCTGCTTCACTCTCCTTGAGCCCTCCTCGCTCTACCTACCCCCTCGTTAAGGGGCTGAGCACCAAGGGGAAGTTTAAGATAATTTTTATTTTTTTCTTTTGGAATAATAATGTTTTTGTTGTGTTGTCTGATCATTAGCTTGAATTAAATTTTTGTAGGATTATGATGGTAAAAAAAATTCGTTCGACTGCTGAATATTTATAAAAACAATTAATTACAGAACTCAAGTTTAAAAAAAAAAAATATTATATAACAAATTTTGAATAAATTTTTAAATATTTTACTAAGTTTGTAAATTCTCGAATAATCTTCAAAAATAGTAGCTATAATACTGTGGAGTAAGATGAGGATAAATTCAATTGAAAATATGATGTATTATCAAAACTTGATATTAAATTTATTATTCTCCAACTAAAGATACGGAGTTTTTTAATAATTTCAGAGATTTTTCAGACAGAATATTTTGCCTATAATTAATAAATTAATTTAATATTATTTTTTTCATTGAACGCAAAAAATTGTATTTAATATTATTGATAACTACATGGTCGTAACAAGCAAATTCAATGTTCGATTCATAATTTATCATCCATTTCTTTCTTGTTCCATAAATTACAGAAGTTTCTGGTACTTGTTAGAGTTTTCCGAATCTTACTCAAAAACCATTATAGTTATTTTAAAAATTCAATTTATAAAGATTCAGATTTTTATTCATCATAATTTTAAAAAATTTTATGATTTATAAATAAACAAATCTTAAGAAACATTCCAAACAATAGTATGTGAAAAAGCAGTTCTTTTAACTTCTGATTGGCCGCCAAACTTGTTTGACGTACGTCCCGAATCAATAATTGATTCCTTTGACACGGTACAAAAGATTTAAATTCCCTCTGCTCCGAAGCTCACTGACACACATTATTTTTCTGTCTTTAAAAAAAAAAAAAAAAAAGAAAAAGTAATTTCGAATGCTCTCATGAATGACCGCGCGTGCAAATAAGAAGGTGTTCGCCCCACCCCAAAAACCTAAAATCAATGCGAGCCAGCAAGAAGGAGGAGGAAAAGGACCCTCACGGCGCACTCGCCGCTCGATTACGAAACGAAGGCGAAGTTCAAGGTGATGCAGGCATACCTAATCGTGTGGCTGGCTGCTGGCCCGGTTCGAGTTTAGTTCACTTTATAGTCCTGCGTGCACCCCCACCAACACCCACCAGTCGCGTGCTCGAGAGCTGATTTGTCAGGACGATTGATGAACGTTCTTTACTTCTGACGTTTCGATGGATCGGAAAATTTACAATTTTTTCTTCGTTTAATTGGTAGAGCTTGCGGTTCGATTTGAAATTTTTGTAATCTTGAAAAAAAAATATTCTAGATTATGATGGATTTTAATTTGTTTATTTTTGATAGCTTTCATACCATTGTATTCGCTGTTACAAATTTATAAGTTTTATGGTATTAACTAAAATTCTTACATATTATGTTCACAATTTATTAATTCCTGCAGAGTGAATTTTATAAATTGATCTTGGTCGATGCATTCATAAAGAACACAATTATTAACCAATATAATGAAAAACAAAATTTCTACAGAAATAAGAACAGTCTTGAAATTTTTTTTCTAAAATAACTGACAATTAGACAAAACTATTGTTTAAAACATTTTTGAATATTTCTACAAGTAAACAAAATTAAATTTCAAGATAAATTCGAAAAAACACGTAAATTGTGCAAGGTAGTACTCTTAAAATATTTTACGAATATTAATATTCTTTTATTAATAATATACTGCAATATCAGGTGAATAAAAATTGTAGGTGTCTTATTATGCCCTTTTAGAGGTAAACAGTTTTAGATTTTTATATAAAAATCTTGTATTTTATATAAAAATATTGTAACCGTTATCTCGACCGTTATAATAAAAAATAATAATAAATTCAGAATCAACATAAATAAATTCTTACTTTTACATACTTAGTTTATTGATACATTTGGTATATTGATGTTTTTCAATTAATAAACGGCTATAAATACAGCAAATCAATAATCGAAATAAAATTAGAAATACATACAATACATTCAGCAATTTTAGTTGACATTACAGAGTCACAAGTTGACTTTTTTATTGAATTAAAATACTTTTTTTTAAACTAATTGCACATTTTATTTCAAAATAAATGTATTAAACAGTATTTATTTCATAATGAAAACTATCTGATAACGTAACGACCAATTCAGGAAAACAATTAACCTGAACCCTATCATTAAATTGTCAGAATAATATAAGAATGAAAGTTCCAATGAATGAATTTTATGAATAAAGTTGTAGAACGCCTCTTAACCATTCACGCGCTCGTATATCAGATATAACCCTGTGAAAAACGATAATCGATAAAAATGAGTTCACGCTTATTCTTATAAACACTATTTTTAACTAGTTTGCGTTCGGTCATTTACCAACCAATCCAATCAATCAACCTTCCTACGCTTTGAAAATAATCTAATTCTTTGCAAAATTGTCTAACAGCCTTACTGAAAGTCTATTCAATCAACCGGAAACTAAAATCACCTTAACTTCTATTTAGAATTCACTTTTGAATTTAAACTTTGTAACTGGATTCTGAAGAGTAAACCATAATTTATATAAAGAGAAAACATTTTATTTTCCATTTTGGCATCCCGGTTTTTCCTTTTAACCCTTTGCATTTCTCGGTTTATTGCATTGCAGAATTCTGAAACCTTTCATTTTCTTTTCATAAATTTTTCAGAATAAAATGTTATTAGATAATAATTTTCTAATGACTGAGTTTTTTGAGATAAAAGAGGCTAAAAAATTTTTCAGAACTATAAATCTTACATCATAAATATTATAAATATAATAAGATTGCAAATATTTTTCTCTGAAAGATAACGAAAAAATAAAGAAAAAGCGAGGTTTCAGAACTCTGTAAGTAGGTTAGGCTTCGAGCAAAAATTTTTTTTTAAAATTGGCTAAAAAACCATAAAATGACAAAAATGACGCAAAAGCTTTAAGCTACTTTGAGAGCTAGTCGTAAACTCGTAAAAAAGTCTCATTCTTTCAGTAAAATTGTGAGTAGCTTATTTCATTTTCTTTTACATAAAAAAACAATCCAAAAACAATTTTATGGCAACAATTAACAACTAGATGGCATTCATTTCAATAATTAATTATTTTTAACAATGCTTCTCAATTCAAATTCGATGAGTTCGAACAGCAGCTTTATTTTCTAAAATTTTAAAATGCAATGAAAAAATTAAAATTTATAGATTCTTTTACCTATACCTAAAAAAAGAACAAATACCTCACCATTCACTAAAAAGTTACAAATCCATTCACCGACAAAATTCGAGTCCTCTCGTAGTACGGGGTGGAATAAAGCTTTCGACATCACAATCTCAGGGCGTGTATCATCCTCGTTTTCTCGTCTGCACTTCTCGGAATATTAAAAGGTCGCTCGCCTCTGTGCGGGGGGGAGTAGGAAGATGATACTTTGCGCGCCTACTGCACACAATGCATGCACCAGCGGGAAAAAAAGGTTGCGCAAGCTCCGAGGGGCCGTCCGCCGCGTGCTCGAGTTGCCTGAGTCTAGTTGCCTTGTTACAGTTTGCACTGTCTCTCCTCCTCCCGCATCTTTTTTTTTTGTTCTACCATTGAGCTTTTGAATATTAAAAAAATATGTATGGATGTATTTTTATCGAGCTTTTGATGAGTCGATCGATGCCGGAAGATATAAAAGTTTGAAGCTTTCGAGTGCTGGGGATTTTCCGGGTGGCTTTAGCTCGAAAGCGACTGATTTTTTCAAAAAATTGTATTACAATCTGTAAAATTTAAAATTGACGGATGAGAATTTTCAGAGCTGATGCGCGATGCGCTTTTTAAATTTTCTTTGAAAGCTTTTAAAGCTCGATTTTAATGAATGATGAAAGCTTTGAGTTGTAGATATTATATTTATGGGTTCGTTTATCATGCAAATTGCAAATTTTTTTCTCTTTAACTGAGATTTTTTCAAGAGCTTTTAACAGTTTACCGAAACAATTTGGGTCACGTTAACACAAATAAAAGCTTCGTAGTTATTGTTTATACATGACCTTTTTTATATAATTAAAATATTTTTTTTTATATTTTTAATACTCAAAAACTATTAGATCACAGTCGACACTAATGATAAAGTAATGAAAGCTCATAGCAAAGTACTTTTGGATGTACACTTCGAAAGAATCTAATGTTTGATCGATCCATTAAGTATTTTTAGATGATAAACTGTTACTTTTCAAGTTATTATCTAACAACTGATGTACATACTTCTGTAACCTTTTTTCAAATATTTAATAGGTAAAATCATAATCAAATGTTTTTAAAATGAGAATAATACAAGCTTTCTTTTCTGCAAAAAAAGCTCTTACAAGCATAAAATTCATGACACCTCATCTTCCTCGCGGAACTTGATAACCAAGCGCGTAATAAACAATTAGAACGAGCAGCTCACATGGTCAGTCTGCGTAACGCATAAAATTAACGAAAACAAAACTCAGAGCATCGGTGTATTCGGGGCTCATTTTCAACGGGAGACGTCTTTCCGCGCTCGGTATACGTGGGAGCTGATCTGTTAATCCTTTTTCAACGGAGTGTGTATATGGTACCGAGCTGAAAGTAGACGGTTCAAGAGCTATTTCCGTTTCGCTCGCTCGCGATATTACGAGTGCGAGAGACGGTCGAGAGAGTGCCTAGTGTTCGGCCGAGAAAGAGCCACCCAGAAAACTATATTATATTTTACGCTTTTGACTCTGGGAATAATATCTGGAACGTCGCCTGGTTTCTGATTTTTTTTTCTTCTCTTTTTGTTTGGTTATTACGAAATGAAATTTATTTGTTTTGATTAGTTGATAGTTTGATTAGTTTAGAGAGAGGGATGTTTTTTTTAAGTTTTTGTTATTGAATGGTAAAATTTTTCATTTGGGTTAGGTTACACTCCGGAATTGACACTTATGTCGGAGGTTTTGAAATAGTACAATGGTAACGTATATCAGAAAAAAAATACAGTAAAATGTTTGGTTTTATTGTTAGACACCATTCTGTAAGCTTCGAAATCGGTTTATGAACAATATTGTAAACCAGCCATTATCTATGTTATAATCGAGGTTATAATGTTATTTCCTCGGTTATTTCCAAATATTATCATACGGCAATAGGAAATTTTTATTACAATATATCTGTAAAAACAAATAAAAAAATTGCATCCACTTTTTGAAAGCACTTTCTGACTAGTAAGTTTTAAATCATAAATATTGTTTACTATCGGAATAAGGTAAATGTCCGGGATTATTGGACAGTAACGTAATTGTCCACCAGACTGGCACTCCCCCCCCCCCCCCCCTATTTATTATAAAATCACACTTTAGACCCCGAAAAAATATTCTAAATTTAGTTTAACCACTAAACTTTACTGTAGCATAAAAAAAACTTGGATTATAACCTTAAAACCAGCTTAAAAATCACTTCCAAGTGAGCCCTTCAAAACCTCCAAAAGTTGTTTGGAACCCCCAGGAAAATCTCGAATTATCATCAAAAGATGCACTTTTGTTTTATCGGTTGGAAAGCGTAGAATTAATTTAATAACATGAAAACTTTTTTTTTTATTACTTAACACCTTAAACAAAATATTTAAATCAATTTTTACCGTGAATTTATCTTTATTCATTATTTATCGAGGGGGTGCTGCTCAGGGGGACAATTGAGACTACTCGTCCCCTCAGTGGCAGCCGGACAAGCTCAAGTTTAACGTTTGTCCCCTTGGTGGCACCTTTATTATTTACGGTTTTTTGGTGTTTACCTTGATAATTTGATCGGTGTTTATGCATAAAAATGCTTGAATATCGTCTTTACAGTTTAACCTCAGTTGAGTTTTTCGTTCACGATTTTCTGCTGAGTGAGGAGCTGATGTTGAGTGTTGTATTTAGTGACATTAAATTAAAATCAAGTGATTTTAACCATCCACAGCGGTAAACAAGTGATTGTGACCAATTTTTAATTAAGGTTAGGGAGTTTAATGCGAAAAATATGCGTAAATTGCGAAATTTAGGGGGGACACTTCTAAAAATTCTTTTTTGGGTGGTGCCAACTTCGTGGACATGACTTTTGTGTAAGTTTATAGTAAATTAAACAGTTTTATGATGAACAATTAATGAAAAAAATGATTGAACACTACTCCTGACTTATTTTTTCATCATCCTGTGAAAAAATTATAGATTTTCATGCAGTTTTAGTGTAATAATCTAGCGTAAACCAAAAATCCCTCTTTGAAAAGTGTCCAATAATCCCGGACATTTACCTTATATTAAATATAAACGAAATTGTTCATCATGAAAATTTACTTTTCGACATAAAACAGTACTACCAACGTCGAGACCAACGTTATTTCAATCATATCTTGCTACCGATCAAAATAGCGAGCAAAATAGCGAGCAAAATAGATTGAAAATCCAGAACTAAAATGTACAATGTTTAATGAAGGTTTTAATTTAAGGGTCTCATTATTACTTGATATTTTTTTTTAAGATTTACATTTGAAAAAATTCATACTAGGGACAGACGCTGATAAATAGAAGAGCGTTTGCTTCGTATTCGAGGCGCGTGATCGAAGTCGCGTGCAGTCGGCGGAGTTTTAGCTTGGTTTGTCGACCCCGCAACATCGTCATCGACGCGCGCTCTTTATAATCCGTCGTAGACTCTCCGGGTAACGTAACACCGCCACCGCGTAGTAGCTCTTTTCAAAACCTACTGTATAAACCGAGTCTCGGTAGCAGAGTCTCGGTAAGAGGCTTTTTTCGGCGTGCCTGACGCTGAAATATCGATGAGCTTGCGTCAAAGGTAAAGTTTAAACTCACTTACGCGACCCCGCAAACTGCTTTTTTGTTAAAAAAAAGGCTGCTTTTTTCATATCGTTGGGAAAATGGCGAACTGTAATTGAGTTGTTTGACATGAAAGGTTCTGCGAAATTTTCAGAAAGAGGTAAAAATACTCGTAAAAATATTTGTTTTTGGTTGAAAAAAAGTTAAAAAAAATTTTTTACCAAAAATGTAGGGTGGAAAAATTATAAAAAACTTTTATCAGCCGTTTCTTACTTTTACAATTACATCACAATGAATTTTTGACTGTTCGTTCTGAGTTTTGTCATGGAAATTTTTTTATAGTTAGTAATGGAACATAAACTTTTTTTTTTAAACAATAAAACAAACACTAAGCTTTTAGACTTTTGCTGAGTTTTTGTAAAGTCAGATGAGGAATCTACTGTAACATAATGAAGATTTTTATCGCGAGAAACGGCAGAAGGAAATTTCTTCCGAGAATCCGTACAAAGCGTCTTTTCTTCCTGGCACTGAAAACAGACTCTATACAATCTTTAAAATACCTTATTGTGCGTTAACAGATTTAATAAAGACTTAAAAGCAAATGCAATGGCTTCAACCAAAACATTATAATTTATATCCTTTTTTCTGTAGAGAATAAAGAAATCACATTTAAAACAGATCAAAAATGTAATTTCGTCACTTTTAAAATTACAATAAAATCGTAAAAAAAATTAAAAACTTTCTTAATAAACCTTTTAATTTAATTAATCTTTAAAGCAATTTAAAGCTCTGCCTTGTAACATCCAGTGGGAAACAATATTCATTTCCAATTAAATCCACGCCTCACGAAAACAATCGAAAACCCCCATGACTTATCACTCCGGAATCAGACTATCCTCATTAAACCTTCTCACCCCTTCCAGACTGTCATCGATAAATCCCTCACGACGAATCGGAGAATTGATACCGCGACGCACTCGAACACGTTCTCCTACTCGAGTGGGGCAAAAAAAATGAAAAGGGACGGCCTTTGTTTTTGACGAGTGCATTAGAGGCTGCAAAAAAAAAGCCTGGAAATCATCATCATCCTGCGCTCGTAAAACTCAACGACTTCGTGCTACGAGAAATACATCTTTCTTGAGAATCGCCCGGGTTTGATTGTGCACATCCAGATGAAGAGCTTACGTTATTGCATTATGGTGGCTGAAAGTGTACTTTATTAATGTGATAATCAAAAAATTTTTTAATAAAATCATAGGCATGTGTAAAATTAATACTAAATTTGTTTCGTTATTTTAAATTTCATTTTGAGAATCATAATTATGGTAATTCCTATAGTGTTTAGCGAGGTGTTTAGTATACATTTGTGCATATACTTAAATACAGGTATACACAGTGCTGGCGGGAACTGATCCAGTACCTGATCCAAAGTTGAATCGAATAAGTCTGATATATATTTTTGTAAGAAATACATATGTTAGTAAAACTTACATATGTATTTCTCTATCAGGGTCTCAAATCTAAACTCATTTTCTTATTTTATTTTTGTCCGCTCTTAAACTTTTTTAAAAATCTTAACAATCCAAATTTTTTTGAGCGAATCGTTCTTTTTTTTCAAATTTTCAAATTAAAACCTTCTTTAAAATCCTAGATTTTCCCTACAATTAATACAATAGTAAAATTTTCGAATTGTTTTTTTTTCCACCCAAGTTATTAACAATTTAAAATATTTGAACGATCTGTACTTTTTTTTTTTTCAAATATAAAAATTGTAACTCCCCACAAAGTCCCAGGTTTTTTTTCATAAAAATGCGTACGTCTGCACTGAGTATGACGAACGACGAAATAAAAAGGACCCCGAGCACATGCATGAAATATGCGAGCTTATATATTACCGCAGTCGAGTGTGCGCAAAAAAAGTACAAAAAAAGAGTTTCAGAAACCCGCCATTAACGCTACCCGCCGAGCGCGAGATCCTTTGATGCTTTTAGGTAGCAACTCCAGCAACTATTTTGTTCTATTACAAAAAAAAAAAAAAAAAAAAAATTGGCCCTAAAATAACCCTTAATTAAGGCGCCCTGAAAAATCATCATCTCCTCCCCGCGGATTTGGCCCGACTCCAACGATAATTTTCTACGCTCGAGTATTTTTTTTTTCTTCGCTTTAATCGCTTCAAGTCTCCTCTCGAGAGATTGATGACCGCGGAGTTCGCGGACCGATAATGGACGCAAAAGGGGAAGAATAAGTAGTCGCGGAATACGATCGTGCGCTGGAGAGGTGAATTTATTCGGTAAACTTTTTGGTTCCGCGAGTCGGGTAAATTGAATTCGGAAGATGTAGCGAAAGTCGAGGGCGGATTTGATATTTTATATCTGCAGGGATTCGAGTGTGAAATTAATGTGGATGTCTGAAGTATTACGATGATGATGATGAAGCTTGCGTCGTTAAGTAATCGTAATATTATTTAAAATTAAGTAGAAAAATTTTAATTTTATACTAAATAAATGTAGTTTTAGAATTCAGAGTTTTGAAAAATTAAAAAGATTCGGTGTTTGATCAAGATAATTTATGATGATACACATTGTGTTTATTTGAGGATACATACATCTTTTTTTTTTATTTGAACGATTAATACTGAATCATAATAAAATTTTATTACATCTTTTTAAAGATTTTAGCAATCCAATTTCAAGATATTTTAAGAAGAATTTTTCATATGCTTGTTTTCATCTTGCCGGTCGAATCCCATTCATGAAAATATTAATTTATGAACCAAATTAATACATCTCTGAAATTATTTTCGTTCAGGACTTTAAAAATAAACTCAATATTCTTTGTTCAAAAAGTGTGATTTTAAATATTTTTATCACTCTGAACTCTAACACAATATTTCTATTAGCTTTTCCCACGAAATTAATTTTTCGGTATTAAAAATAAATTTGGTGCATGTTAATGCATCATTTGCGAAGCTCGACTGCATGTTCGTCCCCAAGCGTCTTAATATATCTATAGAATATGGAATTCCAAGTGCTAGTGCAGCAGACTTTATACATAAAAAATACAAATGATTATTTAACGAAAAGTAGTTCACGTGTACACGATCAAAAAAAAAAAAAGCCATAATATAATTTCACAATTGGGAAAAAACATTTCTTAATTTTCCCCTTTGCAAAGTAAGCTAATTGGAGGTCGTCTGAACCGGTTCGGTGCAAGATTTCTGGTCGCTAAAAAATAAAACCGTGCAAGCTCAAAGCCCGAGCAACATCACAGAGAGAAGCTCGCCGGTTTTTAAGGTTAAGAGAGCTTGCGGCGGCGGTGGGTGGGCGTAAAGTGGGTCGCACCCTACTTTCAGCTAAAGGGCAGAGTAGTCGTCGGACCAGCGGAAAAACCACTAAAATGTATACGTTTTAATCTGGCGCGGCACGGCCCAACAAAAAAGGATCGAAGCAGTTTTGAGAGTAAAAACTTTATACATCAAAAAGAAAGCGCGTTTGCGAGGAGAGCCGCGCGGAGGTATTTTAAAAAGTAAATGTTGATGATTCTAGTGCGCGGGGCAGCACGCTCGCGTAGCTCTGTTCGTGGCTTACGAACGCGGGACGATGTCCGATAATTATTTGCGCGCTCGCGATCTTAATTATGCATCGTCCAATGAAAGCTCTTAGTCATATTATCAATTACGGAGTGAATTTAAAATTCATTTCAGCATTGAAGAGTTTGATATCGTGAATTATATAGATTAATCAGAATAATTAGAAGTGTCACTGAGTTAGCGATAATTGAAGATTTTATGATTTTTTGAAACAAATTTGTCATTCTATTTTAGAGGGGAATGATTTTTTAATAAAATATGCTTGAACCTTGGCTTGAACCGCGGATTATTGAATATCGAACGTAACGTTTTAATGAAATTTTTTTAAGCCCTATAAAGTGGAAAAAATGCCCTACTTGGGGAAACCACTGTCGTAGTACTGATTTTACTTTAAAGTTTTATGGGTTCATAATCAGAGTTTTCTTCAAGCAGTGGTGCACATAATTCACTAAAAAATCAATATTAAATAACCTTTTTTTAAATACATATACCTCACGAAAAAGAATCTAGCCTGGTGTCGCTCCTCTTAAAAAGCCCCTAAGTGTTGCTCAGAAAAAATCCAACACCACGGGCTGCGGTTACTGTGACAAAAGCGGGTGGAAGGGATTCGCGTTGCGGTAAAAACAAGTAAGGGCAAAAACTCGGGCTGCAATGAAAATAGCTGAGCAGCTCGTCTTGTTTCAGTTTGACGCACTTTGCGTGGATCGGATTCTCTCGAAACAACCTGCGGGAGGATAAAAAGAAAGATGTAACTCAACGCTCCCGTACCAAGAGCTGTGACTCTTGTACAAGCATTTCTGGAAAATTACCTAAATCCTTTGTTTTTTTTTTTTTTTTTTTTTAACGCAAGTTGTTTTTTGCAGGTGTGATGAGAAATGGTGGCGACGAGCAGCATGGTGTATGAGGAGATAGCGGGCGTGAGGGGAAGATGACCCCAGCCACCTCGCACCCTGTTTATGCGTGGTGGTGCTAGTGGCGGCGCTATGCCCCATAACCTCAACAACAGTTCGGCCAACTCGGCTAACTCCGGGGACAACTACCAGGCCTTCGCGCCCTTGCAGTCGACGTACCATCGACTTGGCCAGGATGGATTCCAACCTGAGGTAAGAGCGTAGTTTACAGTTTATAAGATAACTTGAAAACTTATGGTTGTGACTGATAGATGTCGTAACTGTCGGTGCACTTTTATAACAAACTGTGAATACAGATGTCGCTGCAAAAAGATAAAGTTCAACTCTAAGTTTTTTTTAATTAGCATTTGTGTATAACAAATTTACAATACTAACAAGTCTTAAAAAATTAAAAAAATTATTCAGCAAATATTGAGCAAGATATATATACGCTCTTCTATCATATCTTACTTTTATGAAAATAAAAAATACGTAGATAACTTTTCTCGAAACACTTTAAATTACGAGATTTCCGGAAGATTCTTAAGATTTCATAATTTTTTGAAATTGTTTCATTGTTTTTTAAATTTAAATAATCATAATCAAAACGTGAATTTGTTATGTTTCTTACAGAAAGAGCCAGTTGAGTTCGACTGCAGGCACCTACGTGGTGCACCGGCCGAGGTGGAGGCGCTCGTGCACAACATCAACGAGGTCGCCCAGCAGTTCCTTTACCACTGGAAGACCTTCCCCATCGTCCTGCCACCCAGCCTGTCCAGCGGCAGCGGCACTTCGGCGGTGCCACCCACGGCAGAGGACAGTCTTGCCCGGAAGAGGCACCCTCAGTACCACCTCAGGGACATGTTCGTGGCGCCGAGCTTCGACGAGCTCGACGCCGTCGCCGTCGACAGCAAAGGCGAACCCCGGAGACTCACCAGCAAACAGCTGGAGAGCATTCGCGAGAGGGGGTTAGTATCGTATTTTTTAATCTTTTATAGTTTCTCTTCTCTCTTTCGATCCTCTTTGTGATCAACTTTTCTTTTTGACTCGTCACTCGCGAGTTGAAGTTGCGAGTGTCCCTCTAGCGGACAACCTAGAAACTTGAACTCGCAGAAACGATTTTTTTCACTTTCTTTCACTTTGAATATATATAAACGGGAGTATTTTTATTATTATCTTATAGTGAATACTGATTTTGATGATAGTTTTAAATTTTGAGGTCTGAGAATAAACTTTAGAAACAATTTTTCTAAATCTAATACTTAATTAAGTAGTTTAAGCTATAGTCTATTAACTTACAAATATTTATCAGATTACTTACTCTTAGATCAGTCGTATTTTAGTAAAATTAGTCTAACAATATAGCATTTTGTCATTTTGTAACAAATAGTATTAAAGTAGTGAAGTAATGATAAATTTTAACATCTCGTCGTCATCACGTCGTAAAAAGAAAAAAAAATAAATTAAGCGAAGAGGAGAAAAAAAAGAGAAAACGAAAGCTAGCTCTGTTTTTAGAGAGTGAATTATTTGATGAGTTGTTTTCTGTAAAGCTTGCACAAGGACAAATACGGAAAGCCGAAGAAGCTTAATGACACTCAGTTGGAGGGCATTCGCAGATGCGGGTACGTCAAGACTCCTCTGACCATGACAATGAAACAATAAAACCAAAAAAAAAAAAGAAAAAAAAAGATCCTTACCATCCTTACAAAAACACATTATGTGCCGTTTATTCTGTGGGCTCACATGTTTTTACGACAAAGTTCTCTGGATTGAGTTTTCTTTTTCGTGTTTTGTCCTCTCTCGTGGTTTTTCGCACCTTACCACTTACTTTTCAGTTGTAAATTATAAAAAATAAAAACAAATTTGTTTTACGATACTTACAAAATTTTTTTATTAATATTAATTAACAATTTGACTTATTACAGCCGTTTCGAAGTACAATTATAACATAACTAAATGAGTACGTTAAGTATTAAATGTTTTCATCTGATGATGATATTGTTTTTTGAAACAGCTGCAATAAATTAAATTGTTTTACTAATGTTAATAAAAAAAATTTTGTGACAATCGTAAAACACATTTGTTTTATTTCTAATAGTTTATTATGAATTATCCCCAAGTAAATGCAAAAACTTAAGAATTATTTTTGAGTTTTATTCATCACTTCTCACAAACGATATTCCATAGTTTCATTATAATTTGATCTCTTTTCTCAGGAATGAAATAAATTATTCGATCGTTTTGAGATCAAATTGTAAATAAATTAGCCACTCAACGCACAATGCACAATAGATTCATTACCATTCACAGCATGCTCAAACAATCGTCAATAACATTTACCTGTTCCGTTTATATATTTTAAACGATTGTAGATCGAGGTGCTGGATACATTAGCCTTCGAGCTTTTTTTTTTAAATTAATTTTATTATTATTACTAGGGCATTTGGTAAACTTTTTTTCATTAATCTTATAACAATTTTGAACTAAGTTTATTTTATAAGTTTTTTTTTTCTTCTTTTTCAGTATGAAACTTACAAACAAGATTAGCTAAAGCTTGCTGGCTTTCTTGATAAAATCTTACTTTTTTGTTTTAAGGAGTGTGGCGGTACTACCTACCACGTTAAAAATGTACAGCAAAAACGCAAGCAATAAGAAAGTTTTCGTGTTTGCGAAACATCAAGCCAAATGTATTTTTAAACGTTTCTTCTTGCTCTGATTTACTGCCATACCTTCTTATTACCAACTTTAAGTGTGTATAAATATGCATACACTCGATATTTCACGTCGAACACTCGCGCTTGGTTGAAAGTCACACGTGTAGTTTAAACGAGTACCTCGCACGTGTAAATTATATGTTGAAATTCCAATATTAAAACTTAAATATTATCCGTGTGCATTTTCAACCATACACCAAAAACACCCAGAACTTTTGTTTATTTATCGACGTGGAATCCACGTACTCGTTTGCCAATCCCTTTCTGACGAACGATTCCCAACTCTTGCAGGGAGTTCGAGGTGGACTCGATAAACTTCCCGGGCCAGACGCACCGATGGAGGCTCAGCGGTTTGTTGCAGCGGGGCAGAGACCGCAGACGGGAGGCCCTGCTCAACGACCTCGCTTTGGCAACCAGGTTCGTGGTCGTCACAGCCAAGGGCCGGATATTCTCCCACTGCTTCAGCGTGGCCGAGTCGGCCAAGGCACTCGTCACCGGTCTCCTGAGACTACTAGGTAACATTTATAATTCTTATGAAAATTTGGTTTTTAGTTGAATGGAATGATGATTGAATGTCTTTTTATTTTGTCTTTAGATATCGTATTTGGAGTACCGTCTCTTCAAGCACAAAACTTGGATGCCAAAATTCGCGAGGAGCGGTGCCGGCATCTGGTTGCCGAATTGGTTTGCAAAGTAAGTTGGTTTTTTAATCTCAAGATACTTGATTTTTTTTCTTGTGAATCATAAGTTATTTATATGTGTATCGTATATGATTTTTTTATTACCGTTAGAGCGACGGTAAAATTTTAGGTAAAAATAGATAAATACGTCAAGAAATTTCATTTTCATATTTTAATAAAAACGCGAGGCAGTTTACAATATCAAAGTAAAATTTTTATTTATTGCATTTTGTTAATAAAACAAAATTAACAAATATCTGTAGAAGATAATTTATTTGTCATTTTACTGGCCAATTACCCGAAACATTCAAAATATGTACCGATAAATGATTAAATTTTGTAAAACAATGTGATATAATTAAAAAAACAAATTACGTTAATCATAAAAGCTCAAAAAACTTACAACAGCTTTAAAATATTTTCAAACAAAAATTTCAGACTTTTTTTACTATTCAATTAACACGCTCTAAATCCACATTAGCGACCATTGAGAAAATTAAATAATCCAAACTTGCAAATTACGACAGGCGGAGTACGAGGATTCGCTCGAGTTACTATGCGGTTTCATTCGTCGGCAGCTGCAGCGAGCTACGACCGAGAAGTTCGAGGTTGAGCGAGAGTCGCAGATGCTTCCGGTGCCGGTGCCCTTCGTCTTCGGCACCCCGAACGGCGCCGAGGTCGACCTGCGATTGTTCAGCCGGCCCATTATCATGAAAGCCCTGCCCACTCTGGTCGTCATCCTCGAGCGAGAAACCCGCGGTTGGTTCCTGCACTTCCGTGAAAAACTCATTTCCGAGCTGAGAACATTGAAGAAGTCGGACGAAGAAATTGAAAAAGTACGTATTGTTACGTTTGACTGTCCATTATTCTTTTTACAATTTTTCTATGAAAAAAAAAAAAAAAACTCATTAATTAAGCTGTTGTATTAAGTAGAAATGATGAAACTAAATTATGTGCTGCTATCTAAACTTGAGAATTATTTAATGTTTTCATAACCAGTATAGTCAGCACTTAATAATTAAAATTTTCGTCTCAGATAACGCTCATGCTTTATGTTAATAAACTTCAATAATTTGAATTTTTTATTTTTACAAAGTGAATAAATGGTTTCTAGATAAATGAAAGTAGGGTACTCGATAGTGAGCAATTTTATATCAGTACTTGATTAAGTGAAATATTGTTTCAGACAAAATAACAACAAGTTTCACAATAAAAATTTGTTCAATAATTAAAAATTTTCGATTCCTTTAAAATTGTATACAACTTTTGACTCTACAATTTTTGTTTACGCAGGAAGTGAACGAAGCGGTAATGCAAGAGTACCTCCAACGAGTATACACGTCGATCCTGTCGCACCCGGACATCGCGGCGCTGGGGGAGGGCGTGCCCCAACTTCTGGTCCAGCAAGCTCAGTCGGTGGTCCTGATGCACCGTGCGGTAGAGAACGTCCAGCAGAAGCTGGCCGCCACGAAGCAGTCGCTTCGTGAGAGGATAGAGCGGGAGCATCCCGTGCTGTCGCGCATTGGGCCCTGGATGAGGGACAGGATGCGCGAGGCCGAGGCCAGCTTCATCGAGGAGTGCGAGTGGAGCGCCCACGAGGAGGCTTTGGCCCTGTGCGGACAGCAGAACCTCCAGCAGACGCTCTACTTCCTCAACCGCGATCTCACCTTCATGAGAGAGGTGAGCTCAAAGTTTTTATCATATCAGTTAATATCACCTTGGACCTATAAAACTAAAATTGTAAAAAAACAAAACGAATCAATAGTTGAAAGTGGTATTAACGGCGGTTGTCTTTTCAGAGAGAGCAAGTTCTTCTGAAAGAGCTGAGAAAGGTCAAGACTCCAACGAGGAGCTTCCAGTGGCCAACGCAGATCTGGCTACCGAGGAACTGGATAATCCGGCGCAGCTTCCAGGGCCAGTCGGAAGTCATACCGACGGTCTTGAGCAACACTCCCACTTCCATCACTACGCCTCGAGCCGATCCGAGTCAACCCGTATTTTTGGTTGAGCGGGAAATCGTACACACTACTACAACTAGGTAAAACTCATCAAACTTATTAAAAAATAAAAGTATTGAGGATATTTCAATGCTCCCTCGTTTCGTAGGTGGCCGATGTGGCGATGGATAAACTACGTGTTCCGGACCTGGTGTTGGACGTGGAACGCTATGTTCTTGTTCGGAGTGGCTCTGCCCTGGTGCAGCCCTGTGTCGATACGAGCTTTGATACTGATGCAACCCTTTACACCTGACCTAGAGCTTAGTCAACTCAACGGTACGCTCTTCCCTCGCAAATCCTCCCAGACGCCCACGCTTTATTCGCGGTTGACGACCCTCTGGAGGCATATCAGCAAAAGTCGAACGCACTTCGAAACGGAACCCGACACAGGTAACCAACTTCATCCACTAAGCGATCATATATATTTGACTTTTTAATTGGAATTATTACCCTGCAGGTTTTATTGGGAAAGGAATGACGAGACACATCAATAGACTGTACAATTACGGAGTCAAAGGATTCCTCGGAACGCTGGTTATTCTGTTTCTTTTTCCCTTAGCTTGTCTTTTCATTAGTTTCGCGTCACTCTTTATAGCAGTAACTGCATTTATATGGTTAGTAAAAAATTTAAGTGCGATCGATGTAGATAAAACTAATCGATTATTACGATTGATTCTATTTTTAGGATGCCGATGGTCACTTTGGCGCTTTACGCCTTTGAGGCCCTCGTGTGGGATTTGGACAGTCCCGAGAGTAGTAGAAATCGATACCTAGTCGTAATGGAAGCTTTAATTTGGAATATCGGAATACAAGGCTGCTTACAACCTATAGCGGCATTGTTTATTGCCGCTGTAGTTTGTCCTTTCATTTCATTTGTTATATTAACAGGTATTAAAATACAAGTCATACCTTAACTTCAATACATGAAACTGGTTGAAATATCATTCATATAAAACAATCTTTACAGTTTCTGTGATACGTTACTGGGTGAGAGTGATGTGGGACACTGCCATGTTCCATTTGGTAATAAAAAATCGTGGACGCATACCCGCGAGCGACAGTTTCATCGTTAAAAGAATAGCTGGTCCGGGATTGGCGTCTGATTATTATTACCAGGTTGGTAACGAAATAAATCATAATTAAAAATTAAATAATTTTACAATCACCTTGTAACTTTCCGAAATTTTTATTTTAAACAGATAAGACCAGAGCAAGCGCTGGCGGCATTTGAAGCGAAACTAGAACTCGACGAACTGCAGGCGTTCCAACAAGAAATGGAGCGACTTATCACGCAACCTCAGCGAGATTTCACGCAGTTTGTCGAGGCGTGCTTCGGTCCTTTTGCTGCCACTTTGGAAAAAAATAAAGAACCTTACAAGTCTTTGGAGAAAGAGGCCAGAGATTTGGTCGCTGCACTGCACGAGAAACTGGATAGACGCAGAAAGGATCTGCAGACTGGACTGGGTGTTGCTGTCAGGAGCAAAATTAAACTGGCTACATTTGATCTAAAGGTTCGATTTCTTCAACAAAATTTTAATTGATAATATCTGTTATAACCGTAGTTAACTTATTTATTTTAATTTTAATTAGGTTGTAATACAGCAAGGTGCTCTCATTTTGGAACGTTTTTACCCTACCCACGTTTTCGCTCGCATTACCTCTCTCGAAGAAGATTTCTGGGAAAACAAAGGTCTGGGAGTCGGTGACTGGGCGGGATTAGCCGGCCTCATGTTTGCCGATATATTCAGCCTGGACTTTCTGCAGCCGCTCGATGAAGCCGACACCAAATTCAAGCTAGAATCTCATCCTACGGTCGATCTCACCCGTTACACCGAGATGGTACAAAACACAGAGTTGGGCGGTGGTCTAAACGGGCCGGATTTACTCGGAGCGGTTTACGCGCCCCGTGGTAACATCCAAGTGCACAGCCCTTACCTCGCTATATCCGCCTTCAACCCGAAAGCGAAACCGCCCAGCAACAGCAGAAAATCTGACAAACGAAAGTAAGTATCGATAAAAAAACTATCAGCGTAACCGGTTAAAATTAAATTTGCAATTTCGATCAATTGATAAATTATTTTTGCCCTTCACAGTGACACAATTGGATTACTAACGTCCACCAGACTGCTGCGTCGTCGTACGATGATGAGCAACATAGCCGAGGGACGGTGGCAGCCTTGGAAACGCCAAATGCGTCCGTACAGCGCCGAAAAACTTCTGATTCCCTTGCCCGTACCACACCCAGCTCACATAGCTGTGACGATACACAACCGGGATACCGAAGACCCGATACCCCTCGACTCCGAAATCTGTCAGAATATTTTGAGGGCGATCGAAGAATCACCGAGCGTCTCAGCGATGGAGAGTGTGGTCATCAACAGATATCGAGGCGGAGACTCGAGCTTTGACTCCGTTGCTTCGCAGTCGTCCGTTTCCATCGATGCTCTTGACAAGGTAAATTATACAAAAAAATTATTCTTTATTTACGAACTTTTAGTAATTTTAACTTCTTATTTTTAAGGTCGAAGAAGGAGAACAGAAGGATGACGAGGAAAAAGAAACAGAGACATACCACTGGACGTTGTCGAACTGGGGTGGTGGTATGTCGCGACGTAGAAACAACTCGGGATCAATAAAAGTCGACCTGGCCTCACCCGAAGACGTCACCCTCGACACTGACAGCACGCGAGTTATGTTTAGCACATACGGAACTACGGTCTAAGTCTTAATATACTTTTAATATTTTGGTATAAAAAAAAATTTTAAAAAATGATAAGAGCTTCGAGTCGTGTGTATCAAAGTTCGGATAGTTTTGTGATGTTTTTTTAAAGAGCGATTTTCCACGTGTATGGAATTGACGTTAGAAAACTGCATGACTTTTTTTTTTTTTTTTAATACGTATTTTAGTTGACAGTAAATATTTTAAGAAAAAAAATATTTTAACTTCCGACCTGTATTTTTTATTTATTATATTTTAGTATTTTTTTAAATCCTTTTTTTATATATTTCTATTGAAGCACTTTTATTTTAATTTGATCGAATTTTCATAAAAAAATATCGAATATTTAATGGAATGAAATTTTTCAAACAAAAAAAAATTAATTTATTTTTGTTAGTAACTGATTTTTTATTTAAATGAAATCATTGAAGATTATTTTAAAATTATTATCTAAACCAAGTTACTGCCGCCAATATCTATTGTCGTATGTTAAATGGCTACTTTCACGTTGACTAATCGTCTAACATTTTAAATAAATGTAATGCACTTTTAACTTGTCTGGTTATCTTGTGCCTTTTTGCCTAAAAACAATTGAAGAACTGAGAGTTTTTTTTTCATTTTAAATAAAGAAAAATTTGTTTTTTACTGCATTAGTAAAAACATTGAAAATTTCATTATTGATTGCATAGAATTCAAGTATAAAAAATGATTTTAGTTACATTAGTTTTGAGTGGCAGAGTAAATGGACATAGATAAAAAATTATTCTTTTTTAATAATTGATATGTAAAATTGATTTAAAAAAGATACGATTAAATGATATACGAAAAAAAAATTTGAATCAAATAGGACTTGTAGCATTCCAAAAATTGAAAAAAAATTCTTACTAGAAAAAAACTTTGATTTAGTGAGTTCTCATTAATTATTTCTACTCGTCGTAGAATATATATCTATTGATTTGTAAAACTGTAAATAGAAATTTGCGTACAAAAATTTGTAACATTAAATTTGTTAATTTAATATAATATTTAAAATAATTCAAAGTAACAATATTGCTTGTTAATAAATACCGTATAACTATAGAGATATAAATCATTTTAATTACAAACAACACTGCTCTCTACTGTTTATATGCTTTTTATTTTTTAACTTATTAGCATGATGCGCCAACATCTCCAAGACTTATTTGGAGATTGTAATTAGTGTAAATGTGAACTCGAAGCTTTGCCTTTTTTTAGTGATTAAGTGAACTGGGGGAAATTTAAGATCTCACGTTTATTTATTATGATTTTAATTTTTTATTCATTCATTCAACTTTAACAAACTTCTTAGTCAGTTTTTACGATATAAAAAAAAAAAAAAAAAAAAAAAAAAAAATTTACATGCGGCCATTGATGGCACGAAGCAAAAAATTTGTAATACTGTGAAAACTTTGCTTTAAGTGTGAATGCAGATGCTTTATAATAAATTACCAATAAACTTATTACTTTTTACATTAGAACACAGTGAAGTAATTCTACTATTTATAAAATTTTTTTATACAAATAAATGAAATAAATAAAAACATCGAGTTGAAAAAAATAAAATGAAAACTGTATTTCAATATAAAAAACGAAGAGGTAGACGAATACTTACATTAATACGTTATTTGAAGTTAAGCGTTTTTAAAGTTTTAAATTTTCAATTTACAATCCAAGCTATGAATACTTATTAAATATAAATAAGCAGAGTGTAAGCGCCGAATTTTTTAATTTTCTTAAAAACCATTAATTTAAATTTTTTTTTAAATGCTAAAATTTTTATGTCAATAGTTATTTTGTACCATTAAAGTGAGGGTGTAGTAATGAAATAATTTCAAATTATAAAAATTTAGAAATGTTAATCAAAAGTATTCAATTTTTAAATAGTTTGGCCATACTTTGCTTCTGATATTTATCATATTTGAAGTAATAAATATTTGGATATTAACGGTCATCTCTATGGTAAAAAAAATTATATGTTTGAAGATTCCATCCAAAAATTAAACGAGAAATATAACTCAATTGTTGATCTTGAAAGCAAATGTCCAATTATAAAAAATGGCTTATAATATCATATATGACATGCTTATGAAATATAAAATTTTAAGAATAGAATCCATAAAAAATACTTAATCAGATAATAAAAATGGAGCAATTCAAAAAAAAATATATTATATATTCAAATCAAAACTCTTACATTGATAATGTAAAGTATCTTAGCTATCAGACGTTCAAATGTTACAAAGTGTTAACTAAAATTTCTTGAATTATTTAAGAAAAATATTTATGCTTAGAATGCAAAAAAGTCATTGTAGTTTTTTTTTCTACGCAAGCACTGAATAACAGAGTCTGTAACTTTTATAATTATCTTTATTTAATTTATAATGTTTTTTTTTTTTTTTTTTTAATTTTTATATATTTAAAAATTTATGAGCATTGTTTGGTTGATTAAAAAACTTACTACTCATACATATAATAAAAATTAATTGTTAATTTTTTCTCGTATTCACCGTGAATTGTAGTAACATACTTAAGTTTTATAATTAAAATGTGAACGTGAAAAAAAACTTTTTTATTATTCACCTGAAAGTATCGTCCTTTCTTTTTTCAGGCTTAATTTACTTTCTCCGTGATTCAAAATATGAGATCTTGACGAAACATTAAGAATCTTTTTTTATATTAAAGTCAAACCAAATCACAAATATTTCTTGCCAAAAAAATTTTGAGAGATTTATTTTAAGTGTCAAATTTAATAAAGCAAAAACTGATTAAATTGATTTTTATTCGAAATTTCGAATGACTCTCACATTTAAATTGTCAATTTACACATCAAAGACCTAATACTCAGGATCTCCTATGACTCCCATAAAGACAATTAAGTTTTTCACGGTTATAAGGAAAAGCGAAGGACGATTGATGCTGAAGTCGACTGGACCACTCATTCTAAGAGCGAGTTCAATACCTAAAAATTTGATGAAATTTTGATATAATGTTCCGAAGTTAAAAATATAATATATTATACCTGTTGAAGCAGCAGCTTCGCTGCCCTTTTCATTGACTTCGATGAATGCCTTTTGTTTGAAATCTGATACGTAAAGTGGTTGTTTGTCGGAAATGGTTGTAAAATCAGCACCGGGACCAAACATATTTTTCATACCGAGCTAAAATTACCCGTGTATGTTAAAAATAAAAATTCGTTTTGAATTCAAATAATGTACATACTTTCATCAGAGGTTCTTTCAAATTGATCTCACTGTTAATTTTAAATTTTGGCAAGAACAATTCAATTTTTCCTGAATATCCATTCTTTTTGAAGACGGAAGCATCCAGAGAACTGACATTGTTCAATAAACTGTGGAGTCCAGTATTTGGTCCTGGTCGGATGATTGTCATTTGTACTTCATTGTTTTGAAGTTAAAAAAGAAATTATTTTTTTTAAATGAATTATATTTGTAACATTTATTAAGTCAGTCTATACCTTGTAAGGAAGTTGAACAAAACTGGATTCTAAATCTTTAATATAACCACTAATAAATTTGGCCTTTGCAGACATCATGGCTACGTCCTTTTTGTCTGCTGGATTTTTATCATTTTCACAATAGTAAGAAGCCTCGAAAGATAACGGATCTTCATATTGCTCAATAACATGCCCTCTGCCGCTTTTACAATAATAAAAAGTCTTAGGTGCAGTATCTTTACTATCAAATTTAGTTTTCCAATCACCTTTGAAGTAAACGGCGTTCAAAAGAATCATGAAAAGATCATTCGAGATACCGGCTAAAAAAATTAATAAATCAATGAACCATCATACTTTTTTAATTTGAATCATTCACAAGAAATTAAAAAATTTATTTTTTGTATAGTTACATTCTTCAATGAGATTGTTAATTTTTTTATTTATAGCATCCTGAACCCACTTATTAATATAATCTGCAGCTGGTTTTGATTTTGACACATCAAGTGGTTGAACGGTAGAGGAAAATACTGCTTCAATTGTCTTTTGAAATTGCGGTCTCAAAGTGAACTTATTATTGACGAAAACTTTACTTGCTACTTTCATATCAACGTTCGTCACTCCCTGTTGAAAATAATGTTTACATCAAGCTTTCCAGTCTAAGTAACAATAAAACAAAATTATATGCATATATCTTACATTTAAAGTATTCAAAAATCCAGTGAATGCTGAATCTTCTTGATAAATTTTTGGAAAATTTAGAGAATTTTTTATTTCTGAAGCAGTTTTATGATTTGCACCAAAATACACCATGCAAAGTGCAACCCAGACACTAAATGGTGAAATTACAATATTTGATTCAGGTTTTTCTGAAACGTAAATCTAAAAAAAATGTAAAATTTTAGCTAAAAAGTACAAATTTTAGTTTTTTGCGATCTATAAAAGCTATAAGTACCCTTAATAAATTTGTGGAAAATTCATTAACGGAGTTTATTAAAGAAACATCTGTTGTTAATTTTTTATAAGCTGTACAAAACGTGCCTAATGCTAGCACTAAAATGAGTGTAGCTGAAATGAAAATATTAAATAGAAATATTTGATTTTTTCATTCGATTTTTTCTTCAGCTACAAATTTATTTTCAAAACCGTTTAGAAAAAATTCTTAAATTATAGAACACTGTAATTCACTTCTAGGCAATACAAAGTTGATCTACAATATTGATATGGATTTAGCTGAAAAATTCGTGTGCGAGCAAAAAAAATTGTTTACATAATATACTTTACAATATAATCAAGTATGAAACAAAAAAATTTTCAACGCGTCAAAAAAGTTAAAAAAATTTTTTTTTCATAAAATTTCAACTCCGTATGCGAAATTTAGAAATATTTTTCTTTGCTTTATTTTACAAAAATAAAAATAAAGTTTTGTACAGATTGAAATAATATCATCCATTATTGCGACTATACCTATTCATAATTAATGTTATTGACCTTGATGAGTAACCAAGATCTTAAAACATAAGTAAAAAACATTAGTAAAAAAAAATCACTTCAGCTCATGATGACGTAGGTAGTTTTTCTTTTTTATATTGTTACCATTCATTAGTGATACAAAGAACAACAAAGTACAAAAATTTTGAAACGTTATAAATTTTAAATTCTTACGTGTAACCATCGTCGAAACAGCTTCCAGAAACTCCTTCTCTGTAGTAATTCACTGGAGTAAGGATTGTTTTGTTGAGTAGATTTTCTACTTTTAAAGATACGTGTACGTGCAAAAAACATGACTTTTCATAAATCAGCTTAAATTTTTGACTCTTTTGGATTTTTAAAAGGAATTCAGTCAAGTTATATAATGGTAAGAATCCGTATAAAATGAAAACCCATGATATTTTAAATGTTTATACCTTTTAATATTTCTACAGGATCAAAAAAATCAAAAACTTGAATGTACATATGAAGTTTTATTAACATTTATTTTTATTCGTCATTTTGAATAACGTTGACTTTTAAACATTACAAGTATTACATAGAAAAATTAATATTCTGGATTTCCAATGATCCCTGTGAATACAACTATGTTATTTACAGTTATTAAGAAAAGCGATGGCCGGTTGACGTTGAATTCGGGTGTGTAACTAGCTTCAGATCTTACAAATAGGCCTAGACCTGAAAATTTTATAAATCATATTAAAATTAAATTTTATAAAGTCAAAAACAAATGATGAATATGAATTTTACTTGTGGCAGCTGCAGCTTCGCTGCCTTCCTCATTGACTTCGATGAATGCTTTTTGTTTCACGTTCGATACGTAGATTTGCTTGAACGCAATGTTTGTAAAGTTAGCGCTAATTGGATCGTACATACGTTTCATGCCAAGCTGGAATATTATGTAACAATTAGTTAAGCATTCCTTTTAAATTATTTTCAATGTATCAATTTACAATTACTTACTTGCTTTAAAGATTGATTTAAATCTATTTTGCTATTAATCTTGAACTTAGGAAGAGACAAGTTTAATGTGGTGTTCCTGCCATTTTTTTCAATAGCAGAAATGTCGAAAGTACTGATATTATTTAACAAACTGTTGATATCAGTATTTGGTCCAGGTCGGATAATTGTCATTTTAGCATCCTTGTGCTGAATGTAAAAAGAAATTTTCAATTTAAAACCCATGAATTATTAATATAAATTAAGAGGAGTACCTTATAAGGAAGTTGAACAAACGAGGAGCTCAAGTCTTCGAGCTGTCCATTGATAAAATAACTCTTGACAGACATCGTAGGTACGTCCTTCTCATCTGCCTGACTTTTATCATTTTTACAATGGTAGGTGGAGTCCTGATACTCTGATGATTGCTCATATACATGACCTCTACCACTTTTACAATAATAAAAAGTCTTGGGTGCAGTATTTTCACTTTCAAATTTAGTTTTCCAATCGCCTTTGAAATGAACAGCGTTCAAAATAATCATGTAAAGATCACTTGAGATTTCGGCTACATAAGAAAATAAAATAAATAAATAAACAAATTTATTGTGCGACTCTAGTTAGATAAATTCAAATAAAGACTAGTTAGTTTCGGTAGTTACATTCGTCAATGAGATCTTTGATTGTATTATTTGTGGCGCCGCTAACCCAATTATTTATATTATCAGCGGCGTCTTTAGAATTCGATACATCGAGTTTTTCAACTGTTGCTCCAAATATTTTATTAATTACTCGTTGATACCCATTTTTAAGTTTGAATGCTTCATTAACGAATAGTTTATTCGCTATTTTCAAATCGATTTGGTCCAGTCCCTGTTGACAAGATCGATCAGTGAAATTAGAATCATTCTTTTCTTCAACTTTTTCAATACAATGAAACACATAAAAAAAAAAATGTTTAGCTCACATCTAATTTTTCTAAAATTTCAAAAAATGCAGTAGGATTTGGAGGGCTTTTTGGAAGATAAAGTGAATTTCTAATTTCTGTAAAAGTCTCTTTCCTAGCACCATAGGCCAGCATGGAAAGAGCGATCCAGGCACTCAATGGTGAAATTATTAGATTTGAATCGAGTGATCTTGATGAATAATCCTAAATAAAAAGTTGAATTTACATGGGAATCTAAAAATTATCTTTATTTATTTGTGTAACCTTCAAGATCTACGTACTTTTAATAATTTTAGAGAACATTTATTGACAGAGTCAATTAAAGCATTTTTTTTCGGTGCTGGTTCGTAGGCTGTACAAAATATGCACAACGTAAGCACTAAAATTATTGAACCTGAAATAAATAAATACAATAGTAATATTATAAATTAATTTTATTAGATTAGAGTTATTAAAAAATTTTATTAGATTAGATTTAGAATTCTTACGTTTATCCATTTTTGAAACAGCTTTTAGTCAGTCGGTAACCCACTGAAATGGTTTTTTTTTGTGAACGACTTCTCAGTTTTTATATTGTTCGAACGTTATCAGGAAACCTGACTTTTAATCAATTAACTTAATTTTTGGTGCCAACACAGTGCTTGTGTGCGTAGTTTATCAGAAAAAATTAAAATTCATTTTTCTACGTAAGTGTGTTATTTTATTCTAAAAAATTCTTAATAAACTAAACATCCGGTCACCTTCGAGTTTTGAAAAAAAAATTTTGTAAGCTGCTAATGTTAAACTTTATCTTACTTCGTGCTGTAATTTTTATTTATTTCGATCCATAAGTGTAATAATTTTTTTTTTTTTTTTTTTTTATACTGAATTATGAGAGTCAAAATATTTATGCAACTTATATAGGGCATTTCAGAAAGGTTTGTTTTTCATAAGAATAAATCAGAAGTATCATACGGAGGAAAGCAGGATGAAATTTTACACAAAGCTTGGCTACTAAATATGCAGAATAAAAATTAAAAAAAAAACATTTTATCAGCAATTTGAATATTCACTACAAAATAACACTTTTTTAGTCTAAATTTCGTGAATTTTTTCAATTCTAAGTAATACAGGTACTGCGCAACTGACTAAAATCAAGAAAACAGTTCCTAGAAAATAATATTCATTTTTTTAAAGACTTGAGAATTTTTAATATGTTAATATTGAATATGTCAATCGCTTCGTTTTCCTTATTGTTATGATCATTTTATTAAGTTGTTCGTTATAGTCATAAATAGTATCAAAGAATACTCAAAATCTGTGTAAATAAAATACATTTTGTAAACAAAAATATATTTTCAATTACTGTTTTGTAATATTGTTGAAATATTTTTCAAGCTTTTTTGAAGTATTGTGCAATGTATGCTTATCAGCAAGCTTCAACCAATAACTTATTTTTTATTTTTATTTTTTCCGTATGTTTTGAGTATCTGGCATTATGATACATGTTTCTTCTGAAAAATCTATAAAAATTAACAAAAACTTATTGGATCAAAATTTGTTTGACGAAAGTTCTAGGTACGAAATCTTTAATTGTAAGAGTATCAATGTAATGAAAAGTTCAAAAGTAAAGATTGGCACAACAGTCTTATTATGTATGACCTTTAAAGATGTCGTTTTTTGACAGTATATAGCTTCAACAGATCCATCATATCTAGTTTAAGATAAATAAAAACGACAATTTTTAAAATATTTTATACTAAAATACATACAAAATTTTTAGCATCTGACTAAAAAAATTTCAGTGAGTATAAGAAAATCATCTATTTCATCAAATAATTCTTACAAATTTTTTTAAATCTTGTTGTATATCGTATGACTTTGAATCGAGAAAAATTATTGTTCTAATGTAGTAGAGTAGCTCATCTTTATTTTAATAAACACAAAAGTTTCAGAGTTTTAAAAAGAAACAATTATAACAAATTTATGTATTATTTTATTGGGAAATTTCTTTTTTCTATTGTATTAACAGTATTAACATTTTAAATTTCAGGATCTTCGAGGCATCCAATAAATACAATTCAATTCTTCACACTTATCACAAAAAGGAAGGGCCGATTGACTGCCAATGAATGGGGAAGTGACATGGGTTGAATCTTCGATTCTGGAAATATGATTAGTCATATGTTAGATCTTAAAAACAATGAATCCATAATAAAATTTTAAACATAAAAAATTAATTATGAAAAAAATGTAAGATAAAAAATTGGCTTACTAGTTACAGCTGTGGCTTCGGTGCCCCATTCGGTAACTTCAATAAATGAAGTTTGTTTGATTTCAGATAGCCGCAAAGGCTCGTCGGATATTTTTGAGAAATTAGCATTAACACTAATTATATCATTCATTCCAAGCTGTAATTAATATGACTTATTTTTAAAACTGCATAAAAAAATTTTGTGATTCATAATTTCGTACGTACTCGGCTAAGAGATTCTTTCAAATCAATTTTGCTTTCGATTTTAAACTTAGGAAGAGACAATGCAACTCTGAATTTCAAATCAGCCTTCTTTAATAGAGACGCGCCCAGATATTTGTTATTTAACAAGCTTTGAAGATCAGTGTTTGCGTCTGGTACGATAATTTTCATTTGGGCTTCTTCGTGCTGATGCGATTGGGTATTTTTATTTATCTGTAAATACATTCAAAGTAATAAATTAGTTCTCAATATTAAAAAAATTTTCTAACATGTAGTTAAAACGATGACTTGAAATTTACCTTGTAGGGAAGTTGAATAAAGTTGGCTTTTAAATCATCAAAATAACCGTTGACAAATTCGCTGACAGTAAACATTGTGGGTACCAGTTTTTCCATATCCTTGCCATTTTTGCGATAAAAAAAACGCTCGGGACTAGTGGCGACACTCTCAAATTTGTTCTCCCACTCACCTCTGAAGTAAACTGCATTCAATAGAAGCATAACCAGATCTTTTGAGAATTCTGCTGCAAAAAATAAATTTCAAATTTTATTCATTCACTAATTGATTCAAAAGTTAAAACCAAAAGACTTTTTGTGTTTAAATAGTACAGTGTTATTTGCACACGACCTCGAAATATCAATTAAAAATTCAAGAATTCGAAATGCATGGTCTTTAATACTTACATTTGTTGATGAGATTTTTTATTTTTTCATGTGTAGCATTGCTAACCCATTTATTGATGTCGTTCGCAGCTTTTTCAGAATTTGAATTATCAAAAGACGAAGTTTCCGAGTCAAATGCTGTCTTAGTCATATTTAAAAATACATCTTTAACTTTGAAATCCTCGGATACGTACAGTTTATTAAGAACATTCAGATCAAAATTCTTTATTCCCTGTTAATAAAAAATTAATTTTATAAGAGATTTTGAATGATTTTTTTACAATCGTAGGGTCTTTCTAGTTATAACATTTAATTCCTCTTGCAGCAGTTTGAAACCTTTCAAAGCAGCTTCGGAATTATCCGGAAGAAAAAGTGAATTTTTCATTTCTTCATAAGTTTTACCTCCAGCACCAAAAGCCAGCATAGACAACGCGAACCAGGCGCTCAAAGGCGAGATTATAAAGTTCGTATCTGTTTTTTTTGCAGCAAAATCCTAAAAAAATATTATCCACCAAATTTAGAAAGAGATATTGTTTCTTGTGAGAATTGATAAATGTTACATACCGAAAATGAGTTGATTGTAAACTTATTGGCAGCCTCGATTAAGGAATCACGAGCATTTTGTGCTGTTTGGTCAGCTGAGCAAAACATGCACAACCCCAGTATTAAAGAAACTGTAACTGCAAGATAAAAAGCTTAAAGTTAGATTCTAATTATGAAGCTTAATCTTGACCGCTGAAAATAATTTTTCTCAGAACACCAGAATTGCAGTTAATTTTTTTAATCAATTTAATTAAAGAAGAATTTAAGTTCAAGTTAAAATATTAGACAAAATTAATTTTATATCAAGATTTTTTAAGCCTTTTTTATATAAAATTAATAATTTAAAGAGATCGTTGTAAAGATATTATAAATTTAAATTTTATCATTTAGAAAGTTGATTTTTTGAAAGATTTTATTTAATTATTAAATTTGAAAAAAAAAAAAAAAAAATTATACATTATTTCAAAAATAAAAAAGAACTTGAGTAATTAAGAAAAGTTTTGATACTTAAATATTTAAAAAATTATTAATGATACCTAACAGTACTTACGATTATTCATTTTTAATGTAAATTGAGTAAATTAGTGAAATCAAAATTATTCAACAAAACTGTCTTTCAGTATTTATAGGCATGAACGTTATTTAAATGCTCAAAGTCTTTTTTTTCTTTTTTTATTTATTTATTTTTGTCGATTAAATAATCTTTGTGTTTTTTTAATGAATTATTAGTAAACTCATAATTTTTTAAAAAATTGTGAAAAAAAAAATTTTGTTATTCATAAATTATGTATCAATACACTTTTAATTTATCAGACTGTTTGTCTGATACACTGCACTTGATTCAAATTAATTAAAAGTAAACAATCGATTATGCAATTTTTTTTTCTTGCGACGTATTTTCAGTATTTCAACTGCATCAAAAGTAACGTATGAACTGTGGCTTGTTTCTACTGTAAATCTCAAAAAATGTTTTACCTCAAAGTATCAAATGTATTTTGATACTTCATTAATTTTTATTTAGTTCTGAATAAAAATATCAAATTTTGCTCTGAATTAGATCAATCTAGTGACATCAGTTTTCAGACAACGTCAGTAAAGAATATTTTTATTGTAGTAGCCCTCTCTCGACGTTTTTCAGACCTGTTTTCGAGGACGAAAAACTCACTTTCTGTTTTTTTGCTGCTTAACCTAGAAAGTACAGACAGCTGTTCGCTAGTGCGACAGAAAGTGAGTTTTTCGTCCGCGAAACCAGGTCTGAAGAACGTCGAGAGAGGGCTACTACAATAAAAAGTATTGTTCGTCAGTACAATCAAAGTATTAAACGTCGCCCCAATTCAGAAACATGCTAACTTAGAAATCGCACCTGAAACATGATAGCTGACACTCAGTTCAGAAACATGCTAGCTCGACTCCGGTTAGAAGAGTACTATATCAGGCTATAAAAAATTCTATTGTTTTTTTTTTTTTTTTTTTTTTTTTTTACACCGACTTGAAAATTTTGAAAGGAATTTTATCTAACAGCACTTTTCTAAGCGGAATCTAAGTTAGCACGTTTCTGCAGCGGTTCTGAGATAGCATGTTTCTGAACCCGGCTGTGAGTTAGCACGTTTCACGTGCAATTTCTGAGTTAGCATGTTTCTGAATTGGGACGATGAAAAGTACTATTTTAGTAAAGTACTTGTTTAAAATAATTAAACTAAATTTTTTTGCACAGACTTTTATTTTTTATTTAGGTTTTTAAATATTTGTGAAGTTTTAAAAATTAATATTTTGGATCCATAATGACTCCCATAGATACAATAAGGTTTTTCACCGTAACCAAGAAAAGCGATGGTCGATCGACATCAAATACTTCAGAATCAGAATAATCCTCTTCCACGAATTGAATTCCCATAGCTGAAAATTCATCGTTTAAATATTTGAATAATTTATAAAACACATGCTAAATAAATTCAATTAAAATGGACTTACGAGTTAAAGCTCCAGCTTCGTTATCTTTTTCGGTAACCCCGATAAATGCCTTCTGCTTGATTTTGGACAGCCACAGTGGCTCGTTAGATATATTTGTAAAATTAGCTTTGGGATTGAACATATCATTCATGCCAAGCTGAAATTAATTTTAAAATTAAGAGTTTTGACCACGACGAAGATACTAATGACAGTTTTAACTTACTCGTTTTATATTTTCATTCAAATCGATATCATTTACTATTCTGAATCTGGGAAGCGATACTTTGACATCTGTTGGCGAACCAATTTTTTCCAAGAGAGAAACATTTAGAAATGTTAGATTTTTCACAACGCTCTCGATGTATGTATTTTCGTCAGGGAGAATAATTGTCATTTGGGCATCTTCATTCTAGATTTAGATAATATTTTTTAAGTTATTATCAAACCTTTTTTTTACAAGACTAACAATATCATTGAACAGAAGCTACGGTTTACCTTATACGGAAACTGAACAAACCTGGACTTCAAATCACTGAGATAGCCTGCATTAAAAGTTAATTCAGTGGTCATTGTAGGTACAAAATTTTTAATTACAAGACTGTCGTTGTACAGAAAACGATTAAAAAGCTTGAGCTTAGTATCGTCGGTGTAAAATTCATATTCAAATTCTCCTCTAAAATAAACGACATTCAGTAGAATCATACGAAGGTTTGAAGAAATGTCATCTATAAAAAAGCAGTATTTAGTAAAGTCAGTAATTTGTGTGTAGTGATATTATGTTGTTTAAAATCAAAAAATTTACTTTGATTGATTATTTCTTTGAATGCTTTATTAGACGCATTTTCAAACCATTTGTTAATTCCTAACGCTGCTTTTGTCGGCAGAGAACTGTCAAACGGAGAAATTGCACAGTTAAATATTGTTTCGGTAATGTTTTTGAATTTCAGTTTTATACTGGAACCCATCGCAACGTATAATTTTTTATGTATTCTCAGATCAAAATCATTAATTTCCTGCGAATAAACAATTGATTTTGGATTCAAAAAAATTCTTCTACAACGAATACTTGATAGTTGCAGAAAATTTTATGACTTACTCTTAGCTCTTTTTGGAGCAATTTAAAACCCTTGAATGTAAATTCTTCATCATTTGGGAGGAAAAGAGATCTTTTCATTTCTGCGTATGTATTACCTCCTGCACCAAAAGCCGCCATTGTTAGAGATAGCCAAATACCCAAAGCTGAAATTATCAGATTCGAGTCGTTTTTTGATGACCAATAGTCCTGAAAAAAAGTTTATTTAAAAAATCTGAAATTTCAGTAGCATAATTGTGAAACGTACCTGAAATAAGTTGATAGAAAATTTGTTCGCAGCCTCGATCAAATAGTCGCGAGCTTTTTCTGATATTTCATCGGCCGCACAAATCATACATAATGCAAGCACCAGTACAACTACAATTGAAATAGTCCTTTTCAATACCATTTTTTCAGAATGGATGAATGTAATTCAAATTCATACTTACATTTAGTCATGTTTGAAACAGCTTCAAAAACTTTTGACTACTTGCCCGAATTATGATAGTTCTATTAAAACTATATTCCACAACGTTTACAGATGCGAACGTTATCAGAGTAGATGGTCTCTTCGTTCAGTAAATCTAATTGTTCATTCATTTGGTTTTTAATTTTGAATTTTTATCTAAGTTTTAATTAACGAAAAGAATTGAACAAATGAATCCATTCTTCTTTTGAAAAGTCATGAAAATACAATTTTTCATAGAGATAGTTTCAAAAAAAATAATTAAAAAATTCAATTTGCTAAAGTTATCCGATGCCAACACAATTTAAAAAAAAAAAAAAACTCCAAAAACTTGATTTTTTTTAACCATTAAGGGTACATACAAATATGAAATATTTAATTCTCGTGAGAAGCTTATAAGAACAACATTTAAAAAAATTTTCAATGGAGCTTCGGTGACAACGTGTTGGCTAATCAGATATTAGCTCAAATTTCGTAGAAAAGTATTAACTCAAAGCAAGTACATCATGGTTAAATATCAACGTGGTGAAAAAGTATTTTGAAATTGTGAAATAAAAAAAATTAAAAGTATTACTCAGTATTCTCCAAGTTTATTAAAGAGTCACATAATGAGAATCAATTCATATTAAACAAATAATATCAAAATTTTTTTCTTGTTATGTTGGTAATGAGGTTTAAAGTGTGGGATCCTCGAGGCATCCAATAAATATAATTATGTTTTTCACCATTATCACGAAAAGAGAAGGCCGATCGACTTTGAATTCACCAGGAAGTGACATAGGTTGCATCATCAATACTGAAAATAATATTAATTATGTTTCAGATATAAGTTATAGTAAATCAGTATTAACTTTCGACAAAAAATCAATCTACTATAAAGAATAAAAACCGATTTTATCTCAAATTTTTAAAATTTACAGTTTGGGTCCTTGATTTGTCTCAAAGTAAATTATGATACTAATGTATTTTTTTTTTTTTTTTTCTTTCTTTTTTAGTTCAAACTGACTTTGAAAAAGCAACTAATTTTCAATCAAAATAGAAAAACAGCTAAGCAAAATACTGATTTATAGCGAAATGGCCATGAGAAATAACCTTTTTTACTTTTATGAAAATTGATCATTTCATCCCAAAACAACATAAAAAGTAACTTATTCAATTTTGAGACCTTCACTGCAGATTTTGAAATAATTGTACATAAAATCTGTCTAAACTGAGAATGGTGGTAAATTACTTTACCATTTACAGCTGTGGCTTCAGTTCCCCATTCGGTGACGTCAACAAATGCCTTCTGTTTGATTTTAGATAGTCGCAGTCGCTCGTTAGATATTTTTGAAAAGTCAGCTCGGCCATCGAACATGTCAGTCATGCCAAGCTGAAATCAATTGTTAATTATTTATTCCTGTCTGAAGTAAATCCATGATCTATTTGAAAAATTTGTTACGTACTCGCTGCAGAGGTTCTTTCAAATCAATTTCGCTTTCGATTTTAAACTTAGGAAGAGACAAGTCGAGTCTTACTCTTGATCCAGATTTTTTTAAAAGAGACGCACCAAGAGCATGTTTATTGTTTAACAAGCTTTGAAGATCACTGTTTGAGTCTGGTACGATAATTTTCATTTTTGCTTCTTCGTTCTAATATAAATACATTTGTTTTACACAGATTCGTTTAAATTTATGAGTTTGAATCGACGTTTAAAGATTTACCGTGTAAGGAAGCTCAATAAACTCGGCGTTTAAGTCTTCAACATGACCTCTGAGAAATCTACTGGTGACAGACATAGTAGGTACTAATTTTTTCACATCTTTGCCGTTTTTACGATAGTGAAAAGGCCTAGGACTAGTGTCGTCGTTATTAAATTTGGTTTTCCATTCGCCTTTGAAGTAAACTGCATTCAATAGAAGCATCGCTAGATCTTTTGAGATATCAGCTGTAAAAAAATTGATCATTATTTGTAAAATTCAAGCATTCATTGAAAATTAAAAAATCAGAATTGCAGGGATTACAGTACTTACATTTTTTAACGAGATCTTTTATTTTATCATGTGTAGCATCGCTGATCCATTTGTTTATATCATAAGCAGCCTTTTCAGAATTTAAATTATCAAAAGATGAAGTTTCAGCGTCAAATGCAGTCTTAGTCATATTTAAAAACCCATCTTCAACTTTAAAACCATCGGATACGTACAGTTTGTTATGAACGTTCAGATCAAAATCCTTTACTCCCTGTAAACAAAATTCAATTTAAGAAATTTTTATAAATTTAAAAATGAATTTTTTACGTTTAAATTACGTTTAATTCCTCTTGCAGCAGTTTGAAACCTTTCAAAGCGCCTTCTGAATCCTCTGGAAGAAAAAGTGAATTTTTCATTTGTTCATAGGTGTTACCTCCAGAACCAAAAGCCAGCATTGACAGTGCAATCCAGACACTCAATGGCGAGATTATAAAGTTTGAATCAGGTTTTCTCAGAGCATAGTCCTGAAAAAACGTTATTCACACCATTTGAAAAAAATTGTTATTGTTTTATGTATGAATTTAGGAGTGTAGCTTACCGAAAATGAGTTGATTGAAAACTTGTTGGCAGCCTCGATAAGGGAATCGCGAGCATTTTGTGCTGCTTGGTCGGCTGTGCACAACATGCACAGCCCCAGTATTAAAAACACTGTTACTGTAAGATAAAAAGGCAAAAATTAGATTTAGAATATAAGGTTCATTAGTGATCGTGATAAAAAATATAAGAAACGCTTTATTGTTTTAATAATGTTTAAAAACTGTTTCAAACATAAATCTTAAATTCTATTCAAAATTCTGTACAGTGAAACCTCTATAATTCGAACCTCTATAATTCGAAATCCTCTATAATTCGAAGTTATGCGTCGGACTCTTCAATTTCATATGCTGGATAATGTAAAATTACCTCTCGAATTCGAAATTTCAAGAATTCGAAACCTCTATAATTCGAAGTAGCTTTTTGCCCCATGAACGAAATTTACATGCATTTTGACCTCTACAATTCGAAGTAACTGTAATGATCAGTTTTTGAACCGCCCATTATCGTAAGTGGGCTGGTCTGTTTAGAATTGACTTTTGAAAAGCTAGTTTAGTGTCGAAGTCAATGTGAAACAAGCAACATGTCGAGTAAAAAGTATCGATCGCTTACACTAAAAGAAAAAGCAGACTTTTAAAAGCTGCATGGAACGAGGTGACACCTGCAACTATTAAAAATTGTTTTACAAATGCGGGATTTCAAGTTTCTGTAAAAGCTAACGTAGAAATTACAGTATTTGAAGAAAGTGAAGAATGGCGTCGTGTTACTGATGGAAATTTTCCGTACATTGATTATTTGAATGTTGACGAAGAAGTCGCAACCTTTGAAGAGAGGAGCGTCAGTGAAATTGCGGCTGAAGTTTTACACAAAAAAGCTAGGCTTGATGAAAGTGAATCTGAAGATGAGGAGCAAACGGTCGAGTCTGAAAATAGAACTCCTTCAGCTGTTGAAGTAATGTCAATGATAGAAAAAATAAGGTTATTTTCAGAATCTCAGGAAAATGTAAAAGATGAAGTTTTTCATTCGCTACAGAACTTGGAATCGTTTGTTTTGAATGAAGCTGTGAAAAAGAGGAAGCAGTTAAGAATAACATCGTTTTTGAGTAAAAAATAAGTTGAATCTAGATTATTGTACGGACAAATAAAGAGCAAATATTTTTAAAACCTTTATAATTCGAAATTTCTTTATAAATTTACCAAATTTACCTCCGTAATTCGAACCTCTATAATTCGAAATCCTCTATAATTCGAAGTTGATGGCCGGGCACTTGAGTTTCGAATTATAGAGGTTTCACTGTAGTTGATGTAAATAATAATCAAATAGATTGTCACTTAAGTTGATAGTTACCATTGATTCAATGATTTTCATGTTTTAACGTCAAACTTTGTCATAATTTGTTTTTTACTATAATATTATTGACAGTCATTAAAATATCTAAAATCAGAAATTTGTCAATAAACGTGAACATTGTTTTTATCGAAAAGTCGAATATCATCAAAATACTTACGTGTTTTTAATTTGTTGAGTTAGTCATGTTTATAATATTAAGAAATTATTCAAAAATCTCCAAACCTATCGCTGTGGCTTAGAGATTTAAGCGTACATTATGAATTTTGTAATTACTGGTCGGGTAATAAAAGATTTGAATACAAGGTAGTTTGAAGTAGTTAAGTTTGAACAAGTGAAAAACAAATTATGCAAATAGTTCCCGCGAATCACGTGGACGGAACGTGACGGTGGCTATTTAAATTTTTTTTGTTGTGCATATTTTTCAAAAAAAATTATTTTCTAGTTTCTGCAGTTTCACTGCGGAAACAATGATCTTTTTTCAATTATTTATTTATTTAAAAGTAAGGTTTTTTTTTTTTTTTTTTTAATCCAGTTGGAGATTATAAAAAAAGTGTCGATGTTTGAAATTAAAAAAAACAGTTTGATATAATTACTTACAACTATTCATTGCTGAACCAGCTTTCAATTTTGGGATAAATTAGACAGATAGGAATTATTTTGCTGGGTCGGAGCATTTATAGGATAAGAAAGTTATCGGAATATTCGGTTAAAATTTATAAATTTTATTAAATGTACGTCTTTTATTTCTTCTTCTTTTATTTGAATTTAAAAAATTGAACTTTGTAAATTTATTATAAGAATTTTGAAAGACGTATAAAAAGAAATAAAATTTATCGGTAATTTAATTTTAATTATAAAGATTCGTGATGTGATTAAAGAAGTCAAATTTTAACTACACTTCACAGGTTTGCAAAAGAAATTTAAATTAAACGAGAGTTAAAAATTGATTATATTATTAAAAAAAAAAATAAAAAAAAAATGTATTCTTTTGAGAACTGTCGACTCAAAAAACTCGAAAAAAGGATTATGCATAACTACCGTTAGCAGTAAAGAAAGAGGTTATAAAATAGATTATGCTATTACAAAATTATATAAAAAATCTAATTACCAAAAAACGAGTTATTCATGTTTATCGGAGGTTATCACAGTACATTTGACAAAATCTTAAACTTGCGAATTTTAATTCCAAATTATGTGGTTTCGAAAGGGCCGCTATTCCTGTGTTTTCATACTTGCCACTGATTTTTTAAAACTTAAAACGTCTGAAAATAACACCAAAACACTTTTTAAATTATTTGAGATGACTGATAAAATAAAAAAATTGATTTATGCACGTAATACTTAACAAAGATAATTTTGGATTACAAAAAATATATAGTTTACAAACCTAATATATAAATCAGAATTATAAAATTTCATATAATTTACAAC
The DNA here is from genome assembly GCA_038277355.1 of Encarsia formosa. Taxonomy (NCBI): domain Eukaryota; kingdom Metazoa; phylum Arthropoda; class Insecta; order Hymenoptera; family Aphelinidae; genus Encarsia; species Encarsia formosa. The sequence continues at coordinate 6,353,447 of CM076185.1, read as the reverse complement.
CGAAAGAACGAACTTTCTTCGGTGATGTCAAAATGAGAAGTGAGAAAAATAGTACTGGGACGCAATGTGTATACGAATGAGTCGAATGTAAACAAAGTTTCAGAAAGAGGGATATAAACATAATCGTAATAGGATTCAAACGAGAGAGTGATGAGTTCTTTTCTCTTGTTTATCGCTATCTCGGTTGTAAATTATATACATGAAATTTTATACTTCTGAATTATATATTAGGTTTGTAAACTATATTTTTTTTGTAATCCAAAATTTAACGTCAATATTATCTTTGTTAATTAATAATTTTACTTTAACAGTACTTAAAAAGGTCCTCACATCGGCGGAAGAAACGTTGCGGCTAATCAATGACGGAGCCAACTCTTTTACCAAAGTTTTTAGAGTAAAAGTAATTTGGACATGTAAAGATTAACGATCATAACAATTATTTTTTATACTATCATCTGAATAAAATTCGGATTTGTAATTTATTGACGTTTGTTTATTGTCTTTAGGATTAAAAAAAATACGTGTGATTTCTGAGTATCGATCGTGTCAATACAAGTTACATCAATAAAAAAGCCATTTATGATTGCTTACTTATCACTCGTGTATCGAACATAGTTTTATGATAGTGCGAGGGGAAATCCGTTTTCATGACATGCAAATTCGCATTTATCGCACGCAGTGTCAAAATATTATTAATCATTCAATCATGAATTTAAAAACTATTTATAGAAACTTTTTTTTATAGTCATTGGAGTCTTCAACATTTTTAAATTTACTGCCATTTGTAAACTTGTTCTACTTAATTTTCCAAGGAATAAAAGATATGAATAATAAACATTAATTTATTTTTTTTTCAATAAATATTAAAGTTGTTATTATTTTTGAAAAAAATTTATTTAAAATTAATATAATTTTCAAGTTATAAACTTTTCAATATACAGGATCCACGAGACGTCCCATAAATACGGTAATGTTTTTCACAGTTATCAAGAAAAGCGATGGTCGATCGACGTTGAATTCGCTGGTCAATATGCGGTCTCCAATTTCTGAAACAGCTGAAAAATTTAAGATTTGTACTTTATTCTGAATTTTTAATTACAACTCTTTTGTTAACAGCGTACACGGAACTAATTTACCATTGGCAACTGCGGCTTCACTGCCCTCCTCGTTGACTTCTATAAGTGCTTGCTGCTTGACTTTGGAAATTTTTAGCCGATCGGTGCATATGTTTGAAAAATCAGCTTGTTCAGAAAAAACTAGACCCAAACCTATCTGGAATAAATTAATAGAATCAACAGTTGAATTGATTTAATCGTATAAGTGTCAACATGGTATGACGTACTCTCTTGAGAGGCTCTTCCAGTTCAAGAACGCTCTTAATTTTGAATTTTGGAAGAAACAATTTTACTCTTGATTTACTTCCAAAATTATTGAGTGCCGAAGTATCTACGGAACCAATACTTTTTATTAAATTTTGAAGATTGTAGTTTTGATAGGGCACTATGATAGTCATTTTTACTTCTTCGTTCTGAAATTATAAAAAAAAAAAATTTGAAAAAAATGTAAGTCAAGTGGACACTTTATTACCTTATAAGGTAGTTGTATGAATTCAGCGTCCAAATTCTCGAGATAACCGTTGAAAAAATAACCGGTAACAGTCATGGTGGGTACGAATTTCTTGATTAAAGGACTTTTGTTGTTCTTTCGATAGGTAAAAGCCTGGAGTTCAGTTTTCGCAGGATCAAATTTTATTTTCCAATCTCCTTTGAAGTAAACAGCGTTCAGCAAAATCATAATGAGATCTAGTGTTATTTCATCTGACAGAAAAAAAAAAAAAAAAAAAAAAAACAATTATTATTAGCATGTTTGTTGAAGAGACAATTAATTCTGATTGACCCGTACTAACTTTTGTCAACAAGACTTTTGATTCGTTGATTCGTAGCAGTGCTGACCCATTTATTGATGTCTCGAGCGGCTTTACTAGAATTCGATTTGTCAAGTGGCGAAATGGCATCTTTAAATATCTGCTTGATTACAGTTTCGTACAAAGGTTGCAGTTGGTAACTATTCGATATGAATAGTTTGTTCGCTATTGAAAAATCAATATACTTCACTCCCTGTATTCATAAAAAATTTATAAACAACGAATGTTCAACTTTAAAGTGAGGTATCTAATAAAAAAAAGTGTACATTTAATTCTTGTAAAAGTAGCTCAAAACCTCTTGTAGCTGCTGTGAAAAATTCCGGAAGAAAAAGGGTCTGCCTCATCTCATTAAATGTGTTGTTTCTAGCACCAATAGTTGCCATAGACAGACAAAGCCAAACGCCTAACGGTGAGATTACCAAGTTCGAGTCGACTTGGCTTGAAGCATAGTCCTAGAAAATCGAAACTTCGGGTAAAGTATCGTTTTATTTACGTTGGTCAGATTTAAACGTACCGAAAATAGCTTTGTGGAAAATTTGTTGACCGATTCGATCAAGTCGATATCTTTTTTTTGGGTTGGTAGTTTGTGGGCTGCGCAAAACATGCACACTATCAGGGCCAAAAAACCTGTGGCTACCAAAATAAAAATAAAAATAAATCTAATGAAATGGAAAAATTTTTGGGACTTCGTAAAATTACTAAAATATTGCTCTATGAGTAAAAAATGTATTAGATCTTGAGTTTAATGAATGACTTTTTAAAATAAATTATTCATAATAGAAAATTTTTTTTCAATTATTAAAATGTTTAAGAAAAATCAAAAAACTCTAATACAAAATTTAACAACTTTTTCTAGCGAATAAAATTCAATGTTTCTCGTGTTACTTGATGTAGCTCCATATTAATAGGCCTGCACATCAAAAAAAGCACGAAGCACAAGCGCCTGTGCGTGTGCGTGTGCTTTCGTGCTTTTGTTGCTCCAAAGATTAAAATCAGGTTAGGGGTATCATTCGTTGGTTAAAAATCGATTCATGAACTTGCATTTTTTCACTAAATTAATTTTTAAAGGATGTATATAGTTTAGTAAAAAATCAAATGATTATTAAAAATTTAATTGTTTAGTGAAAAATAAATAATGTATACTCTTGTGAAGAGATTAAAAATTGTTACTCATTTCAAATTTATGTATGATGTTTTTTTAAGTTGCTAAAATCAAAATTAAATTCATTTTTGGATAATACTCTTTTTTAGCAAGCAAAATTTTATCTGTGTTCATTATACGAAAAAATAAATCGGTGGATTATTTTTTACTAATTATATAAAAAAAAACTCAACTTAAATTCAGACTTAATTTAGATTTTTAGTTTCTATCTAAATAAAAATACTCAACTTAAATTCAGACTTTACTTAAATTTTTAGTTTCTAATTGTCGATATCTTGCGAAAGATGTTGAAAATTTTTGACTCACATATAAAAATAGTTTTAAAGCATAATTTTTACCTAAAAAATCTAGCAAGACTTTTACTTTTTTATTGGCCTGGTTGCATCAAATAGTAATGAGTTGTAAAAAATTCAATAAATAAGTAAGAAAAACCACTAAATACTCGATAAAAATGATTTCTAGCTTCAGTATACTCGATCACAGCAATTAATACGCTTTAATAAGGTACTCTACTGCAAAAAGTTTTTCTTATTACATTGAATCTTATTGTTATAATGGATTTTATAAGTATCAAAAAGAATTTTTAGACAATCCGAAACATCATTTTTGGAGGATTGTAGAGATTTTTGGAATTGTACCAAGGATTATTTTTATGACCACGTCAGATGGATCTTTCTCAAGGGTTGCCACAATTATTTAAAATTACTAATACTACAGTTACTTAAAAATTTTTTCAAAACGAGAGATTTCTTGCTCAGCTAGAAGTTGACATTTTCCCTTGAAAAAAAAAATTTGAAAGACTAGTTTAAAATAGTTAAACTAGCGGTTACTTAATAAGCTTTTAATTATATTACTTAATTCATATTTTACTGTTGGATGATGATTTAAATAAAGTTAAAAATAAATGAATAGATTTGTTTGATTCTCTGTAGTAATAAATCTATAAAAATATGAAAATTAAAGATTTTAAAAATTACACATAAGCTTTATGTGATGTGCTAGAAAAAAAATATTTTTACTCAATAGAAATTATATTTGCTAAAAGATTTATTTCACGAAGTTAAATATATTGTTGCTGAATTTACGTAATAAAAAATATTAAATTTCGTAACGGTCAAAAAAACTAAAAATCTAAAAAAATCTAAAAATTCTGCTTGATAAAAACAGAGTCTAATTCCAAAATGAAATTAATTTTGATTTTAGCAACTTGACAAAACATTATTTCTTAAAATAATAATATAGTGGAAAAATGTAAGTTCATGGACCGATTTTTAACCAACGAATGATACCCCTAACCTGATTTTAAACATCGGAGCAACAAAAGTACGAAAGCACACGCACACGCACAGGCGCCTGTGCTTCGTGCTTTTTTTGATGTGCAGGCCTAATAATGTTAAATTAAAAAACAAAACACAGTTAAGTTTTTTAATTTAACATTTTTCTAGCGACTCATGAAAATAATTTTGTTTCTTTGAAGAAATCATGATGCATTTTCGACGTTTAAAAACTAAAAAAATTAATAATAAATAATTATTAAAGAAAGCAAATTAAGGAAACCTTTGAAGTTCAAAACTTAAAAAATAACAATTTAAAAAAAAACGAACAGTTATGAAATTAAAAATTCTTACGATTAATCATTGAAACAGCTTTCATCTTTCACGTATTCATTTGATGACTTGTCTGTGAAATCGTAACTTAGCTTTTATTAGTTGAAAGCGTTATCAGCATATTACTTTAATATTCTGACGATCAAGAATTTTTTTTGTATTTTTCTCGAATTCATAATTTTTTCGAAGAATATTAAAATTTAGGTATTTTTCCATCAAACTCTTTCATCAATCAAATTTGTTCAACCTAAAATTTCTTTCATACCCTAAATTTACTTGATAATTATTGAAAAAATCTAAAAGCTCTCATAAATACTTCAGATTTGAAATTCCGTACATAAGTCTCGAAAAATTGAAGATTTAGATAAATTCAGTAAATAATTCAAATAAATATTTTACTAATTATTACACACAGCAATGTAATAAATTTTAAACAGCATATATGTACTTGTTTTAAACTTTTTGTTAATTTAATGAAATTACTTCTTCAGGTTTTCAGTTGATGAAAATTTCGAAGATATTCTTTCTATTCGGATATTTAAGTTATTCATGAATCTGGATGTTAAATTGAACTCACTTATGATTGTAAGTTGCAATTAAAAAATATTTTAAAATAAATTTTTTATTAAAAAATTTTTTTTAACAGATACTTGAGAAAGACGTTGAGAAAAATAAGACACCACTAAATTTTATCGCAGTCCTTACAGCAATTAACGGATAGATAGAATATTTTGTATAAGAAAAAATCTCACAGAGAGATAAAAAATCTGCAATCACATATGATTTAATTTAATTTTAGTGCATAATTTACCATATTTTGCTTTTACACAAATAAAAAATTATTTCTTGCACTTTTAAACAGTAGAGTAAATTTTTTTTGGTTTCGCGAAAAAATAAGTAGTTTGCAAAACAAAATATTTTAAGGTTGTTGAAAACTAGATTTGATAAAAAAAAAAATTGGAATTTGATATTTATAAAGTAACTATTTCTAAGTTGAACAACACTGTAGAATTTATGGATGAATTAAAAAAAAAAAAAAAAATAGAAGTTTTTTGCATCAAATTTTTATTTTTCAAACAAATACAATCTGAACAACAGCATTTTTACAATAATATTTCAAAAGAAAGCTTAAAATTTTTGCAAGCACATCATTCCGCTAATACTCAGTAAGATATTAGTATATTTCGATACACAGGCGGCGCTTTTCCACACACGTCACACGACGAGGGCAGCGCATGCGCACGAGCGAAGCGAGGGGGCAGCTGCCCGAGTTGCGTGGGGAAGCGCCGCATAAGTAGCGAACGGTTCTTTTTGCAACTACTTTTCTTAACGTTGCCCCTAGCAACGTGAAGAAAAGAAGTTGCAAAAAAGTAAATTAAAAACATTTTGCAGATACCAAATAATAATCAATCACAGTGCAATTTTACCATATAAAAGTTTTTCTAAAATGGTTTAACTGAAAATTTAAATAAAAAAAGAAATTAACTTAAAAAATAAAAACACTCTTTTTAATGATTAACGTGTTACTTTCCCTAGAATTAATTCTGCAAAAAATGCTGATATCGCTGATAAGTATCCACAAACTAAGACGAAAAATAGCTGTATCATATCGATTTTATTGTAATTTATCATTTCTGGTCCATCATCATCATAATGTGTATAGTAAAAACCTTGTATTAACGTTTCCATCCAAATGAGACTTGTTTCTTCAGTTCTTCTCAAAACTTTACGAAATTTATCTGCGTAAGGCGAAGCTTCTTCAAAAGTATAATATTTTGAAGGTCCATAACTCCATATCGAAGGTTTGGCGACTTTAATAACTGGGTATTCATAATTTCTATTAATTTTTTTGATTATATAAACAGCTTCTTCGTGTGCTATACATATAACATTTTTTGAATCAACCAATTTGTCCCAACACATATTAAAATCATCAGATATATGCGTTCTATTCACCATATTTCTTAAGTTCTGATCATAAGCCATCCTTGAGTTAAAGTAATGATCCTGAGTGTATACTTCAAAGTTGGATTTGTCCAACTCTTCAAAACTTTCAAAAGGTACTTCTTTCGACTCAAGCTTTATTTCAATAATACTATTGTAAAGATCAAATGATATTAGTTTTACATAAGATGCTATGAGAATAAGATAGATAATTCTAGATGCTATTTTTCGAGGCAACTTTATGACTATCTGGCCCAAGATCATTCGAACAATATTGAATGATCCCATATTATCACTTGAAATTCTGAACAACTTGGAAATGTAAATCAAAGTTAAAACGATGATAACAACAATGATCGCGTTGTAACATAGTGTTGAAAAAGTTGTCATATTTTGTGTTAGAATGATTGGAACAAAAGCTAAAGATTTTATTTCTTGTTCATTTGCCGGTATGATAAACTTATTTTCATAATCTGTCGCGACGATTATGAAGCAAAACATATCTGCATTCCATTTTTTACTCATGTTGTTGAAAGAAGTGATCCTCCCAAGTTTTTTTATGATTAAAAAATTCATAATACTCAATACAAAATCAATTTGACGTTCTGAAGATACATATTTTTTTATTATTCTGCCTTTTTTTTGTACCACAGATGAGTAGTAGTAATCAACTATTTTAGACAGTTGAATCGGATATCCATTAACATTCTGCAATTTATCAGGGAAAATTCGTAAATCAACACTTAGATGATTAAAGCTTAAACTATTGTAGAATGGATTGAAATCATAAATTTTAGGAGCAGTCGAATTTTGATCAAATAATGTTATCATAGAAATATCTAGAAAATTTTTTTCCCAACCATACTTTAAAATACTTTTGATGTTAACATCAGACATACGGCCAAAGAAAATCAGCAAACAATTGGGACGTGTACGAACGGAAAGCAATTGAATTAAAAAATCAATGAATGATTCAAATTCATCTGGATTATCTGAATTAAAAATTACCAAAGAATTTTGTATCACACTTTTTTCAATGAATGAAGAGTTCCATTGAAGGATTTTTTCTTTCATCACTAAGGTCTTGTTTCCAAAAGACATAATCATGTTAGGGTATTCATGAATCATTTGTTTCTGAAGAAATGCATTTTTCGCCATTGAATCGGAAATAAAAGTTGACACTTGGTAAGGCTTCAGATCTTGAGAAATTTTTCGCTTTAATAGATTGTTCCATTGGCAGTGGTTGAAATCAAGTGAAATAATAATTATAAGAAATGAATAAAAAGTAATTTTTAAGAGGTTCATGTTTACAATCTAATAAAATGTATACGAATATTTTGGCTTTTTTCTTTTATTTCATCGTTTTACTTATAAGAAAACTCATTACTAACTATGAGAGTGGAAAATTTTTTCACTGACAGTACATTGATCAATAAATCAATAGTTAGAATTTAATTAGTGTCGTTGTATCAGTTAGCAAAATAATTATTTAAGCCTTGAACTTTATATTCATTGAACACTATTTCCATGGGACCATGATTATATCTACCAAATAACACACTTCCTGGTAGGGTTCATACTAGAATTCAAAGAACAATTAAAATCCCGCGAAAACTCAGGAATGTTGGACAGAGCGCCGATGGTACGAAATTCATTAGGACTGTGTGAATCCGTCCTGATCAGGGTCTTGAGGTACTCTGGTTTCGACTTAAAACAATGTAAATTTGCGTAGC